>JBBDHG010000015.1:3412500-4117500 GCA_037951165.1 Lophius americanus | reverse complement strand
AGAAAACAATCCGCAAATACCACAACGCAACACATTAGAAAAAGGCGCTGCAAAAGTGTTTCCAGAGGACACTTAACAGTGATGCACAGTGCTGTTGGAAAATAAGCTAAAATGAATCATGCAACCACAAATAAACCAAATACTCTTATCTCAAATGTGTGCATCACGTTTTCATGTCTTAACAATTAGGATTCTGTTAACTTTATCGAAATAATCAAGGATGCTTACTCTGTTCCAGTTCACTGGATCAAGGTCAAGATGGTTCTTATTATTCCTCTATTATTTATCCATCTATCCATTTCATGTGATCAATCTTCCTGTTCGTGGTCACAAGCGGGCTGGATACTACCCCAGCTAACATTAGCAAGAGGTGAGGTGTACCTTGCACACATAGAGATAGACAACTATTCATGCTCATATTCACAACTACGGGACATATACAACCAATCTTTCCCAAAATTAATCCAGTTCTTCCTCGCACTAAAACGATCAATGAAATAGTATTTAAGTTATTGTGTTAACATGAAGGATCTTTGATGGCGGCTCTATGACACTTCCATAATATCACCAACTATTCGGGAATATAATGACAAAAAGTGTTTTTTCATATCTGCAGGATCACTTTCGCTACAGCATGCTCACAATCATCCAGATTAGCTGTGCATCAAAGTGTCTGCACAGTGCAGATCTTTTCCTCTGCACCTGAGCGTATGGACTCGGAGGAGGAGGCGGTTGTTGTCTGCACCACATGGGAGCAGCAGCACACAGCACATGAGGCAGAAAGAATCCTGCAGTGTTGCCCCAATCCCCCTCCCTTCACCTTCCATTACTCCCAGTAAGCCTCCCAGTGCCTTCCAGTCTGTCTCTTTCTCAGCAATCCTCTTGGAGTGGCTTGACCCCACTCCACCGACGGCACCCCCACGGTCAGTTAATCCAATTAGCACACTCAGCTAGCAAACCAGCCAAGAGCTGACAGTCAATGAGAGCATTCAGATTGGAAATAAGAAATGTAGGTCCTCAAAAGAGGGACAAAAAGATGCTGACACAACTGGGTTTTAAAATGCAAATTCATGCCATTGTGTGACTCCACAGCCATCAGAGTTCGTTTAACAGATGTAGCCAGAGCGTCATCAGCGGTGATCAAACATTTCTTCTGTCATGTCATCGTTTAATGTGAAGGAGTGTACAGTAAATGAGTCAACCGACACAACAGTACAGTGGATATTATAAAACTCCTCATCCCTCACCTTCACACTCTCATAGCAGAGTAATCAAGAGAAGAGAAACGTGTCCAGATATGTGAGGGAAAAAATGCAATAAACAAATTATGAACAAACCCAAAATGAAAAGAGAAAATGAAGTTGTCAATATTGGAAAGATGGGGCCTCTCAGAAAAAATCCAAATATGGGAATAGTGGGAATAATGGTTCTTGGAAATAAAATAATGGCTATGTTGTTCAAAACTTATTTTCTCTTTGGTAAAAAAGAATAATAATAGATAAAGGCATGAATCAGACCAGTTGAAGAAGATTCATTATTACAAAAAAAGGAAGATATTAGTTTAAATACTTTATATTTTTATATATTGTTTTGAAACTTTGCAAAATTATTTCATTTATTTAGTGAAAGCTGAAGAATTCAAAAAGAGGGAATGAAAGGGAGGCAGGTGGAACTTTGAGGATGCAAGGAGTAGAGGTAGAAAAGGTGCAGGAGTTCAACTACTTGGGGTCAACTGTTCAGAGTAAATGGGGAGTGTGGAAAAGAGGTGAAGAAGCGATTGCAGGCAGGGTGGAGTGGCTGGAGATGTGTGTCAAGAGTTATCTGTGACAGAGGAGTGAAGGGAAAGGATTACAAGATGGTAGTGAGAGCAGCTGTCTTAGAGATGGCAACTCTTACCAAAATACAGGAGGCAGAGCTGGAGTTGGCAGAGTCCAAGATGTTAAAAAGATGTAATAAACCCTTAATTAATGAATTATTAATTATGGATTTGTGTGAAATTTTAATTGAAATGATAATTTGTGCCTTGGGCGCTTCTTTGCTCTGTGATCTTTGAGTGTTCTGCAGCATGATCCATCTTTTCTGTGGTCGGGTAACAGCGGATGGCAGCAGGCCAAGAAGGGCACTCCAAATACCCCTCAATAACATTCTCTAGCTCACAGTTGGGGATCCCGAGGCATTCGCATGCCAGATGAGCTATAGAGAAAAAAATCACCGGAAAAAATGCCTACCTAAATGTAGTAGAGAAGTTTATGTGCCTCTGTAATCTGAGCAGTCGAGTTGTCTGGGGTGTTGGCACCTATTAGGGTCTCCTAAGACAAATTGCTCTCAGGAGAGAAGCCAGACTAAGTTTGACTTGAAGACCCCAAACAAAGGCTACAAGGAAGTTGCAACCCTTCACCTGGAGTAGGGAGACCGGGTTACTCTCCTGTGGGGGGAGTGTGACCCGGATGGGCGGGATGGGCGTTGGGGGTAGTATAATCCACTTGACAGCCCTTTATGTGCCTGAAGAAAAAAAACCTAAAGAAACACTGGACAACCTTGCTTCTTTGTAATTTAATCACTCCACAGGTCCTAACTGTATTTCTTAGGGTTGTTGAGCGATGAGATGGAATTGGACCAAAAATAGCCTAATAAATAAGAATATTCTAGTGGTTATGTATCAGGTTGTCATACAAAGTGGGTAATGACTTTAAAACTGAAATGAGCAGAATTGTTGACCTTTAATTTAATTACATAAGTGGCTATCAGTTAGATATATGAGACCGTACTACACGTGTGATAAATATATGCCAGCAGGAGGACAATGTCCTCTTAATGGCTCTCCTGTTGTAAATCTCGTGCTTTTTTTTCTCCTGCTTTCTCTCTCTTATAAATAATGTGAGAAATGATTAATTATGTCATAACTCAAAAGGTAACGTCCCAGAGACAGAATAGAAAACCAATCATGCTGCAGCCAGGGTTCATCTCCACACTGCTGTCAACTGAACAATATGAAAAGCTGATTTGTTTCTCCATTCCGGCATCGGCATCAAAGTCTCTAATCACAATTTAGATTGTTGAACGCCCTCCGGGAGCTTTGTCTCTCTTAATTGCAGGGTGCTGTTGCTATGGCGACATCCCTTCCTCCCCTCTTACTGAGCTGAGAAATCATGGTGATGCTTTCGGCAGAGCTTCGAGGGAAAACACACGAACCCATGCAGATACACACTCTTATCTCAGTGTGCAGCAGTGGGGGTGAACAGCCAGTGATGGAATTGACCTCCCATTGTGAAGACATTCAAGACTCTTCTCCTCCTCATCACTCAGAGAGTGGAGGTCTGATGCATTAGTCAAACAGTAAAACAGGAAGAGGGGGGCTATCTCTGCTCTGTGCCTCCCCTTTGATGCCGCATAGCCACACTCTTGACATCATGCACATCCAGTTAGTTCCGCTAATGGACAGGACGTGATTGCTGGTTTGGTCACTCATGATGGGCCACTGACTGTCTCATCTGTTCAGCCGTGTCTGGACTGGGTGTTGAAAATCACAATTTCTGGAAAGTTTCATAATCCCATGCAGGCTTTGCAGCTTAGAATGAGTGTGTCATTGCTGTTTTGTGCAAAAATGTGATGAGTGAGTGACCTGGTCTACATGTAAACCAATGTTCACAACATTAGGGATGCACCGAATCATGCACAAATACAAGTAAGAGCACTTAGACTAGAGTATTTGCCGATATTAATGAATGCTTAGTAATAAGGTCACAGTATTCCGAGAACGAGAAATAGGTGATTGTTTATTAAATTATCTGATATTTAGTCTATCAGAAAGTCCTTGGTGCTAAGACTCTTCACGGACATTGTGATAACGGTATCTGCTTTGAGCTAAGGAGGTATCTGGATACTTGTGGTGTGGCTGATGACTCTGCTGAGACTGATGGGTCATTGAGACTGAACATGTTTAAAGCTGAGTCTTATGAGATGTAGCTGTTGGTTAGTCCTCCTCACTGTACCTTTCACTAGATCTGTGGGCCCCGATACCGGGGGGATATTCCTGAAAAGTCCCCAATCCACTGCAATGCACCTGATTGAACGTTTACGCTTAAATGTGAAGTTATCTCAAAAGAACAGAGTTTTTTTTTTTAAATTAATGTGTAAAATGTGACAATTAGAATAAGATATGGTAAAGGAAAGACAGATCTCTTCGATTTGATTCATATGCACCAAATTTGGACTAAATTGGACCAATGGTTGTGAAATTATGGGCAAAATGGTTTGGAGATAAAGCTCCCTCTAGTGTTGGAAAAATATAACTGACCTATTCCAAAATAAGTCAAGTTCTTCCTCGCAGATACGTCTATGTGGGAATACAATTTTAAAATAATCCATGAATTAGTTCCTGACTTATCGTGTTAAGGCGAAGGATCTGCCATGGATGATGTGGCAGATGTGGCAGCGCCACATAATACACCCGACTTTCGGGGAAAATAATTACAATTACATAAAATGGTGTTCTTATCGTAATGCATTATCGGGTTCAGTAAAAAACGGACTAATCTGAATATTTTAAAGCATACAACTAAAAAGTATATAAGGTCATACTGGGCTTGGAGGGAAATGTCCCGAAATTATTTATTTAGTTGTAATTGTTGATCATCACAAATATGATTTGGTGTCAGTTTTGTTGGATTGTGTAACAATGTAGTCAACCTGTTTCAGTAAAGACACCCTTTCAGTGTATGTGGAGTCTTGAGTCTCACCTCAAGTCACAAGTTCAGTCACCAGAAGAAGGGGTTTTCCACGAGAGAGAAGGGGGTTAAATGTGACTCACCATCTCTGAGAAGCCTTAGGAGGATGAGAACCCTCACTTGATTCTGGCAGGATGGATGGGAGGCTGACATGGACCTCCTGGTCCATGGATTCTGGATGTCAAATTAGGCTGCGAAAGCTCAGTTTGCACAAATATTTAGTTTAGAATGGTTGCAGATTGCTCTACTTGTAACTATCGAGTATTCCTCCAAAGATATCCAAATCTAAAAGCCATCATTTTTAATTTTTGAGGAAAATTCCCAACTCGATCTGATTATTTCCGAAAATATGTCTTTAATATCAGAAGAGACGTCATTACTACTGTCTCGGTGGCTAGTTAGCCAGCTTCCACTGCTTCCTCTGACACTTTAATGCAGCTCACAATCTCTCGCTCTTGATGGTAGTGTTGACTTTTCAACTGAATAAAATACTCTTCACCCTTGCTGATGAGTCACAGCAGATTCTTTTGTGACTTTCCTTTTAAGTGTGCTCAGAACATTGCTTGGTTCCACGGTTTCATAGCACATACCAGGCACAAAGGGAGAGGACATGATACATTCCTGGTTGAAGAATGGACCATTCAACAAGTAGCTGTCTTCGCTTGTCTTACTGTTGGATATAACTCTCCTAATCAGTTGATCTGAATGCTACAATAACTCAAAAGTTATCATCGAAACTAGAAGCTCCACATTTACGATTTGTTTTTCTTTCTTTTTTTAGAGCGCTGCACTGGACCTGACTGAGACCAGGAAGGGGCTGAAGTTCCAAGCAGAGCGCCCCCACCTGGTCAGCCTTGGTAGTGGGCGACTGAGCACAGCCATCACCCTTCTGCCGCTGCCTGAGGGTGAGACATCTGCTCTGTTACCAACACTACAGTTATCTGGTGTCAGCGTCATGATCATTACTCTTAGTAAGGGTGGATACTGGGCTGTCATGCATAATGTGAGTTACGACAGCACATAAAATTGCTCCGATGGGCATTTCCAGATGTTGGCTTCACTATATCCTTTTCTTGACTTTCACACATGCTTACATCTCTGTTGACCTGACCTTGTTATTTCTGTCTCTATGTTCATCACGTGTTTTCTGTCTTGGTTTTTGGTCTGTAAGAATGTATGATGTCTTTTCTCGCTGTCCTCCTGACTGTCGGCCAGCACGAGTGTGTCTGCAGGCCTTCCTGTCTCCGTCTGTGCCTCTGCAGGCTGATATGCAGGCAGATATCTCCGTCAGAGGCTATGTCCAGGCAGTTATAGTGTTTGAGAGTCAGTCTGTTTCCTACCTTACCTGAGATACTTTACTGGGTCATGGAAGACTTGACCACTTAACTACTTAAATGACACCCTCCTCATTCAAATTACTCTTGCCAAAAAGCTCTATTTTAGTCTTATCTGATCTATGACCTCATTCTATGACAGTCCAAGTGGTGTTTAATAAACTAGAGGCACTTAACTTAGTGTGAGTAGAGGCTTTTTTCTTGCTACCCTCCAACACTGCTTTTGTTTGTGTAGTTGTCGTCTAATGAGGATTAGGAAGAAATTCTGGCTCCAAGATTCATTGGACTCTGCAATTCTGTAGCCGTGATCCCTGGAAAGTCTTTTCCCAGTTAAACCATCCTCCTCACTGTGCTTGGGATCAGTTTGCAAGCGTACCCTCTTCCAGGCTGATTTTTAACATCTCCAGTGTCGTTAAGCTGAACTACAAAAAGCACTGGCTATGTGCATTAGCATTTAATTACAGGATTTCCTAGAAGTGCTTATATTTGTGGCCAGGATTTCTTTCCCCCTGCGTAGTAGGTCTTTAAACATAGTGAATAAAAAATGAAAACAAAACTATGAAACGGACCAAACAATATGACAATTCAAAATAAATCATATATGAAGAATAAAAGACAATTCAATAGTTGTGCTTACTTCTTTAAATGCAAATATTTAAGTATCTTTCAATAATTCAAATCATCTCTGGTGGTAACACTGCAGTATCTTCAGCCGACCACCAGGGGCAGCAACGTGCACTTTCATAATCGCTGCTGTATGCAATCAATCAAATAGCATATTGTGTCTTTATCATTATCAGAGTTGAACCACAACAAATCTAAAGTTACTCTAATACTTCTTCCTCCCCACCAGGCCACACCACGCTGGGTCATGGTTCCATGGACATCAACATCCAGGGCCCTGGGGTGGCTTCTCAGCACTGCTACATAGAGAACAGGTCAGGGGTCATCACGCTGCACCCCTGTGGGAACCTGTGTGCTGTCGATGGGCTCCAGGTCGCACAGCCCATCCGTCTGTCGCAAGGTACCAAACACTCCTAACATCAGTCCCAGTGGTGTGGTTTCTGGTGGGACTAAGCTGTGTGGGTGGGTGTATAAGATAAGACAAGATAAGATATGATATGATAAACCTTTATTAGTCCCACAACGGGGGAATTTGAGTGTGTGTGGGGAGGACTGGGAAGAATTGCACTGAAATGATATCTTGGGGTTGGCACTGTAACGATAAAGGTTTGTTTCCATAGAAGGTATGGGGAAAGTGGTGAAGCTAGAGAATTGGTTAGCTTGACCCTACCCAATAACAAATATTCATAACGAAGACAGTTATGATTGCATTTTGAAAAAGACCTTTTAATTTCACTTTTACTTCCACCAAAGACAGACAAGTCAGTGAAGTAAGAAAGAATGTGAATTTTAACATACGATATGTGATGAGAGGTCTGTCATGAGACTGATGAATGAACTGCGAAAATATTGCGGTAACAGGGAGTTGGAGGGTGTGTATCAGCAGCACAAAAGACAGAGGATCATATTACAAGACGGCGGTGAGACGATAGGCTGAATCTGAATGTTTTATTGATTACTCATGGGAACAGGTGATGTGTGGCTCAAAGCTCCATACCATAACAACAGGACATGAAGTCTGAGCATGTCTTAGATAGTGAATGATTTGAATGTTGGTATGGTAAGTGAAATCAACTATGAATAGTCTTCTTATTTGAACTTTCGCTAGAGCTTCATTTGTGTCTTGTTGTTGGCAGGATTATGCAAAAACTACTCCACTGGTGTGTTATGGGCCAGGAAATTTCCTTAAAAATACGTGTATTTGGACGGGTGATCTTTCTTTAACTGCTGTACGCTAACAGCTCGACAGACATGTGTGGGAATGTTCATCCTTGACACCCTACCGAGTGCCATTCTAGTTATTTATACATTAGTTTACAAAAATAAAGCACTAAATGCAACTTACATTAGTTACCACACTTGATGTATTCTGTTGATTTTCAGAGCAGTTGGGTACAACCAGAACAGTTCAAAGGGGAACAGAACGTCAAAAGTTCTGCTTAACTTCATGCTTGTAGAAGCCACAGGAAACAACGTTTTTGGCTAATATTCTTAACATTTTATTCACATGTCACACAGTTAATGAAGGAATGATGGCTTATTTACGCCCAGGAACATGCAGACATGCTGGCTGTAGTTTGTGTGAAATAATTCTATGTTTGTGAGATAAACTTGATTGCATCTTTTTAAACTTAATTGCATGAATTCCAACAACTTCAATTTCACAAGGTATTCTTTGGATTCATTCAAGTAAATCATGGAAGGTATTTAAGCTTGATTAGATAGGTGTCTTTCACTGCTCTGTGATGCTGGGCCAACTTATTTCTTTTTTCCTGTTATATACATTTAATGTAACAGGATAATGTCATCTCTGCAAATTAGCTTGGCAAACCAAGATCAAGGCGGACCTAAAAGTAACTAAATTGAATCATCCCTAATAAAATAAGTTGGAACTAATCCAAGTAATTAATTTGAATCAACCCTTAAAGAATGTTGTTCCAACTCAGCTATGTGAATTCATATCAACATAATTGCTTTATGCTGAAAGAATGCTGGATGTTGGATTTACCAGTGAGATTCTCAAGAAGTATGAATGAGATGAAGAATTTTGAAGGTTTAGAATTTCAAGAATTTGATTTAAATCCTGAATAAAGTTCATAAGGCATGAAAGATGTGGAACATTTGAAAGCTGAAAAAGCTTTCAAATGTTCCACATGAGACCTGAGACCACACTGCAATACTGATGTGGATTTGAAGTAAGAAGGTTTGATGAAAAAGGTAGGGCCTACGGGAATATGAATGCTGACAAAAATGTAAAGTATGAATAAGATGAAGAATTCGGAAGTTTTTAAAGAGTAAGAATAGTAAGAATTTAAATAAAAAGTTAAACAAAGATCATTATGTATGAAAATTTTTGTAAAAGTGGAAGTTAAACTACATTGCCCCTGTGAATATGCATGGTGGAAGACATCCATTCAAGTAGGAATAAGATTAGTAAGATGTAGGAGTTTAGTGAGTATAAATAGGATTGAACTGTTGAATAAAATGCTATATGTATAAATAATTTAAAATGGGTATAATGTTGTGGCTAATATGCATGTCTATGTTCCCTGGTCATAATAAAATCTCAATACCTGATTTTATTTTTCTGGGTGCACAGAAAGTGCAATATGAGTTTGTTGGCTTTTAACTGTGCTAAGGTGTGTTCAGGTACAACTTTTTGACAGTTCATAAAAAACATAACTCATCACCAAATCAATGAGAGCACATCATCAACATGTTCCTCAAGCTAACCGCACCACCCTGTAGTTCAACACAAGGAATAAAACACATCCTGCTTTATTCCTTTAACTCCTGAGCACTAGTAAAAAAGTTTCATTCAAGAAAAATACTGTGTTCTTCAAACCTCTTAATGTCGTCCTCAACTGTTTTGTTGAGCACATTTTGAGTCTATTTCTCTTGAATAATGTGACTGAACCTCTTAATAATGGCAGCATGTATGGGCTAAACAGAAAGGGACCAAGGATGGAACCCTGGGCGACACCACAGGTCAACGGGGCCAAGAGAGAGGAAGCATTACCCATGACTAAAGAGAAAGTCCAATTCAATAGATTTTGTTTGCCATATTATTTTTCACCTTTTAAAAACATGTTTGACCAAATCCTTTGTCATTTTATGGTATTTTCTTTTCTCAGTGATGATATTAGGATCCCTATATGCTGACAGGTGCACTTAAACATCGCATAGCCTCAGAGCTCTTTCCACAAATGATAGGGGAAATAAAACTGCAAGTTTTGTAACAGCTTTGAATCAGTCATAGAGCTTCGCCGGAAAGAAAGTGAGTTATGAAATAAGGGACTCTTCAGACTCACATCACTGCTGCGTAATAATACACTGTGGAGTCATTTTTCATTCTCTGACTGATACTCAGCCATGAAGAATACTCAAAATCTGCACATACAAGATGAAGTAATATTCGTGATAAATGCTCTCTGCGCACCGTACCTGCTGTCCTGCATGACGTATGAATGTGAGGACGATCATGTATCCCTCTGTCTTTTGGTATTTCAACCTGGGTAACCTGAGAAGGGACACGGGGCTATTTATACCGCCCCCCCTCCTATGCCAGACAGTTCCCACTTTAGCCTCAGAGGGGTTTTAGGTTGAAGAAAGAGTGCGAGGGTAAGCCAGAGTTCACTGTTAGGGTCCTGGTGGAGCTGCATGGACAGCAGGATGAGCCGTCATGAAAGTTGTGCGAGATATAGTTGTGACATCTACAGCAGGGGGAGTGGAGCAAACATTATTGGTTACACAATTTTGACTCACCATTCCCTGGAGAGATGCATATTATATGAGTAATACTTGGTAGTGCACTTGATTTTTCCCTTGAAGGGAGCAGAGGATGCACAGAGGATGCATCATAAACACAGGAGTGTGTCACAAGTACGTTCACGCCATCGGAACTCAGCTTTTAAATAATGAAGGCTTGAGTTGTTTCAATGTCAAGAAAACTGAGCAGGAACAATGCAGCACTGTTACAAAATGCTTCACAAGCTGTTTAGCTGTTTAGCTGTAATCCACGTGGATTTACAGTATAATTCAGGGAAGGGAAGTCGGTGGAGGGAAATCCTGACAATGAAAGGTGTAAAAAATAAGCCAGTATGTTCAAGGCAGGATGTGTGGATGATTTAAGGGATAAAAGTTGGTCCACAAGTTTCAGCCTATCAGAAGGACTACAATAGGAAAATAGGGCTCAGATGAAAATCTCCACATTAACTGAGGAACACATTCAAACGAGACAGATTGTGGCTCAACATCCAAATCCATCTACTCTGTGAGAGGGGGAATAACTTACAATGTGCTCGGATATCAGTATCTGACATACCAAATGAAGATTACATAGCATCACATTTACAGAGAAAATGTGATGCTCTAAAACATGTGCCGATGAACTCATTATGAGCGCTAGACAGTTATCTCAGTCATGTAATCTAGTCTGACCACAACCAAAGCAATCATCCATTTAGCCATCGATATACCAGACGGCCCCCTCCCTAGCAACACTTTCCTTATTTATCCTGAGGAGTCCCGAGATGTCCCCAGACTACTTTGAGATAAAGATACCCATACCACCTCCACTGGCTCCCATTGATCTGAAGAAGCACTATGTACACTATGTAGACTTTTTACCAACAGCTACTGGAGGTATGAAATACCTGACTTCTCACCAGGAAGCCTATAGGATAAGATGTGAAACAAGCCGAAACAGAAGTCCACTTTCTTTGGACGCAACCCACATGGATCACCATGACCTGGATGAATGAGAATCTACACAGACCTGTGATTCCATTCTTTCAGTCACTACCCAGAATTCATGATTACAGCATCCCGTCTCAGCTCTCTTCAGCATGACAGACGGATTGACACAAAACCTGCATTACTACCGCCGGTGCACAAGACTGCTTTTCAGAACAAGTAACTCAGAAATTTCTTTATTGATTTCAAGGAAATTTTGTGGAAAGGCTGTTGCAGTGGAGGGGAAGATGTGATACGATTTTAAGGCTTATGATACGTCATACAGTTTGATTAATTTAATAAAGAAAGTTTCCTTCACTGAATACCAATTATGTTACATGAACCAAACGCAGTCATGATGAATTTACATAACACAAATATGTAATACCAGAGCCCTTTACTATTACATGAATGTAATAAACACCATTCATGTTTTTCATTTCTGACTGGTTGGGATAAGCATTTTAAAAAAAAGTCAATGCTGCTCAATCATGCAAAACTCATTTTTGCTCTAAGTTTACAGACATTGTTCTTTACAGTGTATAGAGGATTTAAAGAATGGTGGACTGGTGCCTGAGCTGCAGCAGTGGTTGCTGGTGCATTACTCCCAGGGTCTCTGTAGCTACAGCCCGCACAGACCTGGATCTCTTCCTCCTCCTCCTCCTCCTCCTCCTGCTCCTCCTCTCTCTCTACTCTCTCTCCCGGTCTTGGCTGTGACAGCCCTGCCCCACAAACATGACTGGGAACCAGCTGGATATTCCAGGAGCGTACTTTCTCCCTGGCGTGGAGACACAATGAGTGGACACTGTGGATGATCCAGTGGGTGAAGCCCAGCTCTAGCCCGCAGACAGCTCATGTGGCGCGCGCGCTCACACCCGCAGCACATAGAGTCGGTTAAGGATTATCATAACAAAAGCGCGCCGGGATTAAACCTTATAACCTCAATTTAAACATCTGTTTGTCAGAAATCTGAGAAACGGAGAGAAGAAGCACGTGGCTGTGTTTAACGGAGAGGCGATGAGAGGAGCGGAGGGACGGGGGACTTCCATTCATTGGATTTAAAGTAAGTTCATATTAACAGAAGACTGGTTTCAGGCTCAGACTCGCCGCTTCTGTCGGCGTTTTCGCGTTTCTCTCACTTTCCCGGTAGTATAATCTGTACAGCCGTTAGATTATCTCATTAAAGTTACGGACACACTATCAGGCTGAGTGCAAGTGCTCCGGTCTGTTCGTTAATGTCACGAGATAGCTGCTAACCGATAAATCGAACTTTTCCCCCCTTTAATGCAAAACTCCATTTAATCGTCTGACTGTTGTAATACTTTAATTATATGCCGATAAAGCATGTGTAACACACCAGTAATTACAGCTTTACTTGAATGAAGATACCCTTCTCTTTAATTCGGCATACATAAAACAAAGCAATTCTTACCCCATATTTAAAGAATTAACAGTTTTGAATGTTAAGTGGTGGGTGCTTGCCTGTTGTATTAAAGGTCTGATTTTTATCAGCGCTTGTTCGGTTTATTAGCCCTGCCGATTATTTCCAAATACCTTTTTTGACTGTTGAGCCAACACATTTTTATGGAGTATATAATTATAGGAATGAGTTTGTAATCATACATCAGAAAAAAGAAAAGAAAAAGTATAATTTAATAAAGTACAGGGGGAAAACAGTTGATTGAATTTTTAAAAAGGTATAAATATTGCCAAATTATGTTACAAGAATGAATAAAAAAGTTTCAGGGAAAGAAGTCACAATATTACAAGAATAAATTCTTAATTTTAGAGGGCTGAACTCACAATATTACAAGGAGAAATTCTTAATTTTAGAGGGCTGAAGTCACAATGTTACAAGAATAAAGTATAAATATACAAGAATAAATATTTCAAGAATGAATTGGTACCTATACAAAAAAGTCATATATAGGAAAGGCGAAAGGCTTATTTTTACAAGAATAAATATTACAAGAATAAGTTAATAATTTACAAGAAAAAAGTCTCAAATTTTCAGGATACAGTCACAATTTTACTGGAAAATCGTTTTACAAGAAAAGAGTCATACCTCATTTCATCTCATGGTTAAAAGATTTTATCTTTATTTTTTGTAATATTCCATCAAAACAATTATCTAAATTTAAGAAAATTTAAATTTATGACCGTTTTGAGTGAGTTCGTTCTGTCACTCCGCACATGCAACATGACCGCCTTCCCTAACGTGTCTGTCTCCAGCCTGTCAGCCACCAGTGTTCGGAACTTCCCCTGCCTCCATGTGAGTTCTGTTTATAGACTACAAACATATACAGGTCTGCCAGGTCTGTAGATCCAGCCTGGCATGAGCGGACCTTGCTGAGCTGTCTACTATTACACTGCTATTCCTGGTCGCCAATGTGACCCAACCAGGGCTGCTAACTGGAATAGAAGAGATTCCCTTTCAGGCATCCTGCGTATCCCTCTGCGTCCCTGACTTCTGGTCAAATTAGACAGGTCAGACCTGGTTCCTCTCCACCATAAGTGTGCTCCTTCTCTCTCCGCTGCTGCAACATCTGTCACCTGTGACACATTGTGTTGACCCCATTGTAAGGAAAGGATGTGATGAGTCTAGGGAGAACCCCTCTGCAAACGGGCTGCTGTGAATGTGATGTGGGCTCCCGGCGGGCCCAGAGCATAGGTCAGACATGTGTGAGCGACGACGTCCAAGCACAGAGAGTTGGTAGCAGCTGGTGTGCATTCGCCGGGTCAGTGTGTGTGTGTTCCTGTGTGTTGTTGTAGACACAGTCTTTGACCGTACATCCCCTGCCTGCACCGAGGTCAGGGAAATGTGTGCAAATCAGATGGTGGGTGAGGACTTTACAGATTTCCACTCTTCTTATCTAATTCCCAACATTTTTGGACTACCTGTAAAAGTCTGCCACTTAAATATACCTCTATTTTCCTCACATATTTTATTTTGATGCACATACCTTTGACTTTTACTGAAACCATCAACACAAGAAATAGACCAGAGATTAGTTTATAGTCAGTGTAGTATAGTACAGCTCTTAGGCATTAATAAAGGGGTGCAGGGATCCAATCTTTTCTCTCTCTACACTTCAGCTCAGGGTATCAGTGAATCTGCTGTTGATGACAAGTGCTGAAAATGGATGGTCACAAATTGCTTATTCCTCCCTAGCATGTAGATCAACACATCTCTTATTCAGATTAAGCATGATTCAACTTGTATGTAGAACATGCACCTCTAGGTGGGTTTACATGGACAGTCGCAGATACAACTCAAACAGAAAGCTTTCCAATACAGTGTTTAAATGCGGAAAGACTTGCCAAAAGGATTTTGAATACCTCCTTGCAAAGGAATTAAATCAAATACGAAAAGGTTCTGTCCGATCAGACGTCTTTTCGGAATCTAATCGGAATTAGGCTGTCCATGTAAACCCACCTAATGTCTGACGACCTCCGCCAAGAAGGTAGCGATTTTGCCGCCAAATGTTTGTATTTTAATAGGATTTTTAAGTACTTTTAAACAATTTTCTGACAATCCACCACATTTGTGTTGTGATCTCGAGGCCAATTTGGCCCTAGAATGTATTTACCGGATTTTTCCCACTGTGGGAAATGGTCAATTACAATGTCTTTGCTTCAAACTTCAAGGGAAACGCCCACAATGGTTGGCACAAAATGATTCATAAGTGTCTGAATTCAAAGGAGCGAGGGGACAGATTTTAAGGAAACACAAATTAATCATATAATAGAGAGTGTGAAAGTGAGCTAAAGTACCTCTTTGGTTTAACTCATGAAGAAAGACATGGTTGTTACAGGACAAATGTGAAGCTCTGTGGCTACGGACATTTTAAACTTACCTTTAAAACCTGTTGAATTCCGTGCATGCAGCGGCAGGAACAGAAATGAAAATTGACTGGTGTAACATATTTGGAAAAGTACAAAACTGATTTGAGCAGCAGTCCATGTGGAAAACACATGCAGATCACACCGTGTGGTTTCATACCAATAGATGCTCCGGCCTGCAGCCATCTGCCTCTGGGAACATGTTTAACAGCGGGGGACTGGATTGAAGCTGCTCTCACAAAAGTAGCAGAGGGACGGGGTCGGAGGGAGGGAACATCTGTTTGGAGAAGCGGTCAGCAGCTTCCGCCACACTACAGTGATGAGTGTCCGCTAGAGCTAACAACCTCTGCTCTGCATCTGGTCACACAGTTGATGGGAGCAGCAGGATGGATTTTGAGTTTACATTTTACATCTGAAGTTCAGTGCAGTCGTAAGGCAGGTACAACTGTGACTGTGGAAATAAATATAATTTGCATCTACGTGGTGTCAGGTGTTTTGATTATTACCACAGCTTTATGGAAGCATTGTATTAAGGTGTTGGGTAAGGATTTATTTGAGTGAATCTGGAAATCCGATTTTTATAATTGATTATCAACAAGTTAAATCTTTCCTGTAAAGGTTTTTTTGTGCTTCTAAACCTCAATTCCAAACCTGACAACAAAAGTGACATATGAGTGGCGTTGCTAGCTCAGTCGGTAGAGCATAAGATTCTTAATCTCAGCGTCGTATGTTTGAGACCCGTAGTATGTCATATTTTGGAAAACATGACATACTATGTGAAATTATCCGTTTGCTGTTGAGTGCCCTCATGATGTGGTAGGAGTTCCTGAAACTCTGGGCTCAGCTAACTCTGTTGGTAGAGCATGAAAATTGAAATCAGGCTGTTTTCCGAAATTTCTGGATCAATTAAGTATTTCTCTATGGATCAAGCAGGATAAGCAGACGAGCGGAACTTTGAGGTTGTGGTGAAGGTTGTTATTTCCTAACCAGGTCTTGATTGTTAGATTTAGGGTTAGGTTTAGTTTAAAGGATAGTTTTTAGGGTAAGGGTTGGAGTTCAAACCGCAGCATCCATGAAGCTCCTAGCATCTGGAGTAGCTTTGGGTGTAGCTTCCTGAAGGTGGATGAATTTCGTCGCCGAACTTGGACAAGGGTATTTGGACCACAAATAGAAAGAATCTTAGATTTACGAGAATAACTCAGAGAAACACCCCCACATTGACGACAACACTTGTTTTTGTTGACACTGAACAAATCAACGTCAGAATGCTGTTGTTTTGGAATACCATTAGAAAAAGTTAGTTGGGGTTCCGTTAACAAAATAAGCATGACTTCGATCAATCTCCCATTACGTCCCTTACGTGTTTATACAGTATGGAGGAGCGGAATAAAGGCTGTGTAAATGGGAATAATGGTTCCACACATAATTCTCTGACCCCTGACTATAAAATATCACAGTAGGACACAAACCGTTTCCTGGATTTTCATATGTTACCCACACTGAAATAAAATTAGCTGTAGAACATAAAATCAGAATCATGTGTGTGAAGTAACTACTCAGAGCAAAGACCGTCTCCAGATATCTTCCATTGTGGCATAAGACTGGCGTCAGACTGTTTCGATCATGTGAAATCTTCTTACGACCTCTCAGACGTTTTTTTCCCATGTAATGGGAATGTAGGGTCTACTCCTCTCCAGAGCACATATCTTCCTTCTGGTATGTCTGCTCAGCAAAAGGCATTCATTGATTAGCTGGCAGGTTTGACTCTGCGGCCTTTGCCGAGGCTGTAAACCATCTGCTTTCCATAGCAACTGTCAGCCATAGTTTCGGGCATCTCTTTGTCTGCGGCCCTTCCTGCTCTTGTGACGTGCCACGCTGGTGTTTTACAGGCAGGGCCTTTGTCCGTCATGCCACAGTAAAATTACAAATGACGAGACCGTTTCCTGTCATAGCTAACCAACGGTGAAATAAAATTGCAGCTTCTCCAGAGGACGGTTGTCTCCTTGACAGAACTTTGATTCAGTACTAGTATCAGAAACAATATGTGCTAAGACCATGGCAAAAACAAACTCTGTTCAGTTGTTTTTATGGCTCTACTCTGTGTAGAGCTCTACTCACTTTCTACTTTCAAATAGTGACGCTACCCTAACATGTGAAAATAACCTTTTAATTATTTATTTCAAAATAAGCAATATGTAGACATAGTCATGTTTGTTCTCATAACATCTGTCCACCTGTGAAAAAATCTGAATAAATATGAATTTTGATTATCGTCAGTATATGGTATGGCTGTATGCAAGGACTAATTTTTTATCAGTTGCACATAAATCTGAGAAGTATGGGACAGGGTCGTGGGTTCAAGCCCCACGTTTGGCATAGATGTTTTTGGAATTTTTTTGCCAGATCAATGAACTATCTGTCATAACATCTGTAAACCTTTCCAAAAGTCTGAACTAGTACAATGGCGCTATGTTCCCTTATTGTCTGTATACGGTTTGGGGATATATATATATCAATCAATTGGGCCTTGGTATGGGTTGTAGGTATCGGCTCTACTAACTGCCATTCTAGTTAGTTGTTTGGTTGGATGTTTAGCAAAATTGCACAAAAACTTCAGGATGGATGTTCATGGAACTTGGTATGTTTTTAATATATGAGGAAAAATATTTAAAATGATCTTTTCTCATATAACTGAATAATTTACCCATGACGCCAGCATAATCTCTCTACAAAATGTTGTGTGTCTTGATTCATACCAACCAACCAACCAATGCACCAATAAAACAGACAGCCCACCAACCAACCAACCAACCAACACACCAACACACCAACCAACCAATGCACCAATCAAACAGATAGCCCACCAACCAACCAACACACCAACCAACCAATGTACCAATCAAACAGATAGCCCACCAATGAACCAACCAACCAACACACCAACACACCAACCAACCAATGCACCAATCAAACAGATAGCCCACCAATGAACCAACCAACCAACACAAGTACCCAGCCCAACAACCTGCCATCTAACAAATCAACAAACCAACCAACTAACCGGTTAACATGAAAACATAGGTGATGTTAATAATCACCCTTTTCTGTTGAATACCTTCAGAATCTGGAAGCGTTTTCCCTCTTTTTCTGATTTCCTTGCTGTCCCGTGAAGATTTGAATGTATGAGAAATATGAAGTCTATTTTCCCAGCTTGTGACATGTTCAGAGGTGAGGAGGGAATAACATGTGACCGCAATCATGACACTACAGACGTACTGCTCAACTGAACCGCCGTCAAAGGCTGCTGGTATGTTTACAAGAGAATCTTCTGTCATATTAAGATAAATGTAAGCAACAGTTAGAGAAACGCTCCAGACGGTGCATGAAGTCCTTGTGGTAATATGTGAAGAGCTCTGATGACATCTGATTCCTCTGATCTCGTCTTCTTGCAGATCTAAGCTGGAAAGATTTAATTTGTTCATTCCAGAGTGAAGGAGTAAACCACACAGATGTTATTTAAGTAACAGTGGAACATTTGGTCCACAGACACATTTCAGATGGGTTAAACAGACCGGTGCAGTTAACCAGGACTGCCTTTAATGCCAAAATACCCTTGAGGCATGATGTGACATTAACGCTGATTAGCCTGAGTGCTCCCTAGAGGAATACCCTCCATGCTTCACAATGATCTTTCTTCATGGCTCCGCCTTTAGATAAATACTCTTAAAAGGTCTCCGATTAACTGTGAGCTCAATCAATTTCAGTTTGAATTATCATTTCACTTTTCTATTTCCATTTATTTATTTTTCTAATACAGAATAGACCCATACGTAATGGTGGCATTAATTCAAGAGTCAAATCACAATAGAGATAAAGTCAGTGGAATATATTAGGTTTACTGTCCGTAGCCACATCTTTCAGCAAGATACACAGATAAGCCATGATATTACCCCAACTTATACGTTTAGTAAGAATAATCTTAATTGTCTTGTAACAATGGCAGCACATGTCAGTAGCTGGGATATAGTTAGCAACAAGTGTGAGAATCAAAATGCTCCAAAATGAATTTATTGGATGGATTTCCATTAATGAGGAGAGCCATTTAATAACTTTGACATTTTTCTTGAATATAGTCACAAGAACAAATGTACTGATATTGAGAACAGGTTCTTCTAATTAAGGGAAAAGTTATGTTCTCTCATGATCATCAGACTGCTTTTACTTCTCCGTTGAGTTTTGGAAAAATATGAATGACATAAATGTGGATACCATTAATACTGATATATGAACAGCCTAACCATCCTGGTTCTGATTCTGTGAATGAAAGGTGGTTTGTCAACCACCTTTTTAACCACAAGGACACAAACATCATCAAACACTTTATATGATATAGGGCTGTCGGAAAAGACGAGCCATATCTAGTTCAAAATCAAAAATACAATCATTTTTGTAGTGCAGCTTCAAAGATGCCACTTTTTTTATCTTTAATTTGGAATGTTTTATTAATTGTAGCTCTACAATAAAAAACCCCCATCAGAACATAATATTCTCAAGTGGAGAAAAAGACAAGAAAAAGAAAAATGAATAAATAACCGCTTTAGGATACATCCTATAGAGATCACCATGCCATAGACCAGGACTGTGAATGTTATGGTCTAGTCTTTCCACAGAGCTCTTTTAAGGGTCAGGGGTTAAAGTGACATTAAAATGCCATTGAAACAAAAGACTCCAGAGGTTACAGAGTTTTTTTGCGGACGATGCCGTCCTTATTGATACTTTAGAAGGACATTGTGTTTTATATTGAATTGAAGAGTACTATATATAGATACTGACCTTGGCTCAACCTGAATCAATCCAGGTTTGCATTAGAGTATAGGCTCTTAAATCCACTTACATATCCCTGCAGTTTTATCAGAGAATAGGGTTGTACTTGTGGGAGGGTACTGCGGTGACCTCACTCCTCACTCCACATCGATTGTGGAGGAAGGTCCAAGCAGAGAGAAATGAATGATATCATGACTTGATGAATGATAGCAGTGTAATTCTTTAATGTAACTGGTTTACATTTGGACTTCTGTGGAGAGCGGGGCTCAAAAATGCTGTCCTTGCACTAATATTCAGAGTGCACTCACTGTGATGAAGCTAGTGATTACGGCAATCGTTCCTGTGGTGCTCAGAGAGAAATTGCCCTTTCTAAGGAATCAATCTAACTGATGAACGGCTCACACCTCCACTCCTTTCATTCCCTCTACCAACATTGCCTTGCCTTTCCTCTATGACTCCACTGCATTACTGAAATGTGTCGTGTTTTCCTGCTTTTTGAGGCAAATCCGTCAATTAAACAGATCTCAGTCTCTACTGCGGCTGGTTTTGCTGAGCAGGAGAAAACTTATCCTGAATTGCTGGTTCTTGGAAGAATCCTGACGTGCTTATCCTGGGTCAGAGGGTTCTCAAGTAGGAGGGAAGAAAGAGTAGAGATAGTGGCTCGATTTAAATATCCAACACGGTGCTGAAAGATGTGAGCTGATATTTTTACAGCTGCGCATAAAATCAAGCAACGATCCAAATCACTGCTTATAAGTTGTCAGTATTTGATTGGTAGAAGTAGTTTTACAGTTTAACAGGACGTGGTTCTCTAATGTAGTGCTGTTTTTCATTGACGTAATGTTAAAGATGAGCAGCGTCCCTCAAGATACATTAAGAAAGTGAGTATGAGCTATTTACAGCTGCAAACGTTATGTCACAATGCAAGTATTGTTCCCTTTTCAAAGTGAAAAATGTCAAATATGTTCAGCACGGCGATTTCTGATCAAGGACATGAAGTCAGTCTGCTAATAAAATACAGGAGTGTAATGCAAATCAATTTGAGAAAAACTGTCTGTTGGTCTTCAGTGGTATTTTAATGGTATATTTCAAATTAAAGGAGCAAATTTCAAATTTTCACATTAGCTCTTTTTACAAAGATTGCACAATCGGCACAAGGAGCCGTTTTTAACCCCGCCAAGGAGGTTGTGTTTAACCCCTATACATGTGTTTGTCTATTTGTTTGTTTGTTAGCAAGAGGAAAATCTACAGGATGGATTTGCATGAAAATTTACCCAAAGGTAGGTTTTGGGATATCCTCGAGATGATTACATTATTGTTATTTGCAGCATTTAAAATATTTCAAATAAGCTGTGATGTCATATTGTGGCGGCGACCTTACTAACTACAGCCGAGCGTACACTGCACCATTTGAGCCCGGTTCACACTTGCAAATGAGCCTCAGCTCTGACGTTGTCAGTCCTTTTGAGAAGTGGCGTAGCTTCTGAGTTGCCATGGTGACACAACGTGTTGTAATAATAAAAATCATAAGTAATAAGTAGTCATAATGTAGAAAATGCAGTTTGTGGCTAGTAAGAAATGATGCATAAGAGAGATTAACAGCTGTCAGCGGTGCTTGCTATAAAGTTAACATTTCAAACAGTCAAATGTAGCTTGAAAACCTGCAAAAAAAAACGAGAAATACTGTCCACGGCGTTCCAGACACCTACGAGTAGAAGTTTCGGCACACAGGATGGTAAAAAATAATCAAGACAGCTCATTTCTGACTTTTTACCATTTTGCTTTTTGACTATAGCGACAACAGCTTTTAAATTTTTTATACATTATGTTTGCCCCTTTCGAAAACGATGACAGCTGCGATACTTGTATCATCATAATTTTTCATGAAGAAACATAAAAAAAAGGGTAGTTGTCGGGGGCTGGAGCTGTTGGTTCAGTGGGCTTAACAGAAACGCTGAAGTGGAAAGAGCAGGAAATGACTTGCTACAGGGTATTTGAGAGATACTTAGAGAGTTTGTTGAAGTTGTTGGTAGATTTAGATGCTGGCAATAACTGAGACATTAATAGAAGAATCTGGTACTGTTGTGCCTTTACAGAGGTTTGCGATCCCTGAGGGCTTTTTATTGTCTTTGTTTGATTTCAGGCTGGATGATGCAGGTTTGTTTCTGTTTTTTTTTTACAATTTATTTTTGTTTGAACAGATATTTGATCCAATCCACAAAGAAAGTGAAGTCTGATTATGTGGAAGCAGGTATTAGCATGTTTGTTTTTCCGGGCCATCATCCGGACTAAATTGACAACCAGAATTTGTTGACGGACGTCAATCAGAAAACATTTTCGGCCAAGCTAACCGCTGGATGTCTATCGAGAATCAGAGTCAGTTGCGATTAAATGATCACAGTCTATAATTACCTCTGCACAATGTCCACAAACAACGTTTAAAAACTTCCACTCTGGCCCATCTAACGTTTCCCGTCATGGTATTGCTGATTGGGCCATTCCAATTTCAAGAAGTCCCGAGCTCCATTTTCCTAGCTTATTCAATGCACAGTTATCGCTTCTTCTACCCCATTATTCTTTATAAACGCAATAACATAACATGGATCTGGGAAGGAAATTAGGGTAGTAACGGAAGTGAATCAGACATCTGCATTAATGCAAGGTGGTAAGGCAGGATGGGGCTGTGATGTTCTGTCTATGTATGATGTGTGCGGCTCAGAACAATAAGACTTGATAGCAGCTGGAAACAGTTAGTAGCTATCTCAAAGAAGAAGAAAATCTGCCATGTTTTCAAATTTGGACACTGACCACACGATGGTTTAAGACTTAATACCTCTTTTGCTCACACAACCCAGGATTTCCTAAAAAATCCTGACGTTGTTCTACTTTTGTTTGTTCAGTGTGAACAAATAAAGGTTCTGTAGGGAAGGTTGTTCGTTTAAAGTTTTAGTAAAAGGAGCTGAAGAGACGACCCTCTTGTGGGGAAAGCTGATTACCAGAGTGCTCAACAGCCACCACCCTGACTTCACCTCAGTGGATTCAGTCCTAAGACGGCTGATCACGTAGAGAATGTGACCTTTGTAGACCAGGCCTCTCAAGTAAAATCGCAGGCCACCTAGGGAGACGTGTGCTCAGTAAGGTGTCTGTTTAACTACCCGCTTACTAGGAGAGGTTCTGGCACCTGAAACACGTGAGTCATGCTATGCAGTTTTCTAGGCGATGTTGAATCTTCTCTAATATGTTTTTCTTAAAGCAGCCTAAGTAAAACCCTTTGAGGTTTAGTTAATAACTCTGCATGGTTATGATTCAGAATTTCCCCGCTCAATGGTCTGTATGAGATGTATGAGATGTGCTCCCAGGGTTGTAGATAAGATGGGAAACCCCCCCCCCCCCCACTGTTCAGTCAGGACTGGACCCCAGAGAAACAGAGCAAAGATACTGACAAGCTCATATATACTTTACTGACCTTGCACGAAAAACATGGATTGAATTAACTTTCATTCCCATAATTGCAGAATGAAGTGCCACCGTTTCTCAGTGTCCACCCTGTGTGGGTGCTCTTTAATGAAATGCCACATGATTAATGGCCCTAACTGTACACCTCCTGCACACTGCATGTGATTCATTTCCAGTTTAGACCATTTCTGTATCCTGACCCATTCAAGGGAACTGGATAAATTCCAGGGAACTGGATAAATATTCCGTGTCTCATGGGGAGATATGTCTACACTTATGCTGTGGAGATTTATTGTGGGACTGCCTGAGGTGTCTCTGGGCGGTGGGGGGGGGGTCCATCATGATAAGTAGCTACGCGGCGTCAGGATGGCTGAATTGATGAGTACTAATTGGTATCTAGAGTCTGCCAGTAATGGACTTCACCAACGGCATCACTCTCAAAGCTGAACCAGATGGATTGATTAGGAAACCAGCACATGCTCAGTTTAGCTCTTGTATTGATGCAAATTACCTCTCTTCGTGATGAAACCGTACATTTATTTTTATAGAAAAGGTCAGTTTCACAATATTTATCGCATGGTTTCCTTGAAAATGTCAGGATGCGTGACTAATCATGAAGTATCAGTAAAAAGACAAAAGATTTATGTTTTAGGACTGTACGCTCTAGTGAAAAAACTAAATCACAAGCAACTAAAAGGTTACGGTTGTCTTCCTTAAAGGCAACAAATAATGATTTAATAATACATATTTTAGCCAATGAAACGACACAACAGATTGAGTTATTGTTCTCAACGGGCCTTCAAAAATATTTGAATTAACTACATTAGTGGCGCAGTGATCGTTGGGATTGTAAATTTCGGTATGGCCAATTCTGTGCCAGTTACATGCATGCACTTCATGATTCTACGGCATAAGTAGATAGACAACTGCAAGCCTTACCTGAAATTGCCACAAACATATTGCCAACCAGGGATTTTCCATGGTGAAAAAACCCTGTAATATATGCAGGGCTAAAATTAACTGTAAGGAGCCATCAGGAATACTTTCCTTAGACCTACCAAGAATCACAAAACTAAAGTTGACCTAGCAGTTAAATCTAGGGAGAAAGAAAAGAACGACCTAAAGCTGCCTTCTTTCTGTTTCCTGTTGCACCTGAACTCATCTTAAAAAATACTGATACTGTACTTTATTTATAGTTGGAGTTTTACAAAAAAAACACATGTGTAATCTGGTGCACTTTAAAGGTTTTTGTGTATATCTGCTCTCTTTTGGAAAGTTAAACGCGTCAAATTCAATGGTATATAACTCACACATATCTTTCAGCTGTATCCATTTGTCATTGGAAGCTTTAGAGTAACCTGGGACACTTAATTTTCATTATGAGATCTGTTTGAGTGAGATGAGTTCTTACCTATCAAATCGGACCTTTTGACAACAGGAGAAGTTCAATTATTTTCATATATACAGACATGGAGGTTATAGAATCCATCCAGTTAACATTTTCTTTCCATAAAATGACTCCACAATACCTGATTGAAAACTGACCACGGATGGTTTTCAATATCTGAAAGTGAAGATTCTTAGCTTGTCAGTGAAATTGAGAATCATTTACAAAATTAGGTGAAAAACCGGAAGGTATATAAGTCTTTTTGCCAAAAAATATATATATAAGTACATAATTTGTTGTCCATTAGACATTTCCAAAGCAATATCTGCAAAACGTGGCACCTCACACAATTCAGAGTGATAAATGGCAAAGTGTAAGGAATATAATTCTGTTTTATTTTGGACTGACCTATTTGTCTACCATGCATTAAGAAAACATTTTTTCCTGCCTTAGTCTCTCTCTGAATCAACCCTTTACCTTCATCTTGAACTGTTTGTCGGTAGTTGTAGATCTTTGGTTGGTTAGTTTTCACTAATGCATCTCTACTGCCTCATGTTCAATAAACATCTTGCTTCAGAGGGTGGTGGGTTTAAACCTGCAGACAATGATGAATGGACGTGCATTCAGGGGTCTTGGCCTCGTAAAAGTAATAGAGCATTAAACGATCCCAGTGGGCCGATAGGGTTTTTTTTTCTCAAAATGTATGAAGTCAAACTTTCATACATTTGAAGAGTTTTATTTGAAACATACTGATTACACAGTTTGATATTTGTTGTGATATCTGTCTGAAATGATAAGTTGTATCTGAGAAGTTGGCATATTTGGTTGTCTCTACACATATTTATTACATTATATATTTAAAACAAATATCTGCAAACCCAAATGTTGTAAAACATATTTTGCAATTAAGAATTCACACAAAAAAATAATTGGTTGATTTGGCTTAATACACGTATGTCAACAATTTCCTACGAACCAAATTTTGATGGATTGAATTAAATAACATTATTAAGATCAAAAATAACAGCCCCTTGTACAACCAACGTGATAGCTTTTAAATTTAACAAAATGCAAACATGGTCGAGGACAAACTTAGCCCACAAAAGAGGGCTAAGTTTAAAAGCTGACCGATATAAATTTATAAATTAAATGAAAATATTCCATTCAATATATTCATTCATACATTTTGAGTGTATGGAAGGACTTTTATGTACTTCCACTTCCTCTAGAGCCAATAACAGCATTTCCTGTCAGAAGCATTAGTCCAGTATGTACCAGTACACCCCTATTTCTGTATGAGCACATGTGTGTTCCTGACTCATCATGTGCTGGTCCTGGGTGGTCTGTCAATGACCACATACAAACACACACACACACACACACACATACAAACACACACACACACACACACACACTGGGCCTGTAGGTTGCTGAGGTGTGGGGACAGGAACTCTCACAGGACAGAGTGAGTGCCAGCTGCCAACAGCGGTTTGTGCTGAGGGAACAGTTTAGAGGTGGAGGTATGTCTTCCCTCATCCATCAGTCCAGTCTCTGCACCACCAGGGGCCAAACAGGAACACTTGATGTTGCTGTCAGCGCTCGTTGTTTTTTTTTAGATACTCCAGGTTTGGACATCCTTGGACTAGTCGAGTTAAATAGAGCGTGGTTTGCATTTGGGGAATATTTCCGCCAAAAGTAAATTTTTTCATGTGTGTTTGTCAGTTTTCCTATCTATTAGCCCCATTATACAAAAAAATACCGGACAGATTTTCCTGAAGCATCTTTCACCTCGTGTCATGAGCACCAACATTGTGATGACTTTAGCTCAGACAATCTATTAAAAAGAAAGGCCAAATCCCTTTATGTGTGGCCGAGTTGATTGCAGCAGCTATGTGGAAGGAAACATGGTGGTTTTTGTAAGATAGCCACCATGCAGGACTGGCCTGGCCAATGGTTTGGGCATATTAGACGATGTCACTTGTGCAACTGTTTGGTGCCTAGTCTTTCTAATAACATATTTTCACTGTGTTTTGCTCATTAGGTTTATTTTAATTGGCAGCTTTCTTTAGTTTTTTTTAACATCACATGTATTATTGTCACTACTAATTAGTGACAATTGGGTGTCTCTCTCTCTCTCTCTCTCTCTCTCTCTCTCTCTTACATACCCTTGCGTGGCGCTGCAAACACTTGATGAGATATGTCATCAAGAATATGTTAATTAAGTATGTTGGACATCCAAAATTATGTTGGCCCATCTAAGTTGATATCCTGGTGCATTGGTTGCATCTATGTGAATGTTTCTTTAGATTTTTTCGGTTGTCATTAACACTTGTTTTGGTGTTGGATGCTATAACAATATGGATGTAATTTTATGATTCACTGTTTACATTGAGGGCACAGTTGGTAGATGGTGTTCCCTGTGTTCCCTCTGTTTATCCGGTTTCCACTTACAGTCCAAATGCATGCTGTATAGGTGGACTGGTGTCTCTAGATGGTGAGTAGGTGTGAAGAAGCGTGAGAGTGGTTGTCCCTCTCTTTATGTCAGTCCAGTGATAAACTGGTGACTCCTCCAGGATGTTGCATAAAATACATGGATGGATACTTGCATTGACCCAGTAATGTGTTTAGATAGGACTCTGATAATTGTGTATCTAACATATTATCACTCTTGTGCACATTTATGGAATACAATAATGTCACAAATACAAAGAAGTGGCGATTTGTCGTCCATCTCATTGGTTGAGAATCTTAGCCTTAGCGCGCTGCTATTCCAGCCAGCACAGTATTTTTCCTTAAGGTCTTTCCATCAACACCCATTGGAGCCAGTGATGTAATAAATAAATAATAACTCAATCAACTTTCCATTAGCTGAAATTCAATATAGGCGGAGTGATTAACCTTCTTCATAACTGTTTTCCCAAAGCAAGAATCTTTATTTGAAAGAACTGCTGAGTAAAGATGGTGAAATGCTCCACATCTCGTGGGGTGTGGCTGAGCCAGATAAATGCCACCCTCAGCCATTTTCTCTGAACAGCACTTTTTGGAATTGACTGAATTGATCTTCATGGTGGAGATCATGTTGCTGCTAGTCAGACGCAGAGTGTGTGCTGTGAGTCAGGGTGGCGGAGGGACCGATTGAAACAGGAGCTAGGTGAGGGAGTCAGATGACTGCTGAAGCGGGGAGCATGAAGACACACTGGCTGGGCTGACGTGGCTCTGCAGACCGCAGTATTAACATCCTGATGAATGCTTTCAAAACCCCCTTTTCAGCATTTTATTTTCCCCTTTCATGACCAAACCAGTGATGCACTCACTTTCCAAATATCAACAGGCACGAGTTCAGCAGTGGAAAAATACCGACCAATGCTATGTTAAGGATGGTCTCGCGACCGCTTGAGAAGACGATGGTGGAAATATTAAGCATTGGCCTCTTAACTCTCCGTACAGAAACTGATGATGAAAAACACGCGCTAATGCATACATAGGCCAAAATTTGGATGGTTCATGCAGCGTTTATTGCACTAATAAGTGTGAAACATCAATTGAACTGGTTTTTCACCCCCCCCCGCTGCAGGCGTCAGCAGGCCTTCTCGTGCTGAACCAACCAGTCAAACTGAACAGATGCAGAAAATCTGTAATTAAATGAAAATCATGAAATCAAATATAAAAAGAGATAAGATGTAAAGGTACTTTTTGAATTGAGCAATTTAAGTAATGGTTTAGTAATATGCAAAAATGTACAATAAATGAAAATGCGTTTGATGAACACAAAAAGAAAGTAATACTTACTAGTATTTAAAATTTTTAAGTTAGAAGTTTTTACTCATTACAATTTATTTATCTTTTGATTCATTTTTGAAGCTGGATAACTCCGTGGGTTACACCACTGACTTTGGTGCAGGAGACAGGGGTTTGAATCCCAGTCAAAGCAGTGCGTGGCAGAACTCTAGTGTGGACCCTTAGGGTCCTTGGCAAGATCCTTAATGCTACCAGCCTACCCAGCCAGATCCAGGGCCAGTCCCGAGCCCGGATAAATGGGAGGGTTGTGTCAGGATAGGCATCAATCGTTGAAAACCTATGCCATGTCAAAATGTGGTACGACACGATCTGCTGTGGCGACCCCTAAAAAAAAAAAGGGAAAGAGCCGAATGAAATTGCCTGCTTTTTTGATCATTAAAATGAATTAATTTGAGCTTTTGAATATATATATTATATATAATCTACCACTTATACTGCTCAGGGTCAAGGGGGGGCTGGAGCCTATCCCAGCTGACATCGGGCGAGAGGCAGGGTAATAATAATAATAATACACCCTGGACAAGTCGCCAGTTTGTCGCAGGGCAGAAACAGACAAATAAATCCACTCACACCCACTCCTACGGGCAATTAAGTGTCACCAATTCACCTATGTTGCATGTTTTTGGACTGTGGGAGGTAGCCAGAGTTGCCAGAGAACCCAGACAAACACAAGGAGAACATGCACACTCTGCACAGAATGGTCGGCATACGTGGATTATTATTAATATCATAATATATTGTTATTATTACTCAGTCACATTTAATTTGAGGAATTCATTCAGGGGGGATTGCTTTTAAAATGGGGGGATTGGGGTCTCTTTTTTTTTACTGTTGCTGTAGGGGGCATCAGCCTAGGCCTATGTTTACAATCATGAAACCCTTAGTTGTACAACCTTTACTTTAACTATAAGATGAACTAACATAATTCTGATCACGTTTAGTCAAAAATCCACATTCAAATAATTTAGACTAATTTAATTTGTCCCTTTGTGTCAGTGTGAATCTATCTGTGATAAACTGTCAACATGTTTCAGATCAATCCCGCCTCCTCTCCTCCTGTCAGCTGGGTTAGGCTTCAGGCCTATAAAGAAGATTTTCTGTAGGTTAAGAGAGACGCAGATATTAATAGAGAGAAAAGTTGATAGATGTTTGCGCATTTGTGTCAAAACTGATCTGGGTCTCCCGGCTCATGATATAATCAGGTGGCTTCTTCTCAATCAGCCATCCATCCAGAATAAAGGACATCTGGCTCGGTTATGTGTCACTGCAGCCTCCTTTGTGAGGTCCCTTCTTTACCTAAGGCCTCGTGTTCTCAGCTGACAACAGGCACAGATCTTATCTCTGCTGGCGGCAGGAGACCTTTCCCTCGCAATCACTGCGGGACAATAGCGTTATAAACGAGAAGGCAATTAACACGAGATGGCTTTTCTGTCATTGAGCTTGTGGCACATGAAGGGCTGAATTAGCTACGTGCATGACGTGCTTTGACATTTGGAAGGATGTGAAGGGGATGTGTTCTAGTATACCATTGTGACAGGAGTGTGTTTGCTGGATCTGAATACAGTGGTGAAAACAGCATAGCAGTGATATTCTCTACCTGCTGCTTCACATAAAGACCCTGTCAGGCCAAAATAACATTAGCAGGTTATTTAAAGTCGGCCACATGGACAACGGTGATTTACATGGACCGTATTCACAAAACATCCTAAGTTTAACTCCCTGATTCAGGAGTAACTCCTCTGAAACATGCTCTGTAAGAAAATTCAGTATCATTTACGGCAAAATACCGGCAGCTGTGGTTGGCAGAATTTTACCGCCAGAAATACGGTGACCATGCACATTTCATTGTAAAACATATATAAATGTTTTTCTGCATTTTTTCCGTCCTTCACATCTACTTGTAACTTTGCACTGTTATTCCATATAATGATGCTTTATTGTGGCAGCACAAATGTATTGTTATTGCTGAAAATGCAGCATTAAATGGTATATTCAAGTGTTGTGAAGCTGCTGTTCTTCTGTGAGTTTTAAGTCCATAATGTGGATGTCACAAAGAACATGTACTCATGCATTTTATTGACGAGAGCACTGAAATATGTTTACATAGGTTTGAAGCTTTATACGGCTTTACATTCCCTAAAATCATTAAAATATTACATAACCCGACTTTTTATAAAGGCCGATGCGATGAGTTGACTTTTTCTAACTAATCATCAGTTACATTGATATTCAATAGATGAATTGATTAAAAGTGTCAAACAATCCATCAAACAAATACCACCAGGTTTTTTCTGCGTCGTGGGCCACAGTTACAGTTGTATAATCCAATTTTTGGAGTTTCCAACTTGTTATACCAAATTTGAGCAGCCGTTCAGAGGCATTTTCTGCCAGGAAACTTATTTGTACCATTACTGTGACACCACATGACAGCAACAATTGCAAGTGTATGCTACCATCAACCCGACATCATCATACCTAAAAATGAGGTACAGCCTGTGATGTCCATATTTTAGATAGAAGATTTACTCCATGACATTTCATATTCACTGATGGGCTCAAAAGGCCTACCCAGACATCATTCTTGAGCATCTTATCTCCTTAATTAGATGTACTTCCTGTTGAGGCCGGATGGGGCAAGGCGCATCAGATAGCTCAGCAGTATAAACTGACGGGATTTTGTTTAGTCAGAGAAAGCAGACTTATTTGATGTCAGGGATACTTTACGACTGTGATGAACTGGCGGCATGTTCAGGGTGGGTCCCGCCTTTCCTCCGATATTATCTTACCTCTATTATCTTACCTCTATGCTTTTGCCCTCCTGTGACCCCGCACAGGATAAGTGGTTACAGAGATGGGATGGATGGGTATTTTAATAATTTAAATTGTATCTATACTTACACTTACCTACTTCGCAGAAAGGAAACCAAGTATCCTGATATGTCCGTACCCTTGTGCTATCTTTGTGTGTAACGGTTAACAACGGACCTGTTGATGTTGAACACAGAGCTGCATGAGTCAGAATGGGCTCCTGTTTGAGCACTCTCTTATTTGGGCCATATTGAAAAATAAAAAATAAAAAAATTTCCAGAATAGAGTCGTAATTTTTCCAAAAAAAAAATTCAAGATAATGAAGTCCATTTTGCAATAAATTTCCAAGAATCAATTTGTAATTTCGTGAAGAAAGAATGTCAGATTTTTATTTTTTTAAGTCACAATTTTATAGGAATTAAGTCAGAATTGTATGTAAGTAAAGTCATAATTTTACAAGAAAAAAAGTTTTAATTTTACCAGAAAAAATTTGTAATTTTATGAGAAAACTTATTAGCATATTTTGCAAAATATCAGACTATTCCTTTAATCTGGGATGTATATTCACCAAATTATCAGTATGTGATGATGCCTAGCTCACCCTTCATCATATGTTATCGTATTCCGATGAACACTGGGTGATATCGTTTTTCATGTATTTCATGAAATCCCTTTAATCTGTTCATTTTGTCGGTTCTGACACGTATCTTGTGTGTGACTTTTTCCCCAGGCTGTATGTTGTGTTTTGGCCAGTCAGCCTTCTTCCGCTTCAACCACCCTGAAGAGGCCTTCAAGATGAAGAGCATGGTACCCCAGGGAGGAAGTGTCTCCACCAGGGACTACAGGATCGGTCCAGGTACTGCATCATCGGTGTTTCACCGTATTTCACCTGAATGTTAGATATCCTGCCCTTCTTCTTCAAACATTGGCCCAGTGCAGATGAGTTGACATCAGCAGTTGAGAGGTGTGGTGAAGGAGCAGGCCGAAAGTTTTAATAGCCTGGAAGGACTATAGTTTAGAAAGGTGTGCAGCACAAATTTGTTGACACACAATACCTTTACATACAATCAATTTCCTAATTTCAACATGCTATAAACCTTTTATATACTTGTATTTTGTTATCCACTCTATGAAACCGAGTAAAGAGAGGTATATATATATATATATATATATATATATATATATATATATATATATATATATATATATATATATATATATATATATATATATGAATGGAAAGACTTTTTCATGAAAACTTTCTATTGTGCGTTTTACGAATTAGGAATTTTTGTTTTCTTTATTTTTTCCTTTTCCATTTGTAAAAGTTTAATTTCAGATCATTCTGGACAGGTTTGTTTTGTTTCCAGAGAAAATACTGTTCAATGTAATTTTTCCAAATTCGCTGCAGACAAAAACCCAGTACTGAAATGGTAACTTAACCTATTTCAGATAATTTCTTATTTGTTTTTCTGATTACCATGATTACAAATTGAACTTAGACAAATTTTATTAAAATTTTTCTCACATTTTATGTACATATGTCAGATTCAATGGAATTGTGTATTGTGATATTTCAGTTTATTTTTTTTATAGTTATTTCTGGAGAAAGAATATTTTTTTCTTAAATATACCCAAAAAATAATTGCAAATGTCATTAACAACCTCAGTGTCTGTTTACTTACTTAAAAAAGTGAACCTGTGGTGAGGAATTCTGAGTATTTCATACTTTCTTTTTTAGTCATTGTTTTTGGTCTTAGATTAGTCCTCATCTTGAAGACATTAGCTTTTATCTACCATTTCTTTGGAAGCTTAGCACTCAGGAATGTGCTGAGTTTCTTCCAAATCCCATTTCCCTCTCTGGAAAGTGGAAACTCACCATTACCCAAAATAGTAAAATTTGAACTTAACTATATCGAGCTAAAAATAATCTTATTAAATCAGTTTGCAGCCCGGTTCAAAGATCATAGTTGTCAGCATCAGACTTTACATTCTAGCACCCGTTGAACCTCACTGGTGTCCAGCTGGGACCTGGTGCTGGAAATTAACAACAGTGAACTGCACTGACCGGGTCGCATTTTTTATTCCTACATGTGAGTAACCCTCCTGCTTACTGGTCAAGAGGAGTGATAGGGACTGGGCTCGCCGCCGTACCCCTTTAGAAAATCTATCGTTTTAAACCTTTTGCATGCCCTGGAAAGAGCATTTTACACTTCATGCGATTCTTTGGAATTGACACCCTTATTCAGCATACAGGTGGTCAATAAATATGTCCTTAATTTGACTTTACCCCGTGCATGTTTTATGAGCATCTCATTCCCCAGCGTATCCAGGCAAAGTCTTCAGCTACATGTGTGTGTGTGTGTTTATTTGTGTATTTGATTATTTGGGTGTTCCAGCACTCTTTGCATTGGCACTTCTTTAAGCGTACCTCCTCTATGCCAGCTTTACTACCAGGGATCTGCCAAAAATGCCTCGTTACTTCCCTCCGTTAAGTGTCGATACTGCCTAACTGCAGGATAAGTATAGCGCACAGGCTCGCTGGCTGCTATGGACTTCCTGATCCAGTAATTAAAGCCTTCCGTTGTTTAGAAGCGTACCGTTTTCCACAATTATGCATTCTTGAGTTGCTTTCAAATGAAACCTGCTTATACCACACCCACGATAATCTGGACATATTTCTCATATCTCTATCTTGGAAATACAAATTACACTGTTTATCTGTGCAGAGATAAAGAAGCCAGAGGATCATGGGTAGGGGCAACCCAAAAACACAACATTTCCACATAGATAGGCCTTTTCCAGCTTTTCTTACTGAAATAAAACAGCTATTTCATTTTGTAGCACAGGCACATTGTGGCTGATTTACAGTGTGGTGTTGTGCTCAGTTTGCTACAAGGGCAGTTAAACCTTACCCTTTGTGCCCTTAAACCTCACCAGGCTTTACAATTTTTCAAAAGTCTGGTTTTGAAAGAAAGGTTGGATTGAGTCTTTTGGAGTACTCTAGATTACTGGAGTTTGTGTACGTATTAAATTGTCCAAAAGTTCAATATTCCGAAATATGTTAAAGGGTTTCTGAGCTTCCTCCTCTAGATTTTGCTTAAGAGTTGTTTTTCTGTTGAAAATAGAGAAAAAGATACATAGGAGAGTTGGGCGGTTGTATCAATTTTCATCAAACGATCTAGTTATTTCTGTAGATTTAAAGGCCAAACAGTCAATGTCTTTATTGTGCTGAATGTGACAAGCTAATTCTAAATGTGTTTGCCTGACTTTCAATAAAAGCTGGTAATTTCGCTGTATGTCATTCAGCTTCTGTACTTGTCATCAGGTGCTCGACTGTCTGCAATAAGCAAACATTTTTCATTATCAAATGAAAACAACTGTCCATCAATAGAATGACACTGGCGGATACCGGAGAAAAGGCATGATTTTATGATAAAAAAGCCCCATTTTTACCTGAAAAAAATAATGTATGTCAGTAAAGTGGGAATTTAAAGAGATTTTAATCATCCCCTCCTGCAAAAGAGGCAATTTCCTCCAAGTCTGTCTGGCTCTTTCATGTTAACAAACTTCAAAGTCAAAGTCCGGATACTTAAAATGATGTGGTGTTAAGGCGCCAAAAGATTCAATATTCCTTTATTTGTAAAGCTTTTACTTGATGCATACTCTCAAATGCGTAGTGTAAAATTCTGACTTTATGCTCGTAATATTCAGGTTTTTTCCAGAAACTTTTTTTGCTCTCTCTATTTTATTTTCATTTTTTGTCACTGTGGCTCTAATACGGTCTTGTAAATAATTAATCATCATCTCCATGATTTTTAAGCAAAATTTTTTTAACGTATCTCAACTAAAAATTCAGAACTTTGTCTTATAACAGAAGTTATGCTACAAAGAGGGAAGCTATGTCAGAGGTACTCATGACACCGGACGTAAGCTGATTTTCCCTTCAAAATAAATTCCTTTCTCTTCAGGAAGGAAATTGTCTATTTCGCCTTAGATTCATTTAATACTAACATTAATATTTTTTTTTACTGTTTTTTTGTATTTACAGCACATATACAATCAGATCCATCCACTACCAAAGCACATTCTTGTACTTTTTGTACGTTTTGCTTTTATTTTGAAAGTCTTACCCAGAACTTTGGTGATATTCTCTAGGTTGCTTGACACAATTTCTACCATACTACCGCCGCTGTGGCTAGCATCCCGAGTCCCCGGCTGAAATATCACCTCGGTGTAGAATCACAATATCTCCTTCTCTGTGCGTGGAGACGGACACGGCAGTGCTCCGTCACACCCGGTCAATGGCCGGTGTCTGGAGGATGTGGCCCCCAGTGCGTGTCACATAGCAGGTGAACTGCACTGACCGGGTCGCATTTTTTATTCCTACATGTGAGTAACCCTCCTGCTTACTGGTCAAGAGGAGTGATAGGGACTGGGCTCGCCGCCGTACCCCTTTAGAAAATCTATCGTTTTAAACCTTTTGCATGCCCTGGAAAGAGCATTTTACACTTCATGCGATTCTTTGGAATTGACACCCTTATTCAGCATACAGATGGTCAATAAATATGTCCTTAATTTGAAAGAAAAAGAAAAATTGCTCGGTTGACAGTACCACTACGTGTTCGTATGGGGGAAATATAGACATGGGGATAGTAGATGAACCAAACATATGTTTCGATACAGATTTATGACGATGCAATCCACTGTCCTTATATTTAATAAAATAACATAAGTCCTGATGTGCGAAACTCGTTATTATCCTCAGTTGAGATAACATGAAATCGACTGATTCTTAAATGAAGTTTGGCATGGTGTTCTGGAGGCGACGTATCCCATGACATCATTGCATGGGCTTTCTCTTAGCAAGCGGCTGCTTTTATTTCTGTCACCCAACCCCCGCGTTTGGACTCATCTACAACAATCATGCCGGTTTATTTGTGAGGCACGATGTCACAATGACAGTCACGCACCAGATGCGTTATGATGACAGCGTGCATACATTAATACTCTATCATTTGGCATGACAATGTTTTGAGATCTAATTGTGGTCAGGCTGCATTGAAGGGCAGAGTCGTCATAGAGGAGAAGGCAGGAAGCTGCTCCCATCTATCTTGGACAAGCACAGCCAATGTATTATTTGTGAAGCTTCTGTATTTTAAATCAGCTTTGCTAATGGGAAACCTCACTCTGACATCACGTCTTAGACTAGACTAGATGACTTTCTCTTGCTCTGTTCTTTCATTTGAGCTATCCAATGGTCATTTCTTTTTCAAGTCTGATGCTATATATATATATATATATATATGTGTGTATTATATTATGTCACCTTTGGACATGACAACTCAGAAGATTTAAGGATAATTTAATACACCATCTGCTAATAATTTCCCTTGTGATTAAAAAAAACTGCAAAAACAGAAGCACAAATGTTCTTGGTAGTGGTCCTAGAAGGTGTTGACTATACTATGACAATTTAACAGGTTTTCCACTTATTTCTTCTTGGTAGTTTCCATTGACATTTGTTGAGTCTTCCTCGAATTACAGCAACACTGCCCCCAAATGTTTCCAGTGGCTCTCACGGTTTATAAAACCATGTGCAAATACAGAAGAATTAATGCAGAGTATGAACAAGAGGGACAAACAAGCAACATATAATCACGGGAACCCTTGATCATGTTGCTGCATTGAAATCTAATGACTAGTTCAGGCTAAACAATTGTAGCCAGGTTTTGAAAGGATCTTTAAATTGCTCCTGACCTGTTCTAATATTGAACAATTAGATGATAGAGAGAACACAGACATGGTGACGAGTAGAGTCTGGCATGATCACCAGGGCTAAAGGGACAATGATGAAGAAGAAAATGTGTCAAGAATACCCCTGCCTTCTAACATTTCAATTGAAGACCACGACCAAGTTATAAAATAGCGTTGCTGTAGCCACGATTGACCGTGAGTGAATAGTCGGGGTCAAGCTTATAGTGTTACTTGCTTTCTGACCAAGAGACAATACAAATTTGTGGCACTACGACACCCCAGTTTGACATTGTGAACTTTGAATACAAAAATAGTGTGCAGCCTGAACCAGCATTAAATACTGCTGTCTGGATATTCTGGTTTGGAAGGGGGCTGCTGATGTTTTCTTTTATTAGGAAAGTTGCCTTACACATACCAAACTACAAACCATCCAGCTTTCAAGCAAAAAAAAGAGTAGAAACACACGCAACAAGTTGTGGTTATCATGGTTCTGAGCTCAACCCAGCAGAAGGCATCGTATGACCACGCTGCTGTGCTTATTGTCATTGCCCTATCCATATCCGTCTTAAATGCTGAGCACAAATTAGCCATAAGTGTTTGCACTGATGACTTCACACAGCAATTAGAGGCATGTTTCTTTTTAACAGACAAGAAGTGCATTTATACAGATTTAATTTAGCATTAATAAAACCCTATCTGTTTTCTGATCCTCGCCTCAAGGCCATGCTGGTGAATCTCCCCTGTGGCGTGTGTTTTTCTTGTAGTAATCTACTATGCTGACATTAGAGCGAAAGAAAGATGGTTCGGATTAGATTACCTAGCCTCTGTCCTACGTTTCTTATGGGCCGCACAGTAATTTGGTTATGTAGGCACATCATTTTCTCCTGATCCCTATCCAATACCCAGACCTGTCTGTCTTTCTCCTCAGCTGTGTCCTCATTCGTTACTAACACTAGTTCTCCCATGCGTACCTATCTCTCATGGTTCCAACCCTAGTTGGGCCAAGGTTACAGCTTGACATGTAGGTTCTGAAATATAATGAAAGTAATCGGTATATACAGTAATCGGTCAGAAATTGTTCTGGCTAACTGGATGTAACAGTTTTAGAACGAGACAAACATGGGTTTAGCAACCTATCAAGAGACATATTCACAAATGTGGAAAAGTTAGATTTTCACATTCCATTGCACTGTATCCTTTGATCCAGAGAAGGACAGGTATCTGGTTTATATTTGTCTTAATTGAAAATAAGTCTTCTGTGGAAACTGCAGTGTTAGAATCTCAGAGTGGAGGTCATTGAAGGCCCTTGTGTTATGAGATCAGCCAAGTGGTAGAGATTTTATTGCTTCAGGCTCATGTCAGTGAGCTGGAGTGCAGCAGAAAAATGCATAGTGGATTATCAGTCTGTGACACAAGGTTTTACAACTGGAAAGAAGTTATCATGATGGCAGACAGCTCAGCCTTCGTCTTGATAAGTTGCAGGTAAACAGTCTTATTATATGTTTAAAAGTTATCTACGAGGAACGCATGCCAGTGCATGTTTCATTTAAAGTGCATCAGGGTGGATTTCTTTTTGCATTGCCTCATGCCAGCTTCTTTTGTTTGAAGACTTAGTGTTGTTTTTCCAGAGCCCTCGGTGTCGGGACTCCCATGACTGATAGATCTCACTCTTAAAGCAACATCCTGACACACGTCTAATATTAGTTGGAACCTTGCTGTTGCACTCTTTGTATTTTCTCAAAATTCTTTATCAATTTCTTTATATTTCTTTGGATTCCTCACCACAAGGATCATTTATAGTCCCCATTTAGACACGGTTCCATGAAACGGCGTAACGGGCATTGCGCTCACCTACTTATGATGTGAGCCTTATTACCAAAATGTTGGTGTAAATTTAAAGCCACATATTATGTTATAACAGAACATGTATACCTCCTTAAGATTCTATATTTCTGAAAAAATCAGTTGCAAGAATACAAGAAGAGACAATGATTCTGCTCCTTAAATGGCTAAAAAATGCTGTATTTTTACTTCAAATTATCAAAAGCTCTGCGTTGTGCCCTCATACTCAATTCTTCTAGAAAAAACCTGCACAACATTAAACATTCTGTACCTATTATATTGTTTGTATTTTAGGAAAACACGTTTATGACCTTTGTTTTGTCTGTCTTCTCACAGACACAGAGAGTGTTGTCAATGGGAATCACCCGGCCAGTTCGGTCCAGCCCTCTCCAGCTCCAGGACAGAGAGTACAGTCTGAGCACAGTGCAATCGTCAGCTCTATTGAGAAGGACCTCCAGGATATAATGGACTCCCTGGCCATGGATGATCCTCAGCCTTCTTCTTCCGAGGGCATAAAGCATCCTAGAAGTCAACCCATTCCCCACTCTCCTTTGTCACCCATGGTCAATGGGGGTGGCAGGTTTCTGCTGTCCCCTCCTACTAGCCCTGGTGCCATGTCCGTGGGGTCCAGCTATGAGAATACGTCCCCTCCTTTCTCTCCCCTCTCCTCTCCCTCAGCAGCCAGTAGCGGGAGTTTCAACAGCCCATCTCCTAGTGGAGGACCCCAGGACCAGAGTTCTTCTCTTCCGCCAGTGCCTGTACGCTCCTCTAGCTACAACTTCACCACCCAGCCTCCACCGGTACCACAGCCACGGACCGTACTGCCTAACTTTAGCAGTGGTGGGGTGGGGCTGAAGGTTCAGGAAAGCCCCAGGCTTCAGAGGAAGGTCTTAATAGAGGCTCCTCCAAGCCCAAAGCCAAGCCGCAGAGGACTGGGTCATGATGGGTATGACAGCCCTCGGCAGATCATGTCTTCAACTGAATCTCTCAGTAGTAGAAACATTGTGCCCAGTAGCCCCAGACTCACTCACAAATTCCCCTCCTTTCCATCTCCATCTCCCTCTAGTCCCAGGACCATGACAACCACAGTACTCCAGGAGAGGCCTGCCAGCCCTTTCAGAGAGCAAACAAGTCTACCTGATTGCTCCCTAACCTCCAGCCCTTCCAGGCAGTTTTCTCAACACACCAGAGCTTTCCAGCCTCCCCTGGACCCCATTATCCACATCATACAAGGATCGGCGCTCCAGCAGCATCCATGTTCGTTGCAGCCCCCTGAAAGCCCTCACTTGGCCAGGAGAAACATGGAGCTCAATGGCAGCAATGTAGGGGGAAGCAGTATGAGAGAGTTGCCACCTCTTAGCCCCTCAATGGCCCGAAGAGGGGTACAGGTACTCCCCAGGGCATTCCCCGGGACAGTCTCTACATTGAGGACTCCAGAGAGCCCTTCAAGCCTGGGCAAGTTTATTCCTGAGAGTCCAAGGCTCCGACGCAAGTCAGGATCTACATCTGAGGATCCATCGTGCAGCAGGGGGATCCGAGCACGGAGTCCATCACCCACCTCTATGATGACGGAGGGAAGTGGTGTTGCAGGAGTGAGGAAGGCAAGCTTTGGGAATTCTCTGTCACCTGCTTACAGTCTGGGCTCCCTGCCTGGCTCATCCCCTGTAGCCAGCCCCCGGAGCCATAGGAAAATGTCTTCTGGGAGACCCCACCCTGGGATGAGGGAGAGGAAGAACAGCATTTCAGAGATCAGCGACAATGAGGATGAACTGCTTGAGTACCACCGACGCCAAAGAGAAGAGAGGCTCCGAGAACAGGAAATGGAGAAACTGGTGAGTTGGAAGCGCACAATAGCTTATATTTAAAAACGACCTGTCTGTCATGAGGTGGTTAGACTATTTTCTCTTGATTGTTACCTATTTATTGAGCTAATCAGGAAAATTCTAAGGTCTTTGCTGGAAGTCGTTCATCTCATCTCTGACTTAAGTTATCTTAGGAATATTACTGCGATATATTATTCTTTGTATTATTATTCTTTTGAACAAATTTTCAAAAAATGAAACTTTGGCATTTTTGCTCAAAAAATTGTGAGAAGTGGTTGTCATCATTTACTAGGGACCAAAAGAATAATGTTTAGATTTCTTGTTTCAGTTCAACAAAACCAACCAAACACAAAAATCCTGAGGAATTCACATTTCAATCATGTAAAACAGAAAACCCTCACATTTAAAATAAGAGAGAAAAAAAGACCTTAACTGTCAATGGACATGAATTTGTGGCCCAATTTTCCTCTATTATTTACTTCATTGGAATGGAAACCCAAAATAACTATCTCCGGTATCCTTAAATAACAAAGATTGAAGTTAATGTTTTATACAACACTTATTTAAGAGGATATTACAATCTGGCCAATATGGCATAGGTCATTTGGTTCATGCCGTAATGGACGCCGGAGAAACACAAGGGTAGCTGGTATTTAATTCCATAGTGCCCTTGAGCACAGCGCTGAAATTCAGGGTCCCTGTAAAGCCTTGGTCTTCAGTTCAGTCATGAACCGTAGACCCTGCTGCAGATGTTTTCTTCTGGGAATGAGTCTGTTGAAACTAGCTTTTGTTTGAGTGATGGTTGTGTTTTCCACAAATGTAGTTATTTGATTATTAAAAATGTTTCAGTCTGGTGTGAGTGTATTCCAACCAGCACCTTCAGGCTGGTCAGTTAACATACATCTAAAAGTTTATCATCACTAGAATAGTAGTTTCCGAGAAAACATTCTAAATTCTCTCTCTCAGACTCTGTTTTTTGGTGACATGTGAAGAGGGGAGTGTAACGACTGCAATATCTCCATGTGTGTTTGGAAACGAGGAGTAACCAGGCCTGGAAACTACGTCTGTGACTTGGCTGACTGCTGTCTTTAATGCTGCTGACATCACTCAGAGGGTGCCCAGATGAGCCCATAGCAACCGCATTGTTTGTTGATTCCTAATCTGGACAGTGAGGGGAGGGGACAGATAGACATCTCAAACTTTTTTGCCTTTCAGGAGGAAACTACGGAGTCTTTTTATGCGTTTGTGTCTGCTGGAAGGCAATTCTCTGCCGTGCTTGTAATTACAATGTGGGTGTTTTCGGAGTGTGGCTGAGTGAAGGCAGTTCAGCTGGATGACGAGGGAGACATGGCCTCTGTTTGTGTTGTGGTACTTTCTGTAGAAGCATGACGGTCAAACAGAATGTCAGAGGCACCAGATACACACACTGAAACGGAAGTTTTAACCTCAGAAGTGAGCTGAGCTTAATGCTACAAGGCCATAGACAGAGGAATACACTCAATTGAAAATAAAAAATTGTAGTATAAGACTTTAAAAAGTTGTTTATTTATGGGTTTTTTTATATTTATAAAATCCTATAAGACCAGTGTCAATCTCAAAATATACAAATATCCAAACCGAAACCAATCTTGATCTCAGATCAGGCAAAGTTAAGACTAAGTATCGCACTGACAACCTGTCACTAGGATTGAATATGTAGCGATGTTCCAGAATGCTACTTACATTACACATCAGCTTAACCGTCCCTATCCATGAATCTATGGTGGCCACCCAGTGTGAAAGAAACTGAATCGACAATCCTGTCAGGTGGTGAGGTTCCTTTTACATGGATGTATTTAGAAATTCTACTGAATCATTGGTTGTATAGCTTTTGTGGTGGCTCCGTTTCTCGCGAGTCAAAAGTTATTATTTAGCACAATACACAACAAGGGAGCATGAAACCTTGCAGTCAAGTTAGAGTGCCTTCCTATTTGCATGCGGACTGCTTGGGGTCCAGTATTTAAACCTCAGACCTGGATGGTGTATTGTCGCTATTGTTTGTTCAGTGTAAACAAACAAATGCGTTTTTGCTTTTGAGTCATTTCTGTATAAAAAGGCTTATGAAAATAGATATAAATGCAGATTGTACAGTAGTTCAATTTGGAAAAAAAACAGCCATTTAATAAAAAATTGTTATCATACAAAACATTAATGGTATTTAAATTTTGGTAGCGAAAACTAACAAATCCAGAAAACAAAAATTAGAGTTTATTTAAAAAACTAGTAGAAAGCTGTATAAGTATCGTAGTAGTAGAAAATGGTTGTTGAAATAAAAAAAACTTTTTATTACTGCATGATGATTAAATTCAAATTAGTTCCGACTATAAAAACATTTTGAGATAAATTGCAGTGTTATAGCTCAAATTCAGACAGAGAGACAACTGTGTGGATGGAAGTAAAGGAACTTTGATCGCTCTGCCGTGATGTACGCATGTAGGCTATCAGTTATCATTAAAAGAAATGCAAAAACTGACATGATTTACTGAATTGATAATCAATTAGTTGGAGCAGTAATTCCTTAGGAAATTGAAAAAAATGTCTCGGATTTCAAGTTCAATGAGACATTTTTTCTGGATTCTTTACTCCTTGGTGACAGCAAACTGATGTTTTATACAAAAGGTTTTGTAGGCTAAGTAAATAATTGATTGATTGAGCAGATTGACTGAAAGTGAAAGTAGTCGTTGGTTGCAGCCTTGATTTAAGGTGACACAAACATGAATTTATGGTGCATCATTGTGAAGACTAACCTAATAAAACAGCCAGTGAGTCCATAATACAGAGTCTATTCACCTCTGCTTCCCACGTGTTTGCCTTCACACACCGCGATCGGTCAAAACCTGTGATTGTTAATCTCATTCTTCGCCACCACTGCCTTTGGACGGGCAATCACAGGCACTCAAAGAAAAAAATTGACTAGAAAAATTAGGTCATGAGGTCAACAGCACATCTATGCCAGGTAAATCTGGCATACAGGGACAAACCGGGTCGGCCTGGGTCTCAGAGGCAGGATTCCCCCACAGCCTATTATGTTATTGTATTTTTTTCAACTCGCAGCTCTTTGAGGAGGGAGGGCGTGGAGCTGCAGGGCCTTTAATTAGTCACAGTTGACTCACATTGTCATGGCTGATTTTTTTTCTTGCCCCAAAGCGTCTACATCTAAATCCTTTCGCACAATCACATCCTACTATTCATCCACACAACTGATTACCAGAAAACAAAGTTATGTGAACAGCGAGTTTCAGAGAAGTTTGCTCAGGAAAGGGAATCTTATTGTGAAATCAACAGGAGTACACAGCTCAGGGGCGGAGGGAGGCTGCTGTGGCACTCCCGCACACTCTCATACACAGCAGGCTGATACTGAACTTTGAATGGGCTTGGCCTGTTTAAACGTAGTTAATATATTTATACACCTGATTCATACCTCATTAGTTATATAGCGCTTTACCTGACACCTCTCAAGCTAATACGTTAAATGCTGTTAGAAATAATCAACTTTTCACAAAGGAAATTTCAAGAATATTAACTTGAAAAAGATATTGATTTCCTCAGTTTGCAAAATTTGAAAGACAATATATATTTAGAAATTGTAATGTAGGTCAAAATTCTGTTAGTTTACATAATCAAAAGGAAACAGTTCACCGAATAAAAAGAAATTTAAAATACTACGTAATCTCCCCTTTGCTGATGGGAAATTGGGGGAAGTTTGAAAGTCCACAAAACCTTCTTAGAGCTCCACAGCAAAACGGCATTGCATTTATCTCTAAAATAATCAAATACCATTTTAAAAAATGTAAAGAAAAAAGAAAAAAACCCAAATCTATAATAGCTACTACATACATTCATTCTGTGTAATCCAGGTCTCCAAAAAAAAGTTTAAATCATGAAATGATTTTAAAAAGACGCTATTTACACTATTTCTATGATCAAATTTAAACTGTTGCCACTAAGCTAAATATTATTAGCATGTACTCCAGATGAGGAAGGTGCAAAAGCTCAAACACATAAAAACTGCAATCTCTGCATACATCAGTGTTTAGCTGATATCTGGAAGCACTCATTTACTTGCACAATTCCAGCTGATCTTATTTTACTTTTAAGGATTTGGTAAGGATTTTTCAACAGCACAAGTACATTGTGCCTCAAAGTCGATTTACCGGTTCATTCCAGAGTTTTAAACCACATCTTACTAACCTCACATTCTTCACATGACAACAGCTGGCTGCATATGTGGAAGAAATTTGAACTCTTGCATTTTCAAGATGGTCTTTGCTAAACATTCAGATGCATTTAATTGTGTTCATCCCATCTGAGTAATCAATAACCTGATCAATAATTATTAGTTTTTTTGTTTATTGATTTTATTCTGAAGATTTGTGGTGCAACATTTAAGTTTTTTTGAAACAAAATAAATCTAACCTCATTAAACACTGAAGTCACTGAAGGGTTTGCTCAGTGCAGTCACAGCATCCTGTATGGGGTGGGATGAATGGGTCAGAAAAGATGCTAGTATACCTTCTTGATCAGCTTATTGAATTTCCTCCTGTCTGATGTTGAGATACTTGCAAAACCACTGCAAAATGGCTGATGCCTCTCGCAGTCTCGTCATAGAAGGTCCTCAAGAACAACTCTTGGAACTGAGTTTCCTCAACAGATATACACCGATTAGCCATGACATAATAATCCCGGATGGTTAGTGCTTACCAAAATTGTCCAAATAAGGAGTAAAGGTGAGCCGGCTCATTTATGTATATGGGGAGCAATGGCTGAAAAGGTTAATGCTGGCTCTTACAGAGACGTGTATCAGAACACAGTGTATACGAGAACTATTTTGAGCAGCAAAAGAAAGACCTATACAATATTGGGCAATTTTAACGTGAAGGCTGATCAGTGTAGTCAGCTCTGTCCTTTTCAATAAGGTCTTTTGTGTTGTCACTCCAGTCCAGATGACTGTTCAGGTGAACGCACAGGTACTCATAATGTTGCGTTTGTTCACTGGATGGACACCAACCCTATGAATATCCAAGAACAGCTTTTTGGATAGTTTTGTTAAATTTAGTACCAGTGGAGGTACAGAGGGAGAGAGGGCAATGGAGTTTTTAACTAGACTGTTCAACTCTATCTTGGAGAGTGAGAGGATTTCTTAGGAATGGAGGGAAAGTGTGCCGGTGCTGATTTTCAAGAACAAGGGGGATTTTCAGAGCTTTAGCAACCACAGAGGTATGAAGCTGATGAGTCACACAATAAAGATATGTGAAAGAGTAGTGGAAGCTAGGCTAAGAAAGGAGTTGACAATTTGTGAGCAGCAGTTTGGTTTCATGCCAAGAAAGAACCCTTCAGATCGGATGTTTGCTTTGAGAGTGCTGATTGAAAAGTACGGTCTGAAGGACTTGCGTTGTGTCTTTGTGGATTTAGAGAGAACAAATGACAGAGTGCCGAGGGAGGAATTGTGGTATTGCAGGAGGAAGTCTGAAGTGACCGAGAAGTATGTTAGTTGAACAGGATATATTTTTTCTGGATATGGTGACAGAAGACATGCAGTTGGTCGTTGTGACGGAGGAAGATGCAGAGGATAGGCAGTATTGAAACGGTCTATCTGCTGTTGCCACCCCTAAAGCGAACAGCCAAAGAAGAGAATAATTGTTATGCAAAATAGCTGCTTTTACTTGAACAGATTGTTATGCTTCAGATGGGACATGGAATTTTACTTTACTTTCCACAAGCAAGAAAACATTGTCAGTAATTATTGAAGAGAACACCACGACACCCACATCAGCTAAGCACTAACAAACCACCGGGGTCTGAGGGGTTACGGCGGTTTGAGATCTATCCCTAAACAGGCATGTTTTGGGTTTAGTGTTTTGATACTGTATTTCAAATCTAGGAAATGATTTTTGAGGTTATACAGATGATGTTGTTATGGAAAAAAGATACTCAAAGATACATTTAAACATTATTTAATGGTAGATAAAGGCTGGGTTAATGTTGGAGTTAGGGTTGACATTCATGCCGGCATGACCCCACACTCATTCCATACCATTTTCATCCGCTTATTAGAGTCACAGTGGCAGCAGGCCAAGAAGGGTATTCTTCCTTGGCCTCTCTCTAAACCTCATCCCAGAGGACTCAAAGTTGTTTCCAGGCCAGATGAGATATATAGTCCCTCTAGCGAGTTCTGGGTCTATCGTGGGACCTCCTCCCTGTTGGACGTGCCTGGAAAAACTCCAAAGGGAGGCGTTCTGATCAGATGCCGAAACCATCTTTACTGGCTCCACTCTGAGGTCCTCCTGGTTGTCCGAGCTCCGCTCTATATCAACCCCGGACCCGATGATTTAAATGTTACCAGAATGAATCAACAGATGTTAAACAGCATGTATTACTACATCTTTCTGTTGTCCTTTGGAGTTAATCCCTCTCAGATCACCAGCGTGACAGGAACAGTGCTTTCCTTTTTCCATCATATCCAAACTCTCCAACCTGGCACTGCTCTCTCCACGTGGTCATCTGACTGGCATGCTGTCTTGGCAAAGCCAATTGGCATACGAACCAAGTTGCAGCATGCTTCGTCTGTGGCCATGTCACTTTGGAATATTGGATCAGACCAGTGTGGGTCCACTGAGTTTTCTCTGTCTGTATGTAGAACAAACTCACTATGACAGCATTACCAAAAATTTCGGCTGTTAAAAAAGCTTCAAAGCGTCTCTCTCAACCCAGAATAGGAAATGATTGAAAGTTGGAATACCACATCGTCGCATGTTGTATTTGAGTTAATTTTACAGCGAAACATTCACTCTTTTTTTAAGAACTTCGGTTTTAATTGCACTCTAATTAGCGAAATTGGCAAGGGTAAGAATCAGTACTGCAGAGAAGCAGATATGTTGATGCTATCCCTATTGGTTTCCACTGGAGGTTGATGAAGGGCACAGATACCCAATGCATCTTTCATAAAGGTCTACACAAGGCTTGTTCCTGAATATCAATTCTCTTTAGACTCAAATCAGTTTTTTCGCGTCATTCCCTTTGAAATATCAGGAATAGGGCATCAGTTCAGAAGGTTTTTTCCTCAGGCAGATTTGATTTAATGGCATTTTAAAAAAGAATTCAAACTCTGGCTTTTAACATCATTGTAGGGCAGACTGCCACCAAGGACCTGAAGCAGTCTGCGTACCCCTCCATCGTTTCTGTCATATCCTGCTTTGTCTACTTTTGTCATTATCGAGCCCCGCAGGGAGACAGAAATGTACGCAGGGTTGTTCCAACATTGTCGGAATTTTTGATACTCGCCATGAAAATAAGCAGATCAAACAAAACCTGCACAATGGAACATCCAACCACATTTGATTACCACCATCTAGGAGTACACAGCTTAAGCAGGGCAACAAACCAAACATAGCCTGCAGCAACACTCAGAGTGCTGCACAAACCCCCTGAGTTTATTCATGCCGAAGGGAAATTAAAGGTCCCCGGTAGCACTGTGTTTAGACTACAGGATCAAACTGGCAATTTTCATGTTTGTGTCAGTGGTTTGAATCAACATGAGGCCGATTCCTCAGACTTCAAATGATTATGGTTGAAATTGAAACCAACTCCACCAGATGACACAGTTGACTACCCTGTGTGGCATTTTATCTGGGACAGAGATGAGTCTCTGTTGGTCCAAAGGAAACCCAATCCAGTCATTAGACAGCACTGACCCTAACCCTAATGAATAGTTTAGCGCTTTTGCTGGTTGATATTTTGAATACTGCTGGGTCTGTTGTGACTGTAGTGTACTGTCTGTTGTTCAGTGGCTGCGCCACTAGATGGGGACATCTAACTGTTCAGCACCACTGGGGCGATTCACCCCCTCACAGCTAATGGACTTACAGCTAATACTTTGAGAGAGTAAATTTACCACAGTGTTACAAATATATATTTTTAATACATGTAGCAGTTTTATTTGTTCAACAATCTTTGAAAATTCCCATTAAAAAGTTAACAACAAAAGTTAACCTCTAACTTAAAAAACCCACAAAACAAATAGACTCTTAAGAGCATGGAGTAGATGTGCCTTCCTAGTATATTGTGGTTCTTCAACCCAAAATATATATAATCAAAACGAAAGGGGATCACAATCCAAATTCCAGCTAATTCTAAGGGTTGCACTTAAGAGAATTGATAAGTCACATTATGTGCAATTGTGTCACAGACCTGTCTTAAATGAAAGCTTAAAACATATAAAAGTTTGTTTCGGAACCTTTATCTAAAACAAGAAGTTTCTATATATAATGGCTGAAACCAAATTAATTCCAGCTGGATTCAGTTAGTAAGGTTAATTCAGGTAAAGCCCAGTCGGTGCATGCAGCGTGAAGTTGTGCTTCTTTTCTTTGAACCGACCACAGGCCTCCTCCCACATGAGGAAGTCCTTTAACATTATGATCCTAAACTCCGCCTGTACTTTGCTCTTCTCCCAAGACCTGAGTGGGTTTTGGAGCTGGAATAGGGGGGTGGGGGGGCTGGGCCGCTCCATCCGTCTCAAAGTAGAAAAGTCAGTTGTGAAATCACTTTGCGGTAGAGGAGCAGGCACACAGCCTTGTCATAGAGCTGGGAGTGTGTTCAATGGATCCATATCATATCCTGGGCAGCACCAAGACGGCACCGGCACTGAGACCAGGTCAGAGCAGGGACCAGGCCATGGTGTATATGTTGGCTCTGGTTAAAGAGAAGCCGGCCTTTCTCGACAGCAGGTCAGCACACATTCAGGTAACTGAACCTCTCTGCAGCACTAATGGTGTACCGGGGTCGTTCCTGTGATGATATGGAGTCTAAATAATGTTTGTACTGTCTGGAGAGGCTCTTAACCTGCATGTGATGCGGTGGTTACACACTGGCTCAGTCAACAACAAGGAAAGCTACCCTGCCTACTGCTCTTCTGCACGGGAGATTTTACGAGTTGAGCTTAAACATTTGCATAATGCATTTCTGGCTGGTAGACACTGGATGAGTTTGTACTTTCAAAAGTACCAACTCAGCAGGTATAGTTAACATTCTTTAGTAACTACACTTTAAATTGGGGAGATGCTGGTTTCATTTTAGATGGAAAGAAATAACACATAGGCTGCTCTTAAGATGTCCATGTGGAACACCAGGTATCGGACAAAAGGCCCTTAAAACTGACTTTAGCCATGACTTTTGGCCAAGTCGACCCTTGTTTCCATCAAACAGTGTGTTTGACTTGAATTTATTAAACTTCAGATCCAGTTGTTTCAATTTCCATTATCAAAGCTTTTGAAAGTGTTCCAATAGAATACCTCCATTCTGTCGCATTTGTTTTTATTGTCCCTCTGTTGTGTGTTTCTAGCACACTGATCCAACTGAAAAGGGTTGAGTTGTAACACTGCAGAACATTGATTAGTCAAACAGAACAAACCAGAGTTGTCTTGTTATAAGTGCTATCTTGCAGGATTTCCCATCTCTCCTATTTTTTGTTTTGGTCTAAGTGCCTCCCTGGTCTTCACAGACAAAACTTGTCTCTGTTCGATCAGCAACTAGTAAAAACAAAACAAATAGTGTACTTAATGAGTGTGCGGTTTCCTTGCAGAGAGAGAATGAGAACATGGGGATGAATAATGACCATTAATAGTGATTGAGTAGAGGAAAATGTTGGTAGTTGTGTGAGTTTTCAATCTGGTTATAAGGTAGCTTAACATAGACTATAGGTAATAATAATAATAATACATTTAATTTATATGTAGTACAGTTTAAAATACTGGGACCTCTTAAGACCAAGAAAGGTCTCCTCTGTTCTTTCCAAAATGCTGGAAAATGGAAAGTGTTATCCCCTGAAGCCTCTGTAACAGCCAGGCTTACATTCAGTGTAATGCTTGTAGTGGAAACACAAAACAGGTCATTTTGTATGGTTAACTTTCAAGGGTGCTACACCGAAGATTCTTCAGTGGAAACACAGCTTTCTTGTGTAAACATACAAAACATTTGACTAAGATTGGTATGCACTGTTTGTAGTTTATCTTTGAAAACTAGCATTGCACACGGTAGATTCTGTACAATTCTACTCATACTTATAGGCCAACCAGACACGGACCACTCCTCTTAAAAGTTTCGTTGAATAACTCCCAATCTAGTAATGTAAAATTAACGTGAAAAGTTATTCTTGAATTGGCCCCCTTATCCACATTTTTTCCAAAATCTGGACCGCAATTGACCAAACTCAGATCAATCTGGTAGTTTGTTCATAATCCTGTTGTAAAATATGCCAATCAACCAACGGACACAGGCAAACCGAGAATGATGGTCAGTATAGCGCAAACCTCTATCAAGGCCAAATCATCCCTTCAAATCAGTTAAGCCTTATCCAAAATCAAATTGGTATTACTTTAAACCATATTTAAATGTTTCTGGATTAGTAACAGGGCAGCACGGAGGCATAGTGGGTGGCCCTGTTGCCTCACAGCAAAAGGGTCCGGATTCCAAATCCCCCTGAGTTTGCATGTTGTCTTTTGCGTGAGTGTTTTTGTGGGTTCTCTCAGAATACTTCGACTTCCTCCCACAGTCCAGAGACATGCAACATATTGTATGTGTACCAACGACTCTAACTTTTGTGTGTTTATGAATTTGAGCGCCAATGGGTGTTGTCTCAATGTATTGCTCCTGTGATCATCGGCACTTTTGTCCATGGTGTACCACGTCAATTATGTAGAAAATGCAGTTTAAACCCAAACTGACACTGTCTGTATGGAACCGTTTTTTCTGAAAGCGATATATCAGGAATCCCTTAATGAAATTTCTTCCAACTTGCCAGAAATTTCCGCTTGGACTCTCTGAGGAACTGCTTAGAATGTGGTGGTCTAGGGGTCACAGTGGCCTCATGCAATTTTAGCCACCCCTCAAGATCTCAGAGCTTTTTTGTGAGCCGTTACACCCCCTGCTGGACAAACATGGATGTAAACTCCAACTTGAATGTTTGGCGGAGGCATGCAGACGCGAGACATTGATTGTGGCTGTTGTCCAAGTTTCTCTGAGCAGACTTTGTTTGTGCTGATAAAAATATGATATAATTTACATGGAAACCGTATAGAGTAACTTGACTGTTTGAGCTCCAGGCAACTGTGTGCATCCTCCACTCAGACAGCTGGCCAACTGAATGGTTAGTGCTGCTGTTTGATTTGGCTGGCACGCTCTCCAAATCTCTTCTGGTTAAACGCTCACTTCCAGAACAGCAGTGCACTACTTTACCAACCAGTGGCAATTAACTTGTTGATTTTGGGAGGGGTATTTATATTTATCTCCTAATTTCTGCCAAAAGCTGATGTAACTGACTGATTTTTTTAGATGTAATTCTACCGTAATAATGTTCAAGCAGCAAGACCATTTGTTATTCACAACAGCATGAGAGAGAGCCTATAATCACTGGATGTAGTTTTTGCTGTTCTCCTCTCTATAGAAGAAGTGTGTGACATGATAACTGGTAGCCAATCCTCACTTGGAGATATGCTTCCGGAGGTCGGATCCCAGTGGAAGCCTCAGCATTTCCACTGGTTGTCAGTAACTGAGTAACAGCTCAATAGTTTCATCTTGAGATCAGTGCCAGTAACATCAATATGGAAAACCACTGACTTGTTATTTACTGAGAGGTTGTCTACCGCTTGAGAGCCTCCTTGTCTCATTCTCCTTGCCTGGCTTTGATTCTTGTGCGTTCCACAGGAGGAGAAAAAAAAAAGAAATGAATCAGAATTCTTGTGAGAATCATCTGTTTGTTCCTCCTCTGGGACCTGAATCCTCCAGGGATCACACTGTGATCATGAATGGGGTTTGTTTTGTAGGCTGTTGCAGAGTACTTGCAGATATATGTAGAGAATAAGGCTTTGTTGAACTTTGCCGGCTTACTCTTGGAATACTACGCGTGGGAGATTTCTGTTTACGCCTGTGACGTAGGCCAACTAGCCGAAGTAGAATAAGGCTGCACACTCAAGTAATTGCCCTGATCAAAGGTACACAGACGGAGAATGGCCTCGGGGTGCTCGGGGAGGAGGAGAAACATTAAAGGGCATGAGAGAAAACAGGAGATGGTGACTCCCAGGGGAGAGGGGGAGACATGAGGAAGTGTTGCTCACTGCTGGGAGGATGAAAATATGGAAGGAACAGAGCGAAGTGGGAGATCATGATGACTTAATGAGGGGAAAGCTGACAGAGTGAGATGTAGGATGTCAAATGAGAAAAACTGTGTACAAAGGAGAGTAAATAAATGGAATGATTCCTAAGTGCACAACATATGTTGTAGCAAATGGGATTAACAACAACCATATTGTTGCATCCATCAAAATACGACATAGGCACTCAGTAGAGCGCCTATCTATGCTGAATTAAACTAAACATGTCATTTATTAAGGTCTGGATTTTCACCAAATCTCACATGGTGATAGTCCATGACTTTTCCATTGACATATTTATGGAAATATTGTCTTATTTAAAACAATATGTTTATTGTATTTTACACAGTGACATATAAAATTGACGTCAGTAATAACAATAGTTATTACTCTATAAGGTTTCCATGTAAATTATATCGTATTTTTAGTAAAAAAATAAAAAAAATAATAAGTAAAAAAATGTATCTCAAGTAGAATAAAAAAAAATACAAACACTTTAACTAGAGGTGCACCGATTGCAATTTTCTTGGCTGATCACAGATTTTTTATAAATTTTGATTGATTGATAACGATTTTTACCAATTTCGATTAGTTTTCATTTTAAGTTTAAAAATCATAATGAATAGTGTATTTTAAGTGCTGCTATTTTGAAGGATTACAGTGGAAGTAAATACGCTGGTCGGCATGTGAATGTATTTTGACTTGTTGAAATGAATGTATCCCGCAGTGCATTCCTTTAACCAAATGTATGACATTTCAAAGTGAAAATTAAACTTTGTAAGCGTCGATCAGTCCATTAAATGCTGGCTTTGTTCAAGGACTTCAGGGCTCGGGGCTGGTTCTGAGCTCCCGCTAGATTTAGCCACTCTGCTAACATTAGCTTCTCAACTTGCTGTTCCTCGGGACGATTTCACTTGAACTGTGTTATTAAGTTTGTTGTGCTGAGGGTTTCAGGGTTGTTCCACCAGGATAAATATTTAGATACATTGAGTTTGGGGCTGGCTCTCAGCTCCTGCTAGCTTTAGTCGCTAAACTTCCTATGTTCCTCGGGGTGATTAAGTTGGAAGTATGCGATTAAGTTTGTTTCGCCGAACGTTTCTGGGTTGAAGAAATAAATGTCATGTGTCATCACTGGACTGACACATTGAGACAGACAATGTAAAAAGTAAATCAGAGCATACTACCCGCCATCAGATCAATAAACTCTCTGGCTGGTTGAATCAATATGGCAGGTGCGTCCCGTTCAGAATAGTCTCTAGATAGCTAGAGAATGCAATAAGATATGTTTATGAACATATTTTGAAGGGTTGTGACAGAATCTTGGTTCAGAATTGATCCTTACAGTTACCTCCTTTCATTCCGCTGTTTCACTCGATGTGACTTCTGTACTCTTTGTGTTTGTGGAAGGAGGCATATAATCTGCACTGAAAACAAGTTCCCAGTCCTGCTGTTAAACTCGTTCATTTTAACATAGTACCCACACTGTAACTAACCAGAGCTGGCAGGAAAGAGTCAAAGCTCCCACTGACACACAAATAGTAAAGCTTTGTGTTTGGCTAGAAGAGATGTTTTGGTGGTGCTGGTGTCACTCCACTCACTTTAGGTTCTGTTTTCTGGAGATTGTGTGTTTATAGCAGGGCTTTGAAGTAAAATAAACAATGGCCACAAGGCCCCCAACATGTAAAGAATTTATTGTTTTATTGTTTTCTTTAGAGGTGCATCAATGCAATTTCTTGTTGCATCACAGAGTTTTATAAAGTCTGACCGGCCGATACCGATTTTGGCCAAAACAGATTTTTTAGAACCATAATTGCATTTTCGTTAGCTGTAGCCATCTTGCTAACGTTAGCTTCTTTAAACCTGCTATGTTCCTCGGGTTATTAAATTTGAAGTGCTGAGCGTTTTCGGGGTTGTTCCTCCACAACTTATTTTGTCTTTACGCATTGCAAACTTTGTGTATTCTGGTGTTTTCTGGTTTGCTGGCGTTATGTTTGTAGCCATGGTAACTAATACTTGGTTTCAAGCAAAGAGGCTCCTCGACCAAATACTGATTAAATCAAACTAAGCCTTCCGGCACTCATCCATCGGCTAGCCAATCGATTGATTGGTGCGCCTCTAGTATTTTTATCCATGTAAAATTCGATCTTAAAAACGGTCACGTTTCACTTTCAGCAAGCAATATGTGGAATTTGAGAACACTGTTTTCAGAGAGCATTCAATTTCCTGTCTATCTTTTATCGCTGGAGGCAGGTTTCCGAAAAAGTAACCATTGTGAGTCTTTTTTTCATATACAGTTAATTACTTTGATTTCATTATATAGTGCCCGTCTGACTTTTCCTATTTTCAGGTGCATCGCCTTTGGTCATCGACCTTATAAACGAACGGTACATATTTTTTTAAATGTAGTTTCTAATCAGGGAGCATTAGTACTATTATACTTTTGTGTCATATTTAGTCTGCAGCAATTTGTATAACTTGTTATGACTGTGTCTCATTTTAATTTCTCACCTGAAAAGCAATTGTTTAATTATCTTGTCTGGAGTAAAAGAACGTTTGAAAGATTCATAATAATCAAGGGCTTCATCGAACCCAGTTGTCATGACAGTCAACCATTAGGTGAGAAAGAAGCCAGTGGAATGTCTGAGCTGGGGTTGGACAACCATGCATTCCTCCACAAACTCCTGGTTGTCTGGTAGAAGTACTCCCTCCCCTCTCACAGACCCTGACTTTGGTGGACTTTGACCCTGCACTAAGGCTGTCTGTAAGAACTCACATGTATGAGATTTGTACCAGCCTGATCTCACCTACCAACTGAAAGGTACTATTGTTTTTTGTTAAGCAGTCATAGCTCTAATGTTGACGTTGCACTTTGAAGTATGTGCAGAAACTGGAAGGCAATGAAATTTGTGTTCACAGAGGGTTATGTTATGTATGGTTTCAGCCCTTTACCTCATTGTTCTGGAGGAAGTTTTGAGCAAGCATGGCTAAACTAAGCTGTATTTATTTGTGTGTACCATGTTGTGGGTGGATACAAACCTGTGACTTGGTTTTTCTTTATGCCCCTTTGACAGAACTTGGCTCACAGAAGCTGGTTCTACCTGTATCACCTTCAGACCACCTTCCTTTGGACACAAACAATGTATTTCAGAATAAGGTAGATTCATCTTGCACCTCAAATGGTCACATTTCCTGAGTTTGAAAGTGGGTCTTTTGACTTTGGTGTGTGCACCACACCATGAACGGACACCACATTGGAATTGTCCCGGACTTGTTGCTGTACGTCCATTAAGTCTCTAAAACGGCTGAAAGTGAACCCATCTATACCGACCATTAGGGTCTTGTCCCCTGACATGTTTCTGCATCTATGGTTTAAAGTGGAATGAAGGGTCTCATTTCATTTGGCAAAAGACAAGGTTAAAGCAAAATCTAAGAACAACAACAAGTTTGTTGCCAATCTCAGTGGCACTGCGTTTACCCCACATCACAACTCTCTGGCCCACTGGCACCGCAGCACTGCCAATTGGGGCTTTTAAACCCATGTTCTGTTTATAAAGGGGTGTCAGCTACAGCCACCATAAACAGCAGGTGGAGAACACATCAATAAAAACACATGGCACTGGGTCCATAACACCTGTTGTCATATGATACTGTTTTAGCTAAGAAGGGCAAATATTTTTCTTTGCTTTTAAATAAAGTACCGTTCAGATGGCAACATTGTGATAAAGATACCCGTTCTCACGACCCAAAATACTGCGACTGTTGCCAGATCAGTACTAGGGACGGTTACTTTTCAAAATCAATGCCAAAAAACAAAAGTAACCAGGAGGCGCAGACAATCTGATGATTCTATATACAGAATATATATTATATAAATATATGTGTTAGAAAGCTTGTTACAAGTAGGCAACAACTAATGACATGACAAAAAAAGAAAAAGACATGAGAAAAAAAACACCGCTATCTATTACTTTAGGCCTATTATGTGTAATACTTTAATAGCTAAACCAAACTTTATGCTTTGCATAACCTTTAAAAAAACAAAAAACTTGATGATATGTTTTATATATATTTAACCTTTATTTTTTGTCTAATTGTTTTTCTTGACCCGACAATGTCGACTAGTTATTTTACGCAGCACTGTTAGTAATAGCAGTGGACTGGAGAGATATTTCAGGAATGAGGCGGCACACTGAAGAGTCTTTTCACATGGTTCTCTCCACAACCTTTTGGTTTTAATTAGCAGGAGGTGTTAAGTCGATTCCTTCCAGTGGCAGAAGTGAACGCGAGCACAGATTGTTTCACGCTGTTGACAGCAGAGTAAATATTGGACCCATTTTGCAAAGGCAACACGTCTTCCAAACATTCTTAAACCAATATGGAATTTTCAAACGGACTAATTAAGGACTAATTAATTAATTAATTAACAGCTTAAAAACCTAAATATCTTTATATTTGTTCTTTGTAGTCCGTTCATGAGAAAGAACCCAACCCAACTGAGATTACCTGGTTGTCTTCATTAAATGGTGACCTCACAGCTGAATTTCTGGACTCTTTTTTTTTTCTTCATGTTATAAAAATAGCATTATGCAGCTTTTCCAATCTTTTCCAGTCATTTGGATTGTGATTCCTCCAGATATTTTAATGAAGCTCACTAAAGACATTTGCTATGCTGTTAGTCTCGTGTACTGTCGCTAAATGTTTAAATACCTGCTATATTCTAACTACGGAACCATCAGTTGTTTTGGATGGTATTTTATCCAAACATGAGATGATTGAATGTTGCCATGGAGCTCTTCCACCACTACTGGAGGATATTTTTTAGTTTTTTTTAACCAGAGGGGGCGGGTTTGTGGCTTTTTTAGGCTAGTATTTGTTCATCTGTCTTTTTTGCCAAGCTGTCCTCTTCTCCAATGTGTTCTTCATTTCACAATTTGAGCTGTGGAGTCTCACAAGGAAAACCATGAGAGTGAGTAAATCCAAATTTCCATTCTGTATTTTAAGGGGAATTTGAAGTTGAATTTTTTTAATTAGGTTTGGTCATTGATGTCATTAATGTCATTATAATGTCCTTATAAGTTGTATTCTGTGATATATTTGTTGTATTCTGTGATATATTTCTTAGACATTCACAAAGGCAAATCAAAAAGACATATATGTGCATAGCCTCAGTGAACTGTTGTGGAGACATGTTTTTATAGCCAGTGCATCACTTTTTCCTAGTGGGATATGGAAAGACTTGGCAATTGTGTGATTGCTTTTGATTTAGTCACTGATTTTTTTTGTGTATCACCTCAGTCCTTCCCAGCCAGCTCTCAGAGCCCCAAGGATGCTACTAATGACATCTTCAGAGAGACATCAGACGTATAAAATAAAGGAATTTTTAGCGCCTATGGCGGCAGCAACCTCAGAACATAAAACAAAAACATCCCCAGACTTTTAAAAGACCCACATGAAAATACAGTAAATATGGGATTCATGCAAATCTGTCAACATGCAAATGGTTAGGCGCAACATTTGATGCTTTATCAGGTTGATATATGTTTGGGCCCGACAGCCATACGTTTTTATAATCTTCTCCTCATCCATTATACAGGTTTAGTAGCGTAAAGGCTGTCTTGTAATCAAATGAGACTCAGCAAGTGCCGGCTTTCAATCAGCGTTTTGTCTAAACCAAGGCAGACATGGAGCTCCGTGTGTATCCGTGTGTATGTTCAAGCAGATGTTGAGTGGGAGGACTCATGAGTAGTTTCAAGTTCTTTTCAGAAATTAGCACATGCAGCACTGTTTCACACCCAAAGGGGGTTTTTAACCCACCCACTCAGTTAAAAGCTATCTGTTCCCAGATTACAGGTTGAAGCTAATAGTGGGACTGTAGCTTCTAATCAAGCAGATGCTCCCTCTGAGGGACAAGTAACACAGATTGTTTTTGGTGTAGAACAATTTTGCAGGCCCGGGAACCAGGACCTGAACTCACTAAATACGTATCGAATCGCTCTTATATTATAGTAAAGCAGCTGAAACTGAATTGAAGTTCTGACTGGATGTATATATAGTCGTGTTCTATTACATTCTAGTGCACTAGAAAGTTCACTAACTAATTAAAAAATCTAACCGAGAGCTCACAAGTAATAAAATAGAATGGCAAACACAGCCTCTTCCTCAGATTCTCACCTGTAGGGCTTGTATTTAAAATTTGGGAAATAATTTTCCGAATAACACATGCAGAAACCTTGGTTGAAAATCTGATCTGCACTAGTATTTAAAACATGTGATGTTTAAAAACAACCAACCCAACTAAAGCCTGTTTCCAAAGACAAGAAGGAGCTTTGATACTTGATTGCTGACGTTATAACTCATGTGAATGACGAATCCGACAAGCACTTAATTTTATTCTAAACGTTAATCCAATGTTGTTTCTTAATTTTCATGGTTGATCCCTTAATTTATGAGTGGCTTAAAGGTTGTGTCTGTAGACCTCAGGGATGCTGCGTCTGCAGCAGAGGCCTACAACAGCAGACAGCAGCTGATTTTCTAAGAGTTCAGAGGTCACCCTGTTGTGGCCTGGTCTTCTGGAGCGCCCATAGGTGGCCTGACCCCTCATAGTGACAGCTGAGCAGCAAGTCAAAGCCTGCAATCTGACTAGAATGTAGCATTTGAGGGAGAAGGCAGAGTGGGTCGCTTTGTGCTTCAGGGGTGAAAGAGGTCACGATAAATGTCACGTCTGCTGTGTCTCAAATATATCCTGCAAATGAATACATCCAGTCAGAGTTACTTTAGAGATTCTCTATTTAATCTTTATTTTTAAAGTATAGCGGTTTAATGTATCATGTGATGAATTGCGTTTTTCTTTTTAATCACCTGCCAAGTGCGCTGAGAAATCTAGGAATGGATTCTGTCCATATGTCTGTCAGCCAGGTTTTGATTCTTTAGCTTAACTCCAATTTAAAACTTGTTTCCATGGTTACAAGTTACCTATACGCTCATTCTGTGAGTGGGATTTCACAGAATCAGTGATGAGTTTCTCCAGGGCTAACTAAAAAACTTTTCAAGATTGTGTCACACAACTTTATGTACACTTTTCAAATTTCCCTGTAGAGGTTTCTTTTCATATTGTGTAATTTTAAAGTAAAAATGTAATTCTTCTCTAACTTCTACTCCATATGCCCTTAAAAATTAAACACACTAAAATTAATAAAGTTAAAGGAACATAAAACAGCACGTTAGAACATATACATGTACATAATGAACCATAGGACTAATAAGTAACACGCTGGGCGCCATGTTAAATCCATTTAAGAATCTCGTTTTTATGTAATTTCTAGAGAAGTAAGTGTAAAGATAAAGATTTATTTCACTTTGAACGAGTTAGATTTGTAAATAAGGGAGGAGTTACATTCTAAATCACTTATACACCCCCCCACCCGGCCTTCACATAACCATAACAGTCATTTAGTCTTCAATTTATCACCTGCCAGTAGCTTCAGTGCAAAATATCCGTTTTCGTTTACAGAGACGTTTATGTATCTCTCCTCAGTCCGGTTGATTTTGTTGAATTGATGTCCAACAGGATAAATGAGATGTTGCAGTTGCGCATTCATTCTCGAACCCTTATGTGACATCCATCCAACGTTATCATTCTGTGATTCTTTGCAGGAGAGACAACGACTGGAGACCATCCTGAACCTCTGTGCTGAATATAACAAAGGAGAGAGCACCAACTTGGAGCCCCTAGCTTCGGGAAGGACAGCTTTCCCCGGGGGGCTGTCGGATGGCCCAGGGCAGAGGCCATCGCTGGACTTTGTCCATGGAGGGATGCTGCCCTCCCTGATGCAGAAACGAAGAGAGAGCGACGAGGAGAACCTGAAGGAGGAGTGTAGTAGTACAGAGAGCACTCATCAGGAGGTGAGGTCATCTCCTGCCCCAAGCACAGCATCAGCATTGCACAATGGAGACAGACAGGTCAGAGGGAATGCTTATCCGCCGACAACGATGCGCTTTGCATGTTGAACCAGCATGGCCAAACGATGTGCTCGGCTTTGTAAATCAATGATTCATTGAGTGACTTCGGGGGATTCCACGGGATCCTACAGAAGGTTTCACTTTACGAGAATCTGCTCATGCTTCTTCAAGTCTGTTCGTATCATGTTGACATTATCTTATCTTATCACCTCATTGGCCAGTAAAGCCCAGTCTTCATTCCAAACATTCCTAATCAGATATAATCTATGAAGTCTGTACTTTTGTCCTTGTACAAAATGTTCTACCTCAGGCTTCTTGGACAAACTTCTCGAGATCAACACAGAACACCGATTTTTCACATTCCAATAAGGAATCCAGTTGTTGTGCATGACTGCAGACTGCTGGTCACCTGTTAATACCTTCCCTGCTGGGATCTTAGTATCCTCTAATCCAACACTTTGTAGCAGAATCGACTCACAGTGACTAGAGCTGTGTTCGATTTGAAGGAAAACCTGCTATGATTGAAACCAAACCAGAACATTCTCTTCTTAATTACCTCACGTAGAATCAAACTAGGAGATAACATGGAACATGGATGCATGTAAGATTAACAGCATGCATGCGATGCAACGTTGTACTAATGTCCTACTTATGATGGAGACAATCATCAGGGTTGAAGACTGAGGTGTATAATAGGGAAAACAAGGTACACACAACTATATCCATCTACTCCCTGCACCCTTCTTACCTTTTTTAATCATATATATTTGCTTTTCATTTGAACGGGGGCACCTACTTCCTCTGGTAAACTTTTTCTCCTGCCTTATTTCTCATTTGTCACATCTCCTTTCTCTGTTTTTTCTTTCCTGTTCATTTCTTCTGTCTCTATTGTTAAGGTCATAATCATTTGGATTCATGATTCAAAATAGATTGCCCTTAATTGTGCTATTATCCAAAATTTTCATAATTAATCATTTTTAACAAAAAGTGTTTTTTTGGCTAAAAATTACAAGAAGACTGCGTTTAGAATTGAGAGATAACAATAAAAACACCAGAGTAATTGCTCATTAACTATTTGCAGAAAGCTATGGCCTTCCTAAACCAAATTTTTCTTTGACAGTAATTTAAGCTTTTTACTGGGGAATGAGCAAATATCAAGAAAACGGAAGAATAACTGATATTAAGAACAGATACATATTTTTTCAGCTGAAATAATAAAGATTAGAATAATATAAAGTAATGTACTATAGGTATAATGTGAGTGAAATAAGTTCAACCTCTTTCTACATGAGTTTTTTTATTTACTGTTACCCTTTCCTACTCTCCACTACATTGTGAAGACAACTACTGTACTTTTTATTCCACTGCCTTTATCATCTTGTGTGGTCGGATATGTTTTCACCAAGGAGGTTAGTTTGTCGGCATGACGACACACAAACAACTGAACAGAGTTATAAACTTAGTTGCATGGTGGGTCTTGGGCCAGAAACTGACTGGACCACAGACTGGGCACTAGAGACAGGGAGAATTTACACATTTTGGTCTGTTAATCGCCCTAAACCTAGTTTTTCTCGTCCTCCCTTGAAAGCCTGATCTCCTGTTTTCAACCTATGCAGCACGAGGATTCATCCACTTCCGGCAGCACAGCTCGTGTGGAGTTGGGCTACCTGGAGGACGAGCGGGTTCGAGTCCTCGCTCGGATCGATGAGCTCAAGAGCCGGCTGATGGAGCTGGAGCAACAACTGCAGGAGTCCAAACAAGAGGTACTAGAGCGCAGAAGATGGAATATTATCTTACTCCAGTCTAAACTCAACAAACAAACACTTAGAGGCGACACCGTGTCCATAGACCACTTTACCGGTTGGTGCTGTTATCCTCAAGATGCCTGAATCTGACGGGGATGTTTGGTCTAATCTTCCAGGCAGAGATGGAGCGCGCCTTGCTGCAGGGCGAGAGGCAGGCGGAGCTCGACCAGATAGAGGCTGAATCGGACATCATCACTCAGCTACAGCACAAGCTGGACGAGCTGGAGAGCGCCATCCAGAGGGAGAAAGACAAGGTATAAAGTGCAGTGGGTGAAGCTCACATTTTGAATCCTGCTACTCAGATATTACAGAAGATGGAAAACACACTCACACACACACACACTCACTGCCTGTGTACTCTCTGGCTTATCACCCTCTGGTTCTTCACTGTTGGTGTCTTTACATGAGTTAGTATTCCAGTCTACTCCGGGCATCCCTGTCTTGGAGAAATTAATGTATTGCACTGACAAATCCAAAATCTGGAGCCATTCAAGAGGCTGAAGGATAGGATTCAGCTTGTTTGCTATTCTCTCTTGCTTGCTCAGTTCCTCAGTGGTTTGCTTTTTCATCTGTTTTCTCCTTTGATGGATTAACAGTCAACATTAACCCCTAATCCTTCCTTTGCTTCTTGACCTCTCACAGTTAACTTATCTTTCATCGCCAGGAAACCTGCCCTGAAATGTCTGGGTTCTGTGTCTCTGTAGTAGACGTGTGTCTCTGATGTTGAATAAGATGATCCGGTAGTGGAGGGGGAACCGCTCGCATGTTCTCTTTATTGTTCCTATTTCTTTTTTACCCACTTCCACCACTCTCCCCTTGGAATACACAGGGTTCTCACAAACAATGTGTCATTCCTGGGTTTGGACATAATTGTTCCAAGTTACTTCCAAGATTGCAAGTTATTGAAGGAATGTTTCTGATTATAATGGTATAAAAATGAACCTGAGCTTCACCTTGAGTCTCTCTCTCTCCTGGGTGTCCAACCAGACCTGCCGGCCTTTTCGGTGTTAGACATTAGAATAAATATGATAAGTGGTGATATACAAAAGCCACTTCAGCGCCAACAGAGTTCGACAGTTATGGTTTGAAACTGGAGTAGTACCTAAAAGACGTTTCTGTTTATTATCTGTGTGGCAGCTAAAACTTCCAGAGACGATAAATGATCAGTAGATTATGAGGTGGGAGAGATATATTGTTTTTCATCAAGATAATCACGGAAAATGCTCCCCATTCAAAAGAAAACCCTACAGTGACTACTCCATTATTCGGACTGAAAATAATATCTCAAAAAGATTTGGCTCTCATAAAATATTTTATTAAAATAAGTGTCATGGCTTAAAAATCTTGACAAATATTTGACCTTTGACGAACAAAAATGTTGGCTTTGTATCACCTTAGACTGAGTTATTTGGAGTAACAAAGTACAGTTAGTTCAATCCCAGATTCTTCCTCCCGAGAATTGTATTTATATTAAGTTTTACATAAAAGTTCTCATAGAATAAAATTAATTACCTGAACAAATAGGGAATAAATATCCGTGTTCTTAAATTGATAAGATGATGAAGTTCAAGTTGCATAAATTATGACTGTTTAAATAGCTATTTTTCCTTTTTGTAGGAGAGAATAGTTGTCGGTTACTGTTATAACAGTCTGTTTAGTATGTACTGAGCCTTACAATCTGTCACAACCTGTCTGTTTGTCAACATCCTACAGCTTTTAAAATGAAATTGTTGCGATGCATGGTGTGGATTTTCAGCAGTGTGTTTCTCTCTCTATTTCTCTCCTCTCGTCCATCCGTTGTGCGTGTGTGTGTGTGTGTGTATGTGTGTGTGTGTGTGTGTTGTGTCTTTCTAGGAGAGAGCTAATGTTGAGGCCGAGCGCCGGGCCCTGCAGAGCCTCCAGGAAAGCTACGCTGAGCTGAAGAACCAGCTTCATAACTGTCCCGAGTCACTGCGGGAACAGTTGCAGGAACAGCTCAAGCGGGTGGGTCGTCAGAGAACAAGTGGATTTACCCCACACATCCCCACCAGCCAGAGGCTTAATTCTGCAGCAGCATGCCCCTGAGAGGAGCTGACCCACTCCATCACGCCACACGCCTCCAAAATATCACAGCTACCAGCAGCTTTAGTTTTAGTGTCGGCAGACACAACACTTCCTCCCTATCCAGGCTAACATTAAGCATTAGCATTTAGCAATCAGGATTAGCATTAACAAATAGCGATTGCTAAAGACATTAACACTTGATTTTGATTGTAGATCTCAGCAGCTGCCATCTCATCTTCTCACTTTGTGGCATTAAGCAATATGATGTTTTAAAGCCATAACATTTAAGTTATTTGACTAAATAGCCTCATTTCACTAAATAATGATGTTTTCCACAAAAAATATTAATGTTAGACAGAGAGAACGACATCTATACAATGATGCATTTAATACCAATTTAATAAGGGGTTTAATTAATGACTGATGTTTATTCTAAAGTATCTTTTAAAACCCAGTTGGAAAATACGGTATGTGGCTCATACTGTTTCCCCTGGGGGCCGTATAATCAAATCAAAAACCTGAAACCTTCTTTTCCCTCTCTCAATGCTGAGCGTGCAGTACATGTGCCACTACTCTGCACATGCCATACCACATAGTGCTACTGGAACCTTTAACCCTCGCGCACGCACACACACACACACACACACACACACACACACACACATATACACACACACACACGTGCTCTTGCCACAAGCCGCTGGAATTCTCCCTCCTCTGTCTGCACCAGTGTGCTGGTGAAACGTGCATCAACTAATGCAGCCGCATTGCTCTGCATGGGTGACTCTAAACTGCATCTTCTCTGTGATTGGCCGTGGCTGGCTTCATTTGCATAACAGCTCACTAATCAATTAACCACCGGGCCCTGACAAGATAACCTTCTCTGTCTGACCTCGCTCACATCCTGTGACTTCTCTCATGCGGATTAATGATGTTGACTGCAATTATTGTTGTATTTATTTGGCTGGGTGCAGAATTACACACTGGAATTCTGTTAGCCGCTCTGTGGAGTGGAGACGTTTCATGCCAGCAAAAAAAAGAAATTTCCATTCTTGTTACCTTAGCAACTGATGCTATGAGAGCAAAGGTGGGGAGGCCAAAGATGGGTGGAGCCTCAAATATTTTTTAACCATTGGCTAAAGATATTTTTGTTAAATGATTGTATGTATTAATACAGTTTTTCTTTCAAACTATGTGATGTAACACAGTCATGTGGTAAATCAGGTTTCTGTCTGATCTCGCAAATACTGGGAAGCTCTGCAATCACCACATGGGATGAGTGATTGCATGTATGAATATCATGCCCCTCCCCTACTTACGACATCACATTCAACAGTTTTTAAAACACACTGGATGTGTATCATCACAGAAAACCTCCTATGCCTTTACAGACATCTACAGGACAGTCCTGTAGGACCTGCAGGGGTCTACAGCATCTGCAGACCGCTGCCACTTTATATGTTAACACAATTATATTTTTAGTCCATAGAGCTGATAGTTCATGTGACATTTGGCAAAGGTTGGAGAATATTGAATTGCACATATTATTGATCATCCTTGCCGCTTTGGCTGCACCTCGGTTTAGAATGAGAAGTCGGAGGCACTTGACTCAACATGATGGAGTTTTTCGTTTACAGACAGTTCATGAGCTCAGGGATAGTATTTATCCAATAAACATAACATGACCAGGAGTACCCTTTGAGAAGCTATGTATGTTGCTTTTTAGACATTTTCGGTTAATTGCCTAGCCGTAATGGCAGTTAATTGTCTTTCTTAAAGTGCTACAAAGACTCACAGCCAGAAACACTCGTCTCACACCTATAAGGACAGACTGCTCGAGCTGCAATAGACAATACTATAGTTATTTGTTAAAGCCAGCACTGTGTATATGCCACATTTTGAATATAAATATATCTATTCATATATTTTGTAACATTTTTCTCTAGTAACTTATACCTGATCTTAAAAGAATCAGGTTTTATCCTGTAAATGTAATGGAACCTTGCCACCTGTGTATACGAGTACACAAACCAGTATCTGTGCTGCAGTAGAAGCATGCTATCCATGGCTAGCTGCTTGATTGGCTTTTCTTTTTTTTTTTTTACCTCAAAGAGAGCTTCAACCAATCTGGAAAAAATGTTTTTAACTATTTAAAATCTAAGAAGGAAGTTTTGTAGGCTCTGCTGTCAGAAGCTACGCTACCCTGTAAATAAGCTTTAGAATGAATACATGCAGTATGTTTCGCCTTTCATGATGTAACCTGTCAGTGTTTTCTGTGGGCCTCCTTTAGGACGTAGAGGCGCTGGAAGCAGGCACCAAAAAGTTTGAGGATCTAGAGTTTCAGCAGCTGGAGAGAGAAAGCAGCCTGGAGGAGGAGAGGGAAACCATGAGCCAGCAGCTGCTCCAGGAAAGAGCGGAGTACCATAGCAGTGTGGCCAAGAGGAAGGTGAGCAAACACCTGGCAGACGGTTGGCCATCTGTGGCACAACAATATCCTAGTTATAGTTTAAACAACGAGGAGGTTTGTACAAATAATGAAGAAGCTATGAAAAATATTTCACTTTGTAAGCAAAGCACAGCTGCAGAGTCACGTCTGGAGGAAATACAGCGTCGACTCACCCACCAGGCAGAGAGAGCCAAAGAACCATCTTGAGACACTTTGATTATTTTCTTCCTGCAAGGGCAAAATCTATGCAGGAATGTCTTTTAACATCGCAGCCAAACACCGACAATTGAATTGCCACATGGAGGAATTAGATTCCTGGAGTTTCATTTTAGCCGCGCATTCGTTTTGCAATCTCATCTCCTTCCTCTCGGAGTTATTAAATACTGGCTGTTGTCACAGCTTGACTTGGAAGAGTACATGCTTCTGACAATGCCGGACAATCCTGCACATCTCATGTCAACGTGGGTTTGCACCAAAGTCCTCACATAAATGCTGTATCGGTTGTAGGTTTCTACATTCTTATAATACCTACTGCATGTTGGAAAATGAAGATAGAGCCACATGGCTCCATCTATACACACTCCTGGATAGCAACACCATAGATATGAGTGAGAACAAAATCATAGAAATGAGTGATGAGGGGGAATCTTTTTTTTTTAATTCAACCTTTATTTAACCAGGAGACACTTTCAATCATAGGGGAAGAATGTGGATCACTTCATAAAAAGTTCCTAAATTTGTCCCTCTATCAGGATCCGCACCAAAATGTAGTGGGTTCTATTATCAGTATTTCAGTTTGTAATTTTCTGTAACCCTTCTTGTCAGAGGTTATAAAAGATGGCGTCTCTCTGTGTTTCCTCGTTTAGGAGAAGGTGTCTGCGCTGGAGAACCAGGCCAATCAGCTCGGTCTGCAGGCGTCTCAGGAGTGTGAGCGTCTGGCTAAAGACCGGACACTCACAGTGCAAATGCTCCAAAAGGTAGCGGGACCAGTGCAAAATGTGTGCGGGACTGCTTTTGTGTGAAAGCACAGCTGAAGACCTAAAGATGGAGCGGTCTGCGCTCATATTGACATGTGGTGCATGTGTCTCCATGTTCTAGGAGAAGGAAAGGCTTTCGGCCATGGAGAAGAGATACCACAACCTGACGGGTGGAAAAAGCTTCCCCAAGTCGTCCACAGCCATGAGAGAGGTGAGAGACCGACTGAAATGCTGTGTGAAACTGATTCATTAACTTTGATGCGTTTAACCTAACTGTTCAACACGCCTGCTGTTTTCAGACTAAAGATTTATGGTGGCTGTTTACAATGTCGACTTCCTGATGAACAGTGTGTGGAGCTAATCGGTGTTGTTGGAGAGATTTTGTATCTGTTAAAAGCAGTTATTCCCGAATCGTTAAAACAGGAAGCACTACATATCAGCGGGGCTGACCTGCTGCTGGAAGATATCCACTCCTCCCAGAATTCTCTCTGTCAAGCCTCTGCTTCCTACTTACATGCCCCTCCTCCCTTTCAATTGTACCCCTGCAGCCCTACAGAGGTAACCAGACTAATGATCGCTGCATGAAACCCGCTGCTTTCTGTGCACCCCTAACCCTAACCCTAAAATGTCACTGTGCTGTTAGGGTCCTGGTCACACCTCCCCTCTAAATGCTTGTGTGAAGTACTGTAACACATTTTGTGGAAGACGCTGAGCCTTTTCAAACATGGTGATAACATCCCATCAGAAGCGGACAGCTCAAAGTTAATCATTTCAAATTTCCGTTTACACACTTTCCCTGCCTAGATATAAATGAACATTAACCGGTGCAAACAGATTCTAGGTGACAAAAACAAATGAAAGTAAACGTCAGCAGATTTAAGAGACAGCAAAAGGTCTGAAGGCAAGATGACCGCCATGTAGCACGTTCTAGACCTTTTCAACTTGGGTAGTGGAGCCTCCCAGACGACACATCACTATTTGTTGATGATGTCATGCTTAAAGACCTGATGGTTGTAATTCACTTCCAAGATCGTTTCAGAAGACGTCAGTGGAGTAGACAATTCTTATCGCTAAAAGAATATAGCAATATGTGACCCGGACCAACTCTGATGAGTCATCAGTTCTCAAATGCCCTTCACACCTGTACTTAGAACTGCCCATATTTAGCTGGACCATTCTTTTTTTATTTATAACGAAACCAGGTCTGACCAGGGCGTCTGTGTGAAGACACCAGGATAGTAGCTATTAGTACATGTTGGGTTTTGAGTGCTCCAGGCCAAGGGATTTAGTGGGAAACCCAGGACAGTGTGTAAAGACACATCTTTATATTTACCATTACATTGCTGGTTGTTAGAACCTGTGTGTACCGGTCCGCTGTAACACTTCCTGACACTTGATGTGTTCCTGTTTGTATGTCCTTACACGCTCTGTGCACCTCGTAGCTGCCCCCTTAAACAGGCTGGTGAAATATGATCCTGTTTGTTATTATTCTGCATATAATATATATATCAGCTCTCTGCTTGTGTCTGCTGCATATGAGAAGTATGCTGCATTAACCTTCGCGGCATCTCTTCCTTCTGACCATTGTTGGCTGCTGGCTGTGGGTGCTCAGGAGTACATGAAGCTGTCGGATGTCTATAAGATGTATGGCAGCGGCGGACACCACGAAAACGACAAGCCTGTCTCTCATAGTCGTTCATTTGCTGTAGATGCTGCATTAGCTGGCGCCTGTGAGGTACCATCACTTTCTAATCTGTTTTCAGTGTTACCTTGTCTCTAACCCTGTCTCTCCTCATCCTTCCATTATCAGGTCATGTTGCTCCCTCTGCTAGTTTGCGGTTAATCAGTCTAACTCCTCTCTGCTAAATGAGCCTGTGGTGTAACCAGCTGCTTCCTCCCCTGCAGCTGCACTCACGTTCACTGCGTCACGTTAGCTTACGGAGAGTTCTTTCAAGGGGTGTAAATAGGTTCACTACAGTGTTATTAGAGTATTCACATCTCCCTGGGCGGAATTCAGTACAATGTCAGACAAAAATTGAAGGAAAATCACGAATGATGAGATGCACACCTTACATACTGTTGCTTACATACACCTAATAGACCTAATGGTCCAGCCACATTTGCATTAACTGAGTTTTTCCAGTTGATAAGCCATCTTTGTCCTCAGAGCAAGATTTTTCACTAAATTCTAAGTTTATCAAAGAAAAGTGATTTGGTACAAATTGGAAATATTTAAAATGCATCAGGTGAGAAGATGATGTGATGTTTTGTTGGGTTTATCCTACTTTGTGGTTAAAAAAAAAAATAAGTAGGTGAACCTACATAAAACTAGTACTTTATAACTCCTAAGTAAAGAGGGATTGATAGGAGTCCATCATTCAAATTAGGTCCTGGAAATCGGCTCTACAGAGATTTGCTTACATGACTATGTTTTTTGTGTTATTGTGTTTTGGGAATTACATTTTTTTCACACGGATCCACGTTTCCAAACATACGGTCTCTGTACGGACAAGATAGTCCACCTCTGTTATTGTTGTTAGACACATTGTCATGAGGCTGAAAGTGCAGCAACAAAGTGGGGAAGTGTTGTCAGGGTTTTGCTAGTTTAACTGGCAACAGTGTTTCTGTTTGCATTTTTCAAGACTTTAAACACTGTTTTCGTGTGAACAAAAGGACAAACTGAAGGCTACTATTTTATACAAAAAGAATTGTCGTGTAAAAATTGCACTTTGGCCCCAACACTTACTGTTTGAGATTTTGAGCGCCGTAGTTTGGCTGCAGTGAGTGTCCTCAGTAAGTCTCTCTTTAAGTTCAGCACTCTATTAGAACAATGAGGGAGAGATAGATCAGTTCAACATCTGTGCTAGTAAGACTGTCTCTCTGACACTGTGCATTGGACCACATCCATCTCACTATCTCCCTCCTGCAACTGATCAAACCAAATCCCAGTGCCACATGTGCCTGAACGCTGGTCAGATATTTTGCTTCGATGGTGTTTTCCTTATATGGAAGGTGACAAGCAGTTACAGGCCATGCCTAATAAGCTGACCATACATAAAACACCGCGTACATCCTGTAGCTTTTACCAGCCACAACGAAACACACAAAACGATTGTGGTTGTTACGGTAATGAGCTCAACCCTATGATCGACAGCACAGGACCTTGGACTCAAATAGCTATGGTCATCCAGCTTTTGGGGTCTAAACACAACTCAAAATGTAAACTATAAATTAACATTGATTGAAACTGATGCATTGTTTTCAGATTCCAGTCAGCCCCAACATTAAAACTTACCTACTAGCCAGTTCTAATGTATTGTTGTGTAGCCATGCTACACACAAACTAAATGCAGTTTGTGGAACGTGCCTTTAGCTCTAGGTCAGTGACGGCAAAAAAAATGACTTATGGCTTCCATCTTTATCATTCTACCTATACTTACTTTTTTCTAATTGACATGATGAGCAAAACATGAATGACTGGATCAGTATAGATTTAACTAAACACAACAAGCACTTAACACAGAACAGCCACACACACACAATACATCATAAAATGATTCAAGTGAAGATTTAACTTAAGAAGAGGTATGAACCGGTTTTGACTGTTGATACTCAGCTCTAATGACATGTGAAAAAGACCCACCACAGCCAGTTGAAGGGTCGGTGTTTGACTCCATGTGTCAATCAAATCCTGATGTCGAGTGTGTGAAGTGTGTCCTATGCTGTGTGTTAAAAAATACTCTGTATCCTCTCATGATGCAGAAGGTTGCTAAGTGTCCTTGGTGTTTCCCTCCTGCCTGTCTTCTGTGTGTGTCTGTGTGTATGTGTGTTTGTGCGTGTGTGTGCATGTGGGTGTGTGTGTGTGTTGAGAAGGCTTACGTGACAATGGGCCAGCTCAATCAGATGTATGGGATGCCAAAGGTGGAGTCTTCCCCAACCTCTCCGCTTCGCCAGCCCCTCCTGCCCGGAGGTGTAGACCCTGCCTTCTCCTGCCTCCTCTCTCCTCATGGCTCCTCCCACTCTCTCTCTGTGGAGGTTTGTTCTCTCCTCTTCATGTCCTTCCTTTTCTCCCTCCTTCTTTCCTTTCTGTCCTTCCATTTATTTAGCAGCTGTTTCTTTCATCAATGACACACAAAAAAAGGTTAAGTAAAGGCTTGTTTCTAATTATTAACTTCCCATTCTTCATCCTAGTTGTGTTTGTAAACATTGTTGGTGTTTTGCTTGAATTTGCGAAACTGCCACCAAGAGATATTATTTGTACTGCTCCGCTTCGTCTCATCTGTAAGATTTCAGAAAACATGCACTGTTGCATTTGAGATACGCTCAGAATACAAACGAAAAGCTCCGTCCATCTGTTTGTTTGGATATTTACTTAAAAAGGTCACTGGCCAAAAAAATTGTTGGGCTGCGCCACCCTACACTTGCCCCTTACTGAAAAACTGATAAAGATGTCAAAAAGGTGTGTAAGTGTAAGATTCACAGCACCTTTTTGAATCATACACTGATGTCCTCTTGACAGAATGTACACCGAAGAGTCGCGTACAATCTAAAAACACTCTTATGCTATAGCCATAGAACCAATAGAGAAGAGCTGAAAAGAAATAGAACATAGAATGAGATTAAACCTTAAATGTGAGAATCTGGGTCATTGCAGTAGCAACGTAGGATTAGAATAGAAACATTAAGCATAGGGATAGAATAGCTGGAGGGTCGGAAGCACAATGCAGCTGTCAGCAATAATGTGTTGGAGATGTTTAAGAATAATTTCGAAGTGTAAAAAACACAATATAAAACAAGTGTTTCTTCCCTCTGCTATCTTTGAATGCTCTCTAATCTCCTCTTGTCTTGTCTTCCTCCTTCTCTCCTTCACCCATTCTCTCTGCTGTGCTATCCAGTACCCGTCTGAGGGCAGTAGGCCTCCCCTCTCCACCCTAGATTTAGAGCATTGGTACCAGGAGCTGATGGCTACCTCCAGCCAGCTCTGTCCTCCTCTTCTGCCTGCCAAGTCTATGTCTGGCCGGCGGCCTGTGCTGCAGGTAGTCTGCTTCTCCTCTTTCTTCACTTTTTCTACTGTTTGTCTGTGCGCTCCTATTCTTCAGCTTTCATCTGTGGAGATGGATGTGTGTGTGTTGCTTGGTGGGGATTAATAACGCTGCATTCACATTACATGGAAAAGTCCTTTTACTTTAAGCTTTAACTTTAACTCTGGTCTGAATGTGGAACTTGGATTGAAGAAAAGTTTCTCTTAATGTCTGATTTATGCCCAGGACCGTTGTAGAGACGTTTATTTGAATGAACTTTATGTGGTATTACACTACATATCATGATACACTGCATTTAAATGCAATATTGAGATGTACTGATGAACCATTATCTACTCACTCTACTCACCGCCAACCATCCGCCCGTTATCTACTCACTCTCATGTTGAAGGAAATTCAGTTAAAGTGAAGAGTCCACAAAACGTTCCTGGAGTTTCACAGCAAATGAACGATGTCTGATGTCAGTTTATTCCACATCAAAAGTGTGTTTCCTCTTGCACAATTAATTCTCGATGATGATAGCACAGGTATGAGAAAAATTTTGAAAAAAATTGAAGAGAATGAAAATGAGTATTTTGATAGAAGTATGTATGTGTGTCGGATATTTATTGACAGATTTTTTCATTCAAACAAATTGTGTAAGATAAATGTTTTTCCCAGCAGGTGTTTCATCGATGGTGGATTTTCCCTCTAACGCTGCTTCTGCCACCACTTGGGTTTGTTTGTGTGTGTAATCAGCCCCTCTTGATCCCTCTTTCTTTGTGTTCCTCCTCTCTCAGGTGTTCCGCTCAAAGCTGGACAGCGATCCTCTTCATCAGTCTAAATCTGGATCGGTATCCCCTCTGCAACACGGAGCAGCAACACTGGGGCGCAACACTAGCTCAAGGGTAAACAGGCCTCAACATGTGCACCATCAACCCTCTCATTTAGTTTTCATATGTGTTGTGCCTGACCTGAGATTTAGTCCTCATCATGTCTGCTCCCTTTCGCCTTAGCAGAGCCCCCTGCTGGCAGCCAACAGCACCGGCAGTCTGCCCAGAAACCTGGCTGCAACACTGCAGGACATAGAGACCAAGAGACAGCTCGCTCTGCAGCAGAAAGGTAAAAAAGCAGCGCCCCTTAACACTGAACACCTCATTATTCACCATTAAAGAATTCAGGAAAAACATACTTATCTCAACACGGATGTCCAACAATGTTCACCCATTAATCTTCATTGATTAGATGATACAAAAATACATTATTCATTTTTAAGCCATAGTTATTCATACTTATACATTTCATCATAGTCATCTCCCTTTGCAAGATGAATGTGAGGCGTCAAGAGATAAAGTCTTTTTTTGTGGGATGATTCTCTTCAGGCCTTTAAATGTCCCTCAGTTACTTTTGATTTACTTGGTGGTAGATACATGTGGACAGGACAGAAATAGCAAAATGGATCATGAATAATAAAGTGGACCGAGTAAAAAGCTTGATTCCAGCAGATGCACTGCCACAAGAGGTGATCCGGCTTTACTGAAAATGCTCATGATGCCACCAGGTGCTGCTGTGGCTCATTTCACAAGCACTCTCGAGGGAATAAACCCCTATTCTATTTTTGACAGGAACAGCAGCAGACATGATGTAAATCACACACAGGTTCGCCGTCTCCTAAACTGATGTCACATCAAAACAAACCAAAAAATGGAGCCTTTCAGCTAATTATCCATTTTATCTATGGTAGAATTACGAAACAATCAAGAATAAATTGCAAAATTGAGAAAAATGTGAGTAAATCAACAATGGGGCTCAGGGAAGAGCCTCTATTGCTGAAATATCTACCAGTGAGGAGTGAGTCCAGAACTAATTGAAACTCTGTTGAACTGTAGAGCCAATATTGGCCTGGCTTTATTGTTGACTATGCTGTTATAAAAAATACTGGATTGGTTTCTGTTTTTCCACAGTAGTAGTTTGAAAACTGCTGAGTATATCTTTCACAAAACGTTGCATACAACTCTCTTATACTTGAGATGTCACTTTTGATATTTTCAAAATTTTAGGATTTTCTTTCACCTATCTTTTATTTTAAGAATTTTACTTAAAAAAAAAAAAATCAGATATGTAACAAGAGTTGCAGTTAACAGGGACTGCATAAATATCTCCAACTGTCTTGATTTGAATTTACCCGTGGGGAGGGGATCTGGAGTTTTTCAGCCTTGTTGATTCATTCAGTAAAAATGGAGGAATTATGGAGTTTTTGTCCTGGTGACAGCGAAAATTGTATCGTGAAAGATATAATAGGATCAATACGAATGCTCATAACATCATTGTTGTACAGCCATCATATTATATCATCAGTATTTATGTCATAACGATGCGTTAAAGCAAAGTTCTGGTGTATTGGCAGTTTAAATACATAGCTTTTCCAAAGAATGAACAACAAATAACGATTCTATTCATACAGCAGAATTTCTTGATTTAATATATCTGCAAGTGTGCTGCACATAAAAGATGAAAGAGAATGAAGAGCGAGGGCTAATAGCAAGCTCAGATATATTTTATTACTGCGATAGAGGAGAGTTCAAACCCAGTTTTATTGTAGACAGCGCCGTTATCAGTAAAGAGACTTTCAATAATAGTGAGTATGCTTTCCTTCTGTGATGCAAACTTCCCTGCTGTGTCATAGAGAGAGTTTGTCTTGGTGTTGTTTGACTAAGTCAGAGGACAGCATTGTGGCGTTCAAGCTCAGCTGAGAAACCTGAGTTTTCTCCTCTGTCTGTAGTTCAGCTTTCCTTCATGTCTCTGTCTCTGTCTATCCCTGTTTGCGCTGCTGCACCACAGAGCCCCAGACCTCCAGACAGAGCGCTATAGATGGGAGCTCCGCAGGTAGATGGACAACCGCGCCCAAGATCTCTTACTTCTGTGTGGCGGGCTTCTTTTTGTTCTCCACTGCGTCTCATGTTCAGTGTCTGGCATTAACAACAAGCCTCAATCCTTAAGCTGCAAAGAAGAAACTTCTGCACAAACGATAAACTCACAATCTATTAATTTACCATTCGGTGTAAGCTAACTTCAAAGAGCAGCCGATTGTACGATGGCAGAGAGAATAACAGGCAGCCAATCAGGTTAAACACGGCCTGAGAGAAGAGTATTCGATCTAAAGTTGAAGCCACTCTGGTGTGTTACTCTTATTGATTTATCCCTCAAAGGGAGCCATAACTTGACACATGGCGGCAGTTAATTTGAGACTCTGCCTTCTCCCAACCCTCCTTATCATCATCCTCTCTTCCATCTCTGCTGTGTCATTAACTCCTCCTCCGCAAAGATTCCTTTTCATCCCGTCTTTTGTCTGCAGCGTCGACAGCTCCTCTTTTCCTATCAATCTTCGATGAATGTTTCTGCCAGTGGCAAATGAATCTTGCATGTTGAGCGCCCGCCGAGCTCTGCCTGTAGAGTTATCGATCAGGGTTCTTCTCAGCAGACGTGTTGTTGCCCGTCATCAGGTGCAGAGCTGCATGAATTGGAAATATGAAAAGTTAGATCCTGAACTTTGTGGAACTGGTACCTGCTGGTTTTTGCAGTTCTCTTTAGAGTTTTGTAGTTTTATCGGTTTTTGGTGTGGTGGTTTGTGGACTGTTGATGGGTTGTGCTGGTGGATATTCTTCTGTTCGGGTAATCTGTGGTGGTTGGGTTTCCTCCAGGTTCTGTCCTGCAACACTATAATTATTCCACTTACGGGTGCCCTCCTTTCTGTAGGTCAGCAAGTGATCGAGGAGCAGCGCCGTCGTCTGGCTGAGCTCAAGCAGAGAGCGGCTGCAGAGGCTCAGTGTCAGTGGGATGCGCTCCACAGTTCTCAAACACACCTCATGACTTCCTGCTCTCCAACGCCCTCCTATCCTCCAGTGACATCCTTCAGCCCTGCTCCTCCACCTCTGGTTCACCATTCCATCCTTCACCATCAACCCCTGTCGGCCGGAGAGCAGCCCTACGACACCCTCAGCCTGGAGAGCTCCGACAGCGTGGACACCAGTGTGTCCACGGGGAACAACTCGGCCTGCTCCCCAGATAACTTGTCCAGGTACAACTCAATATCAGCGCCAGAGAGTTCTGAGTTCTAACTCCCAATACATCAAACATATAAATCAAATAATGAGATCATCTTTCCAAACTCCGTTCTACACTCACCTTGAGTGATGCTGAAAAGCTGGTCCACGTGTTTGTCTCCTCCCGACTGGATTACTTTACCGCACTTCTCATCGGGATCCCTGATAAAAGTCTTCAAAGACTACAGTATGTTCAAAACAGTGCTGCAAGGATCCTGATGAGAGTTCGTAAACACAAACACATCACCCCTGTTCTTCATTCCCTTCATTGGCTTCCCATCTCCACCAGGATTGATTATAAGATCTCTCTCCTCACTCACCAGTGCATCCATGGTAACGCACCCCCCTACCTGAAAGAACTACTCACCCCACTGACCTCACCACGATCCCTCCGTTCTACCCACTCATAGCGCCTCCTCCTTCCCCGGACTAAGCTCAGCACCATGGGTGATCGGGCCTTCTGTTCTGCTGCCCCTTGTCTGTGGAACGCCCTCCCAGACCATCTGAGGGCTCCACAGACGACTGAGATATTTAAAAAAAGGACTTAAAACTTTCCTTTTTAGCAGAACCTATAACTTTAATTAAAATTGCTGCTTTTAAATCATGTTTTTATATAGTTATTATTTTATTTTTTATTGATGCTTTTATCTGCTTTTACTTTGTAGCACTTTGAGATTTGATCCAAATGTAAAGTGAGTTATAAATTAAATGTATTATTATTAATATTATTATTATTATTATTATTATTATTATCATCTTAATTCAGACAAACTAAATCACAGACTCTGTCTTTGAGGTCTTGGTCCACAGGATGGCTCATTTGAGATGTTCCGTTAATGGCGGCCATGTTGTGAACAATATTACCGTCTCAGTAGGGTGTGTTGCTTTGGTGCCTTAAATTGCTCTCAGGAGCCCAATTCCAAAACAATTAGTTATGTTTTTGTGATGACCTTAATGGGATTGTTCTGTAATGAGCAGTCACAGTGGCCACAAGATGGGGGGAGGGAGTTAATAGTTAGGCAGCTACGTTTGTGAGACACGGTTTGGGCCATTGGTTTGAGTGGTTCCTTGCTGCACATCAATGACTCTGGCTCTGCCTTTATGTGACAGACATGTTACGACCAGAGTCATTATGTCATGTCTTTGTGAGATGATATAATGGATTTTTCTGTGATTAACTGACAGTGGGGACCAAAAGAAGGGAGTTAATAGCTAAGCTCAAAGTGCCGGAGACAGTCTTGGTTAAGACATTGAGTGTTTGAACTTGCATTTGCAAATCTATATATTGTATTGTTTCACAAAGATGATAAATTAACTTCCTTCAAATGCATTGGTTCTCAAATAAGGGTACTTTGGGAAAATGCAGGGGGTATGTGAGATTGTCTTTAAAATATTGGTTTGAAAATGATCAGTCATGCATACTTGCTAAAACATATTGACAATAAGTGAAATGGAAAATGCATATACATATGTATTTAATATATATATAGTCCAATGACATGATTTTATATTCAGTGTTTTCTCAATCCCCGTGAGCAGGATGTTTGGATTTTGAATGAAGCGGAGCAGCGATAACAATTTGATGAACGTGCGCTAACACTGTACTTGTGTTTGAAACCAGCGTCGGAGGAATGGACACACTGAGGATCGAGGAGATGGAGAAAATGCTGAAGGAGGCGCAGCTGGAGAAAGCGAGACTTATCGAGTCGCGGGTAAGATACAGTCCATACCGAGAGATGGATGAGAGTTTGTGGAGTGTTGCTGACCACAGCATTGATTGTGAATGTGAATCATACATATTTTGGAGGCTTGCAATGTTTTTTATTGGCCTTCCTGTTTTGAACAGCTCTTTGTTTGCTGAAAAAGAAGCTTCACTGAAATACTTTCTTCTTATAAAGAGCAAAACATTTGATAACGTTCTCGTCATCATTTAGAATCCCTCTCTACCGTTTCAGTTCATTCCAATCAGGATTAGAGGGAAGAAGTCACAGACCTACATCGGCATAACTATAGAAATGCAAAACTTGTTTATTCCCATTTGTAAAGGTTGAAACAACATTTTAAATACTTTTGAATGCACATGATTCTCTCACATTTTATGCAGCAGCTGGTTTGAATCCATGCAAATGAGCTCCTGTCGCATCTTTAACCCCGGTGATGTGAATTCCATAGTTCCGTTGCTTTTTATTGAGTGCAGTAATCACATCTAAGCAGCAATGTCCCACACCTGACAGTCCTATGCATGTCATATGTGCATGTTTCCATGCAATCTAAAACAATGTCTAATGCAAGTGTCGTCCTGCAGGAGCGAGAGGGCTTGGCTCGCCGTCAGATGCTGGAAGAGGAGAGGAGGAGGAGGGAAGAGGCGGAGAAAAGGCTGGAGGATGAAACTTTGCACCGGCAGCAGCTGGTAGAAAAGGAGGTCAAGATGAGGGCCAAGAACTTCTCTCAGGTCAGTGACATGACTCATGATAGAATCTGCATGAATCGAGAAAAACAATGTGCTGAAAACATGGCAGGACTTCTGCTGGAGTGTCCGGTTCTGAACTGTCTGTGCTATTGTTCATTATCACATCCATGCAACAATTATCATAACAAAGTAAACTAATTTACTCCCTTTGGGATCTGAAAGTTTATAATAGAGTTTACCTTCCTCTACTATAGGACGGTATAAAAACAAAATGATATGATTAAAGAATTCTAACTTCAATACAGGCTTTAGGATATGCCGGATATTAACCCTGACTCTCGTGATCCGTTGCATCTCTACTATTTATGATTAGATATATTGCGATCTAGCTGTTCAGAGTTTAAACAAAACACAATATAAACCACAGCCAAAAATCTTTACATGTAAGATATTAAATAATGATAATGAATCCAAGTTTTGGATGTGTGTTAGCCTCGCTGATAGCAACACTCATGTTGCATTAGTCATTCATTGTCCTGCGTTTGTGTTCAGGCGCGTCCGATGACTCGCTACCTGCCTATTCGGAAGGAAGAGTTTGACCTGCGCTCACACGTGGAGTCGTCAGGTCACAGCGTGGACACCTGCTACCAGGTCATTCTCACCGAGAAGATGTGTAAAGGCTACCTGGTGAAGATGGGAGGCAAGATCAAGTCCTGGAAGAAGCGTTGGTTTGTCTTTGATCGCCTCAAGAGAACGTTCTCCTACTACGTTGGTAAGAAACCAGGATTTATTGTTCTTGTTGAATATTTGTTGCTGCACAGCCGTCGGAATGATGTTTTTGCTTCTCAGACCACTTAGAAGTTGATTTATTGTAGCTCTCAGAATATTTCTGTTCCTGTTCCCAAACTCTGAAAAGTATGGAGATGTTTTCACTAAAAATTACCATATATAAATATAGAAAACCCTGATTACAAGACAGCTGGTCATAGGAAAAGGCATTTTGTAGATATATATATATAATAGAATGCAACCCGTATTACATGACTCTTCATTCAGGATGAAAACCGGATGTTGTGGATATATACGTTTCATTCAAGGAAACTATCAAGAAAGAGGTGTGATCGTTTATTTTGGGTTCTTACGGTAATGTTGACTTTCAAGAACGTCTGGAGCTGCTCAGCCTCCAAGCTGGAGGATTTAAAGTGTTTATCTAGAGAAGAGGTTCATCCAACCCGTTAGGTTGTCTCTGTGCTACCGCTCACTTAGAACCAGCATAGGTGTGTGAACAAAAACAGAAACGCCTAATAATATATTGTGATCTAATATAAACTCGCCTCATCAAATATCTCGCATCAGAAAACAATGTAATTAATGTAATTAAAAGACATATATGAGGTTACCATTACTATATGTTCCTGTTTCACTAAACTACTTTATACTAAACTAAACTATACTATAGTTTTGGGTAGATACATTTATAAACTCATGTTACTATGTTAGTAGGCCAAAAACAGTGAAAAGTGCGACTGTGCTTCTCATATGCGCTGGTGTAGAAGAATGTGGAATGACAGTATTCAAATAAAAGAACTTGCAAAAACTGGAAAAGAAAACATCTTTTCACTTCAGTTTGGGATCTCAGGGTCAACTGGAGGTTTGGATTTCACAGAACTAGCTGTATGTATGGCTGTGTTGGTTTGGAAAAACCAACATAAACTGCAGTGCAAACACACACACACACACACACACACACACAGACACACACACACACACTTAACTCCAGATATAGTAGCAACGTTAGAAATAAAAGAGATTTAAATCCCAGATGAGCCTTGAAACACCGTCTATGCATCAGGGGAGAAGATAAACACACAGAGACCTGCAGTGGGAAGTCTACGTCTGATCTGAAGACACATCTGTTGAAATAAGACTCAGTGGAGGATAAACCTGACTTATAAAAGGATAAGTTAATCTTTAAGCTATAAATTAATAGAGTTTAGATGAAGAGGGATTAAACTACATGCACTACCTTCCATTGAAGAAAATCAAACAAACTGTATTACAACCCTCTTCTAGGAATTGGGGAGCAACAAATAAGCGAGATGGTAAAGGGTACCATTATTAATTGAAACAAGAAAAATCAAGGGATGCACTATTCTAAAGATTTGGTTGTGAGTGGCGCCAAATCATTAATCAAGGAAAACCAAAAAAACCCAAGAGCTAAAAGCCTCCTGCTGTGTCTGCTGCCATTACACATGAAAGAAAAGGGAAAAACCTAAACTTATTAATCTAAACTTAGACTCTTACTCATTAATGAAACAGTGTTCAGCAGTTATTCATAAAAATATTAAGAATACACAAAGAGTATTATCGAAAATAGGGACATAATGCTCAGAGGATGTCAGTGCCTTAGACACGAGTTAACCACAACTACAGCAACGAAAGGCCACTTTAACAACAAAACATTAAAAACCCAGGTTGACGTCCCACACATCTACTCTTTAACAAAGGCACAGGAGCCGCAGCCGTCACAGTGTTCTCCGGTGACGGCTTTTTAGACTCCAGTGGGTGATTCCAGAGCGGAGACAATTGGCTTTGGGATGTGATGAGGTCATTGATGATGCCTAGAAGGGAGGGTGGTGATCGGGGAATCCCTTCTCAGAAGCAGATGGATGCGGCTATCGGACAATAACGTATCAACGATCCCTGCAACGATCCCTGTTTAAAATCAGGTTGGGGATCAGGCATTCACAAATCCATCGCGTTTAAGAGCTACCGGGATGTGGGCGTCAGTTTTCAGTTGTTTATGCTACAAATCAGCATGGAGGCGATCGGATAGTGACGGAATTTTCAATTTATGGTGAACTCTTGCTTTAGGTAATTATTTTGATTACGGTTCAACACAATTTGAAGAAGATGCTGATGATTATCACTTTTATGAAAGCAACAAAAGGCATTGTAACTGCATTTATAATTGAAAATTCACTGCAACTATAGGACTCTTAACTTGATTGCACAGTTTCTTTGAATTTGTCACTCTGTATGTTAATCACTGCTGTATGTTACTTTGCATATATGGGAAACCCGGTTACGTCAGTCAGAGCAGAACATGTATCAACTATATGCCAATGACGGAGGTCACAGTTGTAAAATGGTTAAAAAAAAACATTAACATGTAAAGTAGCTGAAGCTCCTCGCAATGGATGAGTGGCAGCCATAACGTGCCCCTTCAGGACCTTGAGCAGAAGAACATGTAGCACACGGCGGTGGCGGTGTAATGTGATTGTGAGCGGTGAGCTCGGGGACACTCGCTCACTGTCAGCCGTTTGAAGTCCTCAGAAGGTTGTGCTTAAAGCCTCTTAGAGCGTACCTTGTTGAAAGTCAGCCGAGGCGAGGGGGCGCACTGAGATTACTTTGGGGGAATTTAATATGTGCAAAGCGCCACACTCTCGAAGGAGGTTGATTGAGATGCATCCCTTGCCCTTTTCTCTTGACCTTGAACAACGAGGAGAGAGAGAGGTGATGGGCACAAGTCGTGAGCGCCGCTAATTCAATCAACCTCCAGACCGGAGCTGAGTTCTGCTGCCATCAAATGAGATGCAAATGCTGGGCTATTTGAATGCTAAAGAGGTCATTAGCAGATAATAATAGCGTATTAAAAGCAAAGTGTTATTCCTAGAAATGAAGCGCCACACTTCTACCTACTACTCTTAAGTTGGCTTGTGAGTGTTTGTGCCTGGAGGTAGACAGGGGTGTAGAGTTCCCCACCGATTCCTCACTGCAGCTCTGCAGCGGCTGATGAAACAAACTGCAATCATGTACCAGAGTAGCGTAAGAATGCAGTCAAGTGTGAAAATACAATGAGAGGCCCGTCGGTTTGAAAGCCGAGGGAAAAGTGCTGCGGTTGTCTTTTTCCATCCATCATCACGAACCACAAATTGGCCATGATCAAAGTTTGCTTTCTTCATTGTTATTTTTTTTTTCTTTCACGGCGGCACATCCCTGTCGTTATTCCAGGTGACACCAGAGTGACGGGCCTCCACTCTGGTCTGTCCTCGTCAATATGCTGGAGCCCGTTAAACAAACCCACGTTCTTTTCCCTCCCACAGACAAACACGAGACCAAGCTGAAGGGTGTGATCTACTTCCAGGCCATAGAAGAGGTCTACTACGATCACCTCCGCAGCGCCACAAAGGTACGCCGCCATCAGCCCTGGAAGAATCCACTCACATCGGTTTTCATATTTTATTTTCATCTCAGTTTGTCTTTCATTTCAACCATGTTTCTGCACACGCTTCTTCCTTTTTCTTTTCTCTCCCTCTATGCTTTTGCTTTGGCCGGCCGCTGCTGTCACAGAAAGGATTTTTCAACTTGAATATGAACAGTGTATGTATCCCTGCTCTCTCAGCTGCCTGTCCCACCATAGATAGAAATAGAAGCTGCATGCTTGAAGAGACAAAGAGTGTGTTTGTGTGTTAGTTTGATCCTTTAATCCTCCTCCATCCATCCCAGTGCTCCTTCTGTAAAGACAAAAAACTGTTTATGTGTCAATTTAGCACACTTTTTTCATCAATGCACTCCTCTTGAATTGGTTTTATCGCCATGATAAACACGAAAAAGTATTGGTAGGCACATTTCCAGAATCATAAAAACAGAACTTTATTAAATACCAGAGAAAGAAAATACTGTACCATGTTACAATAAAACCAACTTTATAAAGGAATTATAAATGATGTGTAATTATTTATTATTTTATAAATATATTCAGAAAGATTTATATACAACTTATAATATAATTCTCAATAATCCATCTTGGTTCACTATTTGGCAAATCACTGCAGCGCTGCTTAATCTGAGTCGACGTATTACGTGTAAATGTGTGCTCACTATTTTGCAAGCAACAGGTCTCCGTTACCCTTTATAGCTACAGAGTTATAGCTGCTTATTAGAGATTAGAGATTCGAAAAGAGTCACAACTTAATTACTATGCTAGTGACAAACCATTTACAAATCCTTAACAAAGGTACTTTTATTGTAATGTGGTCGAAGTGAAAAGTCCTCTTACACCTCTACATTTAAAAATTGGACGTTATTGCATTAGAGATGCAGTTTTTAAATTAACTTTATTGCAGTAAACTTATGTTAGGAATCATGCCGGACTGATACATCCGCACGTGCCCCAAGAACACATTACACTTTTTTTTTTTTCAAGTTGATAAGGAAATATAAGGTAAGGAATACAAGTGTGTAAAAGTGGAGTCATAGAACATTATGCTACTGTCATTCCTGGTGACTTTTTACATATATTTTGAGTCCCGGCTGATGACAGAGGAAAGTGACTCCTCCCGACCGTCTAGAATAACAATCCCCAGACTCCTTTTCACCAAACATAAAGCACAGGCATATAATTATTATTTCTGACATGTTGTCTGCTCACAATGCCATAAGAGTGGAATAAGGATCCTGATTACCAAATAGTTGTGGATGCACCCGGGCTCTTTATTTACGTTTAGAATCCAGATCATAGATTATATTTGAGACTCATAGCTGCCCTATAACGTACAAGGACGTCCAGTCTCTGTACGCCTCAGGTCCCACCACAGGTACCGTGATGTACTCCGGTGATGGTGTCAGCCATCGAGGGTAACGCTTTGCCTCGTGCCGGCCTCAGTCTGGATCTGGCTGGCAGAAAGCTCTCAGATTATGGATGAAATACTAAATGGGGAGTCTCAAATTAAACGGCCACTACCAATTATGGTGTTACCTAGCCATTGTTTTAGGAAGCACAACACCCTGTTAAGACCAACAGGCTCAAAATCGGTCTTCTACCTAGTTTATACGATTTGTTGTTGTGTTTAATGCCAACTTTGAATAAAAACACTGATTTATGTCATGGCCTAAGGTTTGTATGCTAAATGGCGCCCTCTAATGGACACAGGTGTTTTTTTAAGTTTTATGTTCATTTGACCAATGAGTAGAACGGGTTCAAACATACGGAGGTGTTGTTAGAATTGTACTACTTTACTTAAGTAAAATAATCAATTATTCAGCTAAGGGGTCATTGGAGGGTGCGTACCATGACCCCTGGGTCACCAAGTTTTCTTGGATCTGCACCTTCATGGAAATTCCCTTCAAAAAAGAAATTTGAGGTTTAGATTGAAGGCGTCGCCATGACAACTAGCATGGTATTTATAAACACAGGAAACAAAACTGCTGCTTTAGCCCTTTAATAAATTGTAATTAAGAAGCTAACCGTCCCGTTATATTCTGTCTCCTCTTCTTCATTTGAGGAAACTAAAGGTGGTTAGTTGAAATCTGCACCTGATGACTTCAGAGGTTGTAGTGATCAGAGCAGCGGGTCGATGTGTCTGGAAGACGCAGAGACTTCTACACGGAACCGCTTATAGTTTTCTTGTCCCTTTCTTTGCTCTGCAGAGTCCAAACCCCGCCCTGACCTTCTGCGTGAAGACCCACGACCGGCTCTACTACATGGTGGCCCCCTCAGCGGAGACCATGAGGATCTGGATGGACGTGATCGTCACCGGAGCGGAGGGCTACACACAGTTCATGAACTGAGAGAGACACGTACCGTACAGAGAGAGAGCGCACGCCACGAGCACATAGTTTCGGCAGGGACTCTCCCATCTCAGACTCCTTAGGCCCTTCCTGTTTCCAGTCCACAGAGGACACAGCGCCTTGTTTCGTAAAATCTCACCCCTTGATTTTACTACGTCGACTTTTTTTTCACCTCCACATTTTCTGTTTGGATTGAAAAAGGGAGCTCTTGGAGGCACGCACTCTCACTCACACGACTGTATATAAACCAAAATACAAGACTTTAAAAAAAAAAAAGCCTCTTTTTCTATATTGCCAAATGGAGATCTTGTAGTAACTTTTACCTTTTTGTATTATTTGTTCCCTTTTTTACGTAGAGAAAATTGCCAAATGACTTAAATGCCAATGTTTTTGTGTTGAATGTTGAATCTAGACAGAATGAGTTTAAAAGAATCAAAAGGTGTAATCAGTTAGAAATATGTGTGAGAGATTCTTACTTAAGATATATGGATCTATGAGAAATAATAGAAGATGATTTCAAGCGTCCAGGACACTTGGCTGTAAGAGTGAAACAAAAACCCCACATCCTGTAAATCCACCCGTCACTCCACCTCAGTGCCCTCAGACTGACACTTCCTGGTCACATGACATCACACACACACTGGTACCAAAGTCACCGGAGGTATTTTGACTTTGACTAACTTAAGCTCAGGATTTCTCCCAAGGGTTCTCTCTACGGTTCGACTAATATGTGGTCAAAAAACTGGTACTGATAGAAAACATTATCTCCACCTAACACAGAATGCATCCACCCACTCCACTCGGCTCCAATCTAATGTTTTTCTCCAAATTTTCATTCAAGGCTATTGTCTCTTTGGCAAATGTGTTTCCTCAACTAATGACCAGATCGATGCAACAATTGTGTCTTTTATAGAATCAGGAAATGGTTAGCTTCATATAAAGATAGAAAAAAACAGTAGGAAACAGCTAATTAGCTAAAACTATAATACAAGTAGAAAGTGAAAGCTTAATTATGACAAAATGTTGGTTGTTTCATGCTGTTACTACAATTAGATCAGACTGTACATTTTTAAAATATGTATTTTTAATCTGTGCATCCAGTTTTTAAAGCTAAGCTAACTGTTTCCTGTCTCTGAATCCTCTAGTAGCAGATTGTTCTAAAAGGAACAAAAATCTGGTCTCCAGCTCCTCTAAAATTCTCAAATTAAAATACTATACATCATTTTTATGCATGAAATGTTAAAAGTGCAAATAAATTAATAGCGCAAACTGTGGTTTAGCAGAGAATTTCATATGAAAGGTGACAATTGTAAATCTACGCGTGCAAACGTACTTTCGTTAATCTGACGCAATGACAAAAGCCACCATCACTGCCAGCCTTAAGTAAACCACTAGAGGGCGCCTCAGATTCCACATCGACATATGACTACACTACATCAAAAATACGGAATAATGCAATTCTGAACCGTGCCTTGAATTAATAACGAATCTGAGTCCACCACAAGACCCACTCGGGTCTGAACGCATCTTAATGCGTCTGTGAGCTGTAGTACAGTCTGGGGACAGGAAGCTGGGGGTCAAGTCCACCGCCGCAGAGGGCCCCGAGCACAAGGGGGGCCAGCCAGCTCTACCTAAATGAATCCAAAATGCACAAACCAGAAGGATCATTCATAATTTAAAGGAACATGCCGGAAATATATGGGAAATTCTCTTATAGAGAATTATGGTATAAATTAAATAGACCAAACGGACAACACTTCCTCGTCAAAGATGTGTAACGTTACATTTTCAGTAGGTTACATCAGAGTTTTTCAAAAAATAGATCAGCTGTAAAACTTTTGTTTGCAATTCCACATAATGTATAAAAAGCAAAACATAACTGGTCTAATTTATTTGATTAATAATGCGAGAGTATTTTCCAAGCTAGATTTATATCAATTTATTGAAATTAAATTACGTCCATTGAACTGGATAAATGTAATAAAGGACGTTTTATCGAATGGTAACAATAGCTACATGCATTCAAACTGAACTTAAGTAACAAAAAAAAGTGAAAATGATCGTTACCAGTTCAAAAATTTACAATTGGCCTGTGTGGCTATGGTTCCTTGTGAGATAAAACGAAAAAGTAACTCCACACTTAATTATTATTTATCATAAAGAACAGAAAGCCTTTGAATCCTTGCTGTGAACCGAGGCCTTCCAGCAGCAGCGTGGAGAAATGAATGCGTCTTCAACTTGAACACAGATGGCCCGGTGTCCAATGTGGATCATCACATGGTGGAGATTTCCTCCAGTTAGTAGGTCGAGTAGCAACGGAGAGCAGACTAGTCCGTCATTTGGAGCATGTGGAAGCGTTTCATGTGTGGGTACATTCATATTATTTATGTGGTGCCTGAGATCGTCTACAGAAGACCTTAATATATTCTTGCCTTCACTCTTCTCTGCACAGTTAGCTCACTATCCGACAGCGATGCCGTTAATCCTGTCTGTTGGTAGTAGATGGTTTAAACTGTTTATCTGTGTGTGTGAAAGAAAATATTCTGTAAAGAGGATGTCTGAATGAAAAATACCAGTGCTATTGAGATAAAACAGTATTGTATGGAAAGAAGTACAATTTTGAATTTCGTTCTGTCATTTTAGAAACGTTTATTGTCAGTTACATTTCATATATACCTTTTTTTTTTACCAGTACACCGTCTGCACACATTCTCACACTCTCACCCACAACTAAAGAGTTTTTTTTTCTTTTTTCTAGAAAGTAGATCCTGTTTCACAAACATACACCACCACAACCAGTTCTCGGTACTCTGTACGTCACATACTGTCACGTATGATGGATTCTGACAAAACTATTAAAAAACAGAGCTGTTCCACTTCCTGTTCATCGGCTTTTCTTGACAGTGAAGGTTCCAGTGTCGAGGAGAGGGGGAAGCAGTGACTACTGTGTGGAATCTAAAATTATACAAACAGCGTGATTCATTCCCAATTAAACCGCTACAGAGCTTAAAAAAGTACAAAGGAGTATTAGAGCCACCTCAAAAAAATAAAATAAATCTGATATATGCGAGAAAGTAGTCGTAAGTTTTCATGAATAAAGTTGGAATTTTAAGACTGCCGAGAGCGACGTTTTGCATTCGGGGCTTTTGTCGTCTGCTCTCTTAGGTGTTGCACAAAGCCTCAGATACACGTCACTGTTTCAGTGAAGTAGTCGGATTACTTTACTCCATCTCAATTACGTGATGACTTAATCCGTTGCTAAAGCATCTCCTGCTCCAGAAAATAGAGATTTCCTGCAAGTCTGTCCGCTTCTTTGATCCAAACAAACCCAGTTTTTTACACGGTTTTTTCAAACTTCTTATTCCTAGGATCTTGTTGTTTGTCCGCCAAAAGATTCAACAATTATTTATTTGTCAAACTTATATTATTATTAAAATATAGCAGACAAGATGCTCCATATTCCTCATTTCCCCTTCAATGAGAAGCCTAAAATTACTTACCTAATAACTTTTTTCTCGCAATATTACGACTTGAATCTTTTGATCTAAATGTTTTATTTATTTTGTCAACGTGGCCCTTTACACTCCATCGTAAAAAGGGGTAAAAACATTCAGAGAGAAAGAAATAAACATCTAGAGGTTTCCTCTCTTTCAGCGATACATCCAGCAGAAAGATGTCCCATAAGGCTTTGCTCAGGACGGGTTTCACAGCTAATTGTCGGTGTCACCTGCAATACAAACACATTCACACGTTTACCTGCGGGTCATATTTTATCTTGTGTTTCTTGATAGTAAGAAATTACATATCTCATAAAAATCAACAGTTTCATGGATTTATTCCTCACCTGCTCCAACCACTCTTTTTTTTTTTTACTTCTTTAAACATTAAAGGATTTTGCTGCATTTTTCAATATATTCCTAAATCAACCGATTTCCACTAAATTAAACTAGTTAAATGTTAAGTTATGTCCAAACTATTAGTGTAAAATATAAAAACTTGGTCTCCTCCAGTTCTTCTTCGCACTGAGGTTTATGTGGAGAACAAATGTAAAATTATCCATTAAATTGTTTGAGTTATTGCATAAACACCAAAGATCGTCCGACATGGTGGAGATTGGACTGACTATTTTCAGCCGTCATAGACTAAACCATCTTTTTGAAACATGAAGACCACCATAGATTCTCGGATAGGGAGGGATGAGCTGAGGTGAACATCACCACTAGATGGCACTACATTCTACGCACTGTACCTTTATGGATGTTCCTATATGCAGTGGGTTTTGAAACGAAACAAAAATGAGAGTTGAAAATGTGACTTACTCTTAGCGCAGGAGGAGGTATATTCAGTGACCGCCTCATCACCTGCAAAGATCACACATCAGATCACACACATCAGATTCTCCACCACAGGAAGTCAGATTGTTTACAGGAAGAAAAACTAGAAGAGAGTCTTACTGTTTTGGTAGTAGTCATAGACTTTGACCACAGCAGGTTTCAGGTTCCTGACGGGTTGATCCTCCAATAGAACCATCCTGTAGCTCATCAGCTCGTCTTTCTTCAGCTGCAAACACACCACACACTCTCTTAACTCACTGTCACGCTGCATTAGAGTTCTTCTCAACTTTTACAGAGCAACTCCAAGTCTAAGATTCATTTCTGCGACATACTCTCGGAATGGAATTTAATGAATTTAAAGTTTTTAATTCCGTGTTTACATTCCTACTGAGTCCCTGAAGCCTATTGACAACAAAAAAAAAAAATTAACCTTATGCGCAAAGCATGAATTACTGTCAGTCCATAAGCGTCTGTTGATGGACAAAGCCACCATATGACATATAATGGGCTGACCGGGGGTTACGTTATATTTTCACTTTCAAATTTCATACTACTGGTTTAAGAAACATAGTGCGGAGGATGGGGCACACGGTAATTTCATCAAGTAGAACACATGCACAATGCCGACTAACATTACTCTCCTCTGTGATCTAAATAAGAGGACATGAAATACACCAGGCAGCAAAACAGAAACATAAATACATGCTTATGCCGTAGACAGACAAACAGGCTACAGAATCCTATTTTAACAGCTTTTGCTTCTATGTATGGGATCGTCATCAGCAGGAATGATTGACTGTGCATACTGAAGGACAGGGAGCAGATACATTAGTGGTTTTCAAATAACAGGCCTGCCTTTTGCGATGCTGAATTTATGCACACTGTGACTGGGTTTCATAGCTAAAGCGCTCAAGATAACATTTCTGGTTCCTGGGTTTCGCTTAGGTTAGAGAATGTTTTTTAAATGTCTTATCATGTATTAGTGATGCAGGGAAATGTGTTAGTCCTCATGAGAAGTTAGGACCAAATTTGGATTCAATCCGACCAGTTGAGAAATTATGGCTTGAAAACTTTTGGAGATAAAGCACCCCCTACAGGTGTAAATATGCAACCAACCTTTCCAAAATCAATCCAGTTCTTCCACGCACTAAGGGTATGGGGGTATAAAATATGAAAACGATCCGTGATACAGTTTTTGAGTTATTGTGTTAACACGAATATATATATATATATATATACAGAAATAAGATAATTATAATTCAGATGATATTGAGTTTTTCTCAAGAAGACAAAGCTCAAATTCTAGTTTGCACTTTATACTTTGTCCTACCTATAAATGAGTTTGAGGGGAAATCAAAGGGGGAGTGCAGTGTCCACATTTTTTAGGTCATGGGTCACATCACGTTAAAAATTTAGATAATATATTTTTCCTTTTCATGGCAGCACTCGCCGTGACGATAAGGATATAAGTAACTATTACACTTGAAACAGAAAGACATTTTATTTCACATCATTTCCTACCCCGTCTAAGTAGATATTGATGAATCCGTCATCTACGGCAATACGCTTCACAGAGCGGTTGTTCTCCAACTGTAGAAGGACACACACACACACACACACACACACAAACACACACACATACAGCAACACACACACACACACCGCCATCAGTAACACTTATATTCTCGGTCTACCGGCAGCCAGAGCATCGCCTGTGGATCACCGCTTAGAACTGACCATCTTCAACGAGCTGTCAGCCAGAACGTATCCAGACAGCAGCTTGATATTGATGATCACCATGTTTGTTTCCTCCCGACTGCCCTGGTACCTAAACAATGACACACATGAATGCATGATGTGCTCCGGAAATGAAAAAACGTCAAAAGCAAATTGGGTGAAAAATGTTTTCTGCAGCATCGACTGTATACATGCAGAATTCATTAAGGCTCTGCTATAACAACATATTAGACATAAAACTTATTATAAAATTGAAGGTAATTATGAAAAAACTGTTTGCTTGTTGTCATCTAGAATGTATTCCTAATATGGATAGGCTTGGTCTTTCTGTGAATATAATCATGTCTTGGTTGACGAGCGCTGGAACAGACGGGAGTCCAAGAGCTGGTGCTGGAACAGCCCGTGTCACTGAACAGCAAACAGTGCATGCACACACACACACACACACACACGCACACACACACGCGCGCAGAGTACCTGACAAACACAAAGAGGACGAGCTCAGGCTTGCTGCTCTCGCACTGGGTGATGGTGGAGATGTTGAAGACGGAAAAGTCGGGTGGAGGAGGAATGTTATAATACATGGAGATCTGTGGAGAGACGGGTCGTCAACCATCAACACAATCTGTCACACTGATCAGCCCTTACATAAATATCCCATATCTCCCCTAATATACAAGTAGCACTCTGTGTCAAAATCAAAAGAAATTCCAGTGGAGATGAGAAAAGGGTGACTGGAATTCATCATCCTGGTAAGGGCGTTTGTTTTTAAGCCTTTACGTTATTTATGCACAAACTAATTTGAAAGGGGGGTAGCAATTTGTATATTGTCTGTTGTCAAGATGCAAATAAATCAGCATGTTCTGAGCAATTGACAAAAATATAAACATTTAGATCATATTTATTGAAGCGATTGAAGAGATCAGCCGTGGTGGCAGACATTTATTTTATTTTATTGTCTTCTTAAGCAAGTACCATAAACCTCGTTTACTGTAGCTTTGGGTAGTGTGTGTGTGTTGGTGTCAATATTAAGTTTAATTTGTTGTCGTTATTGAAAGCTCTCAATAAAGATTGGTCTGAAAGCTCTGAGGCAGTAAAGACTGGGTTTGGTAGCAGCATGCTAATATGACAGAAATGAGCTGTCTTGATCATTTTTGCCATCCTGTGTGCGAGCACTGGATGTCGCCATGGTGACCTGGTCGTTAGAGTGTCAGCTGCAGAAGCATTTCTGCCTTAAAGGGTGTTAAACCCTTTAAATCCAATCTGATGTATTTATCGATAATGTAAACTCCTTAAGAACAAAAAACTAACAAGCACAAAAAAGGTAAAAACATGGTCTCCTTGCTGCAGGTAATAGCAGTAAATAATAATTTTCTCACTAATGCAAGAAAACAGTGGTGATAATAACTTGTTAGCCACATAAAGAGATTCTGCCACCACGGCCGTTCTCAGCTTCCATCCGTATGTCTCTCCTACTTTAATCACATATGCAGTATTGTCATATCCACCTCAATGAGTTTAGTATATTTATGACTTTCCAGTCCCCCCAACCCCCCACTGGTCACATGACGTGGTGGTACCTGCGCCAGCACGCAGCTTGGTCCCTGGGCTCTGATGGTGTATTCTCCGGGCACCTCGCTCAGCTTCTCCTCCTGGTACAACAGCCTGTTTCTCTGATCCACCACAAACTCTTTGTTGATGCCTCCCAGCGACGTCACCGTCACCGTGGTCCTGCCGTCCTCGCTGTAGGTGGCGGCGCCGTACTTAGCCAAAGCCTGGAGGGCTACCACGGTGTCCTTGAAGAGGAGGGGTTTGTCAGAATATCTACCGCCATTGAAGGAGTTTTCCCATAATCCCCCTCTGTGTGTGTGTGTGTGTGTGTGTGTGTGAGTGTGTGTGTGTGCGCACGGGAGTCCTACCTGGGTGGAGGCGAAGCCGCCGTATGGGTTCTGCTGCTGAATGAGCCAGCGCACGATGGAAGAAGAGTAATCCAGACCGAAGTCAGGCATGGCCGGCCCGGAGAGTAAAGCCAGCAGCACATATGCGGTCATCTCAACCTCCAGAGAGTCCAGGCCTTTCCCAGAAGCCTCTGCTCTCTTCCAATAACGGGTGCCACCTGCCACGTAAATGTAAAACTGTTACTCTTGATTCCAGGGGAATTTCTCCCTGTCTTGAAATTATGGACCCTTCTAATTTGAAATTATGGACCCTTCTCATTTGAAATTATGGACCCTTCTCATTTGTCACACTAAAGGAAAGGAGAGTCAAAGTTCATTTTTAATAGCAATTTGTGTAGCAAAAAATCCACACTTCCTCTCTAACATAAATGTTCACACTAAATCAAATAATCTCATTTATATATCACAAACATCTGCTGCTTTATCAACTAGGTCATCCCGTCATCATGGTTATATCCCCGAAATGCCCCTAATCACCTGCATAGTACAAAATATTCCCCCTGATTGAACTCCTCAAATTAAATATGCACTGTATTTTTCGTAAAAAACAAAAGTTCCCCCTGGAGAGTGTAATATGAACTATTAAAGTGAAATATGATGTTTACCAGATAGATCTCCTCGAGTTCATTCATAGGCACCAACGTTGGTCTAAGTTGAGCCAATGGTTAAGAATAAATGTATGCAAAACAGTATTTTTGTGAAAAAACTCGGCCTAGTGAATAAAACATGTACTATTCGAGTAAAACACACTGTGTAATAAATAAATCTCTGCGAGTCAATTCATATGCACCAAATTTGGACTAAATCGGACCAACGGTTGAGAAATTATGCCCAGAAAACTTTAGGAGATAAAGCCCCTCCTACTGTCAGAAATATACCTCAGACCTTTCCAGAAATCAATCCAGGTCTTCCTCACACTCAGATCTTCTTGGGGAATAAAAAGGACTGAAAATGATCCATGAAATACTTTTTGAGTTTTCTCCTGAAATCAGTGTTTTTCATTAAAAAAAAAAGAAACTTCATCTAGAGAGTAAAATATGAACTAGCAGAGTAAAATACGACATTTACGATCTCGATCTCCCAAAGCCCTTCAGTCAGAAATATACAACCAACCTTTCCCAACATCACTCCAGTTCTTCCATACACTCATGTCTATGTGGATATAAAACTTGATGATCCAACATGATCCATGAAGCAGTTTCTGAGTTTGCGTGTTAACTTGAAGTATGTCCAGCGGCGGCTATGAAAATTCCACGTTATCCCAGACTTTTCGGGCCTGTAATAAAACTGAATCTCGTTTTTTCACCTGGAAACAAAATTCACCGCTGCTTTCATGTCTCACACTGCCAATGTAAACCATCAGAACCATTTATCACCAAAATCTCATCTGACATTTCATCTTCTTTCAGAGCTTGAACCATTAAAGAACCCTCAGGTCCGTTGTTAAATAGAATAGAATAGAAGAACAGCAGCTGATGGGCGTGTCCTACCAAGCATGTTGGAGTTGAGGTGCAGGTATTTGATGAGTTTGCTCCTGGTCTCCTGGTCTCCAGCCAGAGTGTAGGTGTAGGACATGAGGGCGATGGTGTACAGGTTGTCCAGCTTGCCCGTCACGGCGCTGCTCAAACATCTCAGGCCGTTCTGCACCATGGGGTCCTGACAGGCAAACACACCCAGACTGTGAGCAGCAGAATAACCAGGCAGGAGAAAGCTACCAAAAGTTGGAATGACCAACAGGATGAATGCGAGGATTTGAGAGCAAGAATTAAGGCTCAGGTACATGAGAGGGTGCATTTAGATGGGAAACTAATATGGAGGAGCGGATTCCAAAATGTTTAGTTCCCAATATGTGTAGTTCCCAATATGTGTAGTTCCTAATTTGTAGTTCCCAATATGTGTAGTTTAATTCACATATTTAAATAAAAATAATAACTGGGTTTATACATCCATTAACTATATAGTAGGGGAAGGGAGGGAAATATGAATAATTAAACAATCCGAATAATTAAAAAATTTAAAATTGAATACAGATTTATAGAAAGATGGGGAAATAGAAAAATGTAAATAAATTTAAAAAAAAATTTAAATGAAAAAATAATACAAAAATAGCAATAAGACAAAACAAAATTAAATTAATATTTATTAATAACAAATGGGTAAATAACAATAGAATAATAAGTTAGGTTAAAAAAAAAAGGTATTTGTAGCTAATGTGATCTATAACAGAAATGGAAGGGACCATACTTTCCCTCTAGATTTCTTGAATGAATTATGGTACGTTTTTCTAAATGTTGGTTTCTATAACAAAATATTGGTTTGTCATGAATTTAGTGATGGATTTTAAACTTTTGACGAGGAGCATCTAAGATTTAGTCTGCAATGCTTGATGGTGCGGCACTATTTTGTGTTTGTATGAAGGCAATTATTTCCTTGCTACAATGCTTTGTGATGATTTGAATAGATTACTGCCGAAAAATAAATAATAAAAAGGGTTACAATAAGGGAAATAGTTTGAGAGGACCAGCTCAAAAAAATGGCGGAGATCACCCACTTTCTATAAAAAAAAACATCCCAGAGACATGATGTGAGAGGCTGGCAGAAGTGTGTAAACATTAACTGATGAGGAGGAGGGTGACATCAGACTCACGGTCACATTTAGGTCCAGCTCCAGCAGCGCCGCAGTGATGTAGGCCGTCAGGGATACATCGTCACTCACGCCTCCCTGTGGGGAACACGGCGGGTACCATCAGAAAGTGATATCGTTCATCCTCCCAGACTCGGGTTCAAAATAATACCGAGTCACATTCACCCCAATTTGTGTGTGTGTGTGTGTGTTAATGTGTGTGTGTGTTTATGTGTGTGTGTGTGTTTATGTGTGTGTGTGTTTATGTGTGTGTGTGGGTGTTTGTGTGTTGGCAGGTGGTTGTACATTTGTATATACATGTACAAAGCTCAAATTCAGTATTTATAGCTAAAGTAAAGAGACATTTCATTGTAAATGCTTAAATACTTCCCTCTGATCTTACTTCAATAAGGAAATGTGTGAGGTGGTGAAGGAGATGGGATTAAAAAATGTAAATAAAAAAAAAAAAACAGGCAAAAATGCACATATCACAATTAAGAGCGGGTTTTTTTGCACACAGAAACTCATCACACTGAAATCATTTTGTCATTTTGTCTGAAAGAAAAAGATGGCCGCGCAGAGCTCCTGACGACTGAAACCAGATCAGCCACAGTCAATCTCAGAGTTTGTTACCTTCATGCCGTTGTGGAAGAGTTTCCCCACGGATCTGATGCAGCCGTCACGCTTTTGGAGGTCGGACAGCCACTTCCTGGCATCTTCGATGTGCTTCGGATCCACGAAGATAAACGGCCGCGCCCCACCAAAGGATTTCATCACAAAGGAGGTCAGCCTTCAAGGTCAAATATCCACAAAAGTTTTTAGAAAACAAATCCGGCCACATGTGCCTGTGTTGGTAACCCCAACATGACCCCGGCTTCAGGACGATTACATAACGGCCTCCCTCCTCGCATCATCGGATCCCTGTGAACTGCACACGAGCACAGCGGGACCACACAGATGGGGCTGACTGGGAGTTTCACCACAGCACTCCTATCTGGATAAAACCTTCAGTCACGATTCAGAAGTACTGAAGCAGAGGGAGCATAGTTTTAAGGTATATACATTATATAACACAAGATATATTCACCATATCAGTGTGGAGGCAGTCAACCCTGAATACGCAGAAGTCATATTTCTAGGCGTCTGACCGATCCAGCACAATTTTCATACTCCTTTGAGCTCTGTTTTGGTCTCCACCAGCTCCTAGTGGTCTTAATAAATGCTCCACTGGGTTCCTCAGCTGGTAGTTCATGTTGGATTTCTAGCAGGTAGTGTACAGCAAGGTTTATTAAAACGTTTCTTGTTTTAATAAATATGGTTTTTGGTGCTGCTGCATCTTTTTAGACAAAAGTCTTGGGAGCAAACCCAGTTTGTAACCTTTTAAAGCTCTGTCACTTATGATTATGTTGTGCTTTATTTGCCAATCCTTAATTAAAATCCCATTTTGATGCTGGCGTCAATCTTCTGATATATTCCCTCTAATGCACAGAACATATCACTTTATTCTATAGTATACATGTCAAAGATTCTGACTTTCTCTCTTTCAATTACAACTTTCTCGTTAAATTCAATCATTTTTTCACAAGAATATGAATTTCTCATGAAATTACAATCTTTTACAAAATCCCTGCTGTTTTATCTTAAATTTCCACTTTTGCTTCGTAATTCTTTTTTTTCCTTTACTCTCATTAAATTATGACTTTTTTGTCATAAAATTACAACCTTACAGCCATTTAATCCTCATCAGTTTTATATGAAAGTCTTTCATTCGTTAACTTTTCATTGCTTGATTTTTTTTCTCAAAATTATTCCTGTTTTTTCTTACATTTCCACTTTTTTTTCCACATAAAATCGTTAACATTATTCCTGTAAAGTTATGATGAAGTATGAGAAGGAATTCTGACCTTTTTTTTTCATGAAATTAGTCTTTTTAACATAATTAGAACCTTACAATAACAAGAATTGTGACTATGTCTCAGTTCTGCTTAAAAAATAATCTGCCATGTCGGGGAAATGGAGTTAATGAGAGGATATAGACCAGAAAACCAAAACAATGAAAGATGTAGAGGTGCACCGAAGTTTGAGGAAATCGGTTTTGGGCCGGTTGCACGCATGCGCCGTACACGCCCACCAAGCATGTGCTACCACGGCTCCAAACATCTCCAAACTAAACCAGAAAAACACAAAGTTCGCAATTTGTCGCAACAGCGACTTCAAATTTAATCGCCTGGCGAACATAGCAAGTTAAAAGGTAACATTAGCAGAGCAGCTAAAGCTAGCAGGAGCTCAGAGCCAGACACAAGCCCTGAAGTCCCTGAACAAAGCCGACATGTAAGACATAATGGTCTGGAGGAAGATTACAAAGTTTTAGTTTCACTTTGAAATATTGTGCAATTGGTTTAAGAAACACACAGCGAGGAGGACGGAGGCTACGTTAATTTCAACAGGGGCAACAACTTGGCCAAGAAAATTGCATCGGTGCATCTTTAATAAGAGGCTAAAAACTCTATAATTATCGACGCACACATACAATAAAATATTGATAAGCACGGCTTGCAATGGAAAAACAAACATCCTCATCCCAACCCAAAATCCGTTCCACTTCAATTGATGTGAAAAATTCAATCCAAAGCTCCAGTCAGAACTTAACTGAAACTGAAAAGATGAAGGCTTCACTTCCTCCGAACCACAAACCCACACACGCTCACCAACTGCCAAAACAGCCCAGCAGCCTTTCAAACAGTGGCGGGTTTGTTCGAGCCCCCGAGGCAACGCCACACAATAAAACCATTAAATGCAAATATTAATATTGTCTGGCAAGTTACCCAGAAAGTCAATTATTAGACTGCTGCCGATGCCAAACACCTCCCACTGTGTCCTATTCGTCATCCCCTAGTCACACAAGAAGAGTGGGATTTAGAGCCGGAAATATTACGGCTTTGAAAATCTTCTAGAACCTCTGATGCAACCACAGCGATCCAGTCATGAACGTTTACTCTGGTGTTCACGTCAGATCGGTTCTTCTTGTAAACATCGAGCTTCAGTGACAGGTTTGAAAGCAAAACGAACACAGGACGTAAATATGGGGGCGGGACTTCAGCCTGATCACTTTAAACAACAGTTATATATTCACATGTCTTTGGTATTTATTTTCTTTTATTTAACTAGTATCTTTCTTTGTTTATTTTTAAATAAGGTAGCAGGTCGACTCACTTCTCTGATGTGCTTCACTTTTTCACCTTCTATAATTGTATGTGTTGTGACTTCTGCGTATTGGTTGCAAACAGGTGTGAAAGTTCAGATTAATGTTCTGTTTCATTCCATTCACATCACAAACTAGGATTCACAATAACCTGATGCTGAGTTCCTTAAACATTGCTTAGAAACTGATGGAGGTGTTTTTCTCCACCCGTGTGGAGGACAGTTGTAGTGTAAGACACTGGAACAGGTGTGGCTGGGATTTATTTCCATGTTTATTATCATATGTATTAGTTCATGAATGGAGTTTATGACATGCTGACTCACTTGTAAGACAGTAACGTTCTTTTACGACCCGGGGAAGGACGCAGGGAGACAGAGAGACAGAAGGAGGAGGACAGGTGAAAGTAAAAAGTGAAATATTAAGACAGGGCAAGGGCCTGGAGAGCTTCTCAGACTGAGAGGGAGGGCGAGGGAGACTGCAAGAGAGAGAGAAACAGCAAGCGAGTGATAGTGAGAAAGTAAGTGTCTCGTGAAACAGCGAGAGACAGAGTGAGATGGCGAGAGACAACAAAGGATTAAGACAGTGAGAAAGCATGAAAGGAAGCATAGACAGAGTAAGACAGGTAGAGGTAGAGTGAGGTGGTGAGGGGCAGAGTGAGAGGCAGTGGGAGACTGCAAGATATAGACACAGCAAGGGAGCAAGATAGTGAGAAAGCAAGAAAGATATCAAGAGAAAGAGTGAGATAGCGAAGCAGCCAGAGGTGTCGTCCCCGACAGCAGCAACATATATTCCCGAAAAGCCACCAATCCCCTGCATTGTACAAGCGATCACCCAGATTGAACTCCTCAAGTGAGTTCTGTCCGAAAAACAGCGTTTTTCAAAAGGACTGATGAGTAACATTTAACCACGAGAGTAAAATAAGACAAATAAATAAAAAGGTAGATTCAAGTCAATTTCTGGCACCAAATTTGGACTAGATCAGACCAACGATTGAGAAATTATGGCTCGACAACTTTTAAATATAGACGTCCCCTTGGGAGGTCCTTTAAAAAAAAAACGCGGAGGAGCTTTCCCAAAATCAATCCAGATCTTCCTCCCACTAAGATCTATGGGGCTCTAAAATTTGAAAAGGATCCATGAAATAGTTTTTGAGTTTCCGCTTTAACATGAACGATCTAAAGCAACAATCCCATAATATCCCCTGATTTGTCTGGGGGATATTATGCTCCTGTGAGGAGCCATGAAAACATAAAATAAACAACAGGCAGAATGTAGACTAGGCATCATTTCGATGTTCATGATTGTATAACATGACTCACAACAACAATGTCTCCGGTTTGTTTTTAACCTTGGGGAGAAGGATTCGATTGGCAGTTCAGTCTCCAAACAGGTAGCGAGTTTATATGTTTCTGGCCTTCTTTGTGGCACAAACATAAGGCCATGAACACAGAGACTTAGACAGATGTTTGGGTAAATGTGCCATCAGACCAATTACCTCCAGCCTCGAATTAATAATCAAATATTGGACTTCAACCGGCTTGTAACCATTTCCTCCCAGGAAATGTAAACGTTTCTAGAAACTTGTGTTGCATTTACTGACCAGGTGTTTCCAGAGTCATCGCTTTTCCCGAAGGCGCTGTAGGAGCCGTCATCATGCTTGTATTGGAGCTCCCTCTGGTATCCTGAAACACACACAAACACACACACACTCTTATCAAATGCCAGTAGCATGCAGTAACTGATGATGGCTACAATAATGCGTAGAAAGACATGGGCAGGGTTCTGTCTGTCTGACTGGTGTGTTTCTTCAGAGGACTTGACTTAAGGGGGTCTGACTCTCATATAAGTCCAATCTTCAATATACAAGGAAGAGAAGAGAGTCAGAAATGAGTTCCACGCGTTAAATACTCCCATCATTTTTCATTTAAGGAGAAATGGGTCCGGGTTCTTACGGGTGACTAATTTCCATCTTCAGAGGTTAGTCTGCAGATTTATTTGTTGTTTCTATTGATGAAGGGTCACTACTTCACGATTGTATCATGTTTGTGGTCCTCCATAGAGATTCAGCTGGTCTGCAAACAGCTGATCAATCATAATGTGACATCTCTGTGATGTTGCATGTAGTAACCACCTAGTAGGTCAGCCCTTCTGTCTATTTAGTCATTGTGTGTGAGGAAACATCACGACTGCAGATTAGACCCACACTTTCAATAAAGTTGTTTTAAATGCAGGATAGTGTAAGTTAAAGACATTATTTAAGAAATATTTACAAATTCACTGCAAAAATATTATTAAAATGGGATTCATCTAATTTTTGGGGGGTAAAACTCAATTACAATAATTGACTTTTGGTTTCCAAATGATTTGCAAAGGGTTTCAAATCTGAAGGAATTTTATTTTCAGTGTGGAACTCACACAGATTTGATTGTAGATTTTAGGCTCATACAGAAGCATTTTGCTTCAAAAACTACCGCGTGGATCATTTTCAAAATTCATAGGCCGATATGAGGAAGTAATGGATTGATTTTGGGAAAGGTTGATTATAAATTTCCAATACTACGGGGAATTTTATCTCCGAAAGTTTTCAATAGTTCATATTTTCATTCCTAGGGGGAGCTTTTTTCCGAAAAACACTGTTTTCACATTTAATTGAACGGGTTCAATCAGGGGATTGCTGGTACAACCGACATGATGACATAATACACGACAGCATTAAAAGCTGTTTGTGAAGACAATGTGTTTATCCTGCATGTCTTTTGGAAACCATGGTGACGCTTATACACGTCAGCATGGGGATTCTAATCAACTACCAGGTCAAAGACGCTGGGCTTGTTTTCTTTCCCACAAGACTTTAATACATTAAGTTATTAAAGTCATTAAGAACTATTATGAGACGCTTTCTTTAATCCACCCATCATTCAAACTTGTTTGTTTTGTACTTTGCACCAATGAAATGAAGACGTCAGACATTTTTTTTGCCCACATGGATCCTGGTGATACAGGATACGATCAACTGTCACGCTTAGATCTCTCCGCGTTGACTTCTCGTGTTCTGTTTGTAAAGTCAGCGGGAACAGGGAGCGGTCCAGTACCGGAATGCCAAGAGCATTTGTTTTTCCTTTCGGACTGGAGTCCAGGTGTGAATCCGGCTCAAGGCATAACTGAGAACTGTTTGGTAATGTCTTCATGCGGACTGGATGAGTCCGTCTAACTACAATACCCAGTTCATCTGATGATAGGACCGAACACTCACCGCTCTCCAGGAAGCAGGTCGCTCTGTCCTGAATCTCTTTGGTCAGCTGACCCGTGCTCTTCAGGTAGTTCAGGATGAAGATGTTAGGAGCGAAGAGTACCATGTTCTGCTCGCCGCACCCGTATGGCATGGCTAGGAGCTTGTCCAGGTTTTTCATGGCCCGGCCCATGAGATCCCCTGCAGAAGCAGCAGGTTGAGGGTTCAAAGATGGCATGGGTGTGAAAAACAGATGCCAGTATTAGCTGTTCCACTCGATGCTCGTGATGAAGTCTTATATTGTCAAACAGTCACGTACCGAGAACAGAGACGGAGGCCCTGGCTGAGCCGGCGACAAACAACTCAGGCAACAGAAGAGAGATTTTCTTTTCAACAGGCCCCTCTGGGAACAGAAAGGATAAACGATACAGGAAGAAGAACATTAAAGGAGCAGTTCATCAAATATCCTACATATTCATTTTCATTCCGATGAGATGATCGCAACCACAGAGTTGTTCTTACCATTGGTTATTTTAAGCTAAGAATTGCCTGAATTATCAGGTGTATTTGCATCATCATAGTGTCTACGAACAAGTTATACCAAAAATAGTATTTATTCTCAGTTTTTATTTTGTTTAGATAAAGGGCACTGACAACATTATATTACAGTAACAATGAAACAAAACAATGAATTTGCTCATAAACTTTTTGATCAGTATTGCATCAAATTTGATGTAAATACCACAAAGTTCAGGTTATTCTGCAGATTTCTTATGCTCCCCAGACCAGGAACATTCTCCATTTAACATAGTGGGAAAGCACAAGGGTCTAAAATATGCCAAAAATGGGATTTCAATAAAAATAACTAATCGTCCTTCCTTTAATGGTTTCATGCAAAGCTAAGCTAACTTAAGTATCTCCTTGCTTTGTTGCAGTGATCACATTTTGATTCTGATCTAAACCAGGGCTGCTGTCATCCTTTGAAGTGATGGATAACTACAACCATCTATTCTCCTCTTATCTCCGATCTGACACGGTGAAATGCGTCGGATAGATAATGGCGGGCCACTACTGCGATCTCTGACCTCAGACCCTGGCACAAGTCTGCATTACAGAGTGAAAGTTAAAGATTTCAGAAAGGTTCTCCTGTTTGTGAGAGGATAACCCTGAGGCTTCAAGATAACAGATGCTGATACCCGAGTTGATGGCGAGCTCACCTGCAGGACAGAGGAGCGCGTTATGACTGACCATCTGTGGCGTTCCTTCAGCCTAGAGGAGAGACGCAGGGAGAGTGAGATTACAGTAGGTTAATCGACAAGTTCTGATTATGTCACATGGTCCTTCATTACGATGTTCAATAAAAAACTGGGCTGCCGGCTTAATGATTGAAATGAAGAGGAATCAAGTCCCAATAAGTACGCAAACTAAAGATTGCAAAATTTTCAGGAAAAAAAAAGAAGCGGTATTTTAACATTAAAATATCATTATCAAATCCATTTGTTGTTTCCATCCACTGTTTACCACATATTTTTGGCACTTTGATTAACCTCCAGTTTTTGCTTGCGGAGTCGCTATGGCAACGACGGGGCTTGATCTCTCATGAAAATAAGAGATTAAAGTCCTTATCTTGAGAAAAACGAGTGCCTGTTTTCTCGCGATAAGGAGTTATCTCGTTATCTCTATGTGATGGCCAAAAATTATTACCTACCACCATTGATGTTCTCAGCGTCCATAGAGCCTTCCCTCCATGGTGCATTCATTCTGTCCGTACTTGTGTATATTTTTAGGGATCTTATAGATACAAACGAAGTGGATGAAAAGATGCAGGATCTCAGGGGATCCTGTAGCCATAATTCAAGCAAGAAGCAACATCCCCAGGACTTAAAAGTTCTGGAGAAGGACAGAGAGTTGGACTTCTCCTGTGCCCTACTCTGTAGAGGGCCGAATGAAGGAGGAGCTTTTACCTAAACAGAATCCAGTGACCACCGTGTGATTGGTATTAAAAAAAAAATGCAGATAGAATAAATAATTGTCATTAACTGAAGGCACTGCAGGAAGGCATTAAATATTACAACTTTTTGGAAAAATATGTAAATTTACTCTAATGCTAACTCATGTAAATATTTTAAAACATTCATGACTTATATTTGAAATTTCTCCGCATAACATAGTCAAGAAAAGTGAGACCATGGATGTTCAGGTTCCTGATAAGACTCGGTTTGTGCCTCCGTACTAGCTGCAGCCCTGCTCACAGATGTTTCAGGAAATGATGTCACACTGTGGTCTTGTGCTGTGTTTCATGATGCATTCAGGGTCACTGACCTCCACGAGCAGGGTGCGGATCACCGTGTCGATTCGGCCCACGTCGGGGAAGGCGGCCACCTCGTTGCCACACAGTTGCTCAGTCTTCAAGGCCTCTGCGCTGACCTTCAGGGTCACCTGACCTGTGAGCAAACGTAAGAGTTTTATGGCCTGGATTGGTTCCCTGTCACATTTTTTGTACTGTCGCATCTCCGACTCATTATCCTCCATCACTCCTTTCTGTTTGCCCTCCCTCCCTCTAATTCCTGTCTCATTCCCCCTCGTTAATCCCCATTTGTTGACTTGTTATACCATCCCTCTCTACCTCTCTCTCTTTTCCTTCCATCACAGCCAACAATCCTTCACACGGAGGACAAGTACAGATCAGCCCCCGAGGGAGAGGTTTCTGAGAGTTTCGTCAGGGATGCTACCTGACTTGTTAGTACAAGTGATTGTCAGCGTTGCTCTAAGGGGGAGTCGAGTTTGACATTCATCAGAGCCTCGACTCCGTGCCTCATGATGGAGGCTGATTGGAATCTATTGCTTTCAGGCCAGTCACCGCTCTTTGCTTCCAGCGCTGCAGACGCAACAGCTTTCAGTGCCATTAATACTGATTAATGAGCTTGTTCTGTCTCGCTGCTGTCACCCAGAGTGTTCGGCATTGGATCGAACAAACATCATCAGTGTTAAATTATGAAGATGTGAGGATTGCATTTGATCATTAGTGACAGCCAGAACAGTCAAAGTGAAAATTTCCTTTGGGTAATGAGGATGCAAGGGGGGGGTTGAGCACCGTTTGATATGTGCTCAATTTTCAGAAAACACTGATGCAGATTTTTCAGATAATGAGGGATATTTTGTAGAGATATTAACATTCAAATCTGATTTTAACAAGCTTGCATTTTATTGTTAAGTTGTATCTGAAGTTACGACCGGCGTTCTTGCCCATTTAGTAAAAAGGCCCACAGCATTTGAAATATGTATGTGTATTTATAATAAAAACGACTATTTCTTTAAAAGACCTTCCTCATGATTTGTGTTTAATTTATCTGACAATTTTTAATCTTTAACCCTTCACTCATAACTAATGATGCAAAGAAACAATTTAAGTTAAGGCAACAGAGAAATAGAAACTAGATGACCATTTGTTGGGGAACAAAGCCGAAGCAGTCTGAAGCCTGAATAGCTCCTCCATCCCATAGTAATTATGAAGGACCTGAAAATTTGTGTTAAGACATACTTTTTCGGTTTTTCCAAGGCATAATCCAAACTGCTCTAAGTTGTCGTTATGATGCACTGAACAACCAGGAAACACATCCAGACACATAATAGTAGTATTTAGTGTTTCCTCTTTGGATTTTTCAATCTGTATTTTCAGAGGAAACCTGAAACCAGCCCTCCGTTAAATAAAATAAAATAAAAAATCTGGTCTCAACAATGAAGAAGGGACTTAATTATTATTATTATAGATTTTTTTCTTTTTCTTCTGCTGAAATAAGACTCTTTCTCTTTTTTCAGCAACAAATAAATAAGTTATATATTATTGATGTCTGCTGGTCACAGCAGTGAAGCCAGCTACGATAAAGTGTAAAAGTAATGGATTACAGCAGTGATCTTCTGCATTCACAATCGTGTCAGGGCTGCGTTTGTTGGAGCTGAAGAAACTAGGATGTTTTAATCTAATGTGCAGGAACACACACATAATCACTCTGCAACCTCTGACCTCAAGGCATGAAGGATGTCAATAATAGAGACTGACCAGACAGAATCCAGCATCTTCTCTCAAAAAGACGCCCAGCTCAGATCACATTCTTCCTGTATTTCCCTCACATGTAAATGTCTGCACTAAGATATGTAAACGACTCTCATTACATAATTTAAGATAAGATCAGGCGAGGGAAAATTCAAATTGTGGTTCAGATCAATCTCCTAAAAAGGATGCCACATCACTGCCTCACAAGCTTCTGCCTATAATAGTATAATATTTCTTTTTTCATTTTCTTTTTTTGAAAATTGCAAGAGAGGACAAGTGAACTACAGAGTGGAAAGGTGGAAATAAATTAACAAGTTTTTGGAGATAAGCCCTGGGGAAATGTAATTAATATGTAATAAGATAATAATGATTCCACACCCAGGCAACATATAGGGTCTGCTCTGCCATGATAACCACTATCCAGGAGGGAATACCTCCCTCATCAACTTTTTTACCCCTCATAACAGTCGGAATTCAACATTTTTGTGAGTGGATCCACAGTTTGTTTTATTTATGAGTCACCCTCATTGTATTCTTGGCTAGTTTTTAATAGTATTCATCCATTAATTTGAAAGGTTTTGTTTGTATTTATCTCTTTGTGCATCATTTATCCCATAGTTGATCTATAAATGTGTTAGAATTACGAGAGATATCCCCTGCTTTTAAGACCTGTATGTTCTATAAACACATGTTTTACCTCTAAAAGGAAAATTAATATAGACAAAAAACATCTAAAAAAGCATAATATGGAAAGATTCAAGTCTAAATACTTAAAAACAGTCAAATAAATACAGGGAATCAAACTGAGCCAGAATTCTCTGGTCAGCGGTCCACGGGTACCTAAAGCGGTTGGAGTTACGATCCATGATAAGGTTAAGCTCTCCTCTCCGCACAGACAGAAACTCTGATCGCAGTCGTCAAGGTTTCTGAAGGTGAACTGGTCTGAATCAGCCAGCTTGACCTTCACCTGCAGACAAAAAACACAGAATTCATGAAATTGATTCTGTTGGGGTTCATTAAATACATTCCCTCTGTTGTAAGACTTACCAGGATGCATTTGGAAATATAGTTGAAGACTGTGGCCTTGAGTATGAACACCTCTCCTCGGACGACGGAGTAAGGCAGCGTGAGGCTGACAAAGAAGGGCTGGAAGGCGGTCAGTTCAGTGTTGGGGGCCACGCCAAAACCCACGGCCGAGACACAGAAAGCTCCCGCTGCCCACTTTGTAATGGTGTCAGGAACCGTCTTCTCCATTTTCACCGACCCACTGGCCCTGTACCAACAAACAGCACATAGTCAACGTGAGGAGTTCTCCTTACGGTGAAATCTATGGTCAATCAATCCATGTGGACTTGGATTTATGATGTAGATTAAATGAAAATGTTTATTTACACTGATTCTTAAATTATGGAAACTGGGTTTGACTTTGAATGAGGCTTGATTGGAAGCAGTAAATCAAATCTCGCTCTATCTGAAATCAAATCAAACATAATCAAGCCAAATCCGGAATTCAAGATGACAATTCTTTAAATGTACTAAAAATGTCAGTGTTGTAAATGCATGAATTTGGTCTAGACTGGTGGTTCACAAACTTTTTTCAATAATGTAATACCGCTGAATTATTTTTGCAACAAAGGATCCCGAGATCAACGTAAAAACATTTCGGGTAAGCACATTTTCTGAATTATAATAAATTATAATTTAAAAAAGAAAATCTCATGCAAAGGTCAGAGAGAAAAAATACAAACATTTAGATGGCGGTTATGTTCCTTAGTATATTAACCAAACAAAAAAATAATTTTGAAAAATAAATCGAAGAAGTAATATTGGCTTCTGACTAAAATTACCATTTTTATACCAAATAGAATAGAAAATCATAGAAATTCATCATTTCAAAATTGAAAATATGTTTATAAAGTATGATTTATTGAACTTATAGTTGCATTGTTTTCAATAAATTATTGAAAAATTGTTTTAGTAATGTAAATAATAATTACACAGTACCCGCGGCAGTACCTCAACGTACATCTAGGGGGTATAAGTGCCCGATTTGGGAAAAACTTGTCCAAACACTACAAAATGAAGCATGATGAAGAGGACAAACACAGCGGATCATCTTTGCAAGATCTGAGCAAAATACTTGTGTGCGTCACTAGTAATAATTAGTAGAAACTGTCCAAGTAAAATTAACATTAAAATGTTTCAGGAAAAGTTGGAAACTGTGTTATAAAAGCAAAAAATCTGAAAAAAATTATGTCAGTAAGCTCTTTTTTAGTGACACTGTTTGTAAAGAGGCCTATGAGAGTAATTCAATTTATTAATCACGAAAAAATTACTTTGGTTGACCCAAAACTGAACATTTGGGAAGGTCATGACTAGGAGGAGAGGATGAAGGTAAGGAGAGTGGACAGGTGAGGAAAGGATAAAGGTGTGGAGAGGAGAAAGGTGGGGAAACGATGAAGGTTAAGAGTGGGAAGACATGATGAAGGTGAGGAAGTTGAGGACAGGGACAAGTTGGAGAAGCTGAGGAGACTGTTGAAGTGAGGAGAGGATGAAGGTGAAGAGTGAGAGGAGAGGATGGAGGTGAGGATAAGTATCCTCACCGCCATCCTCTCCTCTCCTCTCCTCTCCTCTCCTCTCCTCTCCTCTCCTCTCCTCTCCTCTCCTCTCCTCTCACAAAGGATAAAGGTGAGGAAAGGGGACAGGTGAAGAGATGATGAAGATCAAGACTACGAGGAGATGTTGAAGGTAAGGAGAGATTATCAAATTATAAAACTATCTTTGGGATGTGGACTGCCATGAAGTCAACAGAGAAGAAGTTGTTTGCTGATGTGATGCGTTGATTCTTGATACTAGAAGTGTAACTTTTACCCCACAGGTACCAGGTCCCAGATCCAAGTCTCAGGGAAGAACGTCCTGATGGTCTCCTCCTTCACTTCATTCCCCTCCTCTTCTGCAGCCTTCTGCACAACCCCTGCTCCCAATGGCATCTTGTTGAAGGCCATGGGAGCCATAGCGTCTACCGCATCTAAGAAAACACAGATTCAAAAAAAAAATCCAATCACACAATTAGAAATTGGACCGGCTCACAGATCCTGGTCTCACTCGCTCATATTCTGATAGTCTCTTTGGTCGTTTCAGACTCTCCTACAAACATAGGACCATCTTCTCTCTGGAACGCTACTTTTGAAGTTAACCCTAACACACAACGTTTACAACATGTAGTTTCTAATATCAAATGAGAAGGACATCAAATGACAACATCCATGACAAACCATGAAACATACCGTCATAATAAGTCCTCTCATAGGCCAGTAGACAGTTATAAGGTTTCTTCACATCAGAGTTGGTCAGAATTTTGACTCCAATTTCCTGAAAAAAAATAAAAGAGAGAAACAATGACTCCAAAAAGACAATCTTCCCATTGATCATTCTTCAACAGCCAAACAAATACCTTAAAGATGCTGTAGACGTCGTCCTTCTGATTCGGCGGTTCAAAGAAGAAGGAGCGTTTCGCTCGACTATCTGAGCTTTGGTCAAATAATGAGCCGTCGGCCGCCGATGAGCTGCCAGCCGTTGATGAGCTGTCCACAGTTGATGAGCCGTCGACGCTGGATGAGCCGTCGACGGTGGATGAGCAGTCGACGGTGGATGAGCCGTCGGCGGTGGTTGAGCCGTCGCTAACAGGCTCAAGAGGAACATCAGATTGCATCATATTGTCGACCATTGATGGTCGTTCAGGCTCCAGTTCAGGCTCCAGTTCAGGCTCCAGTGCAGGCTCTAGGTCAGCCTCTGGCCTTGGCACTGGCATAGGAAAGCAGGGATACGGCTCAAAGTCTTCGACGTCGTAGTTATATCCGGTTAGCTTCTGCACAGGCAGCTGGCTGTACACCTACACAAACACACATTTGCACTGACTTCGGTCAGTCTGCAGCAGGTAACAGTGGTACTGTACGTATTGTTGGCAAAAAAATCGCCTTTCTCTGGTCTATATGAGTTTTCCTTCTCCCTATTAATTTTGCTCACAAAGTGCTCTAGATTGATAAATGTAACTGTAGAGGTAAGGGTAAAGGTAGAACATTTTCTGCCGGGGGACCATGACCCTGGACCCCTTTAGAAGGTCTGGGGTTCACCCCCAGCAGTCTCTATAAATCAAGTGGGAAACACTGAGTAAGTGCATACAAAGTATTTTATTTTCAAAATAGCCAAGAAGGGAGTTTACCGGTTGCTCCCAGCTGTGAATTGGTAAACTACAAATGAATGCCGGGTGCTCCAGAAGCTGAACTAGTGAAAACTCAGAAAACAAAGCCTTGTGGCTTACTTCAGGCACACCAGCACCGAGTCAAGGATAGGAATGAGGGGCCTTGATTATTTAGAGCTGTATTTGTAAAATTAACAAACACATCACAATCAGAGGAAAAACACCGACCGGTTACGACTAGATTATGCATTTGTGTGAACTGGGCGTTAAGAGTCTTACTTGCAGGGAAGGGCAAGTACAGGCAGCTAATGAGGGCTGTGGACCAAGAGCATCATGTCTGCCGCTAATCAATCCCTGCCAGGATAGAGGATGTTCCAAAGCTCAGGTTTCCCACGCATTGCAAGTAACATTTTGCTTTTCCCTCCCTCAATAACGACTTATCAAATGCATTAATACTTTCTTACACCCAAAGTGCTCATTTTGATTCAAAATAACTTTTTCCACTTTATCATCTGTGGAGCAGTCCATGTTTTTTACTGTATGAACACTATGTTGAGGTGTCGGTTAACGCTCTGATGTTGACATGGGTGTGTGTCATACATAGTCGACGGTGAGCTCCTGCTCTGACTGCAGCAGGAGAACACTCTGGTCTATGGCTCTGACAGAGCACATGGAGCCCGGTTCAGCCTTGAGACTGAGCGTAGTTTTCTCTGCTGGAAGCTCCTGGGGGGAGGAGAACTTCAGGGACACCTGCAAAGGAGAAATCAAGATGGAGTCATTTTAAGGTGAGGGAAAGAAATTAGTGACTTCAGTCATCTGAAATGCCCATTTCTTTTCAAAACAGCTATAATGCCTGATTTGAGATTGTACCTTGTTGTTCAGGCAAAGCTCGATTGGGTAGTCCAGGCTGTCAGCAACAGTTTCTCCGCTGGGCATCACCGTGTAAACTACCACTTGGGCAAATGGTGCCAGGTTCACAGTCTGGCGGAGTGTAACAAAGAACGATCCTTTAATGACTGAGGGTAAAAAGAAAGAGACAGAGAAGAAAATGTAACCGGTGACTCATTTTTTACAATCAAGAAACATTAACACAAGATAGTTATATTATTTATATTGTATTTGAAATAGGGTTGTCAATGTTAATGCTCGTAATTAATCTGGAAACCTTAACATGTTAATTTATGTCTAATGGAAAAATGTCAGGATGTCTTGAGCACATAGGTGTAGTCGTAGGTGTAGGTGTAGTAGTTCTGTAGTAGTTCTGTGACATTGCATAAGTGTCAATCCAACAGAGGCTCATGGAAACTTCACTTGATCAAAACCGTATTCCAGGAAATATCAGGGACCTCATTTGACTGTGCTCGTCAAATCTGCAGATGTTGTATGCAGAGGCCCACTTGCCAAGATGGTACCAAAAATGTGTAGGACAGTCCCCCATAAAGAGCATTCAGAGAGGATTTAACAGTAAACAAAACATCCACCACAAAATCAGTTTTGGGCAGCATATGGATATTCCAATCAACTGGGTGTGAAGGCAATTCAAGCCAGGTAAGTCCCATTCCCTGGTCTTGAGGAAGGGGAGGGATCAACTGCTGCTTCTGCACCCTGCACTCCATGCAGCCAGTGGAGAGTTAGAATTATGGCTCACAGCAGTGGACAAGTCTTCCCTTCGATAGTCTCCCGGAGAAAAGTTTTGGACATTGTACTGGTGATAGCTGTTGCATCGGGGCAGGCATGGCTTGGTAGGAGCCTAAGACCACTGTGTAACAAAGCCCAGGCACAAGAGAGAAACAGCTGCTCAGCAGTTCTAGCAAGAATGGACGAAACCCAATCGTGTAGAAGAGAAGGGATGCCCAAAAGCCTGGTGTGCCAGAAAATAGGATCACTGGAGACAATCTCGTGCTCTTGCCCAATAACCCTGCGATCGGGGTGGTATTACTGTTGTTACGGCCAAGTGACGAGGGACATAGCACACATCAACAGCGAAGAGATCTATCAGTAGGCAACAGCAACTTGCAACGTCTTCCATTGCTTTTACCAAATGCCTGAGAGAAACCATAAAACACTCTCCTGGTGAACTCTCCTGGTGTGACTCAAGTGGGCAATCCAATGTATACACAAGCTAACTCGACACAAGCCGTGGCCTGATCATCACCTGGGCGGGAATGTCTTAAGTTGACAGACGCAAAACACACAATGACCCCCGGTTACATCAGTGATGATGTTTCTAGCACGCATTAAAGTGGATCAAATTAAAAAACTGTGAAATACCTGAGAAATACCTATATCATTGGTAAGATTCTGGCTAGCTAGTTGTTGGTTTTGTTGTTGGTAATGTCTTTGTATTGTCTTATTTTTATTTATTTACCACTTTTTCCTTTGAAAGCTATTGGGATGCTGCCATGTTGCACAATTCCACCTCTGGACATCACCTGCAAGGAAAACAACAGAGATACTCAACAAACAACATAGAAACTCAATACTCCTTTTTTTTAAAAATACTTTGAGGCCCACCTTCTGTGGGAAATGAAGGCTAATTTTATGTTCAGTGTTAAACATGTACATATACTTCCATCCATATTCATGCACTTTTTTCCTGAAAAGCTTAAGGAAGCTTACATATGAAATGGATAAGATTGAACAGTGGTTTAGTTTGGCTGATGAATAACCAGGTCTATTTCTAACATATTTCGAATGAGCCGAATGTGGCGACATCAATAGCGCTAATGTATGGGCTGAACCATTATGCTATATATGATAAGCATACAATATAAGATTCTACGTAACATGAATCTTACCAGGTAATAAAATTCCAAAGATTTCTCATTCTTCCTTAGCTCATCCCTCTTGATGATGTACTCGGCATGCACTTTGACATTTTTCTCGCAGGACAACATTGTTTCGGCCTGCATGAGCTTCACAAAGCTGCTGCTCTTGGAGTAAAACTGGGCAGCATTGTGGTAGTCCGACCTGTACTCTGGTCTACGCTCGTTGGGTACATATGGCAAAACCTCCTCCTTCTTCCTGGCGGACGCCTGTTGATGCAAATGCACCGATCAAAAATAGAATTTACAGGGCAAGTTAAGCACATATTTAAATATATTTAAATGTATCGCAAATGCAGGAATATGATGAGGACATGTGCATCATATATATTAACGGTGATAGAATTTCTCACTCTGGAGGAACAGAATGGCATTCAAGCAAAATCCAGTTTATACTCTCATGATATTAAATAAACACGGAACAGGACATGACTGTGTGCACACAAAGTGGACGCAAATGAAATAAGACAGGGATGTGCAAGCAAACATGGGAGTGAGCTTGTAATCAAATAGATACAATGTTTGGTAAAATCAGCAAAGCACGTTGAGATGACGTTAAATTCATTACTTATAAAGAGGTGAGAGGGAAATAGCAAAATAACTTTTATTTAAAAACATCTAATTAAAAGAGTATGTGGGAAATAAAGCTCCATCTTTCGGTTGCCGGAAAGTTCGGTTTCCGGCAATCGAACTTTCGTAAAGTTCGGTTTGCGGAAATGTGCAACCGACCATTACAAAAATCCCTCCAGTTCTTCCTCGCACTGTGGTATAGAATTTGAAATCTATCCATGAATTACTTTTTTGAGGTATCACATTAACAGGAAGGAGTCTCAGTGGAGGACGCAGAAGTGGAAGAAGTGGCTGGTGATTCCATAATATCCAAAACTCTTCTTCGATCTTATGACTAAAAACATTTTTAAAAAAGGTTAAGATATGTTCTATATTCACCTCAGTATTTAATCAGATAGCCAGTCGCCGCATCTAAACGCTGTATCAGAAAGCTTTGTGTTTGAGTTGTATCTGCCTATGCCCAGCGTCGGACGTAATACTCCGCTAAGTTTTTTCAGCGCCACATTTTAAATACAGCTACTTAAAAACATTAACGGTTACGATTAGGTGAGTCGACGCATGTAAACACTGGGTCGGAAAATATCAAGAGTAATGTAAACAGGCAAACCGACATTGCAATTCGGAAAGGTTTAATTCGGAAAGGAGAAAAAGTGTCCCATGAAAAGCCACCACACCAAGTCTGTGTGTTTTGGTTTAGGTGGTTAGGAGTGTCAGGGCTGTTTATGCAGACCCATCCAATTGAATTACTTGTCTTTCATGTACAACATGATCGATATGAAAGTTTCTTCGATTAGATATTGACCGTATAGCAGAGCTGGATACTAACCTTTAGATTAACGTTGCCCTTCCAGAGGATGGTGTCCAAAGAAAATGAAGCCATGCCTCTCGAGTTTGTTGTGAGCGTCATGACCGCCGAGTCTCCATAGTACAGATACACGACCTCATCAGCCACAGGTTTGTTTTCTGGACCGACCATTTTGACCTGAAAACAAGTCAGAGAAGAATATAAACCACAGGCGAGCTTCGAAAATTCTATTGTGGCGAGGCAGATGTTGAGGGGAAAAAATATAGACATAATTAGTGCACTGTGATATTCTACAATATATTGACTTGATGACTTTTTTGAGAAGTAGGACTTAATTAATGACCATCAACTTCGGCTTAGAAGCAATGGAAGGAAAAGGAAAGCTTAATTGAGGGAGAATAACTCTGAATTCCCAGGTGGAAAACCCACGGCCTACCACTGATAAAAACAAAGATATCTACTTTGCTGAGGTGCGGACCGTGGCCTATAGTCAATAAGACAGATTACCTTTCCTTCAAAAGTGATGCCAGGCTTGTACGCTGCAGGGACGTCCTGAAAGGTGACAGTCCTGATGTAGTTGCTGAAGCTGGTCTCACTTCTGCCTTTAATAATGACCCCTGGATGGTGGCAAACACACGACTCATCAGCAACATGATTTCATTAATGAATGGCTTCCAGATTTCAGTCAGCCTACCGGTGCCAAGCTCCTCCATCTCCGCTGTCACTACAAAAATGTCTTGATACATGCTCTTGTAAAGGGCGAACGCCGTAACATTCACAGTTTGGGATGCACAACCGCTTTTATCCGTCTAGAAGATCATGAGAATAGTTTCAGACAATATAGTGTAAAAACAATAACACCAGTTAAGTATTAGGAAGACTCACCATCAGCAAATATGCTAGGCAGATGTCATTTACTTTCTCAGGTGACCAGAAGAACCTGTACGATAGCCTACAGAAGGTTGCCATCACTGAACCAACCACTGGTTTGCCATAGGTGTATCTGCAGAGGAAAGCACAGAGAAGCTTCTCTCTGAGAAACTGATACAAGTAATTGAAGCATAGAGTTTTAAATGAAATAACTGTATATGTATACCAATATATGTATACTAATTGGGATGTAAAACTATAAACCGATCAGCTTTATCAGCTCTGACTCGCCGCAGCATGGACTCCACCTGACTTCTTAAGGTGTGCGATGGTGTCTGGAACCAAGACATTGGCAGCAGAACCTTTATGTCATTTAAATTGTGACGTGAATCCTGAAACCGATCCTTCACCTATTTTGTAGTCTGGCAAATCATGTCGTATATTGTTTTCATCCAAAGTTTTTTTGACAAATCTAAGTTGGATGTCCTTCAAGTCTGATTTTTTCTTTGGAACAGACCCTGTTTCTTGTGCAACCTTTTCGGAGTCCTGATATATTTATAATCACGTGTTGCTTATGTGCCAAAAGATTTAATATTTCGAGATTTGTCATCTCGACAAGATGCTCCACATTCCTCATTTTGATGCTGGAGATACTCTTATGATATTTCCTCTATAATATGTGGCCTAAAATAACCATTTATTTTTCTCGAATTATGATATTATTTTTGACTTTTCACCCAGAAATATCTGAATTTTTTCTCAAAGCTTTATCACTTAATTAATAACGTGTTGTGTCTTACAAATTTACGACTTCCTTTTTCAGAAATTTACACCTTTTTCTTAAAAATTTACAAAATCTTTTCAATCTTTCAATCTTTTTTCTCTGAAAAGAAATCTCATAATTATGAGACTCTGGAATGTGACTAAATTTAATTAAAATTAAATCAATTACTTACATATCTGATTTTATGCATCATTTATTGAAGAGACCTGATAAATTACAAATATTGCCAATAAAACAAATACACAATGGCGGTTCAAAGAAAGTGCATTCGCTTAGCTGGTTAGCCACATCTTTCTCCAGTTTTTATAGGAAACAGTCTCTCCTTTAACATCACTCTAGTCTGTCTGCCCTGTTTGAATGAGACACTCACTTTCCACAGATCTTTAACGTTGCCTCTTGGTCCAGGATGGTGATCACACTGGGTAGGTTTATCGTCACTTCAAACTTTGGCAAAACTAAAGCAAAAAGAGAGAATCAAAAAGTCTGACATCCCTTAGGTTAAATGGATCAAATTGTAATTTCTTAGCGTGCAGCAGACCGTATTCCTTGATGATAAAGTTATGCGCTATTTTTTCTCCTTTGTCGGTCCTGGCGGCGATTGTGTAGCTTCCTTGCAACGCCTCTGGAATCATGGTATGTGAGAGATCCAGGATGCCGCTGGCAATAGTCTGATCCAACCACTGGGCGATGCGATTTGAATCGGGATCCTACATAAAGACGGATGACCCTTAATCAAAGATCAGAGGTGCAGACAGAAATTTTCATGGAAGCACGCAAAGAGCAGCGTGAAAAGTATGATAGTGTTGACTCATTTGTAGATGGTGTTAAGATACACGAAATATTGTAGGGGGGGCGCTTTGAGTTTATTGCCAGCCAAACCAAACCACTATCCAATCACATGACTCGTGACCCCTGAAATGTGTACTACCTGTTTATCATACTTTTCTGTGTTGCTATGGCAACACGAATAATCAAAAAAAATCTAAGTCTGTATTATCAACGAACCAGTTTCGAACTTTTTTTCCTGTCGGCACCAGATGGTGCTCTGTCAAAGGCCTTTTTTTCCCCCACTCTCAATAAGAAACTTCTAATTGTTTATTATAAACAGCAGCATCACAACAGGGTCGTTGCACTGCTCAGAGCTCAGGCTCTAATTAAAAACTCATTTTGAAGCAGGAGGGAAGCCGTTTAATGTACATTGTTAGTATAGCGTTACATTAATGATATCATTTCTAAGCCACATACAGACTATCTCCAATTACTGATTTCACTCTGTGAGAACCCTGTTATAAGTTATCCTATTACAAGGTCATACTAAGAAGCGCTGTCACGAGTAAGTCTTTCATACAAATTGAAAAGAATCTTACCAGGAGCTCCACCAGGTTGTACTGAAATAGAAAACAAATAATTATGTAAAGATTATTGACATTTCATAAAAATGAAGAAATCACTCAGTTATCACATAACAACATCAATTACCTTCCAATTCTCAAGAAGAAACCTACTTAAGAAGTAAGAAACGTTCAGTTTTTCAACAGAAAGGTGACCAAAACATTAAGGACAAATAATCTACTCTTATCTATAAAAAGATTATCAAAGTGAGAAAATAATAATTTATTATGTAGAATGATTTGACTCAATGAAGATAATGGAAAATTATAGAAAGTTGTCCGCAATCGGGTGGTTGCGATACTGTCTTACATGCTGGTATCTGACAAAGACATACAATGTTTAGAGTGTTTCCCTTCTTACTTGTCGTTTCCTGTGAGACGCCGCTCACACGTCAGACACCCGCACTTTTAAAACATTTGAATGAAATTTCACCTTAGCTGCGCACATTTGTGCTTTCAGCCTCATCAGAAACGGAACATGCCTTAAGCCTGTATTGATTCAGATGTTTGGGTCAAACTCAGTGTGTGCCAAGTGAACTCTGACGGCATGTTTATCACACTACTCCACACAGCGCTTGACACCCACGCTGTCTTCAGAATCAACAAACAGCCCTCCTTTCACCTCCCACTCCCCTGAACCAAAATAGACCCCGCTCCTCTGATTCACCGTCTGCTTGCTGGAAATCACACGAGATGATAATGTCGGTATTATTACACACACCACACAACGACAGGAACTTACCACTCTGTTGACAGGGATGAAACTGGCATCCATCGAAGCGATCCGGAACTTGACTTTAAAGAAAAAAAAACCCAAGTCAATCAATTCTTATCAAATCCTGAGTGGGACAAACATGAAACACGGGAAATTAATTTAATTTCATGTACTGTGAATGAGCCAATGCGTCACAGAGGCAAAACAAAAAAACTGCGCTATTATGTAGGGCTGGGCGTTTCTGGCTAAAATGAGTATAAATGATTTTATGTTTAGAATCGGGATTGTGATTCTCTCCCCGATCTTACCATTGAGTTTACATCATATCGCACTTTGTTATGTACCTCAGGAAAAATAAAGCGCCATGTGCTGTCTGTTCATAACACAGATGTGTGCCGGCACTTAAGGGTTATATCCCACAGCTCTATTACGCACTACAGCGAGGCCTGGGTGGATCTTTATGTCAAATTCCGACCGAGTCCCGGAAACTACTGACTTAGCCCGAACCCAGCCGACCTTCTCTTTTCATGTCCCAACCCGACCGTGTCCAACAAAGTAAACACTAGCTCAAAAGTTGTCACGCGGTCACGCAGTTGTTGTTACCATGACTACCGCTTCTATTTCTTACCATGATTTTACTCGTGTCGGCAGCGTAAGGCGGTGATTTAACCCATCAAGCACAAAAATTACAAGCAGTCATCAGCTGTTATAAATATACCTAAACTGGAGCTTAAGGGCGGCTCTAGCAGAGTGGGTAGAGCAGCCATCTCCCAATCAGAAGATTGGATGGTAGCCAGTTCAAGTCCCACCAGGGTCTAATTGTTGTAGGGTCCTTGAGCAAGACCCTGAAACCCTATCTCCCCAGGTGCTTCAAAGGGGCCGCCCACTGTTCCCACAGTGATGGCTCAAATGCAGGGATTAAGAAGAAGGATTTTCTTCTTCTTCTTCTTCTCCCCCAGCTTGGTGACAAGGGATTGTGCTTTGGCGAGAAACACATTGCAGGGCTGAACCTAGCATGACTCCCAGCCAGCATCCCTCGTTTCTGCTTCCTTGTGCAATGCTACCGGTGCCGTCATTTACAGTTTGTTTTCGTTAAGCAAATGATCTCTTTTGGGAAAAAGCTTGGCTCTTTAGGAGCACATCCAGGGTGACAGTCTCCTATTAGCAAGATGTCATATCGTGTAGAGGTGGCAGGTCCACTGTATCAATACACCCCGCCATCAGGGCCATCTAATGTTTGTGTTAATAACTGCTAAAGACAGTTTGTGATCTTTGTTGTGCAATTTGAAACACCAGCTTTCCTGGCATAGAGCGAAAAATATTCCCCTTTGACAGTCATTTACTCTGACACCATTGGTAATCAGGGGAAAACAGACAAGCAGTAGCCAAGGTAACGACCGTGTAACAGAGTAAAAACATAAAGCTTCCGCTAGTAGTAGTGTTTGGAGCCGTGTCCAGTTTGGAGATAAAAAATAGAGGGTCTGCCAGGTTTGGGCCGGGCTTGTTTACTAGTCTTCTGGGACTTTATCGGGCTTATGGAGAAATGCGGCCGGGGCCACTAACTCGTGTGGGGGGCATTGGTCAGAGTGATGTAGCAGCACTAGCAGTGCGTAGACATCTCCCAACACCGCTCCATCCCATCAGAACAGGGTCGCACAACCTTGTGTGACGAGCATAGACGTAATCCTAAAGCTGTCAACCAGCTAATCAGCATGATGCAGATTATGTCATGTAGTCCAGAATTGTTCAAGTGCAGCAGAACTGATAAGCATGAGGAGTTTGAGGGAAGCATTTCGACCACACAGCAGGAAGCTGCAACACTTTAAATATCCTTCAGGTGGACGGGGTCGGAACACCTACCAGTCTGACCAGGTTTGTAGATGGGTTTATCGGTCTGGACGACGTGGATGAAAGCAGGAGGATCGATGAGGACTTTGGTCTTCTTGACTAGGTAGTCGCGCGAACCTACAATAGTGGCATTAATGGATCCCACAGTTCTGGAACCCACTGTAGGCACCTGCAGCAGCAGAGAACACAGATCTCACACAGAGCAACACACTCTTTCACTGCAGTCCAACATCTGTCAGCTATAGCGGTTTAGAAAAAATCATCTGCCAAAAATTGAGCAACAGCAGACTTTAACCTCTTTGCGGGGTTAATTATGAATGCGGTCATACAAAGCATATGTCCTCACTCGCTAATGGAGCTGCAATTATATAACTTGGACTGGAACCGCTTTCAAACACTGTGTGAGGGATGGTTTGTGAGTCCGAGCGTCGGGGGGGTGTTTGACTGAGGAATGCAGGTACATAGCTAGCCTCTGGCAGAAAGCAGCCTTTGTTTAGTCTCTGATGGACCAATGGCAGGCTCGGGCTGCAGCCGCCAAACATTGGGGAGAGCAGTGAAACCAAGTACTATTGTCAAAGAGCTGATTGGGGTCGGTGGGTCGTTTCACATCAATATGCAGCAAGTCCTGTAAGTTGCATAACAGCCAGCAGTGGTGCAACAGAAACCAGAGTTTACATTGGCGCCGACCGCTTGTGTCATGGCGTTGGCTAAATCACTAGGTACATACTGAATAACAATTGTGCCTTTTGTTAGAAAAAGGTCGGAAGACAAGAATATCGTCTTGATGTCAGAAGTTATTAACCAGAAAAAAGAATTATGCTCTATTTAATAAGCAAATACCAATAAGCAAATAGAAATGAAATGTTACATTGAAAAGAAAACGTGACAGCACTCTAAAAATGGACAAACATTGCACTACTGTCACACCTGGAAGTTTATACACTTGTAGAAGTCTTTTGTAAAAGATTTCTCCAGGATCAAAGTGCTGACAGAGCCGACTTCCAGGTTAACGATCATGGAGGCGGGTTCCGTGGCGCCGCTGATCTGGGCACACAGGGTTTCTTCTTGCCCTCCTCTGAGCTGGGAGCTCACCGTGACCACAAAAGTACTGCAGATAGAGAGAGAACATCGTGTTACCTGAAAAAAGACTTGATGTGATTCAGATTTGGACCAAACGTGAAGTCAAATAACATATGAGAGAAAAAACACACTCCATCATTCATCCAGGTCGTGGTAATGCTTTAAAGTAGAATTCAAAGCAACTTTAAATTTGACTGAACCAAGTTCACCTAGAAGTCCAGTCCAGGGATTACTATGATCTGGAGGAATGAGTATCTCCACAAAGATTACACTTTAAAAGCTGATTTGATATGGTTAATTTTAACAGTTAAGATAAGCTAGCCACTGTTGCTAAAAATCACTATCTGCTGCAGATTGTAAATGTTACAATTAAAAAGAAGTTTGCGAAATATGTTACATTTATTGTACATTCACATTTCAATATTTGTCTAAACCCACTTAAACTGTCAAAAACCAAGAGTTTGTCTTTGTTGTATCATTATGAGTGAAATGTAATCACACAATACAGTGGATGTAGTTTTTAGACCCATATAAAATGAACCTTTACTGTCGACCTAGGGATATGAAGACTCTTGTTTCTGTTTCTTGTCTCCATTTTATCCTAAAAGAAGAGAACAAACGCCATTGTCCTACGTTATTATTAGGTTAGGACTACTTGCATTGATCTGCTTGTTTGTTTGAACAAAATGAGGTCAACAACAATGCAGCTTGGAAGGGTTTGAGGCGCAAGTTCCGCCACAGTAGGATTTTGAATAAAAGACTGGTTGTGACAATTGCATGAAATATAATGCAATATAATCAAAAATAAAACTTAAAGTATATATAAATTCCAATCTCCGAGTGCAGATATGACCTGGATCATGCAAATCTGTACGTGGACGGATTTCTCTTCTACAGCATCCTGCTTCCATGTGAGGCCAGCTGACACACAGAGCCCTGCTGCTGCCGATGGCACATTAAATTGAGTTGATGATGATGCAGTTGAGAATATTGATGATGTTTTTGGCAAGAGAGGACTTTAGATAATAATGACAAAATCATTTTATCTGAACTTGTGCAAGGCGTTTTGGGAACATGATGAACCATGGTGTAGATAACACACAGGAATGTTAAAAACAAACCAAGAAAAAACAAAGGTCGGGTCATATGCTCATCCGTATAATTAAGAGCTACGTGACCTGAGAGTGAAATCATGAAGTGTTCCCTTAAGACAGATAAAGTAATTAGTGGAGTGACCAATTAAAGTCTTATCAGTCATCGCTCATTGTGTTTCCAAATAACCCAGAGGAGGCATGACCCTAATGACATGGTGGGTAAGTGGGAGCAGATGGAGGAACTTTGACACACACATGTAAAGCCTTCACACTGGTGGGTCTACCGCTCTACAGATTGCATAACAGCGTCCTGAGGCCAATCTCCGCACTTTCTGCCTCACCAGTGGGATGCAGCTAAATCAGGATCCCATGTCAGGAGAACCAAACAGGCCATAAATATTTGGAATAGAAAGCCCCCCCCCCCGCCCGCCAAAATAGCCACTTCTATTTCCAGATTTTGTGATGATGATTATAGGAGCCGACCTCCAATGAAGGTACTGTGCTACATATTGTAATATATATTGAACCTTAGTTTAAAGTCTCATTGAGATTAAACTACAATCACATTCTGGACAAAAAAGGGAGCAGCACACAGAAAACGGTGTTGCACAAATACCGATAGATAGATACAGATTTTATACAAATACATCACAGAATTATGGATCATCAGCATTTGTCAGGATTCATCAATGTCAGGGAGCAAGTATGAGTCACATGAATCAATATCAAACATATCAGCCAGTTAATGCCTATCGACTGTTTCCTGACCCATGCTATTATCATCATATCAGCCCTTGAAGGGCCACATCAAGAACATGCATGAACATTCAGCCACAAAGATCAAGTCAATTTCTGTTACTGATGCCATTCATTTCCATGAAAACATTTGAAATGATCTATCATATAAGAGGAGAGGGCTCCAAGTGTGTCTATGCGTTTCCTCTCTAGCTAGCAGGTAATAGTTCTGGTCTATGAGGAGGTAAGCTTGCATGATGGTATTCCAAGAGGAAAGCACATAATTCTCTTGAGGGTGGGGTTGCGTTTCAGCACGTCCTGTCCTTCTGGACTCTAAAAACTGTATGACCGTACAAATGTTGAGGTATTACTAGTGGTACCAACATCAAACCCTCATTGTAGCCACAACAATCCTATTGTTTCAGATGGGGTCTGGAGGAGATATTACATTCGGATTTTTTTTTTTTGCATCCGCTGAAAAGAAAGGCCGGTTGCTACAAAACATGAAAAGTGATCCGCCTATATTATCATTAACTCTTCAGAAACCATGATGCACAGACTGTTTAAATACAATGGAAGGTTCCTTGAACAGATTTTTTCTCGATCTTTATCTCATGAAGTGCTGAAGTTGTAATTTTCAGCTTGTTTTTTTTGTCACAAAAGAAGAGTTTCTATTAATTCAATAATTCTCTTTATCCTATTTTGACTTAGAATCTTGAATAAAAGGCCATAAAACATGTAGGAAAATAGAGTTGTATATTCTCATAGCAAAACCTCACCAGAACAGTATCACATTGGATTCATGGAGGTCTAAATAAAAAAGGGAAACCATTAAATATTGGTTGTATATTTAACAAACATGATATTATTTACTATTTTTGTTTAAAGTATATCACTTTACTGAATAACTTTTTAACCCCATAACTACAATGATCACACCAGCATTATCAATTCACATCTCTGGCTGATGCCATCGCAGCATGAAAACAAAGCTTCTTGGAGAAGTGATGTCATCTTCTACAGAAAGCACTGATGTTAATCGATTCAAGTTTAGTTTTGGTACTGATAGACAAATGAAAACTGGAAATAAAGTGTTATGAAGCTAATAAAAAATATATATATTTGCCTGTTTATACAATTTCAGACTCATTTGTGTATCACATGATTCTATTTCAATGATATGTGTATTTAATCAGATAGTCCTGCAATCTAACTATTCATTTTCTTTATTTACAATGTTAATTGAACCTGTTTTACGGTTGGTATGGTTAAAAAAAAGCACCTTTTTTCACATCTGTTTTGACTTTTTTGGTAGGTTTTTGGATCATGATGTTAATAAAGACTTTTAAAGAGAATAAATAATTATTAAGGAGTTTATGTTGTAGTGAATAAACATATACATGTTAATATAAAATGTTAACCAGAATAGGTTCCGGGAACTTAAAAAAGTAAAACAATGTGTTTTAGTAAAACAATTAAAAAAAAATTGAGTTCATAAAAACTAAATATCTTATCTCTCAGACCTGAAATATTCAGAATTACTGGTAATTTTTTAATTAAAAATTTTGTGCAGTGGTTGTGTAATATAATTTACATAGTTTATACTACTTTAATTATAAGGTTTTCTTTATACACAAAAAAAAGCATATGCCTCTGGTCCTCAATATTTTTAAATCACATTCTAAACAGATTTGTACATTTTCACAAAATATTCCGATTAATGTCTTAGAGCATTCTTTTCTAAGTGTCTTTGAGGTTACTTAATCTGCAAACAAGTTTGCATTAATCAAAAAAGTATACGTTTGATGAACACAAGGAGGTGAGTTGCTGGCACTCAATATTTTGTGATAGAAATATTCACAACTCCTTCCATTTAATTAATTTGAGAATTTACGTTTAGAGTGCATGCCAAATCTTAAGTATTCAGAAATGCCCAAAATATCCCTAGACTCCGAAAAGTTAAGGGGGGATAAAGGATTATTTGCCTGGGGGTCCCCCCACTCTCACAATCTCAGACCGCCCCTGCGCCGGATCTCAGCCCTTGATGACGTCTGACATCGTTCTCAATCATTTTCAGATATGTTGATCATTACATCCCCTCCTACGGCTTCTTGTCTATCAGAACCGCGCTTGCAGGTTCTGATATGTGACGCACAAACCAAACTTGGACAAACAACCCAAACTTTAGTCACTCACGTGTTGTTGGAGTCGGCCGACGACGCCGTTTGCAGGAGCGCTGATGCGAGGATGACGGCCAGCATTGGGAGAACAGGTGCCATATCTGCAGCAGCGTCGGTGCTTCGCAGGCGGCGGGATAACGTTAGTTGACCGGACTCTGACGGACGGAGGGTGGTGGCGTGCTGTTTATACCTCTGAACCACCGCAACCTCCTCCCCTCTGAGTCACACCCCCCCAAGTTTGTTGGATCCCTGCAGCCTCCTCCCTAGTCCCGAAAGAGTTTCACTTCCCAAAAGTTCACTCTTGGCTGCAGCCAGCAGCCCACACCCACTCTCTTCTCAAGAATGTGTCCATATCACAGTGAGGAGGGGAGGGAGGACAGGAACACAGCCTGTTACAAACAATATGACCGAGCACTTTCTGTTGAGCAGCAACAGGCCTGGCCACAACAGAGATAACATGATCATTTATATAAAAGCTCTAAACGTCAGGGGATCCTGCGTCCCTGAGCCAGATCAGCCTTATGGGGGCCTCTGATGCTCCCCAGATCAAACATTACATAATATAGATGACTTCATTGTCCTGAGAAAACCAAAGCTGCTGTTTTTTTCCCGGATAATATTACTTTAGTACAGATATTTTGGGGTTTTCTGTTCTGGATAGGAGTAGACCTGCTTTCAGAATAACACTGTATATTTGGTACCTGTTCACGGTTGGGATATATTGGGCAGCAAGTAAATATTTGCCCTGAGGTTGATGTGTTGGAAGCATAAAAAGAAGCAAAGAGAAATATATGAGTGGTTTAAAAAAAAGGGCCAAATGGGGAAGACGACTGGGTCAGAGAAACCCCAGAACAAGTCTTGTTGGATTTCCTGGTCTGCAGAGGTTAGAACATACCAAAGTGAACTTATGAAGGCAACAGGGCTAAGGGCGCCAAAGGCTTATTGACGCAGGTGTGGAGCAAATATCTCACATTATCCTTTCTCACTGAGGAACAGCTGTTTTCAATAGAATTAAGAAAACCAAGTGAGTACCAGGGGTGACATGCAAGTCAAAATTCGGTGTTGGGGGGTGGGGGGCCGTTAATAATAGTTTTCAAATACAAGTAATGGAGTACAGATGAGACTGTGCTGAAATGCCAAAGCTGTGTTTGCTCCACTGCCAGCTAAAGCTCAGAATGAGCAGTAGTAACCTATTTTCCAACATGATCCCCCCCTTGAACAACCCATATTCATGACTAACGTAAGTACACATAATCTATAACAACACCCACATATACTGATATAATTACACACCAGAGAGAGAGCATAGTGGTATGATAATAGTCTGAAGTTCTGAGAATAACCTTGTTAAATCATGTGAAACTCTTTACATGTCACCCTTGTTTTTGTGGCTATCAGTTATTTATCAGACCAAATTAATTTGTTCCGTTACCAACAAATAGGCAAAGGCAGTGTTCTGAAAATGGTCATTTTAAAAATACAAATCTTTTCAATTATATGTACATACATGTACAATACAGGGGGGAAAAGACCTTCACTGTACCAGCCAAAATCTTCCTTTCAAACTGACAACCTCTGGATTAGGGGCAGGGCTGAAGGTTTTTTTTCTAAAGAACGCAATACTGTCCTCTGCATAAAGACCTGGAGATATTTACTAGAGTTCAGTGTCTTGATAACTTCTGCATAAAGACCTGGAGATATTTACTAGAGTTCAGTGTCTTGATAACTGGAGTTATAACCTGGAAAAGTGGTGGTAAAAAAGCAGCTCACCGGCAGAAGAGTCACACGGCCCTCCTTTACCAAATAAGATGCCATGCCATCAGACGTCATGACTAGTATGCGAGCCAGCGGGGCAAACAACCAGATTGAGGGATAGCTATTGCTGAATTTAGCATATATAATATATATTTTAGTATACATTAGCCAACTATCTCATGAAGCCAACCATGCTTAATTTCTCAAATGTAGTTAAGTGTAACAGTAGGATGGTGTGAGTGGACGTGTCTTCCTCTAGAACGTTGTGCTATACCAAAACAAGTAAGGATCAAAAAAGTGTGAAAAAAATGTTGGCACTAACAAAACAACCCGTGCAATTGGACAGATCTCAAAATTTCCAATGTTAAAAGCTCTTTATTCCAAACTCCTGCTTACGTTTCAGCTTCTGGAGACTTCTTCAAAGCAATAAGAGAGTTCCGGAGCAAGATATAATTGGAGTTCTAGCAATTTCTATTTGGTGCTTCAAAGTTGGTTCCCTGATGTAACAAGGTGAGGATAGTTAAGTGTGTATAAGTAGTTGTATTTTATTTTCACAACGCTTGAAAAAGGGACATATGCTCCTCTAACCCATGCTGCAGCTACATCTCCTCCAACACTGAGGCGCAGCTGAGCAGTGTTGATGCTAATTAATCCACAACTTTTGGAAGAAACCAATCCCATAGGGGAAGGGTGTCTGTGTGTTGTTGTTTTTTTTGAGATACGATCCATGACAAAACTCGAAAATATGCTTGAGTCATAGTCTAAAAAAAAAATGCATGTTCTAAAGAAAAATAGTACAAATACAAGATCACATAAAAAAAAATCTGGGGTCCAACGAGCTGCCCCAGCTTCAATGGGCATGACGCCACAGGTGAAAGCCATCAAATGAGTTCTCTGTGAAGCCTTCCAGAGCGAAGCTCCGAATCGATCGGTCTCAGTCTGGATCTTACCTTACCGTAGTTTGGTTTGTTTACAGTGTGAAAGCCCCTTTTTAGACGGCTCAGACTATTTACATGTCACCGTCGACGCTAAAGAAAAGAGGGAAGAGGTGAAGCCCTAGCCTAACCTTAAGGAGCTGGTTGGATTACGAGGTAATAATGTTCAAACAAAACATGTGGCTTATCTTAGTGAAGGAGGCAGTGTGTGATGATGATTTCACCTGTGTTTGGTGTCAAATGTACGACCCACTGTAAAAAGAGGGACCGGATTTTAATGTGCTATAGCTGATAGATCCAAAATCGTTCGGTTTACTGATGGTAAGGTTGTTCTGAGATGTAACGCTGTATAACTCATTTAAAAAACTTAGTGATCAGTTTGTTGGCTCGCACGTTCATTTTCAGTTGAGTCCCCTTTTCTCCTCATTACAAAGGTATTTTCCTACGTTTCTGTCTTTGGTCTGATTATGTTCACTATGTACGAAACCAAGATCCCCTCTGCATTGCACAATAGTAACTCCCAATTTTGTGCAGATGACACAACCCTTTATTTCTGTGTAGATTCTGTTCAGGCTGCCTTTCCAGATTTACAATTATCATATAATCTCCTTCAGAGTGAACTCAATCATTTGAAACTAGTCCTTATATGCTGGAAGACTAAATAAGAACTGTTTATTATACTATAAGAGAGAGAGTGTAATACTACAAATATATTGGTAACTATCAATGAAAAACTTGCTTTTAAGCTCAAACTTTTATCAAAAAACTGAACTCAAAAACTGAAACTGAACCTGGGCTTTTCTTTCTTTTTCTGCCTTTATTTACCAGAAAGAGAATTGTTGAATTGTTGTTAATGGCTCAGCCTGCCCCGCAGACAAAAGTCCCTACAGAGTTCAGAAAAACTGCTTTTAAAACTCGGAATTTGCTCTAACTGAAGTTCAGGTTGATCTCATTAATCCAGCTGAGACAGTTCCAAGTTTTCATTGCAAATCTTATCGATCATCACCGTCATTGTTCTTTAATTAGCCCAGTCATGAAGGGGTCACAACCTAAACCCAAATCAATATGCGGAAACTGATTTCCACAACGGTGATGGAGACTGATGATTTGCTTTGGTGAACAAGGAAACACGAGAAAGATGGAGTTGAAGACTAGCATTGTCAGTAACTTTTGATTATAATAATAATAATAATACATTTCATTTTATTACATCCCTGAAAAGTCGGGGATATGATGTAATCATCATTGCCAGCGCCAGCTCCACCAACGCAGTTCCTTCGGTGTATCGTGATAATTCATAAACGAATGGATCGTCTTCGAATTTCTATACCTCCATATAGACCTTAGTGAGAGGAAGAACTGGACTGATATTGGGAAAGGTTGTCTGTATCCTTCCAAAACTAGGGCGAGGTTTTATCTCAACATTTTTTGGGCAATATTTAAGTCCAGGTTTGGTGCATATGAATCGACTCGAGGAGATCTATCTTTCACATTTGACTTGATAGTTCATATTTTACCCACTATGGGGACTTTTTTTTTTTTTTTTTAATGAAAAACACTGTTTTTCTGTTTTGGATAAAACTTAATATTTAATTTGAGGAGTTCAGTCAGGGGGATTGCTTGTAAAACACAGGGGATTGAGGACTTTTTCGGGCATATACCCTTGCTGTCGGGAACAAAGGCACAGGCCTACTTTAAATTTTTAAATAAAAAAAAAAAATTGAAGTTGTTTTTTATGTACTTATGGCCACTCATGGTCTTCATTTGAGCTAAGTGACTGTTCATTCAATCTCTTTATATATTTTTTTCCCTTAAGGTGTATTTTTATTCTTTGGAGTGTAGGTACTTTGGAAAAATCCAGGCTGTCTCTCAATGTGTTTTCCGAGGTTTTAAATAAATGAATGAATGAATCTTGAACAGCCGCACCCGTCGCCTAGCAATTTTTACAGCTCAGTTGAAGTCGGTATAAAATCTGTGTAGGAGAGTCAAACAGGAAGGACTCTGGAAAGGCCGCCCACCCTGAGTCAGGATCTGCTCGAGTTTTCTATCTGTTCAAGGGCCGTTTGTCTCAACACTGTCTCCAAATTAAGGAGCGACAAGTCAGCGTACTTCTAGTGCCGAGTAAACGGCACTTTTTTTGTTGAGAGACATGAGACTGTTTGTTTCATGTATCTCATCTCCAGTCCGGGGAGGGGCTCCAAAATCTGGATCCCAATCTCTGGCTGATGAATTCTTTATCAAAAAAACTAGGCCAAATCAATATGTGGACCCTTATTTCCAAACAAAGCCCATTGGGGCTCAAGGTTCAAATAACATCACTGGTACTGTTAGCAAGCAGGGAACCAATGGTAACTATGGGTGGAATACGATGATCTGCTGGGGCCCCCCCGAAAGGGAACATTCAAAAGAAGAAGAAGAAGATTAGCAGTAATAATAAATACATTTTTTTGTCTCTCCCGGAAAAGATGGCTGCATTTTAGTGAATCTTATAAATGTGACAGGCTGTGTTTTACCACTGCGGTTAGGTGTATATTTTGTTTGTACAGAACTGTGCACAAGACGGCAGAAGTCCAGAGAATCACTATCCTCATATCAGGATGTGGTGAGTGTCGTGTCAGCCTTATCAGAACAGACAAAATGGGCCGTGAGGTTGACAGACAGTTTGCTGCAGCATCAGCATGTGGGTGTTGCATAGGGCCGTCATGGTGAAGAGAGAGCTGAGCCAAAGTCTGGTAATACAATTTAAACTAGCTGACATACAGTCACTATGTAACTTCGGGGGCAGACAGGTTGACCAGTTTTACTGCTGGGTGATCCAGTGTGGATCTTACAAACCAGTACGAGCTAGTTGGTTGGAAAAGCATGAAGGTAGATAAGTGCTCAAATGTTCTCACTGTACTGGTTTGACAAAGAACCACGATATGACGTCTGACGGCGTGTTCAGAGCAGCAGTCAGGAGAGGGCAGCAGACATTCGGTCTGTGAGCAGACTGTTTGTTTCATGTCTCTGATCTCCAGTCCGGGGAGGGGCTCCGAGAATCTGGCTCCCAATCTCTGGCTGATGAATTCTTTATCAAAACAATATGTTCACCCTGAGCTCCCGCAAAGATATGTAAAAGTTCAATTAACTGGGGCTTGATGATCTCAATGAGATGATCTTTTACAGCTAAAAGCTCCCTGTACACATTCCGCTGGAGCCATTCCAGAGCCAGAGCACACACAGAGCGGCGGAGGAACATCCACCAGCGAATAACAAAGGGAAGTCAGACGCTGCATGGGGATTTAGATGTTCAAAGGAGCAGCTTACGCCTCTGGGCCATGCAGGGCCCTCTTGAGTCGGAGAATGAAATCTGTTGTTTAACAAGCCTTTATTGGAATCCACACTTCTACCAAAATGTTGAAGATCAGGGACAAACAGCAACCGGCAGCGGATCTACATGAGCCAGCGATGAGCACAATCTCCGTTCATTTTTTGTCATTCAGCCCATATCAGACTGAATATTTCCCATATTGGTAGAACTAAATCCCGTGTGTGTGTGTGTGTGTGTGTGTGTGTGTGTGTGTGTGTGTGTGTGTGTGTGTGTGTGTGAGAGAGTGTGTGAACGGGGATATGCTGGATAGAGCAGAGAGCTGTCTTTCTTCAGTTTCCTCACTTCTTTTGTCTGTGTACTTTTTAAAGGGTTTATGAAGCACCGCCTGGGTTAGTTTCAAGAGTCCCATGGGTGCTCCCGAGACCCGGACACTGCCTATAAGCTTTAGTGGGCTATGCTTTGTGTGACTTAAGATTTAAAGGGCCCCCACCCCCACAGTGGTTGGTTCTAACTCACGAAGCATCGCAAACACACACAAAGAGGTATTGCAGTCCCTGAATCGCACTAAAAGAACATGTCGGTAGCGTTAAGGCTCCTTCATACCTCGTCCACGTATGTAAGAAGACACAACATTGAGTGATGAGTGCTGATCTTAAGCAAACCCAAGATCTGTCATTTTTGTCTTAATTGACAAATTTATTATTCATTTATTCGTCTACATTAGTCAGTTCTTGTTATTTTTAATGTCCCACATTTTGACCTTTTTTTATTTTTTCATGTTTTTATTGTAGCCCTTTTGAAAACATTTTTTTTAGGTTTCCCTCAGAGCATTTTGGAAAATGTTTGATAGCCTATCCTCTGTCCAGTTTCTGCTTTTCCTTTGTGTGTGTGAATGGAGATGGTGATGGGTGGGCGGTTGGATGGCTGTGGTTTTTATATCATTTTTTATGTATATCCTAATTTCATAGGTCGTGCTGTGCTCCACTGTATCGATTTTTGCCTTGTGTTTGGAAAGGGGTTATGGCGAAGGGTAAATAGTTTTTAATCATGTAAAGCACTACGACGTTGTCTCTGACTCCAAAAGTTTATTTCCGAAAACAAACCCCAATCCCCTGCGTTGTACAAGTATTTCCCTTTATTCAACTCCTCAATTAAATATGAAGTTTTATCCCAAACAGGGTTAGGGTTAGGGTTAGGTAAAGGTTAGGGTTAGGGTTAGGGTTAGTGGTTAGGGTTAGGTATAGGGGTTAGGGTTAGGGTTAGGGTTACCCTGCCCTGCCCGGCCCTGTTTCGGAATTTGTGTTGGACGTATAGTTGGCGAAACTGACCTGATTCCCGTTTTGGACTAAGAAATGAACTCTCCTTTAGAAACTGCTTCTGATTTGCGTTTGCGGGTGGGGGCGTCCTCTGGTCTCTCTTTGACACGGCGTCTTTGCCATCCAGAGGGGTCTTGCCCTCTTGTAATGAATCTCCTCCTGGTAAACATTCGATTGACTCACACATCCAACAAACCTCCTTCTGTGTTTCAGTCTCACCTGCATTCAGCTGAAGAACAAACCGAGCCCTTACTTCCCACTCCTCTGCCTCCTTCATGTCGCCAGGCAGTGGCTCCTCGGCTACCACAGGGTTCCTGGTTGAGGTGCTGAGGGAGCAGGGAGAACATTGTTTGAACTCCAGTAAAACACAGCTCCCTTCAGCTCCATGATCAAAGGCAGAGGATTAACCAACAGCCTCCTCTAATGAGACCACTATGACTTGAAATCGCTGGGACGTCTCGGTACGCTTCTCCCCCACCCACAACATCGTTACTGCAGTGGAACACCCTGAGAAGACAACAGTAATCTAGTAATGTGGGTTTCTCTGGCTCTAAACTCCGTGTGTGATCCTGCTAGGATTGGAGTTATTAAATATCAGTATTCCTGCCGTCGAAGAAACGCTGTCTTAATTTAACCGCCCCGCCTTCTTGCTCTCAGTCCACTGACGCTGGTGTCTTCATCAATAATCCTCACCTGTCCTCATCCATTTGTTTTGATTCGGCGTACAGTACAAGACATGTTTATGCTCCCATCATCGATACATGACGGCGTTAGTAGGTTTGGACTGCGTCTTGAAGGTCATTGCCGAGGTTTTGCCTTTATTTTGATGGAGACAAAGATGGTTTGACAGGCGGTGAAGGTGAACTTTAAAATGTTTGAGGATAACAAATTTATTAAAATATTAAAATAAAATTTGTTCTTTCTAGGATAGAGGGTGTACCACTATTTCACCATCATCCCTGAAATAAGTATGACCTTTGAGAGCATTTCCCATTTTAGTAACCTCCTCTGTTCATCTGTTTTCCTGGGGGTTCATCCCCAACAAAACCTTTTTGAAGGACATTTAAAAAAAAATGTGATGGAAAGAATAAAGTGAGTTCTTTCAGTTATAACCAATATGTTGGTCTAACTTAATTTATTCGGGTTGTGTGATTAAACCAGCTACTTGGAGTATGTCCAACTTTATTATATAGGGTTGGTCCAACACATTCAGCAGCAGCAATTTTAGCCCACTAAACAGGTTAAATTTATCTAACCCAACAAAAAGAAAAAAAACACTAAATATAAATAAATATTTCCCCATTATTTAATGGGTTTCTTTCAGCTGTTATCAATTATGTTGGTCTATCTTAGAGAACTCGGGCTGTGTCAACATAATGTATTAGTGTTGATTAAACCTAGTTACTTTGAGTATGTTCAACTTTATTCAATAGGGTTGGAACTTCATTGTATCAATTCACGCCAACTTGACTGAATCTTGTAAAAATTCGTCTTCTTCTTTCAGCTCCTCACTTTGGGGTCGCCACGGTGGATCCTTATTTCCATCTTCTCCTCTCCTCTGCATCTTCCTTTGTCACACCAACCACCTGCATGTCCTCTTTCACTACATCCTGAAACCTCCTCTCTGATCTTCTCCTTTTTCTCCTACCTGATAATTCCATCCACAGTATCCTTCTCCCAGTCAGTCTGTCACTGTGCCTCCTTGTCAAAGTTGAGGAGTTGAATTGCATGTAAGTCCTTCATGATGTAATCACATTTATCTTGCAGACATGAAATCATCCCATGCAAAATACATGTTAGATTCGAGTACATTTTTTTGAGCGTTGTTAGTATTTAAATCTAATGGCTGCAGGACAAGCTGTTTGAGAGACATGGAACTAGGGTGAAGTTGAAAATACACAGCAGTTTTATTTTCTTTGTGTTGCGAAGGTAGATTCGTGTGGCTTAATGTCAGCAGAGAGAGAAAATGGATTAACGTGAGCTCAACAGAGATAGTGTTCCATAAAAGACTAAATCCAACGTGCAAAAAGGAACTTATCCTCTCATAGGAAGTAGAGGAAGTGATGAGGTCACGTGTGAGGGGGCGGCACCTTCTCCGGAGGGAGGGTTTGTGCCGTCTTCTCAGGTGACGTCATGTGTGTTTCTGCTTTCCACTCTTAACCTTCCTGTAATTACAGCCACGACGCTGCCAAGCCTGATGAGGAAGGTTTGGTACTTTTGGGCCATATCCATGGAAGCAAATCGTAGTCGTCATTTTTTATAAATTTGAAAGGCATTGAATTTCTTGCACTGATTTTTTTAGATCCCGACTATAGATGAGATTCTTTTTTGACAAGCAGCATACACTTCCAAGTACTCGTCACAGATTGAATATTTTTGAGTCGTTAGCAGCTGATTTAAATAATCAGACACTCATTGAAGAGATTAATCTATGTGGAATATCATTAGAATAGATTGTGGAAAATAAATTGTTTTTTAAATATCTAAATAGATATAAATATAATCCACTATCACGTCCCTGTGGTGAAAGCGGAACGGAAAAGATTATCAGGTGTTTGCAGCCTGGACTCGATCGGAACCCCATAAAACGGGACATATGAATATAATAGGTAGGCGTAAAGAAGAAAGAAACAAGAATAAATCTTAATCCAAGTATGATTAAGGAAGCGGGGTGTGAAAAACAATGGGTGAGTTAAAATACAGCAGCATCAAGAGTAAGAAAAAATGATTTGTTTTGAAGTTTTAGCTCTATTTTTCAAAAAACAGAGCTAAAACCTAAAAACAAATTCGATAATAAAATTCATGGTCATTAATACGTTTTTAAATTGATTTAAATAGCAGGAGCTCTTAACTCAAAGCTTATATTTTTCTTGTTTCCTATCCCGGTATTCATGTCACGACCTTTGCCCTTTACATTGGAGACAACTGCGTTAGTTTAACAATTATAAATAACGCAGTGGTGAAACCTATTAATTGAATGATGTCAGGGCCTCCAGTAATTTTTTATGAATATTACAATATATTAACTTACATTAAATGGGAAAAAAGGTAATATTTTGATCAAAAACTTTTACATAAAAAATAATTACCTTTGATTTGGGTTGTTTGTGTTTCAGAACCGCCAACAAATCTGTGAGACACATTTAATAATAAATGTAATTTCATCATCTAGAACACAATCATGGTCAAAAAGAAGATTGGGTTAATTAATTCATGTTTATTCATGCTGCAATTTGCATTTAGAAGCACAAACAATGTAGCATCAATTAAATTTTCACACTCAAACAGGTGAACTAACGGTGTGCTTGACATTGTGTTTGTTTTCCGCTATCTTCCCAGAGAGCAGCGATGAAAGCAGCCGTGCATCATGGGAATTAAATCAAATTGTCTACATTTGATGTTCTTCATTGCTCCCTGTGCTCCACCATTATCATCAGCATCTGCGGGTCTAACAAGTTAATTTAGCTTCACGTTTAAAGCGAATTAATGAATGAGCATGTGTGAAGATTTCTTCGGGTGGTTGTGCCGCTGTGTGGCTCTGCTGTATGAAGAGTTGTGACGTTCCCTTCCCCTTGCAGAGATGAGATGAGAGACAGTGACACCCTCCCTCACATGTTCTCCCCGGGGAACACTTATCAAAACAATACACCAGCCGTCATTCACGACACAGCTCTGCATACTTTGCCACTTTGAAGTCTCCCCATCCTGTTGTATTTTTAATCCCCCCTCGCCTTTTCTACCAGTGTAATCCTACTGTAACTGCGGCCATTCTTAACAATTCACGGCATTTATTCCATACAAATACGACACTTCATCAACAAAAAACAATATGCGGAGACCCACTATTGAACAGGAGGCTAAATTGAAATGGGTACAAGCGTTAGCGCTGCCATGCATCTCTGCCTCTGTGCTGCCAATCCCTGTAAAAACTTAATGTAAGCAGGATTCACAGGGAGCTGCTGGTGATGAAATTATGGTGTAACTGATACCAATGTGCCATAGTAGAGGGGTGCAAGGCCGCCCGTGTCTTTGAAGGAGGCTCTTCCCATCCCACAGTGCACTGCTGGAGAGGGCTCCCGTATGCTTGTACAGTACAAACGGACAGATGGAGGGCAATACTGCACAAAAAGCAGGCAATCGTTTTGCTGCAGTTGAGAAAAAGCATACATTCATTGTGGACTCACTATTGCACACAATTCGGAAATCTTTGAACTTCACTGTAAATATTGTTATTTGTGCAAAGGTCACAGGGAGTTTTAATTGTGTTTAAATCTAGTTGATTCAAAAAAGAAAATATCAAGTTAGGATACAGTTCTACAGGATTTCTTTTTTGTTACCTCAAGGAATAAAATCTCAGAGACATTAGAAAAGCAGGGAAACTGTTGTTGTTGATACGTTCTAATGAAGAATATTATTCTTCAGGTAAAATTATTGCAGGGGCATTGCACACATCACCACAACTGTCACTGATCCCTGCGACCTGCGATGATTACAAATTAATGCGGGACTAAAGAGGTTCATCTTGCATGATAAAAAAAAAAGTGCACTGTCTGCAAAAAAAAACAAGAAAAAAAAACCCAGCGAGACGAACATTGTAAACAATGGGGGTGTAAGAGCTCTGCGGGGGAGGCCATGAAACCCACAGCTGCAGGGAAGCCAAAAACATTTTTTGAGGGGGGTGAGTCTGTGTTGCCTATTACTATAGCAACAGGAAGACCTGGCTGCTTCAATCAGCTTTTGGTTTGTCAGGGAGGCAGAGGATAGGCAGAGGAGCTCCTGCCAGGGAACCATGCAAAGCTTTTACTAATGAGGGCAGGGAGAAGAGTCGGCCCTTCCGACCTCCACACATCCAGCCTGTCAGAGCGGGCACAACATGATGCCGGAGGTCAGGCACAAGAAGCACACACACAGAGTGTGACAGCCACCACGGGGAGGCATTAAACACACCTAATTAAAGAATCATTCTATTACCTGACATGGCCGGCTGGGTTTTAAACAAGCAGATGGATGATCGAATATAACTCAGAGGAGCAAAAGTGGTTTGTTTGAATAATCGCTACCAGGAAGCAGCAGTTTTATCACCACCGACTGTAAAGTCTACTTAGCCTTAGGGATCAATTTGAGTCTGTCCTTCGGCAAGAGAAAGTGACATACAATATATTTATATGATATTTAAAATCAGACACATCTCGGGAGAGAAAAAACTCCAGTTGGCTCACAGTAGATTTATTATATTTCAGTTCTTCATTAAACCTCAAGTTGCTGTTTCAATAAGCCTGTTGAATTATAATGATGTCAGAACAGAGATGTGGCACATATTTGAGAGTTTTAATTCCAATATGGACATGTCTTGATTTTGACTACACTCCTTTGGGTTCATAAGCAGTTTATAAACATGTAATACATTTAAGGGGAGTTTTAAGTAAATGAATTTAGCAGAGCATTTTTTCAAAACTTCTGACTCATTCTAATAAAATACTTGTTTGTGTTACATAATATTATCTAAATATAATTTTTTGTTTAAATATATTTATACATATACCTTTACCACATACTTGTCTACATAGTAGTCCTGTACATCCTTTGCCATGTTCTCATCTGCTTTGTTTATCGTGTCTAAGCACCCGGACACCAATGTAAATGCAGATTCAAATTCCGTCTACGTGTAAACATTATAACTAGGGGCGTAAATCACCAGTTACGTCACGATACGATATCACATTGATTCTTTGGACAACAATACAATATTTGCCTCAGGGGCCTGCGATCGATTTCAGACAATATTATGTACCCATTTTAAAAAACTGGTTACATATCACCTTAAGAAATAAAAATTATAAAGCAATTTCGACGCATTTTATGCTGAAATGCAATAATAACAAAAAGATAAAGGCCTGTGTTTCACTGTAAAATGACATAGTTTTCTTGTTTAGATACAAAAAATGTTTTCTATTAGTTAACATTAAGGACCACTTAAAATATGAACATGACTGTCTACATTTATGTTTCATAACATTGTATTTGCACTGTTCTGATAGGTGCTGTGCTCAGTGGGGTGGAGGTATTAAACTCTTCCTACAGAAGAAAACATCTACAAAAAGCTGTGTTTTTCTGTAAACAACCACTCATAATTCTCTTTTGAACTATATATTTTTTGCATTGACTAATTTTTGTTATGTTAGAACTCAGCGTTTCAACAACAAATACTTTAATTTTAACTGACAAATATATGTTTCGTGAAATAGTTTATTTGTGCAAACCCGTTTAGTGTTTGATTAATGTTGCGCCGTCTATGCTAACTACGTAAGCATGTAAATGGCAATTCACCCTGTATGTTAGAATTAAGCTAACTTACCAAGTTCAAATAATTTTTTCTACGTTTTAGTGTGGCAGTAAAAATTCAGACTGCACCTGGAAGCCTTCATCTGTCATTTGAAGAACGGGTAATCTATCAAAGTTAACCCTAACGTTCAGGGAGAGCAGATTAAAAGGACAAAATTAAAATGGAGCCTTTGGCTGTTCCCATTGGTCCGAGGGTTTGTGTGCTGATATGGAAGGGAGCCTGTGTGCTGGAAACACTGCAGGCGGGCATCGGTAGTAATTTCAAAATAAAGGTATATTTTAAAACATTTGATAATATTGAGTGAAACTATAATCAGAACGGAATGTAAAAACTATCTTAGATTAGCGATTGTTGGATAAGATAACACAAAACAAATAGAGCATAGTTTTATTCATTTTTTACTTAGTTCGCCGGAGACCAACAAATGAATTAACCAAAGTTAATAATAATAATAATAATAAATTTAATTTATAACGCACTTTACATTTGGATCAAATTTCAAAGTGCTACAAATTAAAAGCAGAAAAAGCATCAATAAAAAATAAAATAATAATTTTAAAAAAAAATGAAAAAAAGCAGCAATGTTGATTAAAGTTATAGGTTCTGCTAAAAAGGAAAGTTTTAAGTCCTTTTTTAAATGTGTCAGTCGTCTGTGGAGCCCTCAGATGGTCAGGAAGGGCATGTATGAGTCGGTAGAGCGGAGGGATCGTGTTGAGGTCAGTTGGGTGAGTAGTTCTTTTAGGTAGGGGGTTGCGTTACCATGGATGCACTGGTGAGTGAGGAGAGAGATCCTACAATCAATCCTGGTGGAGGTCGGAAGTCAATAAAGGGAATGAAGAACAGGGGTGATGTGTTTGTGTTTACGCACTCTCATCAGGATCCTTGCAGCACTGTTTTGAACATACTGAAGTCTTTGAAGACTTTTATCAGGGATCCCGATGAGAAGTGTGTTACAGTAATCCGGTCTGGAGGAGACAAACGCGTAGACCAGCTTTTCAGCATCACTCAAGGTGAGTGAAGAACGGAGTTTGGAAATATTTCTGCAGATGTGTTTGATGTGGGATTCAAAAGTGAGTTGAGGGTCAAATCTTACACCAAGGTTGATGACTCGGTTTTGTAGCTGTTCAACTGGAGAAAGTTGTTTTTTATCCACACCTTTATCTCCTCCAGACAAGCGCGGAGAGTTGACAGGGGAGATGATGATGACGATGAGGATGGAGAGGCTGCGGAGTAATATATGTCCGATTTTATGTAGATTTGCGTGTCATCAGCGTAGCAATGGAATGAGATTCCATATCGACTAATGACACGGCCGAGGAGGAGCATGTATAGTATGAAGAGAATGGGGCCAAGGACTGATCCCTGTGGGACCCCAAAAGTGACGGTGTGTGTCCGGGACCTTGAACTTCCAAGGGAAACGTATTCTGTTCTGTTGGTGAAGTAGGATTGAAACCAGTTTAGGGCGATGGCAGTGAGTCCAGTGGTGTGATGTAGGCGGTGTAGGAGTATTCCATGGTCAACTGTGTCGAAGACAGCAGACAAATCAAGGAGAATCAGGAGGGAAGGTGAACCAGCGTCTGCTGCCATCGGTAGGTCATTAGTGACTCTAAGCAGATCTGTTTCTGTGCTGTGGGCGGAGCGGAAACCAGACTTAAACGTTTCAAAGAGGTTGTTGTATCTGAGGTGGTCCTGGAGGTGGATAGCAACTACTTTTTCCAGAAATTTGGAGGGGAATGGGAGTTTGGAAATGGGCCTGTAATTAGCAAAAACATCTGGATCGAGAGTAGGTTTTTTGAGGAGTGGTCTGATTATGGCGGCTTTTGGGCAGATGGGACAAAGCCAGCCTGGAGGGATTGGTTTATTACAGCGGTGATCAGGGGACTGATGGAAGAGATGTTAAGTTAGCCAAGTTATGTTGCAGTTATCTCATACATTCATGTTGGTTGCACATATGTCTGTTATTTTCATCATAATTAAGGTGTAGTTGTATGAGATCACCTTGCGTAAAGAAAAGTTTGTTTTACAAACTTTTTAGTGTACAAACGCTATGTAAATATACATATTTACATATCATACATAAATATACAATATCCAAATGAAACTACCGTATTTTTGACAAAAGTGCAATAAGCCGTGTTTATATGAATGAAATCCTGTGTTGTCATTCATGTGTTTGTGTACATACACATCATGGTGGTGTGGGGCTGCCAAATTCCTTCTCCTCTACATATTTTTTTATATGTTTGCTTTTGTGTGTGGACCCCATGAAGAGTAGCTGCTAACTTTTGTGGCAGCTATTGGGGATCAAAATAAATGAACAATCATCATGTGGCTGCAGGTGCGGCCATCAAATTCATCCTTTGCTCAAGGGTGTCTAAGGTGTCACTCATAACTATTAACTGTTATTAATTTGTTATTAACTATTGGATGTTTTTAAAAGCTCAATGTTGGGATTAAACTCCATCAAGGTCAGAAGGTTTAATAGTACCCATTAAACAGAATCAATTATATACTGACTGCATGTTTGAGGTCAGTTAGACGAGTAAGCCCTCACTGACCTCTGCCAAGGGTGAGTGAAATAATAGCATCCAGAAGGATGAGACGGGAAGGTGATGCCCAGAGACATCAGACTCCCAGCCGGTAAACTGGTGCTGTGGGAGCCAACAGATGGACGTCAACTGAAAAGACGTCCCACGTTAATACTTGTGAATATTCTTAAAAGGGATGCAGGTGCAGGAAGTCCTGGTGAGGCAGCCAGGTGCATGGAGGATGGGGAAGACTGGAGGCGTCGCTGGTGGTCATAACTTGGATCGGATTGACAAGATCATCTTCCGTCCTGACGTTGACAGAAGATGATGTCAAACTTGCATAAATGTAGTGCCGGAACCACAGGACTGACTGGAGGGAACGGATACAAGGAATATCAACAGAAAATGTATTAAACCTAAGAGCAGATCTGGAGTGACCTGTAGCTCAGGTTGATCATCTTTTCTTGAGAATGTCTGGCAAACTAAACACGCTAGCCACAGTTTACATATATATATATATATATCATACAGTTGTAGGGCAGCACGGTGCCTCACAGGAAGCGGGTACCAGATACAAATCGGACTCTGCCGGGCCTTTTTGTGTGGAGTTTGTTCTCCCTGTGTCAGCGTGGGTTCTCTCCAGGAACTCTGACTTCTGACCTGACTGTCACCATCTTCAAAGTTGCTCAAAGTCATCAAGCTTGTCCATTTTTTTTAATAATTTCATCGTCATCTCAACTGTTTATCCAGTCAGATCAATATCAGAATTTTTATATGAAAACACTTTCAAAAAATAATTTTCAAATGTGAAATAAAATATCTATTTCCCTGCATATTATTCAGAAATGTTCAGGACATAGAATAGAATAAAATAGAATGAAATAACTTTATCTACCCCTTTAATAGTTAGAAAAATAAGATGAAATAGAAAATATACAAGACAAACATGCACTAAAGAAATATTATAGACATATATATACATATATATATATATATATATGGCACAAAATGTATAAACTTATCAACACAATTTTAGTTTTAATCACTGATATGTCCCATATTGTGTCAATTACATAAATATAAGCCATTCGGCATTTAATATGTGAAAAAACAACCAATTCATATTATTTGTTCATCAAAAATAGGGATATTATATAACTAAAATGCAGAAAATAAATTAATATTTGATAGTTATCAACGGGACTAACTGAAAGGAAAAAGCATAAACTCAGTAAAAGCTAAAAATAATATAAATATATAACGTTTTAGGGTAGTTTTAGGGTAGTTTCATGTCATGTCACATGACTACATGACTTCAAACGGGATGAGATTGCTCTCTTCTGGCAATCATTGTCAATCTGTGGAGTGAAGATCACCTGTTTTTCTACAAAACTCTCTTAAACGCTGATAGAATTTTAAATTGTGGTGTTGTATTGGGAATATGTGTTTTTCTACACACATTTTTGGTTCACGGTGGGATGGACAGTTAGTTTAATGATAGTTTACATACTTTGTATGTTTGCATTAGATGACATTAATTAATTCATTATCCGTAACCGCTTATCCTGTTCAGGGTCTCGGGGGCTGTAGTCTGGCCCGGCTGACGGTGAGCAATTAATACTAGGTAATAATTGCTAATAATTGCTATTTTCATATTTTCTGTACATGAAGGAAAGGTAATGCCACATTTAAAGACATAACATATTGTTGAGGTCTTTCAAAGAAAATACTCCTGTCTTTATTTATGGTAAATCAAATTTATGGTTCTATTAATTTAATGTATATATTTTTTTAAATGATGTCCTACATCATATTACATTATTTTATGTTGTACAATGTCATTAAGGATTGTTGGGGCTTGTGTTGCAAGACAAATTTCTGTGTGAACGGACAATAAAGTGTTACCTTATCTTATATTTATAGTATTTAATTAACTATGTGTCAATTTTTTATGAAACGAAAACTGTTATTGGGTTAGTGAATTTGCCTGATATCATAACAAATTTAGCGTTTAGCTCTAACGTTTAAATGGTTAAAAAGTAAAAAGTGTTATTGCATCCATTAACTTTAAGTAAAAATGTGGCTTTTAAATACAAAAAATATATTGATAAAAGTTTAGTTAAAGATTATGGTAAGTAGTAGTGTTAGGGTGGATAGCTGTAAAAAGAAAACTGTTGATGAACTTAGAAATGAATTTCAACTCCATTAAATAAAGTATTTTCAAGTTTTTCTCAATAAGTTAGAAAACTAAAGGAAAGTCTGTTCTTTATTTTGATTTAATTTTATCGTATATAAGAAATGCATGGGATTAGATGTTAGATGTGTAGATCCCCGTTCACCCAGGTCCAACAAACAAATAAATGGTGTATGCCCAATATAATATTTCCTCATTGTGTGACTGCAATAGTTTTTCTTGCAAAATTCAGGTGTGACAAGTTAAACTAACTTTTATTAGTTTAGAGTGCCATTGTTTAAGTGACATTGTTGCCACGGATTTTTAACGTTATTAGTAGAAGCATGGTTAAAACAGTGGATCATGCAGGAAAAACTCATATCTCTGACTCCTCACTGGTTCTATCCGAGTAACCCACTAGTCCCCCGCTAGCGCTGATGTGTAATGATTAGCAGTCAGTGGAGAGTGATGGAGGGGCCAATAGGAGGGAGAGGTTCTCCATATAAACCAATGGAGTGGCCTCAGACTCACACAGCCCAACGAATCCCCTGCGGATCTGATGCAACAGGGCTGCAACTAAACTTATACCTTCGAACCGCTACGTCGTCTCCTTCCGCTACAGCGCCACTGAAACTAGTGCAGACCAAACATCTATCCTGCCTACACTTTCCATTTACACGACTTTTATTATTGTTAGTTGTAATAATATCACTTGTGAATTCATCTGTTTATCCAAGCAGGCAGCTAAGCACTTTCAAAAAAGTTTATCTAGCGTTCAAATAAAGCACAATTAGTGCTTGTTTATACAGACAAAAATAACGTCCTCAGTTCTGTGATTACTGTCTATAGAATAACGTTAAAGCTTCTTGAAAAGGTGAATTATGTTTATTTAAAGTAGAAAAAAAGTGTAAACTAATAAGAGTGTTTGGTGTGGATAATGGGAAAGTCCCCAGCTTCATGACGTAACGCCTGCTCGAGCTCTGTAAACCGCGCATTGATCTCTCCGCTGTGATCAGGTCCAAGTGAGAGGAGTTAGAGAAGTAGCGGATTTAAAAACTTTCTGGCTTCATGTCCGTCCGTGGAAAAAGCACTTGGCGAAGACTCCCTTACTGCTAAAAGGGGAAATATGGCTTTTTAAACCGCGACTGTCGTCTTCCTCTCCTAAAAGCTTCGTGTGCTTTGCCTGCGCACCTTACAAACTCAAAGAAACTATGGGGTGAGTAGAACTGCGCTCGCGCTACGAGGAAAGTTCACGAGTGGAGTAGTTACCAACGGTCACTGAGCCCACTCTCACTACTGTTTGAGTCTTTTATGGTTTAGAAGTAAATATTTCTTTAATGACCTTACTGAAAATAAATGTGGATTCATTTTCTTTTGTTAATTTTAACTTAAACAACCAAATAAGTGCTTTAAATGAGATTATATGGTATAACTTAACGTTATGTCAGATAAAAGTCCTTCTAATATTGCTGCAATCTATATTTTTGTTTTTAATTCTCTGAAAAAATAATGCTTTTTTTATATCTGTTAATATTTGTATTATTATCAAAATAACAATTTTTATATCTAATATTTGGTCATTCATTTATTTTGTGGTAACTTTTAATTTTGGTGGCAGGTGAGTAAAAAAAGGTAGAAATTATAGTCACTGAATCATCTAAAATACATTTGTTTTTAGTCATTTGAACTTTTAATATAAATATGAAATATGATTACATTTTTAATTAAAGGCTCAATTATAGTATTTGATTCAGTAATTGTCATATTTAAAAAAAAAATTTGTTTTTTTCCCCCGACAGGTCTTCAGGTGTTTCCACAGCTTTCTCGTCCTCCCTGTCCACGCTTTTTGCTTTTGAACAGTTCAATCGCAGCAGACGACACAATGGCGGCATCGATCCTTCGCAAGAAAATTCCTCCCATTACCGAGCTCTGCGCTCCCCTTCTCCGACAGGCTAGCCACAACCAATCACGGTACAGGTCGGGGGCGGAGTCATCGGAGAGGCAGCGATTAATTGGTGAGTTTTGCCAAGACACTTTTTTATTTTTCCACATCCCGAGGTCGGAGCCGCAGTGCAGCACGGGACTAATGTCGTACAGTGAGTACAGCTAAGTGGATATTTATCGAATGCAGACGATGCTGTTCAATCATTTTCAGATGATCGGTTAGTTGTTCACATGGAATTGTTGGATGCATTTCTTCATTTTAACCTTTTTTTTTTTTTTTACATTTATTATCATCTTTGTATGATTTATTCATTTTTCTTGTTTTTTTCAAATTTCACTTATTACACAGAAACAACAGAATACGGGAAAAATATGGATTGCTTTGCTGATGATTTTATTTTTCTATAGGTGATGGTCACTCAGATTGGATGACGGAAAAAGTTGATTTGTCCTCATTTGTGTCGACGACCGAGTCTTCTCCCAGCTCATCCCTTCCACCATCACCGTTAGAACAAGATGTCAAGGTGCCCTCGGATCTGGAGGTCATGACCTCTCTACTGCAAGAGGAACTGGCTCAGCTGGAGGACTACTTCCGCTCCGAGTCCACGTCCACGACAAACAAGTTGGAGAAATCCACAAAATGTGAAAAGGGTTCCCATACGATGGGCTCCCAGTCTTATTATCAGTTACCCTACGGCTCATATGGGACCAGCCAATCAGAAACCAGCCCTGTGGTTGTTACCTTGGGAACAGGGGAACTGGACCTGGCCAGCTTCTGCGGCGGTCCCATCAGCAGAACCAAAATTGCCCGACCTGCTCCGTACAACTACCATCACCGCTATCACCATAACAATGGGCGAAGAATCATCAGTGAGGCTGCGAAAGTCGGCGAGGAAGTTGGACCCGATTCGTGGGGTTCGAGGGGAAGTTACTCAGGAAGCACAGAGTTTTCTGTGAACCACTACTCAACACTGAAGACGGTGAGCAAGAACAGCCTGGGCAGTGTCAAGAAGGTGAGAGAATGTGCTTTATCGTTGAAGGAAGAGGAAAGTTATTGTTTTTCAGAAGGAATGTTTTGTAGCGAAGAGATTGCTCGAGGTTTTTGTCTGGGTGGCTCGTACGACAGCCACCACAAGCGAGAGGGACAGTTGATGCACAACGTGAAGGTCAACGTAAGTTACGACAGCACAGGGCTGGAGGTGTTGCACTGTGGTAAAGATGGAGGACTTTCTGGAAATATCCCCCAAGAGACAATGATGGCCGGTGACGGCTACTTTCACCAGTCCATGGCCAGCACAGAACCTTACCATAGCTTTATAGGTGACCTAGACCAGCCGGCACAGGCGCAGGCTGTCGAGCCCCAACACGGCCACTACCTCTACCCAGAATGCCTTGCAGACCAAAGCTACGAATGTCTGTCCAGAGGGGAGGGGGAAGGGTCGCTGCTGGGTGCCCCCATTCACCGCCCCACCCAGAGGCTAAAGGATGAGCACTGTTCTGTCAAGCCAGCTTTGGTTATGGGCGGTGCTTCCCTGGAATCCGGCGGTGGAGAGAGAAAGCAGAAGAAGAGAGACCAGAACAAAACTGCTGCTCACAGGTAAAGAAGTGTCTCCAGTTTGTTTCTAGACCTTTTAATAACCTAAAAAGCTTGAGTCTAGCAGCAGTGACAAAAACCAGCATCTCTGGTGCTAGAAATGTCCTGCAGAGTGTAGGAGGGAGTGGAAAGTCCCTCTCTGTCTGCCAAAAGCAGCCCCACCTAAACTATTTCTATAAGTCTGTGTGGGCGTTGGATCTGTGTCAAAATGGAGAGAGAAGTCTGTAGGGAAAAGTTAAAGCAGGTGACAGTTGGGTCATCATGTGACCTGAGACGTGTGAGTCATCCACCAGATGTAGCTCAAAGGTTACGTTCACTCCACTCATGAATAAAGATGCAAGGCAGCAAAAAACTCCTTTAAAACACACTGATGGCGTTCTCTCGTCCCGCAGGTACCGGCTGCGTAAGAGGGCGGAGCTCGACTCTCTGGAGGAAGAGCTGCACGGCCTTGAGGGACAGAACCGGGAGCTCCGTGACAAGGCAGAGTCTGTGGAGCGAGAAATCCAGTACGTCAAAGATTTACTGATCGAGGTCTACAAGGCTCGCAGTCAGCGGCTCAAACAGGATGGCAGTGCCTAAACGCCCACGCTGACCCTTTTGCCTCCCTTATGCCCCGACCAGCACCACCAGAAAAAAATCAAGTCAAGAGCACCAACCGGGTTTCAAATGGTAGTTGCATGATTTTGGTAGTTCTTTTCTAAAAAAATAAATAAATTAATATATATATAATTGTTCAGAGTGGATGGCTGAAGAAGAACACAGGAGGTGGAATTTTTGTGACTGGACAGTACCGAGCCTTAGCAAGGTGGCTTCTGGAGGAGGAGATGAACTTGTCCGTGACCACTGTGATCCGAACTGCACTCACAGCCTTGTGACTCCTGCGCTTGCAACTGGTCGTTTACAAAAAAACAATCTTCTGATTAGTAGTAGTGATCGAATTTGCTTGTTTTTTTGTGACACAGCATCGAGGCAGATCCATGACTAAATGCATATTTTATTTAATATTTTATTTTTACTCAACGATGCACATTTATCATTTGCAGAAAAACAATCGACAAAGGGTTTGCCGGAAATTTGCTTTACAAATATTCATTATCAGAAAAACTTGTATTGCTAAAGTGTTGAGTATTTACACTGAGATACCGCCACAATGCATGTTTGATTTTGGAAAAAGCATGTGCGAGTGTATTTTGAAGGCGATATTCTGTTAAATGCATGGCTTTGAGATCTCCACCGCTTCAGTTTCACTGAGTTGACCACATCCATGTCATCTGGTGGCGACTCCTGTCTCACGCCAGTGTGATTCATGCTCAGGTTTGGATTTCTTTATACTCTCTTTCTTTCGCTCTCTCTCCTGGCTGTATTTTGCGAACAAACAATCACCTGTTGATGCAACAATAAATCCTTGTTGGGTATGATCGATGACTTCATTGGAATTTTGTTTTCAATTGATCAATTTGATGTAATTGAGGTTCAGGTCCAATCAATCAATGCAAATGTCAGGAAGTTCTACATCAGGTCAATAATTACAGCCAAATAAACCACTTATGTTCTATCACCCATCTCTGCCTTTGGACTGATTTCCTCCACAGGCCGTCGTCACACACTTCATGAACAGAGCAGCACCCGTAGAATAATAAGAAGAAGGGATTAAGCAGAATAATCCTGCCGCGCCCCTCCTTTCTATTCAGCAGCACTGTCTCGTAAACTGGTTCCAGCCCCCCTTTTTTTTTTAATATTCTGGCTGCAATGCGGTCAATGTTATTACCCAAGATTCAACATTCTGGATGGCAGCACCCCGAGCCATACTTTGATTGACACCTGACCGTACAAGTCTTAACTCGTCCTAAAACGGAGAAACATTCATAATTTTTCGGTGTCCAAATCTTGAGTATTTAGTTTGTGGTCGGAGTCCTTGGGGCCGACCGGCGTCATATCACACTCCCCAAGTTGGCTATCTCATCTCTCAGCTCGCTGTAAGGGTGCGTGCGCCTGTGTTTTGAGCGTGTATGTGTGAAATCTCTTGGTATCTTTACCAGCAGTCGTGGGCCTTTCAAGTGCATGAGGCAATATCACACAATCCTTGCAGGAGGAGGAGAGAGGCAAGAAGTGAAGTGTAAGAATAAAGAAGCTGTGGCTCATCAGTGAATGCTGTTATGGATCGATCCGCTCTTCTCTCTGTTGTTTGTTCGATACAGATGCAATGTAAAAATAAATTGTTATGCTTAAAATAAGATGTATCACCTGATGTTTTTTTTTAAAAATGTGTTCGATACAACATTCATTTATCAAACATTTCCAGACGGGAAAATATTCAAAACACGTGTTTTTTACCAAGCATCTCAAGCTGTAATTGAATTAAAGCAACGTTTCAGATACAGAATTATTTAATGTGTTATTAATACTTAAAAAGCCTTAAATAATGGAAATATTTTAAGTTATTTAAACAAAATCATTAAAGTTGGGTAGTTGTTAAAGTGCTGCCAAAAGTACTTAAATGTACACTATTTCAAATCATATTTTAATTGAAATCAGGATGAAAGAAAATCTTGAATTCTACTTTGTGAAACTCAATAATGACACAACTAGATAAATATATTTTTCATTGTTGTTTAGGATGTACGGTAGTAACAGTGTAATAAATGATGTATACACTTATAATAGAAACAGCAGACGGTGTTCTCTTGATCGAAAAACAATTTTAGTCTGGGTCTCTTGCCCCCCCTTATTTTTTTTTATTTTTTTTCCCTCAAATGTATTATAATTTCTAATAATTTCTTTTTTTTAACTAAAATTCAGAATTCATAAGTTAATATAGCTTAATGACAAACTGCATTTCATATGAAAACACCATACAATAGTGGGTTAAGTGAATATATTTTAGTTGATCCTTATCACATTTTCATACAAATAGAAATAAAAGAAATACATTTTTTTACAAATATAAACTGAGGTGAAAAACAAGGAAAAGAACACGTGTGCAGGAGGACTGCAGAATACAAATATACTATGTATTAGAATATGAACAAAAGTAACAGAATGATAAAAACTGTGTGCACAGCCGTGGTGGATAGTAATTAAATACATTTATGGAAGTACTGTACTTAAGTTCAATATGAGGTACTTGTACTTTATTTAATTATTCAAATTTTATGCTATTTTATACTTCTAATCCTATGGTGCTTTATACACCATGTTACTAGTTAGTTTTCAGATAACAACTTTTCATCCGCTTCTCAAATGGAAGTTATTCCATTATAAATTAAATGTATTATTATTATTATTTTTCTTCTTGGTTTGCGAAACGTTTCTAACTTTTAAAGCCAAATAAGCATTTTAACCTTGGATTGTGTGGACTACTGCATTCCGTTGTCCCAGTACTTGTACTGTGCAATGACAATAAACATGAATCTGATCTGATGTGATCTGAAAATGTTCTCTGTCACAGGAGAACAATACTATAAACTGGATATGATGACCTTATAGATAAATAAAGTGTATTAAATGACCTCATTCTTTAACATCTATAGCAGTGGAAAAAAAACATATTTATTAATGCTGCAGAAATAGTAATCGTATAAAAGAGTAAACCATTTTACTGCATAACAAGTACTTTAAATTTGACACTTTATGTACATTTTGCCGATAACGCTATGATGCCTTCTTTTAAGTGAAATTTGAATGCAGGTCATTAACTTGTAGTGGAGCATTTTCACTGTCTGGTATTACTTCTTACCCGTCACTACAGCAGAGAGGTAGAGGTCAGTCTATGTCTTGTGAGCAGATGTAGAAGATTCCAGTAGGATTCACTGGAGGTCTCTCTCACCAGCAGGTGTCCCTCTAAGATTATAAAAAAGACGAGGCAGGGGCTTTGCAGTGCTGCTTTTAAAAATGTGATTTCTGCAGAAACCCCAGAACATAACCTTACAGAAGGCCTTAACTCAACTTAATTTATACAGAACATATCATGCAAACACACACACACACCTTCAATATCTACAAGAAGAGCGTTTAGTGTTTTTATGGAACATGGGCAGCATTCCATCAGATCTTAGTCACTTAAGAGAGAATCTGATTCAGGACACATTTTTCCTGCAGTGTGAACGCAGCTTTTGTTTTGACATCCTCCATCCCAGCAACGGCACTGTGAAGGAGACTGGGGGAATTTGCTGTGATTTTCAGAGATGTCCATCCCTGCCTGGACCTAACCACTTCCCGGGATCGTGGGCTGGAAGACCGCCAGGTCTCCTCCCGAAAAGCGATCCGTCCAGAAACGGCAGCTGTCCATGGCCTATCGAGTTGATTTCAGCAGGTGAACTGAACGGACTACATCAGAAGGGAGTTCGTTCTCCTGTCATATGTCCTCTGCGTGGTTGAGACGCAAGTGGCTCCAGGTCGGTAAGAGAAGGAGATTTTACACACTGGACCTTTAAAACCATAGGTGACAAACTCAAGGCCTGTCACACAATATCACACTTTTAGAATAACTAGGCCAATGGTATCCAGCGTGAATGCCACGGATACCACCGATCCCAGAATAATATATTAATTAGTGATAATAATGATATATATTAGGATTATTTTCATGGGTGTGTTTCATGCGTTCTACAACTTAATGGAGATTATGAATTGAGTAACTGTCAGATTTAGTTCCATCTCTGAGATTGACAGATTAACATACCAATGAGAAACAGTGATATCAGCGAAACAACTTCTACAGTCCATAGCCACTTTTAAACCGCACACCTGACCCGTAAAACAACCTTCATCGAATACTTCTCTTTGCTGTTAGTACATAATAATTAAATGAAGTATTTTGCATCGACTGGAAATGATGCAATGCGTGCACATATTAGTGCAAATCTAAGAGCAGCCTTGGATCACTGCAGCCAATTAATGAAAACAAGAGAAAACAAAGCTTGACAGTTCCTTCTTGACCTTGGAAACAGCAGTTGGTAAAACAATCTTGCTTCAAGGTCTACTCATAGTCCACAGGTTGTTTTCCTATTTCATATCACAGCTCCTCTGGACATAAAATATACATAGTATTTTTATTTAGTGCAGAACAAGGATCCAGTTAATTAAAAAAACCTGTGATGTGACTTCTACAGAAACAAACACAACGTATGGATCTACAGAAACCAGAGGGTGATATGAAGGGAAGAAGGATGGAGCCGGTATCAGAGGACGATGTGGGAGAGGGGATGTGATGCAATATGGGGGGATGGAAAGACCGCAGTGAGAGGATGAGCAGTATGGCCTGCAGCTCCATTTGAGGCTGTGTGTAGAAGGAGCGAGGAGGTTTTAAATTCCTTATGAGTGAGCTGGATGGAGGGGAAGAGGAGGAGGAGGAGGAGGAGGAGGAAGTGCGGGATGAGGGGGGATGGATTTGTGGGGGTGTTCTGGGGTGCAGTCTGGATGGAGATGCGGGCAAAGTGGTGCAACTTCTCTGATTTCTAGTCCTTAGTTTAACCTTCCATTGGACAGCGATAGTCCTCAAATTACTATTAAAGGAGCAGTTCAGCAAACAATCAAAAGGCTTCATCTACTCACACCCATGCAGAATCAACCAATCAACCAATCAAACTTGATTTCTCTGCCGCTTTTCAAACATTAAAAAGCAACACAAAATGATTTATGCGATAAAAACAAATTTACCCATAGCCCTCCCGCCCCCATCATCCCCCATCCCCCCGCATCCAGACACAAAGCCAAAGAGGAGTACACAATGGCAAAAAGCCTTAACTGTAAAAACAGGTTGTACAATAAAAACAATTTAAAAACGGTTTATTTCTTTCAACCTTCCATCCACACAAGGCAAAACAACTACAAAACAGACCAAAAAAAATATTTTTTTTTACCTCCAACATTTTTGTGCATCTCATATTAAACTGTCTGAGATCTAAAAACCAAGTTAAACACGAAACAAAGACAACCTGAGTAAACATCACATATGTTTTGTCACCAGTCAGCTTGTGGCCAAAAAGGTCAGTGATATTATGGAAGCATCGTCACTGCTGCCGCGGGTCCTCCATGTAGATGAAAAACTCATTTCCATATCTTATACCCACACAGACCTTACTGCGAGGAAGAACTGGTTTGATTTTCAGAATGGTTGGTTGTATATTTCCACACTCCAAACATGATTTCTAAGCTGTTAGTCAGAAATCAACAGCTTTCTGACAAGTAGAAGTTAAATCTCCTGCAGTTGCAAATCAACTGCAGGAGATTTAACTTCCATATTTCATATTTTTCTCTAATAGTTCATATTTTACCCCATTAACGGGAGCTTTTTATTTATTTATTTTACAAAAAAAACACTGTTCAGAAATAACTTCATATTCATCTTGAGTATTTATTCTGTTTTATTTTTAATTAATTAATTTGTTGTTTTTCCTTTTCCCAATGCCCCCTTTTTGTAATTTTACTTTAAATTAAGTTCCAGGGAAATTTTGCATTTGAGTCTCGCCCAGTGGATGTTATTCCTGATCATTTTACGTCATGGATGTTGATCACGGCGGGGACTGTTGATTGACTTTTGGCCCGTTTGACCTGGGTTGTTACGGCACGCTACTTAACACGAGCAATACTAGTTTAATTAACGGGTTAAAGGAGGTTCTCTTTTCATAAAAACCGCAGGAACGCCTTTCTTCAACCTAAAATATGGAGCCGGTCTGATGAGGCAGGAAACTATTTTCCCCTAAGGTCAACAACGTGGACATTTTTTCTGCCTCACCTGCTGTATATCTCTGTCACATGAAAAACTTCTCCTTGGTTTATATATAGTCTCTGTTATGTAATTCAGATCGGATCTCCTGTTTGCGCTTTAATGCCAACCACAACTCATTCATTCGAGTGAGTTTAATGTCACTGGTTTCTACCCACGATCTGTTTCCTGTCAAACATCGGCTGCTTTGACTCCTCCTGTAGCCACTTATTTCCCTCATGCCCTGACACACCACTCCTTCTGAAGGAGTTTGTCAGCTTTGTCAGAGAGACAGAATGAAGTAAAGATTAAAGTTCATTCCAACGGATGATCTGTGATGACGTGTCAGTCAAACATTCTCTGGGGGTAAAACTCTTCAGGAAGAATGTGCCATGAGAAGCAGGGGCTGCTCCCGCCATTGAGATCCGCACCTCCGCAGGTTTTCTGTGGTCTACTTAATAAAAATTGAGAAAACAACAACTACTACTTTGATGAGATATTGTTCAACCAGATGGAGCATTTTCCTCATTTAATCAGCAGCATGCATGTTTGTGTGTTGGGGTGGTTGGATTGAATGATCTTGCCCTCACTACAATCTTTGGGTCCCTGATGCCAACAAGCCGTACCTGCAGCTGAATCAACGACGCCTAATGCAGTTAAACACAGGTAGAAGTTTACCAGCGTGCTGCTTGTGGTTCAACGCCGTTCTTCCCAAAACATCATCAACCTCCGTTCTTTGGACCTCTGTATTTTTAAAATCCTGAGTAGAGCCATGATGAAGATATTTCCCACCCTCAGAGTATGGATACTGGTGGCATTATCTCAAACACACATGGTTGGGTCATTTCCTGTTCCTCTTCACTATATTAAAGACTGTAGGAAGAAGGCACAACAGTACCCCAGGTTTAGGAACAGTCATGCAGATAAAGTGGATGTAGTGTATTGGAGTCTGCAAGCTCCATCTTTACCGTGTGTCGGTAAGAGAACCCACATTGGTGGCAGCAATAGGAGTTTGCCTCAAGGTGGTTCTAATGTAATATTGTGCAAATTACAATGGTTTCTTTTACGATTAAGAATGTGAAAGGTTTAACAGCTGTTCCAAGCTTTGTTGCTAGATGATTGTAAAAATACTGAAGGCTGTCTTTTCACAATGTGCTCCAACTATTCTCTAGTGAGACAATAAAGTTTTTATGGTGCAAAAATGATTTTTGTTCACATGAATAAATCTTTCAGCAGGCTATGTGCTCCTTTGTGTCATTGACAAAACTCTCGTACTAATCTATTGTTCAGGTTGGCACCATTTCACAGAAACTCCTCAAACCTCTAATGAAGCACCGTTTTGCCTGACTCAACCCATCCCCACAGGAGAAATGAGTCTTCCTCTCTTGAAAGAGCTGGTGTCTTTGGCAGGACTGATACATAATCTCCAATGGTTCAAACATTTGTGTCTCACGCCGCCTCATATTCCCCTCACCTTATAAAATAATATATCCAAAAGGCAGAAAATACTCATTCTGATCATGAGAAAGTTAAATGTTTGGGTAGTTTTTGTGGTAAATTATCCTTCTTAATATCTTAAACCAAGAAATCATATAGAGAACGGCCATGCTGCACCTGCAAGTTTGAGGGTCAACGTTTTTCCACACTCCTTTTCTCTGAACAGAGTAGTATGAGTAGAAGGTGTCTGCGTACTTCAACTTATACACCTTCACTCTCCACTGTTCCATTTGCCTCGCTTTCATTCACACGTATTCTGTCTTGCTGTGACTGACTTCCATTCCCCTTACACCCACCTCTCCGTCCATAGACTCCTGACTGACTTCATCGCTCAGCCTGTTCACCATTGCTGACGAGATGGCGCTCAGAGCTGATCCTTGATTGAGTCCCACCGCCACCGTGAATCCATCCCTCACTTCTACTGCACACTTCTCCATATATTACTAAAACTCGTCACTCAGCATTCTTTCGTACACTCTCTCTAGATCCACAAACAGACACTAACTCTTTCTGGCCTTCTTTATACTTCATCAGCACTCTCAAAGCATCTGAGCGCTCTTTTCTTGGCATGAAACCAAATCCTGCTCACAAATTGTCATCTCTTTTCTTAACCTTGCTTCCACTACTCTTTCCCAGCTCTTCGTTGTGTGGCTCATTCCCTTTATGCGTCTGTCGTTGCCCTTGGTCTTAACATCTGCCCCGTTCTTGAAAAAATGTCTTAGACTTTAAAGCCCAGGAATAAAAAGAAGTTTTAAGTCCATGTTCACTCCACACAGTAGTTTATTGATTTACATATATACGAGAATGTACATACAGAGACGGATGCATCAATTGTTCCCGCCACCAATGTGATAACTGAAGGTTTTTCAAACAGAAGAACCAGATGGGTAAGTACTGTATGAGAGCAGCAGCAGGTTGCAGAGGAAGGAATGTTCCTTTGTGCATGCATGTTGGTTACATATCATATAAAATAAACTTTTCTAAATGCCACGATCGCTTTTAATTCAGGAAACTTAAACTGCACTACTGATAATGAATATGCATTTAAACTATCCATTCTCATTATTAAAGCGCTGTATGTGACATCACTTCAGGATACTGCTATGTTTATCAAACGTAAAAATGCTCCTGTTGTCTGTGTATGAATATCGTTTCTAGTTCATCACCCATTTATAATAATAATAAAAACATAACAAATGGCGCAATCATTTTCTCTCGTCTTTAAGTTCCACAGTTCCCCAAAACATCCCATAAATGTTAGAAAGTAAAGATTTACGTTTACATTTGAACGCATTAGTAGAATAGTATCCATAAAATACAAATCTTTGTGTTCAGTAGTGAGCACTAGACCAGCCCAGAATAATATAAGCTAAAGACAGACTAAGCCACAAGAAAATATTTTTTCCCCCAACTAAAAACCCCAACACACTTGTTTATTTAATAATAATAAATGTTCTTTATAGAGCGCCTCTCATAAAGTTAACTCAACCTGTATCTGTACACTTTACAGATCCAGGGTCAAATAACATGTTAAAACAGGAATTTTGATCAGAAAAAAATAAAGTAAAATAAAAATAAAGACCAAGGCATTTCAAATCCCAACAGATAAATCACAGAGTCAGCAAGATTGTTAGCCAGCTCGCTAACCAGCACAACATCAGGGGGGTTAGTTCATATGGGGGGGGTTTATCGAAAAACCGTTTCTCACATCTGAGCAAAGTCTTTGCGTTCCACAAATTTTTCTTTTTTGAAATGGAAGTTTCTTTTACAACACCGGTGAAATATTTGATATTAAAGCTACTGGAAATAATAGCCGTTGACTGATATTATAAATATCTTCAAAACGAAAGTTGGATAAAATCATTAATCTGTGTGCTGTCCATCAGGTTTATTGGGATCGGTGGCGGCAGTTCCTGCAGAAGTCAGGCAACTTTCTCTGGCGCTCTTAAATTGTATATGAAATTCCTCCAGCGGTTTTGTGTCCACCCAGGATGTACTCATAGTATTCGTATAAGTGAAAATAAAAATCTTTTCAATACCATTTGGCACACGATATTCAGAGCAAACACAGAAAAACTAATAGATACATTCACTCAGGCAACAATTCCCTCCAATGTCAATTTCCTCTCTTACTCTGAGGAAGGCTGGTTCCTTTTTTTTTTTGTCAATAAATATACTCTTGTGAGCGCATTAAGACCCCCTGCACAAATGGCTTGAAACATGGCGCCTATAGCTTCTCACTGTTTGCCATGGCGAATCACAGTACCTTTAATCCACTGATGAAAGCTTTTGATCTTCATTGTAAGCATTTTTCAATCAGAGTTGACTTACTCGGAATTGATTGAACCAACTCAGATCAACGGTTCTGGAACGGAAAACCCAGAGTTTCTCATCTCAGGCTTGGCCGAGCCAGAGCTCAGTGATAAACTCAGTTTGTTGAGCTTGGGTTTGTATTATGTTTACCAGGCAACTAACCAGCAATATATCTTTGAATGACCTGTGATTATATTATTTACACTAGCAGTACATTACATAGAGTTCCCTGGGTTTGTGCATTACTAGCAAGCATGCTTAATAGCAGGACATCTGATTCTGTTCGGGTTGCTAGAATGCTTAACTGTTGATGGAAACCTTGTTCTTTACACAATCTATGGACATAAAGACAAATAGATAAAATTTGTCTTTATGTCAAAAAGAAAGGAAACGTTTACTTGTATTCACCAAAAGTCTTATGCATTCCTCCAAGAATGATAATTCATGCAGTCAGGTTAAAGACCGAATACATGGCATTAGTGAAAGATCAGCAAAGACCACAAGGTTGACAGGATGCTTCGAGGGATTGTACATCAAAAGAATGAAAACTCCATGTCCATGACAGGTTAAAAATGTTTCACTTGAGACACTCCCCATCCTCATACAATATTAACTAAAACACATGATGTCCTCAAGTCAAATGTGCTTCTACAGATCTGACATGCAAATTCATTGGCTCAAAAACCACAAACAGAAGGGGTTTTGAAATATGTGTTCATGAAATATTTGTTCATGAAAAGTAATGTTTATTCACAAACTGACTGTCCAATTTTGTGGAGAAAGACTGAGGGTTATTAAAGGACTAAGTAGTAGAAAGAAGCCCTTCAGGCTTGCATATAGAGCTTGTATGCGTTCACATGTGGATCTTTACACACTTGCTGAGGACAACTTGTTACTTTAATGTAACAAACAGTGGTAGTTTCACAGAAACCAAAAAATAGTCATCTGACTTTTTTGTGCAGGTTACAATAAACACCCGATTGCAAGTCAGACATTTTCACCTCACACAAAACCGCAGATGTTTTATATAACAGGCCTGAACTGGAGACAGTCCAGAACTAAATAGGTACTTGAGGCCTGAACCAACTCGGAATATTACTATCGGGTCTCCAAAAAGCCCTGCCGGGCACGTTTGCCAGACGGTCAACAAATCATGGGTTGCACAGTCCGGCTTGCCTGAAATGAAAAGAAGAAAAAACATTCACCCACTATCAAAAGTACAATACGTGTCTAGATGCCTGAATGTATTCATTTTAAACTAGAAAGACACAAACGTCTGTGCTTCTGTAAAAACTGTACGTCACAGTTGAATGAAAGTTATTTAGACTGTGGATCTTCTCACAACAATGAACAAACTCGGTAGATAGATTAGTGACGGGCTCCTTTTTCACCGACTGTTGAAGTTGGAAATGTTGCGCCTTTATTACGCCTCACGGTTTTATTCTTTAGGAAAAATGTCATGAAACATCACAGTTGATTTAATGAGCGTCGCTATCGCTTTGATGTCACGTCACAGAACGATCGAGCATTGTGTTTTCATACTCTTGACCGCACTGGTCGCTGAAAGTGAGCGTTCCTTTGCGGATGGAAGTACTTGTATATCCGAGCACGTTCTGGACACAATTACTTTACTAAAGGTGAGGAGGAAAAAAATGCAGTTTTTAAAGTTACCTCTCATAAAGAATAAAGAATACGAAGCAATTAGGGCAACTTTAGCATGGATATATTAATTTTAAAAAAATCAGCTCGTGGCACTAGACTCAGACTGCTATTTTTATCGGACGGCAAACCTCTGGAATTGGAAGAAGTCTAAGTTCTTCCTTTTGATGACTGAGCAAGGAAAGGTATCTGCACATTAAAGATTGACAATAGGATAGTAAAGCATCTTTGTATGTGGGTTAGGCTTACTAGGTCTCACGGCGCCGATTGATTGTTGCACCTCTAATCACCTTCTATGCAGTACATGATCAACACTGTGAACTCTGTATGACACTTGAAGGGCAATACCAACATACTTCACATCACAAAATTCCACCAGAGCCTCCTATACAGACAATTAACCAAAAAGGAAGTAGAGATGAAGAGGACCTGCAGGTTTGTAAACAGACAGGATTTACAAGCAGCCCAACGAGTTCACAACTGCCATTTACTCATTATTTATAGTGTGAAAAGATGCCCTGCCAAAAAGCTGAAGAATAAACAAAACTACAAAATGTGCGTGTGTGTTTGGGTATGGGAGAGAGAAAGAAGCCAGAGAAGAGAGCAGCTGACAAGTTTTTCTTTGCTCATCTTGCAGTGTCGTACCATGGTATGAAGGTAGCTGCCCATCTGCAGCAGACACTCCAGTGTCTCCATCATCTGCTCTTGGTGGAGTGCGTGGAGTCTTGAAGATATATTGCTCTCGAGCTCACGAACGGTAGTTTTGAGAGCTACTGAGGCACACTGGAGGACACTCATTCCTGAGGACACACGTATTCGATACGGTAATTCATAACTCATATTAGGAGTATTGGTTCATAACAGACACTCCCTTACTCTTTCGCTTTGTTTTCATTAATTCACAGTCATTATGCGATACCATTGCTTTAACGGCAAAAATATAATAATCCCCATCCCAATGTCGAGATCCTAATTATTTATAACAATTAGTGATTGATTTAACAAACTGCCAGGTTCATGTACAACCACATTGTCCTGCTTGACCACAGGTCAGAGGTCAGAGCGAAGCTGTAAGATCCCTCTCTACCTCTCTTCCATGTTGCAGACAGCAAAAGTAATACTTTAATAATAACCTTCAATCCAGTGTGTTGACAATTTTCCTGGATGGGTTCATTCTTCTCATTATTTTTTGGACACATCTTTAGCCAAATGGAATCTTCGTGATTTCAACGTGTTTTTTTTCAGCTGGATGGACGCAGTGACAGTAGGTGGTTTAACATGGGACATGGTTTTCCTATAAGAATTAAACCTTTCCCAATTGCAATCTCGGTCGCCTGTTTACATGATCTGTGATCTTTTCAGACCCGGCGTTCACATTCATTCATCCACACTCCCGTTCGTACTGTGCGATAATGCTACGATGAGCTGGGTGCCAACCGCCAGCAAGCGCTGAGAAGAAGAAGACGACAAAGAGGTCATGCGTGGAAGGGACCTTTCGTCCATCTAACCGTCCAAATATTTTCAACTATTTTAAAGTTGCAATGAATAAATCACTCTCAGATTAAGAGAAGTACTATTTTGAAGTCGCCATATTTAAAATGCACTAATGAATGAAACACACTGTATGTCATCCATTAGAAAACAGTGCTATATATTCACAAATATTAACTGCACATACATACACACACAACACACACACACACACACACACACACCCCACCTCTGTGCGTGCGCTGACAAAAACTCAACCGGAGCATGACGTCATGACGCTGGGCATGCACAGATACAACTCAAACAGAGAGCTTTCCGAAACCGTGTTTACTTACAGCGAATCTCATTCGAAAAGGGCCTCTTCTTTAGGACAGGGGTGTTTACATGCAACATTTACTTTCCGATTAGGCACCTTTTCTGAATCTATTTGGAATCAGGCTGTCTGTGTAAACCAACCTACTGTCTATTTCATCGTAGAGAAGTTTGTGGTGTTGAAAATAGTTAGTGGTGAAGCTTTGCGGCACAGACACAACTGTAAGGCACTCCTATTTGTCCTCGGTTACCATCAAAAGTGCTAAATCCGGTGTGCCTTGAAAGAACGGGTGATGATCAGATTTGAGGGACGAGCTCTTCACCTTCTACTCCTCTAGACATTTCATTTTAGTTAAACCTACTCTTAACATTACTCAGCTGAACTAAGTCCAGGAAGTGATTGCACAAGCAGCAGAGAACAGCTGTAACTGGTCAGTGGCAGTGGGTTAGGCTGCGGCGCACATATTCTGCCTTGCAGTGGAGCGTGTGTGTAAATATCGCTCGATCGCATTAAATTATTCCGAGGCCATAATTGTGATTTTGATTTATTTTGAATAATTGTGTAGCCACAATTGTTACGTAGCAAATTTGCATTATGTCCTCCACGTCAGGGCTAATTTTCCACCAATTTGTTAGTTGGTTGGTTTCTACACAGGTTTATGCAATCATTACTGGATGTATTTACATAACATAAGGTGTAACATAACTTAAAAATTTGGAAACAACTGATTTGAGAGTCCAGTTCTTACCAAAGTTATCAGTGGCTTCAACATCAACATACCCACCATCCATCATGGTGTGTTTCAGCACCTAGAAGAAAACAAGAAAACTGGTTAAAGTCTGAGAAGCTTTTAATGTTTATGATGACACTTTCACAATGAGATGATGAAACCTTTAAGTAGGGTTTAAAAAAGAAGCACTGAGTCATATTATGGTGAGAGAGAGGGATGGAGATAGAGAACTGCCACAAATATGTAGCTCAAATAATAAAGATTCATACAGAATGAATCTTATTTGAGAATGGTGATAGATTGTTCAACATAAAAACCATAATTTAAGTCAAATTTCCAACTTATTATGATAAAGTGCAGGGATCGAGTGTCAATCTATTAGATGCTGCTACTTCATTTCACATTAGGCAGATGTGAGTAAAGATCAATGTTACAATTGTTTGAAATGTGTTCTTTCAAAATTGTCTTTAACGTTAACGTATAAATCCATGTTCAAGTGTTTATTGTGTTAATACATGTATTAGATGTAAAAAAAAAAAGTGTATTATATCATTGCTGGTGCACTTCTGATAGACAGTTATTACATGACTTTGTTTTAACAGCCGGTTATTTTCCACTTGCCTACATTCCAGTAACTATGGCGTTGGTGGAGGGGAATTGAAGTTGTGATGGGTGTTTAGAGTGTCTCATGATCAGAAGCCTACAAAGCTTTGCATAGGGGAACAGATGTTTGTGTGGTTGGAGGAGGTTGCATAAGATGGAAATGAACAAACTCACTTGATTTGGCATGTAGAATGCTGCTCTGGCAACGTTTGGAATTCAAACAACGAATACCTGACTCCCACACTCAAACTGTTTTTCCTGTGGAGCTTGACTCACTACTTTTTGAGCAATACATAACCACATGTGCAGGAAATACATTTGAGTGCATTCAAAAGTTTTGAATTTTTAGAAGTCTGTGAGATGTAAATAAAACTATAAAATGTGCGTCCAAAAGCACAGATATCCCCCATAACTGGAAAACTTGAATTTGTGCAGATATGCATAGATTATAACCTAAATCTGAGATAAATATAAACAAACTCGTATTAAATGATGCAAAAAATGTGAAAATTAGGAAAATTAAGAGCTCAATTATGGTTTGCACACCTTAATGGCAAAAAAAACCCCAAAAAACAAAGCCCGAGACAACCGAAAAATACCAGCATAAAATACTCATGTCCTCGAAGGTTTAGTTTTTATACTTTAGAGAAAAAATGTACAGTTTTAACAAGCGATGTGGAATCAATTAGCTGTCCATAATAAAAGCATAAGAGAAAAATATAAAATCTTCAATATAAAAAAACATTGTTTAAAATAATAAATTCCTTCTTCTTCTGTTCAGTAATTAGGAGATGAGCACAATTGAGAGTTTTTGAAGGTCTTGAAACCTTCATCTAGGAAAAATCCTACTCGCAGAGCCTATCGTCAACTTTTATAGAAATAAAGAAAACATACACGTTAAAGTTCCAAAGTCGCAAAAGGTATCTCTTCAATAATTAGCTGTGTGTAGAAAGTTTTGTTGAAAAATATTGATTTGAGATCTGCACGAGGCAAAAATGACCTCCAGTCTAATTTCTATCCATGAAAACAAACAAACAGAAAAGACACCACTTCATGTATGATTGACGTGTGTACCGAGTTTCTTGAAGAAAAAGAAACCCAGTTTGTTTTGAGTAATGCTCCAGGGACAAATGTGACAGACTGATAGTTCACATTAATGACACTGTGTTAGTAGCGGCGGAAAATAATTGCAGATTACTTATTATCTGACAAATAGACTGACTGACTAATTCTTACAAACTCAGGTGATCAAACCCTGAGAATGAAATGAAGGGACTAAAAAAGAACCTAGAGGGTTTACACGTGGCAACAGAGTGTGAGAGGTACTGATGATGAGATGGCACCACACCTACAGTCCGTGACTCATTCCTCTAAAACATCTGCTGCATGCAGTTAAGATGCGTTTAACAGTTTGGAGAGAATACCAACTCTGAAGTATGAAGACTGCTTATGCAAAGCCGATATTTAGTTTCACCTATGAATACCTGAAGGACAGCTTGGTTCAAAAAACGTTTCCCGTGAATAATAGAGACAAACCAAACCCCTTTTAGAATCTAAAGGTGCATACAGCAGACTGATCCGACAGCTGGAGTCATTTTTCACTCAACACGTGACATTTAAAAGCGCCACGAAAGTATGACACTTGACGACTTGCTGTAGACTGATGGTGAGTAAAACCGGTTCTGTTTTTTCCTCTGAGCCGTTGTGTAAATCAGCAGACATGCAGAAGCCGTTGGGTAAAAAGGAGATGGTTTCGTAGAGGCCAGTAATGTCTAACAAACTCTCACTCATTCTCTCGGTCAGTTAGCACGCAATGCGGGATAACGTGAATGAGAACATGTGACTTTCAGTTCAGTTGGACGTCTGAAAATCAAAAACGGGTAAAATGGAATGAAATGAGATATTCCATTCACCATGTAATCATATACCTGGGAACCTTGTTTTTCAAAGTGGGTTGCAGGACAGAACTTTGCCGTATGGGAAATGTGTTGATCCAAGTGCATGTAGTGGTGCAGGAGGTCATTTTTGGTGAAGGATGCTGCCTTGAAAAACAACTAACCATGAATCATTAAAAACAAGTTGCTCTCTTCTAACTTTTAGCTGCAAAGAATGAGTGATCCCTGTCTTTTCACTTTATCACCACCTTTGGTATGTGCGTGTTATGCACACGTGTCGCACAAGTGTCCTGACTGAAGCATTGAATGATTCAGTATAAACGGGCATCTTAAATAAAACAAGTCACCTTAACTAACAATTACTTTCACCGTGTGCTCTAAAACTGGTTGTAACATTTGAACACAGTTACTCCAAATACAGTGTGAAGTACTGCTACGAAGCTGATGACAGGGACAGAACGGAATCTTTGACCCACAGGTTAGTGTGCAGAACAAAACTGATGGTGTGCTTAAAAAGCTATGATCGCTGGTCTGACTGTGTCAATAAAAATGACTATAATGTTTCCAATGCTGCATGATATTGTGTGTGTGTGCGTGTGTGTAATCGTACTCGGATTAGTGGAAAGCAAAATACTTCTGCGAGGCAACGTCAAATCTCAGAGGCGACTGCAGGATCAGAGCTCTAGAGCTTGCATCACCAAATGGCGGGCCATTGTCAAGCTCTGGACCCAGATCCCGTCCGGACCTATTATCACATTTTGACAAGAATTTTTATTTTAACCAGCGCAGATTTTCCTGCTTATAGTGTAGTGGTTTTAGTGGTCCAGGAAACTGGCAAACCAATGCATGCGTTCTAAATATCACGCATGATGCTACTCAGCCAATCAATTGATTCACTCTGATCATCGCTGCGACAGGACCCAAGGATACTGTATGTGAGCGTACACACACACACACACACACACACGGAAGAGGCAGCTGAGAGGAGAGAAACACGAGAGTCGGAGAAAAAACAAGCGAGTAATGGAAAAATATAAAATACTTTAGCTGACAGGGGCAAACCCGCTGCGACTCAAAAAAAACTGATGCAAACAGACAAAACACAAGCAAATTAAGAAAATATCTTCATCAATTTGAGAAAACATGTGCTTCATTTGGAAAACACACTGCAATAGCCACAACACATTAAGAAAAAATACAAACTTCAAAAACAACACAAGGGAAGTGTTTCGAGAGGACACCTAAAATCGCTGCACCCCGGGCAACACAACAAATGAAAACTCTTTAACACCATCACGCAATCTAACTTCGGGTGTTGCCATGGAAACCTGTACACACCAGTTGTTAGAATGTGGGCTGCAGAAGAAATGTCGGCCTGTGTTATACCTTGACTGAAGTAGATTCTGATCCATATATCATGGATTGAAACTACTTGATTTTCATCTTAGAGACACCAGATTTCTGATGGACATTTAGAAAAAAAACAGTAAACGCCTTTGTTGTTTCATCGTATCAACAAAATGATTGCTTGTTGTAGCTCTTCTACAACCGGCTTGACAGGAACGCAGGCTCCGTCCTGTAAAATATAGTTAACAGAAATGGAATCTTATGTTTTTCTAAAATGAAGCACTTTATTTAAAGATACCTTCTTCAAAAGTCATTTGTTTTTGTTTTTTTAAAGCATGACTACTGAAATTTGACTACTAACTACTTGGCAACTTGAAGATACTTGGTACAGAATCATAAACTTTGCCTGAGGAAATAATTGTCTGACTGAAACTCTTTGAATTTGAATTGATTAGCCTTCTCTAGTTGAACCCTGCCCCCGATGACAACGTGAGACGCATACAGGGCCCTGTGAAGGTGCAGCACCCTCTTTATACTTATTCAACATTTTCAACAAATGATAATTGAATACTTCCAATGAATTAATAGTGAGTGATGTGACCTTTACCCCACCTAATATTCTTTTAAGATAATTAAAATGGAGCATGCTGTTTGCAGATATAATTCTATCCCTTTCACCTCAGCCAAACTCATTCAATTAGGTAAACAATGTTACCTTCAGAAGAAAACAAGTTGGGTTTATAATCGTTGGCTGCAAAATGCTCAACGATCAACCACCTACCGACTGCAGTGTGTGTAACACAAAATGATTGAAAATAAAGTTTGAGAATAAAAATAAAATAATGCGGCATACAACAGACTACAAGCCATACAGCTCAAATCCCCGAGCCCACCTGCACCATGACAGTCTCTTCCTTTGGCTGTTTTAGAACACAGGATGGCCGATGGAGATGATCGTGGTGAAACCGTCTTGTCAAATAGTGTTGCATAACTGTAACTATCTACCCCAGAAGCTAAAAGAACATCTCTATTGACAGTTGTTCACAGTGAAAAGATTACAGGACCCTTCGGTCCATAGGACATGTGACCTGTTAGCAGTCAGGTTAAAATAAAATGAAGTCATGACATCAAAAATATTCAAATGTAAAACTTCCCAGCAAAATGGCTACATATCGTTCAAGGGCTACAGAGGTCATCACGTGAGGAATTCTTAACTGCTGAAGAATCCACCAATTAGTATATTTCCACAATAACATTTAGTAAAGGCTGGGGCGTGAGGACTTCTTTTGTTAACATCGGAAAATAGCCTTACTTTGCGATGATTGACTTTAGGCACACAATGGTCATAAAACCAAAGGATGCAGTCTGCACAGTTAGCAAGGTAAACAGACCCAGGCATGACTGTGTGGATCTAGATTCATCTTAGATAACATCATCTTTTGAGTGTGTAAAATGACAACTTTACGTCTGTGTGTGGTGCTAAAATCTCTGGGCTCATGGGGGAGTATACATACCGTTTCTGCTCCGAGTCATCCAAGATGTTTGTTGAGGGCTGTATATCTAACTGTGACACTGGAGAAAGACCTGTGTCATCCTGTTAAATTATTTCCCCTCATCTTGCTGTGTTGATTGGGTTAAACTTGACTGTTTTGACGATAATCCACTGCTGAATTGTGGTTTTGTACTGAAGACTTTATGTAAGTACCAGAAGCACTCAGACACATTTTAAAGTATTGAATGCTGGTGCACCTACACTTTTGGAAGTCTGTCCATGATGACCGTAGTGGAGACAGAAAAACGTATTACTTGGCGTACAAGAAGCTTACAAGAAGCTTGCTTGTACGAGAGGAGAGTGCCCTCTGACTCAGTTTAACACGGACCATTTGAAAATGCCAGCTATTTTGCATATAAATACTGAAAGTAACAAAGTTTGAGCAGAAGCACATTAACACGCTGGTAACAGTGAGATATCAACCAAAATCTAATGATTACCTTTCTGCACCGTTCCTAGGGACACTTTGATCTGGATTGAAACAATTCCTATAAACTAAAACCTTAACCTGTTGACCTGTTGTTTTTGAATGTTTCAAACTTTTTTTTTTCTGAGAATTTGACAAAAAAGTGAGGATATACCATTATCATAACTGGGAACATGTTGCTAGCATCCAGCTCAGACTAGAGCAGTGAATATAATGTCCTTGTACTGTTTTAAGCTGAGCATATGTCAAAAAGATCCCATTATGTTGTATCTGTGTTTTATGCTGCATATCAGCTGCTCTGGTATCAAACCAGGTTCTAACCTCCAGTACTCGGATGTAGCCTTTCTCAGCGCTGAGGTGGAGGCAGGACTTCCCCACGTTGTTTGTGGCATTGACATCCGCCCCCCAACGGATCAGATCTGCTACCATCAGGTGTTGGTTGTTCTTTGCTGCGTGCAGGAGGGCAGTCTGCAAACACAAACATTATATTACCATAACCTCCAAAGGTGGTAAACATGAGCAAGACTTACTAGCAGTATCCACCAGACATTTAAACACTCTGTAGTTACTGAATATTGCAAAGATGTTTAGAAACAGTTTAAGAAGAGAAATATTGCATGCTCTGCTATTTTCTTTAGATAAAATCCCTTTTGCTATTTTCAGGATCAATAGTAATATATACAAAGCAGAAAATATGACAAGTCTTTTAAATGAACAACAAATTTTTCCCCTTTTCTTTAAAAAATCCCAGCATGTTTATTGCTTGACTTGCAATAAAATGTCTCTACGGTATGCACTAAAACAGTTATAATAACAAATTAGACTTTTATCCGTATCACAGCTTCGGTCTATCACGCCTCCTGACAATTTTATTTGTACGCGTGTCTAGGGTTCATTATTTATTATTTACACAGTATAGTTTGTATTTAAAAAAAAAACTAACTCTCTAATTTGGTCTAGATCTCAATAAGAAGGGCATTCTCCTTGGGAAAGGGATGTTTACGTGGATCTTTTATTTTATATTAAAATAGGCATTTCATCCATTTTTTTCGTAATAAGCGGGCTACGTAAACCTACCTAACGTCTAAGTTTATGGCAGTGCAGAATCCAAGGATATATAGTTCAAACACCCATCCACCAAGCCCCGGAGTCACTATCACAGTCCTTGTCTTAAATTTTATCCACCCCAAAATTTGGACTGAGTGAGCCTCTGTTTGCACTCAAAAAACGAGGTGGATAACCTCCTTTAGCTCCCTTCATTATGGGAGGTGCGTGTCCTGGGAGACGCCGGTCTGGTGGGTGACAAGTCAGGGGAGATCAGATGTAATAATAATAATAACAACTCACATTTATAAAGCGCCTTTTAGAGAGTTGATCCAGTTTAAAACGAGTAGCTGGCAAAACACGCAGTGCAAACCGGTGTCCAGGGTTAGCAGGCTACCGGCGGATTGTGCGGGACGATCTTGGCCTCTTCCTCGTTTAGTGTGGCGCCACTGTGAGTATCTGTTTCAGTATTTATCAGACATTCTTTGTCTGAAGTGTGTGGGAGCTATACGTGACATAATGGTTAAGTGAGGGAGAAGCACGCTAAAACACGGTGCGCCATATGGTTGTTCAGATTTAAACGAAGCCTCGAGGATTTTTAGTAAGAGTTACCAGAATTAATATTAAGTAATAAACTTAACGCACTTCCATCAGCAGTTACAAACACAAACACTACAGACTGTCACCAGCAGTTATAAACACAAACACTACAGACTGTCACCAGCAGTTATAAACACAAACACTACAGACTGTCACCAGCAGTTATAAACACAAACACTACAGACTGTCATCAGTAGTTATAAACACAAACACTACAGACTGTCACCAGCAGTTATAAACACAAACACTACAGACTGTCATCAGCAGTTATAAACACAAACACTACAGACGGTCATCAGCAGTTATAAACACAAACACTACAGACTGTCATCAGCAGTTATAAACACAAACACTACAGACTGTCAGCAGCAGTTATAAACACAAACACTACAGACTGTCATCAGCAGTTATAAACACAAACACTACAGACTGTCAGCAGCAGTTATAAACACATCACTACAGACTGTCAGCAGCAGTTACAAACACAAACACTACAGACTGTCAGCAGCAGTTACAAACACAAACACTACAGACTGTCAGCAGCAGTTACAAAGTTTATGTTTGTAACTTGACGCCCTGCCATCAGCAGTTAAACACGAATCTTACACGCTGCAATCAGCAGTTATAAAAACACACTTTATGCACCGCCATCAGCAGTTAAACACAAACATTACAGACTGTTACCAGCAGTAATAATCAAACTTTACGCACTGCCATTCGCAGTTACAAACACAAACTTAACGCACTGCCATCAGTTGTTAAAAACACAAAAACTACAGACTATCACCAGCAGTTATAAAAAAAAACATTACACACTGTCATCAGCATTATGCTGTCATTATCAGACCATATATATACAAACATAACACTGTCATACTGCGTGTTATTCTCATCTCTGTACATTCTGTATAGAGATGAGAATCAGAATTTGGATTTTTATCATTGAAAAACTAATTTGTTACTCTAGATCCAAAACTAATTCAAATTCCCTCCAAACAGTCAATTTCTCATGGTTTCCAGTAGATTTAAACTTTCCTGAAGACAGGTTTTGATTGATGTCCTCCATGGTCAAAGCTCGGCTACAACACGAGAACCTAACACTTGAAATGTAACACATAGTCAATGTCACATTCACGCGCTCATGTGAAAAAATCTTCATATACTGAAAAATGAAGGGTCAAACACAGAGACAAAGACTGTAGATCCTTTATCTGCTTTAAACAGGGCTTTCACTAAGATATCTGGCTACCGTGACCAAAGCTGACATTGAATTTTCACTGAACAAAATGTCTAGATAATTGTCTGACTCCCGTTGAATATCCTAATTCTAGTGCTGACCTTCTCCAAGTACCTCATTGAGAGATATGAATAACCTTCGTGAGACAGTTGATAAATTAAGTGGTAGAAAGACGGAAGAAAGCACTGACCTGAAGAAGGTGTTTACGTGTGATAAGAAACTACCACTCCTGTTTCTGCCTGCGCTACATGATGTTTACTCTCTGGCTTCTTAGCTACCTTTAGTAAACAGATTTCCTAGTAGGCCGTTGAATTACTGCTCGGTTTAGGATTAGCTTGCCTACGTGAGTAAGCATAATACACCAGAAGTAGCATCTGGACCAACTCTGAAGCACAGAACGGGTACTTTATTTTGAACAACCGAGATTTTGCTGTTATATTCATATTTCATCAGTGACATATAATAATCATCGGGTGGATGAGTGTTTCACTATTGTGACAGGCAACAAAAAATCGGAACGATAAAGAAACATCATAAAAAGAAACAGAATTATGGAAGTCTACTCTACCATTCCATCAGAGTCCTTGAGCTCCAAGCTCTTCATTGCCGCCATCCTCTTTGCGATGCAGTAGCCCAATGCCCTCTTACCGACACACGCCACTGCATGTAGAGCCCTGGAGGGACAGGATTAATTGTAGGTATTTAAAAAAAATTTTTTTCAGAATAAAAAGTCATTCACTGACACAATGACGAAGGATCCGATCTGTCAGCACCTGGGTTATGTAAGACTTTCCTTTGGTGTCCTGTTTGGCTTTATACATGTTTTCCAGCGTTTATCACGGTTTCATACTTTTACATGTTCCTCATTGGCCTTCTTTCTCTAGTGTATTTAGTCGTTCTTGATAGTTCATCTTCCGACATTGTGTGTTGAAAATTCTACCTTCTCTCTCTCTCTGAGTTTTTTCTTTTGGTATTCTTTATCTTCTCTCACCTTTTAATTTGCTGTCTTCTCGCTGATTGTTATGTTTGCCAATGCTTGAATAATGTTCTGGTTTTGATCCCCATGCATTTTTATTTTGAATAATCAACTCTGCCTCCAGCGACTGCTGTTTGCACAAGGGTTCCTTTCCTTATGATCCTTTATGTTGAAGAGGAAAAGTCAAATGGCTGAGGAAACATTTCGAAACTGGTTTCCAGCAGTTGGGGGCTTAAACATAAAAAAAAACCAAAATAAAAAAACAACAACTTTTTTTTATGTACTTTCAAGTAAGAATCCATAAAGGGTTTTTGAAAATGTATATTATAATAATGTGGTACTGTCAAACACCAAAAGCCACATGTGGTTAATGTTGCCTAGAATGAGCAGCGATGAGGAGCAGGTCGTCTATGGAGGTCTGGTAATATAGGGGATGCTACCGTCCTGTGTCGGGGCTTAAGAATCAACCATTTGTTTTTCTTGTTTTTTTGAGATCACGATTAATTATAATTTTATTTCACTCAACATTCAAACAGACGCTTAATGAAAGAGTGCTTTGACTTGCCTCATCTTCTCTGAATGCCAGAAAGTTCCACATCTCAGAATGTGAACCTTTTTTCAATACAGGCCCACTCTAGTTTGTTGGATTAATTTTGTTGTCACTTTATATATATATATATATATATATATATATATATATATATATATATATATATCACTCACTCTGACAGCTTTGCCCCTAACAAATACACTGGTCTCTGTCTCACTCCAAGTATCACTTGAATTTTCAAATTACCCTCCCCGCAAAAAAACATGTATTGGTGAATCTACAATGACCTTACGTTCTGCCTTGTTCGTCGGTGCTCAGCAACTCAGCATCAGAGATTTCCTTCAGGTGGTTCTCTTCTTTTTGCAGCTGTGTCCAGAAGAAAGCAGAGCTATTTGTGTACCAGTCACGATCCTCCCCTTGTCCTCCGATGTTGGAGAGCTGGAGATCGTTGGGCATAATGCCAGGAGAAGACAGGGCCTGGTGGTACTCTGCGTTGCTTGGTGAGTAGCTCCAGTAGGACGAGGGGCTGGGGATAATCTCATCAGACTCGTCACTGTTGTACTCTGCACCTTGGTTAAAAATTGCATGTGAGATGTGGTTCTTTCTGCTATTGGTCAAGGTTTTACTGATCTAGTCACCATTAATTACCAGATGGATGATACTCAGGAGACACAGGAGGTTGGGAGGACAAGGACTGGGGAGAAGAGCGGTAGTTGTTACTGGCCCTGAGATCCTCCTCCAGCACCTCAACAATGATTTCCAGTTCCTCCAGGCTTTTAGTGGGTCGTTTTCTCTGAAAGCCAGAGCAGGTATGCCGAGTTATATGAACAGCTCTCAGAAACTGAGGTATGATTTACAACTTTCCATGTACAGAGGGGAATCTTCTGGGAGGAGCTGGGGAGCACTGTGTTTTTGAAACTCTCACCTTGTTCCCATGACGTACTTTGCAGGTTTTGACTCGTTTTTTCTCTCCTTTGGTAAAAAAAAAGTACAGTATGTTGAGTGTTGAGTTTGAAGACAGCTGATCAACTACTGAAATATGAACAAACAACTACTTGACAGCACACCTGAAAACTTTGACGTGAACAGGGGTTTTACTGACCTTTGACTGTTTTGTCGTGGATCTTCTGAATGTGTATCAAGACACAACAAACGACAATTGATTAATGTGGATGGTCTTCAATGCCCTTTAGGTTTTTCACACAAGCATAAATGCTGCGGACTTTCAGGAATACTATCAATAAAAACCTTTGCATTTAAACTGTTTCTACCAAATGAATTTGCTGTCTGTTCATATATTAACTAAGTTACTAAGTACAAGAGAAAACTCCAGACGGATATTGACACTAAGAGGGTGAAAAAAAGCACAGATTAAATGCGGCTTAAATTGCTTTGAATTGAGATCACAATTCTTTTTCTAATTTTACTACCCTTACTGAATGAGGTTCAACAAAAAACATATAGGATGGTGCAAAATATAAAACAAAAAATGAAGTGCTATAGAATCAGCAAATCAAGTGTTAGTTTTGTAATCCTAGGATATTACAAATATCCTAGGATCTGTATCTGTAGTATGGACCACTTTGTTTTTCCTAATACACGGCACTGTTCTGGTGTTATTCAGATATTCGTACTGTCAAAATATCAGCCAGATAAAGGATAAATGAGTATATTCAGATATTTGGGGAGCCCCCCTAGTTTCACTTAACAGTTACTAACACTTGTATAAAATGGTTCTATTTATTTGAGGTGCTTCTATTGGCAAAACATTGTTTAATATACATGCGTATTTCACTTGCATCTTCCTCTCTGAACCCAAAAAACTTGCACACCGCTCTCGTGCATAAGCAGTGTTTTCTCCTGAATGAATTCTGTCGTTTTTATTTTCTCACCATGCCAACTTTTCCCTGGCATATTAAACGGTCTTTCTTTCTTGCACTTAATTTCACATTGCATTCACATCCAACACAGGCTTCAAGCAGTCAATGACCTGCATCCCTTGTTGAGTAACACTAACTCAGGAATACGAGTCCTTCTCTTCCAGTAACGATACATATGTTTCTTTACACTTTTTCACTTGCTCATTACCATGACCTAAGTAAAAACAAAAGCTGATTTGTATTATTTGTGAGGAAACAAGACAGGAAAAATAAAAAATTAAATACATTTATAAAAAAAAAACACCAGTATCGCTACACTTGCTTTGGATTGTTGCCATTTTTTGTCTCTAAGCAAAGTCCACTTCAAAAATAGATGACTTAAATGACCTTTAAATCTTCTGGTTCCCAGCCTTGAGACCGGCGGATGTTTCTCAGAAGATCCTTTACTGGCATTTTGACCCGTACTCCTAGGTAGACCTTCTCAGCATCATAAAAGGAAGATTTTGCACCTGTTGAAGAAACAGTAATGTTAATAAAAAAGCAGTCTCTGCTGTCCATCAATTTCGATATAACAAATGATGGAAGGGAACCTTGCAGGATCGTCCACGTCTGTTGGCCTGAGTTATAATATCGCAACTTGGCTGAAGTCAGGACAAAGGACATGAGATCACACATGAGTTTAAAGCAAAATGTAGTTTACTTTTCATAGCCGCAATTTACTTATCAAAATGAAACCAACTGGAAGCCAGGGGGAAGAGCCAGACTTGGCTAACTGCAACCAGTTTATGTAAAGACGTTGTGACTCAAAACTAGGTGAGCCGAGTCACCCTTACATCCAAAATCGACAAATCAGGCTCCTAGAGAAGAAGCATGCTCAATGAACTCAAATCAATAAAATCATGCTGCATAAAATCAACATAATAATGGCTTTGATACCACAGAGACCGTTATTAAGATGAATCACTATCCTTTTTTTTTTTTAGACTTAGACTGAACATGCTCAAACTGGCTCTAACCCGTGGAGTCAAAGTTATTGGATGTTGAGCGTTGCGTGAACTACTTAAACACAATAATGCGTAGTTAATGAAGGAAAGCTCTACGACCATCAATTGGATATGAATAGTCTTGGTGTTTGAAGACCAGTAAGAGTTGAATCCCAGTTTCAGTTACAATCAAACCATGTCTGAGTGATCAGTAATATCCAAGAATGTGAATTTCTTTTCTACATAAAACAGGATAAATCATTATTCTAACAATAGGGGCACGCTCAGCATTTACTGAATTGACTCTAGCTGATGAATAATAACTACATATATCACCTGGAGATCAGAACACCAAAGAGTAAATTACATGATGGTTTTGGTTTGATAGGGCAAGGTGGACTCTCCATTTTGAACATTAGGACAGCCCGAGTGAGTGAATATAGAGAAATAGGTGAGTAAATTCAAAAACAACTTGAATCAGAAGACTCACAGGCCCGAAGATTTTATCTGCCAGTACCGGTGAAAAAATGAGCACAATTGTTCGGACTGCCTGCAACAGAACAACAACTGGTGGGAGAAATCTAATTCAAAACACTAAAACCAAAGTAAAAATGTGCTTTCACATTGCGCAGGCAGTAAGTACTGAGTGAAACCATGGGGTTCACACTCTGTGAAGGACTAGTGGGTAAGGACAAAGCCCCATGTAATGAGGAGAATTTTGTGGAGCTGTGTTTGTAGTCATTGGTAACAATGGAATAAAATACAATGAGTCGGGTGCCTTGGATAAACTGGGAAATTTATTGACAAACACTCAATTCAATATTACAAAGAGAAATGACAAACACACAAACACACACGTTTGTGAATGTGTTTCTATTTTGAATTTGATGCTTATTACATGATGCCTTCAGTGCCCAGCTGAGAAATGGGCACTGACTAGAGCACATAACTCTAGCAAATGGTCAGTAGACCTTTTTAATTAAATGAGGTAAAGATGTGTGTGCCAACAGAATGGATCCACCCTTTTCTCTGGATCCACTCCAAAATGTGTTGTGTGAGCTTATTTGGCATTTGTCATACTCTACCATCCAGTTTCATAGTAATCTGTCTAGTTTGATGCACGGAAACTGCCAAAAAGATTGAAATGTTCAATAAAGTGTAAAAAATAAACAAATAAATCCAGAATCGGCTCCTTTACCCATATACACTCCAAAATCATCCTTGCCACAAACACAAGCCCCAAACCAAGTTGGATGACAATCTTTCAGGTATTGTTTGTGTAATCCTGCTGACAGACAAACATAGACGCTGATGTTTTCTTCAGCAGCAACTTATCAATCAATCCTTATCAATCTACAGCATTGTTCTTTCTCTTTAAACACTCATTTTTCAAGTTTGTGTTTGATATGGATGGCAATATAAGTTTTTCTTGGGGTGTGATCACTTTAAAGTAACAACAGATTTGATCCTCCACTCAAAAACAGAGACCCGATCAACAATCAACATTTGAAATGTACCCAGAGATGCATTCTAATGCTAGTCTCACCTAATCCCCCACATGTATTAGCTGATAACAATTTCAAACAGGTTATTTTACTCCAACAAGTAAAAATGAATGGGATCTTCTTCGGCCGATGCTATCACTTAAACAAACCACTAGTTCCTCTCCAATGTAACTGAAAAACTGACAAAAAATAGCGATGTTCACATTACCAGGCGAAGGAAAATCCAAACCAGTTTTTGGGCGAGACGTGGCAACTTTTTTTTGTCTAAAGCAAAAGTCTTGATTTTTGAGTAATACATGTAATTTTCACATATCGTCCTATATCGGATTAATGAAATCATTCCCCAGCGATAATACAACCAGAGAGGTGATATTAGAAGAACAATGAAAATCGTCTGCTGCTCACCTTCTGCTTGTGAGAAGCCGACAATGTATTTGGCGTGCTCCAGAGCAAAATGTCATGCAAACATTTATTACGGACGTGTTCGTTTCAGTTTGAATAGCAGTTGTCTCTCAATTATTATGTTTAATGCTCCAGGTATGGATATGCAAATGTGTGCCAAAGGAAAGAAACATTCGTATTTGAGTAAGATAAGGGTAATTGGAATTATGAGCGCAAACCTTAAAGACAAACAAACACTATTAGAGAAGAAATTTATTTCAACAATGAGACTTGTAAATAACCCAGCCACAAAAGGGTCACTAACCTGTGTACTTCTAGTCTAGGTACTAAGCCAGGATAAATGTGGAGGTTGTGTCAGGAAGGTACCGGCGTAAAACTTATGCCAAATCAATATGCGGAACAAGATGATCCACCGTGGCGACTCATAAAGGGAACAGCCGAAAGAAGAATAAGAAGACGTGTAGATAAATGGCTTTTATAACTACAAGCCATAACATTAAAATCACACTCCAACCATAAAGTAGAGCACCTTTTTTGTCTGTCGTCAGAAAATCTCTGGAAATACAATGTGTTCCGAGACCCCTTTATCAGAACTTTTTCAAAAATGTGCATAACAGTATCTCTTTTGTGGGGTTGGGAAACCCAAGCTGGCCAACACTCCCCCACGTGCATCATTGAGCCTTGGCTCCCCTTGATACTGTTAACCAGTTGTCCTTCCTTAGACTACTATGGTAAGTACTAAGAAATAAGTTACGTCCAACAAGACAGGCAGTTCTAGTGAGTCAGTCGTCAAGCCATCACAGTTTGGTATTTGTCAAAGGTCACTCAGATGCTTACACTTGAGCATTTAGGCTCATTTCAACAACAGAACAAATTTTTACTTGCTGTCTAATATAGCCAAACCACAGACAGGTGCCATTGCAACAGGATAATCAATGTTATTTTGATGTCACCTGTCAGTGGTTATAATGTTAAGGCTGATCAGAGTAGCCACAAACCTCTTCTCCTTCATACAATAGCGATTACAAACAACCTCCAGCATTATTGACACCTGCTGGCAGTAGTGTCACAGCTAGCTGTACCCAGGGACTGGGTTAGTATATATATATATATATATATATATATATATATAAATTAAAGTAATATTCACCGTAATAACTACCACACCAAGTAGAAAAAACCTTTCATGACTAAATGATAATTCACTAAATGCATATTTTAAAATCATTGATCAACCCTAGTGTGGTTAGATAAAACTTCTCTAGGGCACAGATAGTATGGCAGAAATATATAGACCAATTCTAATTTAAAGCGCCTGGTTGCCAAATGCATGCATTAATATCATAAATATAAATACAGTTACCTAATTCAACGTTTGTAGCAGAACTCCAGCTGACCTGCACATCAGTTGAAATAGTAATAACTGATAATCTATTAATTTTGTGATATATTCTATAAAGTCATATACATTGCATCATTTATTGATGGTGAGTTTCAGTTATTCATGACACGTGCACTATTTTGCAACAAACATTGTTTTTATAGATATTATAGTTAGTTTTTTATATGTTTACTTACCCAGTCCCTGGGTACAGCTAGCTAACTTCATTAAAGTCACAAACAGCACATTAATGATTTTATAGCATCCTGTACAAGATGTTTTATTTAAATCTCGTTGTACCTTGCTGGCCGTCTCCACCGGGCGCAGGTGTGTGCTGCTGCATCAAACCAGGGGATAGCCCGGTCCCAGTGTCGGCCGCTCTGATGTGTCTTTCTCGTGGGTTCTTTCGTTTGAACCATCCTCTCATCTTGTAAGCTGCTAAAAAAAATAAAAATAGTTTAGAAAGTTAGGACCAAACTGGAGAGGAATCTTTGACATTAAGAAGGTAGATACTTACCCTAGTCCTGCTGCCAGGAGAAGCTCGAGCCGTTCGCACACCTGTTTGTGTGATCAGGTTAGGGCACTGACTAATACCTGGTAACATGACACTGACAGAACCAAACCACGCCCACTGCTCGAGGGAAAAGTAGCATTGCATCGACGCCCACATTAGGAGTTGGAGGAGCTTGGCATACTTAACTTCATGCTTAAATTCATTACATAAAAATGACTACAAGTTCAGGAATTAAGATTCCTGCTTCAAACTATCTTGTATAAGTATAAGTATGACAAAAACTGTCTTCATCTTGCGTGCCTGAGTATAGCAGAGGACATCACTACGTTTAGCGTTATACAAATACAATGACGTTTTCACTGCCTACCACATTTAATTAGTATCATTTCTGAATGAACTCTATTATCAGAGTTATGTCATTATCATGATGTGACTCAGTGTAGATAATTAAAACAAACTTGACAGTTGACTTTTTTGCCCCCTTTCTCTCTCTTTCTCCCTCCCTTGTATACCGACTATTAGTCTGATCCATTTAATGTGCATACTAATGGAATTAAATACATCAATTTGTTTTAATTCACTGGTTGCCTTTTCATTTATTATACTGGAGAGCATTCCCTGGTGTAGTTTAAAAAATTGCTCTCGTGTTCTGTTGTGCACAGAATGCAGGATGCAGACTTTTAACTGAGACCAACCAGAGATCTCACATCATTTCTATTTTAATAAGAAAACATGAAATGAAACGTTATTAATATCCAAGGAAATTCTTGTGCAATGTATTGCTCCAAAATAAGAGTAAAAAAAATATATAATAATAAAGAATATTAAATATAAAAGAAGAATCTTATCACGTCATGATAATGAGCAAAATATTACATCCATCCATGTATTTCCGCTTACCCTGCTTTGAGTTGTGGTGGCAGCAGGTCAAGAAAGTCAGAAAGAGTACAAAGAAGAGTTCTTTTTGTGTGTTTATCTTACTTAAGAACATGTATGACAATTACATTTATCAGTCTAGATAGGCTTCTAAAGTCAAAGATTTCTTGATCTGGATCAAGAAATTATTTTGGTACATTCTGGATTATTTTTGGTACAGGTTTGGAAGTTACATCCTGAATTTAGAATGTGCATGGTCCAGCTCAGATGGACAGACACAGAGTTACAGTTATTGCATAAACAATTACACAGTAGCCCTTTTCGTGACACAATTGTTCAAAGTAGATTGTTTTTGTTAAGAGAAACCCGACAACAGTGTCTTCTAAAATTATTGGGACCATTTAAAAATGAGTGATATGAGATGCAGAAAAATACCTTTAATATCTTTACCGTGATCTTTAATCAAATATTTATGTAAATGTAACATAACCTTCTATTCAAGGAACAAAATTAAAAAAACTTTTTATTCATAACATAAAACAAATATTTTTGCCTAAAACATGCGTGCGACATTTACTGGCAAATCCGATATTTTTTGCAGCCAACTTTTCCCACATTACAGTCCTGAGTCTCCTTATGTAGTGTTTGATGAGGTTTGAGAGCACATGGATAAGTTCTGAAGCCATTTCTCTATACGGAAACTCTCCACCTCTGTCTGATTCTGAGGTTCATGCTTGTGTACCTGTAGCATGTCTCACATCCCACATGCTACAGGTGTTTAGGTCTGGTGACATGGGATGGCCATTGAAAAAAATTTTTTTTCTGACCTCTTAACCAGTAAGATCCTATACTTTAAGATTCATCAAAAATCTCTGTTTTGGTCTAATCTGACCTCTGACCTTGTTCCACTGAAAGTTCCAGTGGTGTTTGGCAAACAGTAGGAGCCTTAGCTTGTGTGTGGATGACAGAAGAGGCTCTTTTCTTGCTATCCTCCCAAACAGCTTGTGTTTGTGTGGGGGCCATCTGATGGGGGTTAGGGAGGCTTTCTAACTCCAAGATTCAACAGACCTCTGTAATTCTATTGTTGTAACTCTTGGAGAGTCTTTGTCAGTCCTCCTCACAGTGCATAAGGTCAGTTTGCAGACATGTCCTCTTCCTGGCTTATTAGCGTTTTCAGGCTTTTTAAGGTCTTCCTTAAACCTCTTTTAGATTTCCTTGAATCCATTGGCAACTTTATTTGCACGTCATTGCCGGGGTCTCTGGTCTTTTCCATGTGAAGAACCTCAAAGAGAACAGGCCGACGGTGTTGTCCCCAACAGCAAGGGTTTATTCCCGAAAAGGTCCCCAACCCGCTGCTTTGCACAAGCAATCCCCCTGATTGATTACCTCAAATTCAATGTAGAGTTATGTCCACAGTATTTTTGGGTTAAAAAAAAAAGCCTCAGGTCGATTCATATGCACCAAATTTGAACTAAATCGAGCTGATTATTAAGAAGTTATGTCCGAAAAATATTATTTTTCACAAGCTGTTGCGTAAATTATGAACTATTAAAGAAAAAACACAATGTTTACAAGATATACCCCCTCGTGTCGATTCATATTCACAGAATTTAGAATAAATCGGACCAAAGGTTGAGAAATCTTAACTTTTTGAGATAAAGCTCCCGCTAGTGTTCGAAGATACTGTACAAACAAGCTTTCCCAAAATCAGTCCAGTTCTGCCTCTCACTAAGGTCTATGTGGGTATAAAATTAAACAGTGTCCGTGAAATAGTTTTTGAGTTATCATGCTAAGACGAAGGATCTGCTGCCTTTGTCACCTCATATTTATACACCAGTGGAACAGGAAGTCCTTGTTCACCACTTCATGCTCATGCTCTAGATTTGTTTTATGTTAAGAATGTAATGTTTTTTGATTTAATTTTGTTACTTGAATACAATTTTAGCTTTTTGAATTCAAGATCATGGAATAAAGTTTTGTTTAATGTGGTAAATCTTCTTTTCAAATTTTTTTTAGCTGTTTTTGTTTATCGCTTTTTTTGTTTATCGCTTTATTTTGCTTGAATTATGTTTTTTATATTTTGCCTGTACACTCCTCTCTGCCAGTTATGAGTTGTTGTCTATTTTGTATCTAATACCCAAGGGTGGGGTCCAACATAAGACCCCACCCTTGTTAATTCACGAATTAGATGAAAAATAAAATTAAGTTGGTAACCTGGGAATCAAACTGTACTTTACTGCATCGGCATCCCATCAAGTACAAGGTTAGATATAACGATTCTTTTAATCACATACAAGACGTCTAATGTGGGCCGTCCCTCTGACATCCAGTCAGACCTGTTTACAGTGGATGGAATGAGTTTCCACAGTTTGCCTACTGCATGCTTGGAGCCATACAGCTTCTAATAAGAGGTCTTCTGTAGGATTTGGAATGGTGAAAAATTTCATTTTTCTGTTGTCGGACGCAGCTCGGGGCTGTACAACATAGTTAAAGTACTTTGTTCAACTCGTATCACTTTTTTTCAGTATCGGAACCATTTCAATGTGTTCCAGTATCAAAATTGTTTTAAAAAGTAAATTTTAAATTAAATTTACTTAAATTTCTCTGATGGCAAATTAATTCAGGTTGTTGCAATGCTTGTGTGTAAACACACACATTATCTGTCTCTCTCTCTCTGTCTGTCTGTCTGTCGGTCTCTGTCTCTCGCTCTCACAAACACACAACAACGATACTATATCCCCTGTCAATTAAAAAAGGGGATAAAAAGCTGAGACACTTAAAGCAATAGGTCATTCATCATGTCTGAATCATCCTTGTCTCCACAAGGATGATTAGATTTAATAGGCAACTAGCCTATTAAATGGATTGTTATTTGGTTTATATGCTCATAAACCCTTCAGGATGTATTCTGGTAACGTTTCAAATTACTTAAATGTATTATTGTCATTTGCAAGTCAAAATTTCAGTTAATGTAATCTCTTCTAAACTGACCACTCCAATCAGCCTCAGCTGTTTACTGTTTGTAGAAAGAATAGAAAGAAAGAATCCTTTATTAGTCACATAGTACAACATAGTGAAATTACTTCTCTGCATTTGACCCATCCCTGAGGGAGCAGTGGGCAGCCCCTCGTGGAGCGCCCAGGGAGCTAAGGACTCAGGGTCTTGCTCAAGGACCCTACAACAAGTAGGCCCTGGTGGGATTCGAACCGGCTACCTTCCAATCTTCTGATTGGGAGACGGCCGCTCTACCCACTGAGCCACAGCCGCCCCAAGTAAGCATTGTAAGTATGCTAACATGCTAAAATAAAATTAAAAACATGATAAGCATTGTACTACTATACTTCACAATTTGTAGATAATCGGCATAGCAATTCAATTAAGCAATCAAGGGTACAAACAGCTGAAAGGAGCTCCATTTTGTAGGGTGGCTAGGCTCAGCCATACAGATAAAGTGAGGAGCTTGTGCCTCCATACTATCCAGAATACCAAAGGAAGCTCGGAGTGGAACTGTTGCTCCTTCACGTCACTAGGAGCCAGTTATGGTTGCTTAGGCATCTGATTGACATTTCCAGGCACACCCAACTGAGAAAGAACCCCCATGGTTTATCCAGAAATCACTGGGGGAACTCTATATCTCATCTGGGATGGGAATGCCTTGGGATCCCACAGAGCAAGCTGGAGAGTGTTGCTGGGGAGAGGGACATTTGGAATACCCTTCTTAGGCTACTGACACAGCAATCCAACTATAAAAGGAAGAAAATGGAGTGGCTTTGCAAACCTGTTAACATGTTGACAACAGTAGATATGCTCTCGACCCTCAGTCTTTTGAGACTCTAGAAATGTTAGATTACAATTCCTCTTTAAAAACTTTGAGCCATTTTGTTTTTATCTTAAATGGAAAATTGATCAAAGCATTTAATGAAGTGTGAAGTTATATACTCTATTGTATCAGCATAATTGATTTAACCTACTCTCAATAAAATAAAATGTAATTTTTAGGTTGACCTTATTGGAATGGAATGGTTGGGTGGAACAAGAGCTCGGTAATCTTCTTCTTCTTCTTCTTCTTCTACATCTTTCGGCTGCTCCCTTTCGTGGTCGCCACAACGGATAACCTGTTTCCATCCATAGGTCGGCTCCCTGCTGGCTAACTGTACCAGTAACAGTATTTGTTGAGTCCGGCCCAAACCAATCTGGTTTGGATATCAGTTTTGTGTTCCCCATATGCTAAGACGAGGCTCGTCACATTTCCGAGACTTCAGATTCTTCCAAAAACAAAAACACAAATTATGTGCAAATTTGACTATTTGTTGTAGCTTCCTGCGGAGCGGCACGGTGGCGCAGTGGTTAGCGCTGCTGCATCACAGCAAGAAGGTACCAGATTCAAATCCACATCTGCCAGCTTGTCCAGGATGTACCCTGCCTCTCACCCAATGTTAGCTGGGATAGACTCCAGCCCACCCGTGACCCTGAAGTGGATAAGCAGTAGATAATGAATGAACAAATGTAGTTTCCTGCAAATCTGGCCAAAAGTAGCAGTTCCAACTTTCTGCATGCCACCTGCTGGACAGGCTGCCTTTCACTGGATAATTGGACTAAAATGAAGAAACTGAATAAATATCACCAGAGTATTGGGCTTAATAAAAGCATAAATAACCCTTAAAAGAATGTTATCATCACTACAGGGCTTACCAGAGAAAAGACAATCCACTAATGACTTGTTCTATAATAATACCAGAACTGTCTAAAAGAGGGGCCCCAGCTGTGTCCCAGTATTGTTGTACTGTGATGGAGGGTGAGGTCAGAAGAGCATCAAAGTTGAATTTGTCATGATTGACTTTTGTTCCACCGTTCAGCTTTCACACTGAGGAAACGAGTTGAATTGGTTTACTAATTATCAGGCTGAGTCAACTAAAGATACCTCAATAGAGTATGGAGCTTGTGATAAAATGGTCCCATTTACTGTATATGCTACAAAATGAGCACTCCCAACAGTCACCTGAAACAAAATCCATAGAAGGGGCACAAATCTGTAATATGATTGATATACACCGATCAGCCAAAAAATTATAACCACTGACAGGTCAAGTCAGAGTAACATTTACTATCATGTTAAAATTTCACCTGTCATTGGGATATATTATTCAACCAGAGAACATTTTGTGTAGGTAATAAGAAAAATAGGAAGAACAAGGATCAGAGGGACTTTTATGAAATGCACATTTTTGATGACATGACAACTGGGTCAGACCATCTCATGTTCATCTCATGTCATTGGGTTCCTGGTCATGGGTACCAAAGGCTCATGCTCTGCATTGGGATCAAATGTTAGCTGATATTGTCCGATCCCACAGTAGAACTACTGTAGCAAAACAACAACTCTTATTTCCACCATTATGAAGAACAAGTAACAGCAGATGTCACTCTTCCCAATCACTTACTGTGTGAAACCCCAGAAGCACAATGTGGAGGAGGTTCTGAGATATTAAAAAAGTATAGGTTCCACCCATATACTTTTTTACAGATGGCATGCAGCCATCTGTAAAGAGAATCCGTCTGAGGAAAATACTGTATATGGCATCATATCATATTTGCTCTGATCCAAGAACTTTATCTCAACACGCTGGCCCAGTCACACCATCCATGCTCATCAACTCACAGACGTTTTTGTTGAGACTGTGGTGCTTTATGGCTTTTCCACGCCAAAAATGTCATGTGCATGAGGCTTCCTGCAGGCATTTTGAGCCCTCTATGCACACCTCCTTCAATTTTGCGGAATTTACCTGAGGGACTTGCCCACAGTTCATAGAAGCGTGTTGTTTTTCACTTAGTAATTAATATCATGAATACTTTTTTACTGTAATACATTTCACCGCTTTTACAAAGCTGACGCTTCCAAGTAAAATGCTTCTAGAAAAATAGGTTGAATGAATTTTCCACCATTAGAGAAATTCCCTCATTCAGAGGGAAATATGACACAATCGGCCCATTCAGTGTATTTTCTCTGATAATGATCAACTACTCTTGGAAAGGACATCAAAGTTGAGGACACGTTGTACTTTGTAGACTAAGCACATTTACACATTTACAACGCTAACTACATTTTAGAATGAAATACATGTGAGCAGAAATTACACATCTTGTGTTTTGTGAGGTAGGAAATCCATATTTTTGGCTAAAACACCCAGCAGAGAAAGTCATTACTACCGTTCTCTTGTTGAAATATGTATTGATCCACTTTAACTCCATGATTCCAATTCAGCTACAATAAAAGAGCCCAGAGACCCTGACCATTCATTCACATTATGTGATGTGATGTCAGTGAGGAGGCGTGTTAATCATAGCAACAGAAGCACTGTTGTGTTCCATGTCATCATATCCCATCTATGAAACTTTAAAAAGGCAGGCATCTCTAAACCTCAGAACATCACGGTTGGGAGCGATTTAAATAAAAAAATAAAAAGAATTACGACGTGCTCGATTTTTCCGAATGCATCACAGGCGACACATCGCTGTTCATCGATTATGTAATAATTCAAGACCTGATCGTTGTATGTCACATCCACATTCTGGCGCAATGGAAGGAATTTGTTTGCAATAGTGCAACAACATAGTTTAATTTTTTATCATTTTTATCATTTTTAGTCATCAGCCGCCACCACCAATCTCTTGACTCCATGGGGAATTTATGCTGCTGCAAGGGTACGTACCCTTTGATAATATCACTTCTCATCTGCTGTAATAAACATTTATCTTTATTTTTTCCCACTTGTCTCTCCTGACATTATTTGTCTCCTGAGACATCTCTAGGTGGGGTCACTACATTTCCTTCATGGAAGTTAGATCTCATAAATCAGCATTTGAGTATCAACTATTTTATTTTGTTCCTTTAGTATATGTATATGGTTCTCAACACTTGAAAGTTATTCCTTAACAGGGTATATAGAAATGAGATATGTCCAGGAATTGATATAAATTTACTATTATATACAATTCCTCGGAAAGGAGCTGTCAGAGTGTGCAGCCATCCTTACTGTGTATAGAGATCCTAGGTATAGATCCTTCATGGAAGCCTCATTTGGAGAGTGGATACTAATTTTAGTTAAGTGTGTCTGAGTCAACCTGCTGTTAATAAGAACAAGAGCAATTATGGTCATTGTTTGGAATTCTAAACAATCAACTTGCCTTACACCATTGACAGATTTTTGTTGATGAAGATAATTTGATTATATTTAGGATTTTTTTTTGAAAGTGGCTGTTGACTGTAAGGATGTTATTGCCTCCCGTTTTGTTCTGGCTCATCATGTGTTCATTGCTGGGAGGGCAGGTCGTTCGGACCGCTTAACTCTGAACCAAAGACACCAAAACAAAACAGCGTATCAGACATGTGCGTCTTTTGAGACCGCAAACGATCCCCGGTTGAGCCTTAATGGGACATGAAAAAAGTAATGTAAAGAATAGTGACACTCAGCTGTGTAGCAGAGTTGGGAGAGCAGAATATAAGGCAGTTTATGTCAAATTTTCCTTTCTTCTTTGTATATTTTTGCACACAAATATAAGTGTATGAAGATTTCTGCAATAATTCAACTTTTTAACGCCTCCCCAATGGTGGTCACACTCCTGTAAACGTGAGTTGTCAGGAACACCTTGAGGTGATTTCTATATAGTTGGCACAAATATCCTGATGGGCTCAACGACAAATTAATTAGAATTTGTTAGCTAATGTTCACTTTGACCTCAAATTTGGGTTCAATCCAAGAATAAGTACACTGACTAAAATTGCACACTGTGCTTACCAAAACCAAAGAGTAATTTGCCAGACTCATGCCCCAGCCCTCCACAAAGCTTCATACAAATCTGTTCCGAAGTTTCAGTAGAAATAAAAAATAGTAAAAGTAAAACAAGTTCCTTGATAGAAATGACAGTGCCAGAATTCTCATAAAGTCAAGATAAAATGTTGAAATGGTGAAACTTTATACCCACAATGTTGTCTTAATTCTTGTTCTGAAGTTCATGATGCAGGAAATAATAAACATTTGGGCCATTCCCCCTTCCGTAATCTAAAGTCTGTTCTTGGTGTAAGACATTACACCAAAGGTCCCATTTCCCATTCCCTTTAAAAGTGTGCCTGCACCTGTTGATATGTTGTAATAATGAGATGATGACATGTATGACAGATTTCTTTTTTCTTTTACTTTTTTTTTACAGGACTAATTGAAACCCTGTAAAAAGAAAATGATTTTCATACACGGATGTATATAAAGGTTATGAGGGTTTCCAAATTCTGGCTAACATGAGAATCGCAATTTCTTTTGCTTAGAACTGAGATCAGGAATGTGCGGAATTGAAAACAAAATTAGGAGTTTATACAAAAACAAACAGAAAACATGCGCATGCAAAATACAACAAATACAAATGTGTTATTTAAGTAGCACATCAGGAATTTACATCCTATTGCACTTTGTTATGGATGAGAAATGAATTAGCGCCATGCATGATCCAGATTGATGTATGTGGGCAATAGAAGGTTAACTAGTGGCAGCTCTTCTGCATCTTCTCCACACAGTCTACCTGTAGCAGGAGCTATGGGCGAGAGAGATGAGTAGCCTTCATGAAACAACAGACAAATAAAGTGGGAGAAAGAGAAAATATGGAGGTGAGGTAACCTGAGTAAGGACTTCAGGAGTGATAGGAAACAACCACTCCACACCCTGTTTTTGCTCCAGGTTTTAGTAAGCAAAGCTCACGGATTTGGTTATGGGGGCGAACCATAACTAAATTCCGATTAAGACACCGGTTTTGATAGATACTATCTCTTCGTCTTGAAGTGGGGTGGCACAGAGGTGGCTGACACACTCTCCAGCCTGAGTGTGTGAGAGACATTATGGAGAGAATTGATTGAAAAAAAATTCTGCTTTTGGTCAGATGTGACGTTCCATGCTTTTATTGACTGCATACTTCCGCCCTTAGAAAAACAGTGTAAGCAAGTGCATTTAAGGAAACACTCCAAATATGCAGAAGTCTTGCTTTACACTGAGGTAATTTAAATGTTGGATGAGGCCCACTGGCAACTGCAGAACATCTTTCCCGACTAACACACTCAACATTCTGCCTGCAGTGAAATACTAACAAAGAAAATTACACACATATGACAGAACAACACGGGGGGCCGAAATATCTCCAGATTTGACAGCATGATGAATATGCCAGTACAGTGGAGATACAACAAAGAACATACCACAGTGTTGAAATCCTGCATTACATCAACATTACAGACCTGCAAAGTTTAAATACAAAATCAGAAAAATGTACTGCAACTACTGAAAGTAATAAAAAAGTACTCATTCTGCAGAGCAGACGGCCTCTGTTACTGACATGCTGTGACTGAGGTGTAGAATAACAATTTATTGTATTATTGTATTTTACCCCTGCTTTTCCTTAGTCACAATCAACCAAACACACAGACTTTAAATAATTTAGTTATATGTAAAATTTTCATTTAATTTAATAACAAAGTTTCAGTATGTTACATTATTACCTTTGCGCCACTTTATTTCTGATAATGTTGAGTCAATCTGAAATAATTAGATAATTTCCGTGTAATTCATTACAGGAGACATTATTTGAAATGCAACTAAATATAATATTCAGAACTAAAGATTTAAATAAGCATTATAGAATTTAGGAATAGTTCCCTTTGATGTTAATGTTAATGTTTAATAATAAGACAAGTTTCTGTAAAGGAAATGTAAAATTTTTAAGTGTATTTTATGTTGATTCTCATCATATTAGTTTTTTTCTATAGTACTCTTCATTCATTGAAAAAGTTGTTGGTTTATTTGTGTGTATAAATGAGTTTACAAAAATGTATTTTTTATCGTCACAAACCTCGGTTATTTTTTACGGATGAGGATTTGGGCAATTTGGGCGACGTAATTCTGGCTTTAATCTGAGAATTCTGACTTTTTTTTTGAGGATTCTGACTTTCTGCTCACAATTGATTACACGCGATAGTTTTTGTGTGTTTTTATTGTATTTCTGAGCCTAAAGTCAGAATTCTTGAAAATATTCAGTATTCCCCCCAAAAAGTCATGTAGTCTTCCATAGTCTGTTGTCTTACAAAATATTCACATTTGTTTTAGGCACATTTTCATGCAGATAATACAACTTATTATTAATAATAGCAGTTAATCATCATTTGTGCCATTATGACTGGCTTTAAGGCAAAACTTCTTATTTCATTTATCAATAAGAATAAGAATTAAGAATTAAGAATTCTGTATTCCAGAAGAAACTTGAGAGTTTTTTTTTTTTGTTCCAGGTGTTTTTCAAAAATTATTTGTTTCAAAAATATATATACGTAAATAATTGTAGAACGTCTTCCTTTCAGCACAGCAGATCTACCAAACAGACAGGATGGTGAGTCTCTCAAATTCAGCTTACTATGACGCTTACGCTGCCTGATGCCAGCTAATCCTCCGCCTCTCTCTCTTCATCATCTCTTCATCATCTCTTCATCATCTCTTCATTATCTCTTCATCATCTCTTCATCATCTCTTCATCATCTCATCAAGCTTCTTTTTAAGTCGATGATGTGGTTTTTTTTTTTAAATGTATGCCTTTGGCGCCATCTATTGTTCAAGAGGCTGCTGCAAAGTTAGAAGCTATAATAATAATAATAATAATAATAATACATTTAATATAAAACGCACTTTACATTTGGATCAAATCTCAAAGTACTACAAGGTAAGAGCAGATAAAAGCATCAATACAAAATATGATAATAATAATAATAATTATATAAAATATGACCAAAAAGCAGCAACGTTAATTAAAAGTTATAGCTCTTGCTAAAAAAGGAAAGTTTTAAGTCTGCTGCCCCTCCACAGACGAGGGGCAGCAGAACAGAAGGCCCGAACACCCATGGTGCTGAGCTTAGTCCGGGGAAGGAGGAGGCGGAATGAGTGGGTAGAATGGAGGGATCGTGTTGAGGTCAGTGGGGTGAGTAGTTCTTTTAGGTAGGGGGGTGCGTTACCATGGATACACTGGTGAGTGAGTAGAGAGATCTTATAATCAATCCTGGTGGAGATGGGTAGCCAATGAAGGGAATGAAGAACAGGGGTGATGTGTTCATGTTTACGAACTCTCATCAGGATCCTTGCAGCACTGTTTTGAACATACTGCAGTCTTTGAAGACTTTGATCAGGGATCCCGATGAGAATTGTGGTAAAGTAAGTTCCAGCAGGTGGCAGTAGTGTATAAGAATGAAACACCTCCTGGCAGCTGGGAGGGGACATTTTTACATTTTGACCGGGTCTATTCTGAATCCGTTTCTCTGTTTGTCCTTTTGCACGTTGACAAAAACCTGCAGCCAGTGGTAGACTAACTAAGTAATTTTATCCAGTACTGTACTTAAGTACACATTTGAGGTACTTGTACTTAACATGAGTATTTCCATCGTACAATACTTTATGCTTCATCTTCACTACATCTCAGAGGGATATAATCCATTATCTACTCAACTACACTTTGTGTTGCAGGAGTAGTTTCTAGTTACTTTTTAGATTACAAATAACCAAACCCTTCCTGTCCGTTTTAAACCTTGTAATTAAAAATCTGTTGCATTTAATTGTGATAAAAAGACGGAGTAAGTCTGTTTTTATGAGTTGAGAAAAAAAATGGTTTGGATTATCTGGAAACTGTCAAAAAAACAGAGTGATTTTATGAGTAGTTGGCTTCTCATAGGACTTTAATAGGATCTGAACAGTTTGTAGATTAAACTAAGTAAACAGCAGATAGAGTAATTACATTACCTTAACCTTTCACATCCACAGCTGTAACATAGGACTGCACACAAATGCATCTGTAATTGTAATCCAAAAGTACTGAGAGGAGCCACTTTACTGCACAAAGAGTCATTTTAATTTGATACTTGAAGTACATTTTGCTGATAATAATTTCATCCCGTCACTTAGGTGAGGTTTTAAACACTTGTCTTTTAGCTGCAGCTGAGTATAGTCACTGTGTGGGGTTCAGGCACGTTTCCTCAAATAAAGGATCTGAATATGTTATCCACCACTGCTGCAGCTGTCTATTCATTGGTGTGTATGTCCAAGGCAAATCAGACACACAGACGGTTTGGTCAAGGACTTTATTATTCCAGATAGGAAACTTGGCTTGCAGTCAGGAGCGCTAACACTCCTCCCTGTGGAACTCCCTACCCAAACCCATTAAAGGCTGCACTGACCCTTCAACCTTCAAATCAATATATATTTTAATTTTAATGTGATATTGATGCTCGTGTTTTAAAGCCCAGTCGAAAAAAGCAGAACCGATTCCGAACTTGATTGGTCGGGGCTCGGAGGAACAGATCACTGGTGCTGTTGGCCAGCAGGGTACTGGCCTATGGATGGAGACAAGGGGAAACAGATGATCCGATGTGGGAACCTCGAAAGTGAACAGCCTGAATACGGAGAAGAATATTTTATTATTATTATTGTTATTTGTTATTAATAATAATAATATTAATAAAAATATTAAATAATAACAATACTAATTAGACTAATTATTAATATTATTAACAACAACAAAAGAAAACTGGTATTACCTGTATAAACCTAGACTGTTTCATTGTATGAGCCTGGACTTTTTAATTCAAGGAACTGTATGTACCTGGATTCTTTAATTGTATTAACGTAGATTGTTTGAAACGCTTGAACCTTGATTGTTTTCAGTTTATGATCTTAGACTCTTTAACTGCATGAACCTGGACTTTTTCAATGTGTGAACCTGGACTGTTTCAATATGTGAACCTGGACTTTTTAATTCAAGGAACTGTATGTACCTGGATTGTTTAATTGTATTAACGTAGATTGTTTAAACGCTTGAACCTTGATTGTTTTCAGTTTATGATGTTGGACTCTTTAACTGTATGAACCTGGACTCTTTAATTGTACGAAACTGGGCTTTTTCAATGTGTGAACCTGGACTGTTTCAATTTGTGAACCTGGACTGTTTCAGTCAATGAACCTGGACTCTTTCATCATATCAACCATGATTTTGTCAAACTCCAAAAAATATATACAAAAAAGGCCCCATAGCCCTCCAATTCACAAAACAATTAAAACATTTTCTTTCCCCTGCAGTTAAAATTCATCCATGCGAGATAAACAGATTGCATAAAAAGAAAGACAATTCTAAAATGATAAAATTATATATGTAGATTTGAGAAGTGCTGTGAAAAAAGAGCTTTATTAGTGGTGTGAAGAGCATCAAAGTCAACACATTGAGGAAAATAACCTGGTTTAAGTGAGTGGACAATTGGAGGAGACCTCAAGTGCTTGGCTAGCTTGTTAAATAAACGCATAAAATGTTAATATGCTAGAAACAATCAGTAGGCTCACTGAGAGATAGTGGTTCTGCGTCTGCACAATGCAACTGACCTGATATCAAGTCAAATACTAGTCATAACAGGGCCTGGGGTGAAAGGGATCACTGTTGTGCCCTCATTCATCTGAACTGCAGGACATGATCCCTACGTCTGTGCCGGGATTTATTGGACCGAGTGTAGCGTTGTTTCCTACAGTAGAAACCTGCACGTCTGCACAAGCCCTCGCTCGTGCAGACGTGCAGGTTGCAGGAGATGACTCATGAGAGCAGTTTCAGTGGAGCTACCGAATACTTCCACCGCGGCTCCAGGCGACGCTTCCAGTCATACGTGGTCGTAAAAACGTGATCCCAAAGCATTCATAAATAACAGGATCTTTACAAAGATCTCACAGAAACTATTTGATGTGAGTAACTTCTAAATAGCTAATTATTCTAAGCTTAACTAGTCCCAACCAAGTGGATGCATGCTTGATCCATTAATGGCATTGTTTACATGAAAGCTATGCCGCCTGGCAGCGATGAGGGCTCCGGTGTCTGTCTTCTTCTCAGATCACTTTTCCACCTTAATATTGAAATAGTGGGACAAGTTCCTGCAGGCACGGCACGGACCGGCCAGCTCTTCTTTTCTCAGAACAGGAGGGAAGCTGATGTTTAACCAAGATAATGTCTGAAAGCACCTGGCACAGTTAACCAATGACCCTTCAGCCAAAAGGGAAGTTCTTCAACTTTCTGACTCCTACACTGAATGAGGTCTTGATGGCTAGGATTACTATCTTCTCTTTAGGTGTTCTTATGGTTACCATCGCCAAGGAGATCTTCACCGTGTGTTTTTCAGCAGGATTACACAAACACTTTTGATCTAGTTTTCACTTCACCTAGTGGAAGGATAGATTGTCTGCCAGGAAATAAGATATTTTTCGGAGGTGATTTGAAAAATGTTTCTCCACTTTCTAAACTTCATGTGATCAGATGTTTTTTTTTAAATTTTTTTTTAACATTTTCTCGTATTATGCAAAAAAACAGTTTATTCCAAATTGGACACAACCAGGACTTTTAGAGCTAGAAACCATCAATAGGCTCAATTAGAGGACATACTGTTTCAATGTATGAGCCTGGACTGTTTCCTTATGTGGACCTGGAGTGTTTCCTTATGTGGACCTGGAGTGTTTCCTTATGTGGACCTGGACTGTTTCCTTATGTGAACCTGGAATGTTTCCTTATGTGTACCTGGAGTGTTTCCTTATGTGGATCTGGACTGTTTCCTTATGTGGACCTGGAGTGTTTCGTTATGTGGACCTGGACTGTTTCACTGTATGAATCTGAACTGTTTCACTGCATGAAAGGCAAAAGCAGTAGAGATTTTGGTAATGGTACTATTGCATTTATGGACTGGGAATTGTTAATCTTTTACGTTTTTTTTGAAAAAGATGTTTAGTGACTTGTCACTTAAACGTAAGGCCTACTGTTCAGGATCAAGCTGAAGATTTTGATGCAGCTTGATCACGTATTCTTTACTCACACCATACAACCAACCAACCCACCAATTAACTAAGTAACTATCCAACACAACCAAACAATTAACCAAACCAACCAAATAACTAACTAACTATCTAACACAACCAACCAATTAACCAAACCAACCAAATAACCAACCGAAATGGTGCACACATTACTCACTGTTAGCTGGGAAACACTCCATCCCCTTACACATAACCAACATTCCAAAAACCAACCTACTTAAAATAACCATCCAACTGACTGACTGCCTAACCAAACGACCAAAAAACCGATGGAAATGCTCGCTGCTTGCTCAATGTCAGCAGGGAAACCCTCCAGCCGCCACAAGAAACCTGACATATAACTGTCCAACAACACAACCAACACAATAGCCAGCCCACCAGAGCCCACCAGAGTTTACTTAAAATATTATGTTTAATTTATTAATTTCATACTCATTGCTCTGCTACTATCTGCTTCTCTTTTTCATAGTGCAAATCACCGAAGATGATGAAAAAAAAACACAGTCCATGAAAGTTTGAAGGAGCGTCAGTCATGTAAATCCTGTCATCGAGTTCTTTACAATGCATTAGTTGCTGTTCTGCAAACTCGCAACATTCGACCAAGGGTGTGTCGACAGACTAGTTACAGAACCGGTGAGCATTCCGAGCCCCTCACTGTTGAACCACTTATTCAACACCAGCAGCTGTGCAAGCACTCTGCAGCTCTGTTTGTTTCAGGCCTCTGAGCTCAAACCTGAATCCTCTGAGCAGGCGAAGGGCCAACCAGCACTACCCTCCCTCTTTAGGGTCTAACAGGCAACGTGCGCATGGGTATGTTTGGTGTGTAGGTGGCAGCGACACGGCGAAAGCGTGAGCGAACCACTGTTAAAGTAAAAGGCGAAAGTCAAGCCACAGCCCCCAGAACAGATTTATTTGCTTTGCATGTCAGAGCAGGTTTGAGGCTTTTTAAGTCTTGGCATGTATTACACACAGGTCAAGTCTGAGCTGGAGCCTCGCCTGCACACACGCTCATACACACAAACTCACAATCTCTTTTAACCTCTCTCACCCCCTCAGGTCGACTCTCTGCTACTCTTATCTCCCTCCGCATGCCTTTATACTTCTTTTATTTGAGTGGAGAACGGAAATGCCTCCACACACAAACAACTGCCAGTTCTGGCCTGCGATGCGTTTGGCTGTAAGGCTGTAAGGGGACTCGAAGTTCCAGCAATTATCCTGTAGAAAAAGGTTGAGACCACGACTTTAAGTGCCTCCTGCCTCCTGAATTCTAACATGAAAAACACAAAGGTGGTGTTGTTGACTGGAGCGAGGTGTAACCATGACATGTGAAACCAACTCCCTGCAATCGAATACTGACGTGTAGTGCAGCACTGAGGGGATATTATTGTCTAGAGTCAGCAGTCCAACTGCACAAATCAGCCATCGGCTCAGAAACATGTTCAAACCAGGCCTCCGTTGTATCGAGAATTCAATCAGAGGAAACTCCAATTCAGTTGATTGATATTTTTTGCGTTAAACCTTTGGACAGGAGGTGTAGAAGTTATGATAATAAAAGTCTGCTATTATAGAATTGTCATTGTCGCAGCCTTCCTTCGTGTTAACGTGCTCAAAAACCGTTTCATTGAATATTTTAAATTTTTTTACCCACATAGACCTTGGTGCAAGAAATAGCTGGATTGATTCTGGGAAAGGTCGGTTGTATATTTCCAGCACTATATGGGAAGAGTTATCTCCTAACAGTTTTCGCCCTTATTATTATTGGTCAAATTTAATCCAAATTTAGTACATATGAATCGTCTGGAGGAAATGTATATCAAACCTCGGGTAGTCCGGAAATAACTCGCCAGGTGGAGTTTTTATAAGAAAAACAGTGATTTTTGGATATAACTTCCTAACCTTGGGTCCAATTTTGTCCAAAATAGATGCATATGAATAGATTCAATGGTATCTATCTTTGTTTATATATATTTTAGTCTAATAGTTCATATTTGACTCACCAGGCTTTCCTTCTGAAAAACACTGTTTTTCAGACACATCTTCACATTTAATTTGAGAAATTCAATCAGGGGGATTTTTTGTCAACACAGGGGACTGGGGACTTTTCAGGGATATACCCCTTAATTTTAATGCTCCTTAGCCTTTAATCCTTCAGGTAGAGAAACATGAAATGTTTAAAAGAAATGACATATGAAAAGTTACTTGTAACTAGAGTCGTCAGACAAATGTAGTAGGGGAAAAGTACAAAGTAGCATAAAATGGAGATAATTAAGTAAAGTACAAGTACCTCCAATTTGTACTTCAGTACAGTACTTGAGAAAATGTACTCATTTACAATAAGCCCTTGGGTGTTTTAGCTTTTTCTTAAATATCGACATGATTTTTCTTACAATATCGATTGAGGACGACATTCTGGTACGATAGTTCGCATAGTTGCAAGGAGGTTCAAGGTTCGATTTACGGAGTGCAGGCCCTTGAAGAGATTGCACTTTCTCCTGGGGTCTATGTGGGTCCCTTTGGGTGCTGCAGTTCCCTCGCTTAAACATACGCTCTAAGTCAATCGATGACTCCGAGTAGTCCATGTTTGCAAAGTGAGTTTGAGCGAGTCTTTGACTCACACAGATTTTTGACAATTTTTGGAGAGATTTTATCTGCAGAGTTAGGAACAAACTAAAAAATTAATAAAAAAATAAATCTGAGAGCTTAACGTCTCGTTAGGAGTTTTTGACTATGATGTATACATTTTTATTTTTTTTTGCAGATCAGAGCGCTGGAATATGTGCAGAATATTTTTGGTATGAGGTAGGATATTACAAACAATATGTAAATTTTTCCAAGCTGCTCGGAGCTTTAAATATTTCTTTCAATCTTTAAAACGACTGAGTAGTGCCTTAATTCTGTCTGATTTACTCGTATTATATTTTGCTTACCCCTCTGGTAAATTGATTTAATTCATGTTAAGGTTTCTTTTTTTTTTAACATTTTTATTTCTTTTTATTGTTAGCACTGCTGATAACTGCCGTTATATGGTTTTATGGATGTAAAAAAGTATTTTTGTCATTGAAAATGTTAAATACAGTTCATAAAAGAAAAAAAAATCTCGCTAGAAAAAAAAATCTTGATGGGTGAAGGTACATTGGTGGTCTTGAAGTGCGACACTACAGGCTGAGCCTGAACATGACCTCACGGAGGTGCAACATCCGAGCCATACTGAGGCGGGAGTTCTGCTTGGCCAAGTACTGTTTCATGTGTCTGACCAGGGAGATTTCACGTTTGCAGGCTTTCTCAGTTCAACCTTTTTGTCTGTTAGTATATTTATATTATAGAATCATCAACGCGACCGTGTCATCATCCGCCGCCGCACATCCTTCGTTTTAACGCTATAACTCAAAACGGCTTCATAGATAATTTTCAAATGTGATATCCACATAGACCTTGGTACGAGGAAGAACTGAATTGATTTGGTGAAAGGTCTGTTGTATATATCTGGCACTAAGGGGGGGTCCACATTTGCTGCCTCTGAATCAAAGAGATCTATATTTTATGTAGAAAATTGTAATCTAATAGCTTGTGTTTTACTCATTAGGGGGAGTTTTATTTCTTGAAAAACACTGTTTTTCAGACATTACTTCATATTTAATTTTACCCTTGCTGTAAGGGATCATGGGCCTAGCTTTGAATTTTTTTTGCTCCTTTTCTCTATCTTGTTCTCACCGTTTTTGTCCTTATTGTTGTGCTTGTTTTTGGTTCAGTTCCTTACATTCTTCTTCTTGGACTCTCATCTTCTTCCTCTCCATCTTTCTATTTACTTGTTTTTCTCTTCTTTAACTTCTTCTCGTTCTTGATCTTTTCCATGGTGCTCCAATCTTCTTTTCCATTGTACTTTTTTATCTCTCTTTTATTTGGGGCCATTTTAAAACAATGGAATTCTTTCCTGTTGTGAAATAAATATGTGATGAATCATCTAAAGTGATCAGCAGATGAGTCACAACACTTCACAATTGATGTTAACATAATCCAGGTCCTTAAGGTGCCTACAAACAAGAATAGAGATAGGATCGTGACTGAAACACAGCCCAAAGGCTAAACTGAAAGATGAGAAATAACTGTGACCTTCATGGACAGATGGCCCCGTCTTTCTCTTTCATTCATGTTTTAGCCTCTTTCTCCTCCACACACTCTCCAAAGCCAGTTCTCTGACTGAAATGCTGCTGAAGTAAAGCCACCTTTCAGAGTTATATGAAAGTTATATTAGTAAATACCACACTATGAACAATCACAACATTGAGCTCTCCCCTCTTTTGAAGACTTCTTTGCATCAGCTATTTGGATTAAGCCACACTTTGCATCACTCGGTGCATGCGTTCAAAATCCAGCAGTGCACAAAAAGTTTGCTCACATATTGGATTGATGGAACTGCCATGAAGCCTGGTTTCAAAATGTGAGTCCAGACTTTTATATCCCTTTTTTCATTGGCATGATGCCGAGAACAGCTTGAATCCTTTAATGTCCTCAACAAGAAAAAAACAACAACTATGGAAAATGTATTTCTTTACGTATTTTATTTAATTCATAAACTTGATATGTTAGATACTCTAAATGTGCCATAAAATGACAAATTGTTTGGTCAAGCTTTTCATGGAAACAGTCAATTTCAATTAGATTAACTCACCGTTACGACTTTCAAGTAAAATCGCCTAACAGTTTTGGTGAAGCATGTTTTTAGGAAACCCTTTGAACCTTATTCGACTGGTTGAATGAAGTTATATAATTCTGTTTAATAACTACCAATATGCTATAATATGCCAAAAACAAACAAACCTTCTCATTGAGTAGGACTTTCTCTATAGTCATGGCTAATGCCTTCTCGTGGCCCCTTTGTCATGTGGTGTCCCCCAGGGCTCATCCTTGGCCCCTTACGCTTTAGCATAAACATGCTGTCACTGAGTCATATTATAAACAGGTTCAGTCACATTCTTCAACAAGAAATAGTGACTCAATGTACTCAACCAAACAGTTGAACAGGGTGTAAAAAAAAATTAAAAATGTAGCCTCCACAAACTTTTGTTTATTTGTAGGCATCAAATAACGCACAACATTTCTGTCTGTATTGATTGTTTACTGTTTTATCATCAATGTATGTGTACATTGGCAATTTAGAGATATATAGAAAAGGAGAAACATTCATTCAGACACTGAAAAATCAATAAGATTTTCTCTGCGTTGCTAATCAGTGAAGCTTGAAGAACATGCAGGTGTTTCCTGCTACGCTAAATATACCATTCTGGTACCATTCAAGTTTCAGGTTCAGCATTATCTCAAGATTGAATTTAGTCTGTAGATTTCTGCAGCTGTTCACTGAGCTAATGTGCAGCAAATGTGTATCTATCTATCTATCTATCTATCTATCTATCTATCTATCTATCTATCTATCTATCTATCTATCTATCTATCTATCTATCTATCTATCTATCTATCTATCTATCTATCTATATCTCTGACAAGAGGCATAATTCAAAAACTAGACCTACGGTGTTGTCCCTGATAGTAAGGGTATATCCCTGAAAAGCCCTCAATCCCCTGCATTGTACAAACAAGTCCAATGATTGAACATTAAATGTGAAGTTAAGTCTGAAAAGCAGTGTTTTTCTTAAAAAAGATTTCCCTAATGAGTAAAATATGAACTGTGGAAGTAAAATTTGGTATACACATGATTGATCTCCGCATGTTGATTCATATTCACTTAATTTGTACTAAATTAATGGTTGAAAAATGATGACCCAAAAATTCTGTTGGAGATAAATCTCCCACTATTTTCGGAAATATACAGCCGATCTTTCCAAAAATAAACTAATTTCTTCCTTTCACTAAGGCTGATGATGGTATAAAATTTGAAAATGGTCTATGAAATAGTTTTTAGTTATTTTGTTAAAATAAAGGATTTGGTCACATGGACATAGCAATGACAATTTAACAATATCCCCGTACTTTTTGGGAATAAACCCCCGTAACCCACCTTTCAGGATAAAGGGATTTGGGTTCTCATTGTGTTATGGTATGATTTCCCCAAATAGTCCACATCAGCCACTGTGGGGTCTCCCTCCTATGTCTTGATTTGTTTTCCATAACCTGTCCCCACCCTAATCCCCATTCCCGACTAGCTACACTTCCCTGTAACATAACGTCAGCCTAACCCGGAAAAACACTTTTCTATTGCGTTCGGACAATCATAGACAACCACCAGAGTAAAATAGAAACTTTAGAACATTTTTAGTCACACTACACATGAACATCTATTTTCCAGTTGAGATTAGCTAAAGCTAAACTCCTTATCAAGATCATCTGATTGCGTTACCCACATGCCTTAACAAGTCAGCATCTGTAAAACCCTCATGTTGGAAATACCAGACATGGCTACCAGACAGATCTGGTGGTGTGGCGCTCCCATAATGGCACCTGACAAATGTGGATTAATTTAAAAAATGGAGCTGATTATGTGCTAAGTGCTTTCTAAACAAGTCTGAACTTATGTTAGCATGGTCATTTCATTCCTAACAGGAGTATCAGGCCATCTTGATTTGGTTCTACGATTGTCTCTGAGTTATTTGTTATTCGTAATTTTCACCATTCCACTATTGTATTTTTGACTGTACTTTTGAAACCAAGGTTTAGTCCTTCTTCTTTTTTTCTTTTTTGTAAAGATTTAAATGCATTAACACACAACTTCTTGGGCATTGATTGAATTTTTTTCCAAAAATTTGTGAAATTGACTGTTTTTGTGAAATTCTCGTGACCTATTGATATCGGAGCATTTGAGACAGCCAGGCAAGCTGTTTCCACTAAGCGTTTCTTGACTCTAGCTCTGTGCTTAAAGGAACAGTTCACCAGTAGTTGAGCTGTTCTTTAAATCACGAACAGACTGGGGAATGCTCTCTTGAAAGCAAATGAGAGTAACCATCTATTTCTATTTCCATCTATTTAAATTTCAAATTAAATTTACTTTAATTGTTAAAAAAATTTACTGAAAAATGTTTAATTTATCTGAATCAAACTGATAGTCTGTGTAAATAAGTATAAGCTTATAAGCCTTATTTTCTCCAGTGAGCAAATATCTGAATTATTTTTCTTTCATTTATTACAATCTAATTTGCCCATATCCAAACCATTCACCTCAATTTCAGGGTTTCAACTTCTACTTAAATAGAATCAACTGAAATTGGACGCATGAGAGAGATTTGTGTTTAGAGCAGCTGTGACCTCCCTTTGGGGATTGTTGGGCATCTTCAGGCTCTTATAAAGCATCATCAGTCAAACGGTCACATTGATTTGCTCCAGTTTAACGACATGATTTTATCCAGATAAGCAGTATGCACTGGGAGAAATGTAAGTACATCATTACTCTTCCATTGTCATGGTACACACTGATCCCTATTTCATTCAGATTGTCATATATTTTACATAACCTTTGGATTTAAATAATGCATTTAAATATTGTAAATTAAGCAGTTATTGCACAGTTGTTTAAATGTAGTCTTATTTATTGTGTGTATGTGGCATTTATTGACATATTTTAACACAATAGTGTACAATTTTATTTTCAGCATATAGAATTATAAAATATTGTGCAACCTTTGTTTAATGAAGTTTTTTTTTCCCTGTCTAATTTTAGAATAGTAATATGTTTGAATAGTACAGGATTGTGGCTTGGTACGTTTTTAACTTGGCGTGTTTGAACTTACATTCATGTGTTTTGGGTTAGTTGCAGTTCAGTTACAGAAGTGATTTGACTCCTAACTAATCATGAGTGTCGGACAAACAAGTGGATGGAGGTGTCATCTCCTGAGTTGACTCACCGCGATAGCATACTTACGGCATTCAGAAAACTGGCGTAGAAGTTTGATTTTGGGGATTCTTTTAAAAATGACTTCAAGATTTTCCTGTGAACTGTGTCAGAATCTGAAGCTGCTGAGTCAGACTCTTTTGGAAAGAGGAAGGTGGGCCATTTGAAAGTTGGCTCGGTGTTGCTATTGGCTGGTAATCTATGCAAAATGGTAACAGCCCACCACAGTAAAACACTGCACAGTTGAGGGGGTTCCTCTTTTTTGTAAGTAGAGTCCCAGAGCATCTGTGATGTTGATTGTTTTCCTATCTTTGTGTGTCTGCATGAGTGATATATATATAATATCTTCACTCATTGATGTCAAATATTTATTATGTAGCACTTACTTTAAGTATGCATTCGTTTTTTTTGTTTTATTTTTGGCGTACCGTTTCATATTAGGGATGTTTTTCCACAATTATGAAACACCGTCTTAAAAAAAAAAAAAACACAAAACAAAACAAAAAACCCATCCTCTTTAGTCAATGTCTCTCAAAATCTATCAAAATGTGTAGTCAGGTTGACTATATATAAAAAAATAAATGGAACACATAATCATCCCAGTGTAACTCCAAGTCAATCACATCTCCGGGATATCAACCTCTTCAGTCAGGAAGCAATAATGATTGTGAATCAATTTCACCTGCTTTTGTGCAAATGGGACAGACAACAGGTGGAAAGCAGAGGCAATTAGCGACACGAACCCTATTAAAGAATGGTATTGCAGTTGGTGGCAACAGACCATTCCCCTCTCCTCATCCTTTCTTGCTGATTCTTGGCTAGTTTTGTGTTTTTCCAGTGCCCTCTCCACTAGTGGTGGCATGAGGCGGTACCTGCATTCCACAGGAGTTGCTCAGGTAGTGCAGCTCCTCCAGGATGGCACATCCATATGCGCTGTGGCCAGAAAGTTTGCTGTGTTTGCCAGCACAGTGTCAAAAGGGTGGAGTAGATATCAGGAGACAGGCCAGTACACCAGGAGAGGTGGAGGGTTCGTAGGAGAGCAACAACCCAGCAGCAGGACCGCTATCTGCTCCTTTTTGCAAGGAGAAACAAGAGGAGTACCGCCGGAGCCCTATAAAATAACCTCCAGCAGGACCCTCGTGTGCATGCTTCTGTCCAAACTGTCAGAAACAAGCACCGTTAGGGTGCCTGAGGGCACGAGTGAGGGCAGGACCGGTTTGGCGATGGGTCATTGATGGTCCTTGACATGCATATCCTTGGATGCATGTCAAGGACCATCCATGCATGCAAGGATGCATGAATGGATGCATGCATGGATATCACGAGCTAGCCAGGTGGAACCTGACTGCTGTTAGGTACCGGGATGAAATCCTCAGACCCATTTTTAGATCGTATGCTAGTGCATTTGGCCCTGGGCTCTTTCTGGTGCATGAAAATACCCGGCCTCATGTGGCTTGAGCGTCTCAGCAGTTCCTGCATGACAAAGGCATTGATGCTATTGACTTGCCCGCCCATTCCCCGGACTTGAATCCATCGAGCAACTCTGGGACCGCTTGTTTCGTTGAATCCACCGCCACCACGTCGTACCACAGATTGTCTAAGAGCTGACTGTTGCCCTGATCCAGGTCAGGGGGGATATCCACCAGCGGACCATCCGTATTCTCATCAGGAGCATGCCCAGACGTTGTAGGGAGTGCATACAGGCACGTGGAGGCTGTACACAGTACCGACTCACATTATGACTAGTCTTGAGGAAATTCACAAAAGTTGGTCAGTCTGGGATCTAATTTTTCCACTTTGATTTTGACTATGATTCTGAATCCAGTCCTCAATGGGTCAATGATTTTAGATTCCATTGATTGGTCTTACATTATGTTGTTTGTTTGTCAACAAATTACACTGTAATAATAATAATAATAATAATAATAATAATAATAATAATAATAATAATAGTAATTTAACGGTTACAGCGCCTTTCACGAAACTCAAAGGTGCTTTACAGAGTAAAGTTAATATGCATGTCCTCTCTCACCCCATCCAGAAACTCTTCTCCGGTCTTCCTCTTCTTCTCCTGACTGGCAGCTCTATCCGGCATCCTTCTAGCAATATATTCAATATTCCTGTGAGAAAATCTGAACATCTTCAACTCTGCCTCCTGTCCTTTGGTTAGAGCTGTCGTCTCTAAACCATACAGCAGGGCTGGACTCACTACCTCCTTGTAAACCTTTCCCTTCACCCTTGCTGCTACTCTTCTGTGACAGATAACTCCTGACACTCTTCTCCACATATTCCACCCTGCCAGCACTCACTTTTTCGCCTCTTTTCCACACTCCAAATGGCTCTGAACAGTTGATTTCAAGTACTTAAACTCCTGCAACTACTTGACCGCTACTCTTTACTATTCCACTATTCCACTTCCTCACTTTCATTCACACACATGTATTCTGTCTTGCTGCGACTGACTTTCATTCCTGTTCTCTTCAGCGCAAACCTCCTCCTCTCCAGCTTTTCCTCCACCTGCTCGCTGATCTCACAACAGATCGCAACCGTCAGCCTGTTCATCCCCATAGCAAACAAAAAGGGGCTCAGAACTGAACCTTGGTGCAGCATCCCCTCCAGCTTGGACCCATTCGTCAGTCCAACTGCATATCTCACAGCTGTCATACTGCTCTCATACATATCCTGTACTACGCTACATACTTCTCCGACCCTTCAGTCTTCCTCATCAATTCCTCCGTCCACACTTTGTTGTTCAACTATTTCTACATCCAATACACAATATATATACAATACAACTCCCCCTGGATTTCTCTATACTCCATCAGTACTCTCATTTTAAATATTGCATCTGTAGTCCTCTTTCTTGGCATGAAACCATACTGCTGTTCACAAATTGTCACTTATTTTCTTAACCTAGCTTCCACTACTCTTTCACATATCTTCAATGTGGGACTCATTCGCTTTATAGCCCTGTAGTGGCTACAGCTCTAAACATCAACCTTGTTTTTGAAAATCGGCACCAGAACCCTTGTCCTCCATTTCTCAGGTATCCTCTCAGTATCCAAAATAGTGTTGATAGTGATAGTTGATAGTTGTCTAACCTCTCATAAAGCTCGTCATAGGCGTCTCGTTTAGCCTTTTCTATGTTACTCTTCTTCAGCTTAAGCTGCATCTCCTTGTACTCTCACCGCTTGTTTTCCCATTTCCTCGCTTATCTTTTCTCACATATACTCTCCTGGACCTCCTCATTCTACCACCAAGTTTATTTATCTTCTTTCCTTTGTCCAAATGACACGCCAAGCACCTTCCTACCTGTTTCCCTCACATTTGCTGTAGATGCTCAGTCATCTGGGAGTTCTTCACTGCCACTGCCAACCATAGTCTCCCTGGAATTCAAACGGCCTTCCTTCCTCAGATTCCACTATTTCATCTCACCCCCCCACTCCTGGCATGTTTCCAAATCTCCTTTTTTTTTCTTCGACCAACATTAGCATAGTTTCCGCCGGCACTGAGCTGGTTAACAATGCCAGTGGCGGGCGTTAACACGGGCCTTGACCGATTCGGTTTGGAAATCTGGTCTGTGTTCCACATAATGATTTGGCATGGGTTTTACATTTGATACCCTTCTTGACACAAACCCCCCATTTATCTGGGTGTGGGACCGGCACTAGAAGTACACTGGGTAGTGACCCCTTTGGGGCTGGGTACAAACCAATGCTTCTACCCCTTATTAAATTATTTCAAAACATATTAATCTGATTATTACGTGATGAAAAATAGATTATTAGACCGTCAGATGTCATTCCAGTACCTATCTCAGTACCTATCAGTACCTATTCATACTGTTCTATATGTTGGAGCAGGCCACATAGCCTGTTTGACCTCAGAGGCTAATCGTTCAGCTGCAGACACCAATCTGCACATCAGTATCGTAGCAGAGACTGCTGGGTACACCATTTTAAGTTCCCTCTTGAAGTGGTGTACCCAAAATAGATAATGGAGGTCACCTATATTTGGAATCCATTTCAGCTGAGCACTTTTTGCTATTACAGCCAGCTGTGTTTACTTCGGGCTCAACCAAGCAGATAACTGTACACCAAGCTTAACTGTTCACATCTACAGGCTTAGCTGTACAATACTAGCTTGTGTACTTGTGTGACGTTTATTTGATGACACTTGAAATTTGAACTTTCGGAGAATACCAAAATACCAGAGGGGCTCATTCCATTACCTGCAGATGGACTGATAACAGAGCTGACAGTCAAGCTAAGGACATTAGAATTATTTGCCGTCATCTTAAAATTGATGATGAGTGTGTGGAAAACTGATTAATGCTTAAATGAAATCTCATAAGACTCAGAACTGAACAATTTTTATATTGGTGTACTTGTAGCTTGTAACACATATATTTGTATATGTATGACTGAATAGTTTATGTTACTCAATTGATCACCCAATTAAAGTCAGATTTGGAGATTGATGGACAGGTGACCCAAAGTCAGAAGGGCAAAGGTGGACATCATTTTTTGTGGGCCAAAAGAGAAAGTTAACCTTTAACCACTCCAAGTAAAGTTTACATATAAATGGGCCAATTAGGCTGTCACATGAAGTCCAGTTTATATAGAATATTACCAAAATGCATAGACATATATGTATGATCTAATAGATCGATGGAATTTCCTAGAAGGGGAAAGCGAAACATTAATATTAACAATGATGTCACTCTGTGTGTAGAGACAGCACAGTCTCACTGATAAGATTAATCAAATAGTGATCACTTGTGTTTTTGTGTTGAATATTCAAGAGAGAATATGTATATTTAATTAAAATACATTGTTGCTATAAGCCTTCATGAATTTATTTTGATGCTTTACAAAATTAGGAATATTAGACAATAACCCTGAGGTCAAATATGTTGCTATTACGGTGACCTATTGACCTCAGTGGGCTTAGGTGTAAAACTAAAGTGGACACCAAAGAAGCTCAACATGCAGATGAAATAGTGCTTTAATGTGACGTATCCATAAGCCTACAAATACTTCTCACCGCAAGCAAGATATAAACCTTGTGTGTTGGACCAGAAGCAACTTTTTTCTTTTAATCAACCAATTCCTAGTAACCACGATAGTATTGTATAACTTTCTAATAATTATTGGGTATAAGAAACTAGAATAAGCAGAAGTTCAGTTAGAATTGCCTTTCTCATGCCTTTTATCCTTAACATCTTTTCACATATTAAGACTGTGTTTTGATATGTGTTTAATCCACATTTCATCACTTTTGACCCACGTTGACCTTTGAGGTAACCTGTATGTTGTGTATTACAAGACATTTTAACAGATACGAACAAGGTCTGTTTCCAAAATAGACTGACTTGTCATAATTATCACTTCTGTTTGTGTGGTTGTGTTGTGTAGACTGCAACAAAACAAGTGAAATTATTATTTATTTTTTTAACTCAGCTATAAAGATTTGCCTTTTTTATTTACAATTCCACAGCATAAGTCATAAGACCGATTGGGTTTTATGACATTTGAACATCATTATCATTTTTCTAACTTGTTTTTTAAACGATTTTTTCTAAATATTTGGTCAGAACTGGTTAAATATAATACAGAACATGTTATTAAAGCATCAGTTTTATTGAACTTACAAAAACAAAAAAAAAACAATAAGAACGAAAATGATCTAGGAACTTTATCTTTATAAAAAAAAACTTCCATTGGTTTTTGAATCTTATGCCATTCTTATGCCGTCTTATGTCAAGTGTTATGGGTTAGAGTGTTGTTACATCTATCATTTTATATTTTCTTTACGGCCTCACATTAAAATCATTCCTTCAGTAAAATAAATTAATTTTAAGTAGCAGTGAAAGTAATTTTATCTCAGTCAGGATTGCTATCTTTTTAATATTCTATATCATCATATTGTGTTCAAATCATGGGGATGGGGTTCTTGGGGTTCAAACACTCATTTAACGTGATGATAGGAGTTTTGGATGCTGGATTACAAACTTTTTGAAATAAGTTTATTGTCTTTCAATGGTTGGAAATATTGTCTTACAGCAAAATAAGCTCTGATTCTAATATCCCTCAAATTAAGACAGAAACAAAAACTCATTAAACAATTTTTGAGTTTATTTCTACTTAATAACCAAATTGAATTTGTGGTTGGAGACTTTCTTTTTTCTGCAGTTCATACATTTTTTTTCGATTTCAAAAACTTTTATCAGGTAAAGTCAATCTCAGCACAAGGCAGAGTTTGCTAATGTTGCACACCAGAAAATGTAAGCCAGGAATCATATGTGCAACATGTATTCCCACCATTTCCCTCTAACAGACATGACCAAATTAAAAACAATCGCTGCTTTTTGTCCGTGACAGCGTCAGACAAAAGTCTTTGAGCAAATGATGAAAATACTGCTAACCTGCATCTCCTGCATTGTTAGCAGGTGCGTCCGCATGCGGTTTTGCATGGACAAACTAATGATTGTAATCATATTGCAAAAAGTACATAACCCCAGCAGTACCTCTATCTACCTATAGGGTACAAGCACACCAATTTGCGAAAACGGTGATTTATAGGGGCAGTGTGTAAAATGTAGGGGTTATCTGTAAGTAAGTTTGGAAAAAGACCTATGTGTTTCCATAAGGACTGGCGCCTCGAACTTGGAGGCTGCCTTGTTTAGAATGAACACACCGAACGGGAGAGCGGTGCCATGCAAGCGCCTCCCGGTCGTTTTAGGAAAAATTCTGGAAAAGGAAGGAGGTTGGCAGCTTTTGCCACAAGCTTTATACTGTGCAACTGTTGTAGGTCCGCCTATTTGAAATCCCTTGCTGTTATGGACAAACGTCAACAGTTTAACCCTCAACGGTTTCAGGGGCCTGGTCTTCCTTCCCACTCATGGTTTCAAACTCATTGTTTTTTTACTGTGCTAAATAGTAACTTATGTCCCCACCTCCTCCTCCCCGGATTCCCCCTAACCCCACATGTTTTTGGATTCACTATACTAATATACAGTAGTATGTTAAAGTGAAGAAATAACTGAAAGGTCATAGAAGTGATGATGTTGTGCTGCAAAATTCGATACCAAACTTTGGCATGTTGGACGAGCCACCAGGATGATGCCACCACAATTCTGATCAAATAATGATATTTGTTTTCTATTTACATGCGTAAAATAAGACACAACCTGGTACCTCACAGCTTCAAGGAATGCATCCAGACCTGAACATGCTCTGATGCAGATTTTCTTTGACCCAAAGCCGCCTCTATGTCATCCAGCTGGGATTCTTTCCCATTTAAAGATTGGGAATAGGTTGAGATCTTGTCAGGCCCACGACGCGTAGACGGATCCATTAGTCTTCCACCCAGTTTGGATGATCGATCTGCACGTTGTGATCTCCCTGCCCAGACATGATTCACCCCCATCTCACATGCCCCCCCTCTCAAACAATGTGGCCATGATGCTGAATTTGTCCCTGCAAATTTTACTAAATGCATTTTTTTTTCTTCTAGTGTTTGAAATCCTGGTGAGTTGATCTTGTGGGAATGTTGTTTTTTCCCTTAATGTTGTTGAAAATGAACCTGAGCAAAAATGCTAGGACCATTAATCCAATGCCGTTTTTGTAAAATTGGAAAGCTCAGCTCTCACAGTGAATGCAACCTGAACCTCACAGTAACTAAGGGCTCATTGTACCGCCAGATGTCATTCCAGTACCAATCTCTGTTCAACATTGTGGACTTGTCTGCACTTGGCAACAGTTCATACTGTTCTATATTTTGGAGCGGGCCAAATATAATACGGGCCAAATATAATACTATATTTATATAATATATATATGACACCACATTATATAAGAGCATTATATAATACTATATTTTACACACTGCTCCTTCATAGCAGCAGCTCATACGACATTTCTATGCTAATCACGTTGTATGAAACAGGTGTACAGTGTTATTTTCCATGCTGTCAGTCTCTGTTTTGATGAAATGCAAATATGGTGCCTCTTACAAAGTAACACAAAGTAACATCTGCTTATTATGATAAGCAGATATTATAGTTTTGCGGTGTTAGACGCTTGGGAATCCTTTCAGCCTGTGCTTACACTCCATCTTAAATGTAATTATTCAGTTACCCTTCAAAGCCAACATCTGAGCAAATCCTACCCATCTCAGAGGCCGCCTGAGGACAAGTGAAGCAAAAGAGAGGTCATGAGCATTCATCTCTCTCTCTTTTTCTATATCTGATCTCTCTAGCGCCACCATCAGCTCCGGCCAGGCTCAAACCGTATCAGGGTGTTCGAGTCAGAGACCCAGTGAAAGAGCTGCTCAGGAGGAAGAGAAGTCTGGAGCCGCATGGCACCCAGACAACGCCCCCTGCTGCGGTGAGGAAAACATACACCTGTCATAAATATTCACATGTATAACACCTGAGCAAATATTTAGTATCTCAGGAGTTTGACATTTTAAAAAAAAAGTGTATATTTATGTATGTATTTTGATACTTCTGCAACATAGTTAATAAACCGGTCCTCCACCCTTTTCAAAGAAAATCAATTTGCAAGGTGCCAGCTCTGAAAGCTCATTCATCATTGTGCCTTTTTCTCAGCATCATTATTCATCGAACAAACAAGATTTCCTGTCACAGCAGATCCAGTATGTAGCAATGATTGCTCAGGATTAGGCACTGTCGGACTGATCAAACATTACCAGCCTTCGCTTTGTGAGATATCCAGATGTAAAAAAAAAATACATTGCTAACGTTGAATGTACCAAATGAAAAACTGATATGAAGCAGAGCAAAGGATTAAAGTTATTTGAAGCTTACAATAAATAAAACCATGGACACGTTACCTCGGGGATCTGTCTGTGATAGATGGATATTTAACCAAAGTGTAGCTCAGGTCATTTTTGTAGGAAAGCCTGTGAAAATCATTGACAGTTTTCTCTTTGAAGCAAAAGCTGAATTAAGCCTGAAAGATCGTCGTGTTATTAATAACCCCTCACTTTATTGAGTTCTGATCATTAATCCCAAATAATGTTCACTCTCACATTCCTCATTAGTTTATTCATATACAGATTCAGTGTCATGTATATGAATAAACGAATTAATGATTTGGCGCTCTGCAAACTGCAGAGATTAAAAGGAAATGCATGGAGGCTGGACTTCCATTGAGCATTTGCAGAAATTAAAGGCCCCTGTGGTGTCATCAGGCAGGACCATGGGCCTGTCCCACGGCGAAAGGGGGATTTTGCCTTTATATAATCCAGGTGTTTTCCATGACAGTTACAGCAATTCTCCTTCTGGCTCCAGGGCTGGGCACATAGCCCTATGCAAAATCACTTGTTGCTTTGCCAAAAGTCCCTCCCAGTTGCAATGTATTTACAGAGGAGAGCAGGAGAGCACAGACATCATGGCACACGGTAACCTGCATTTTATGAATAGGCCTAATGGCTGACATTAAAAGAGGGAGAGAAATAAATGCAAAGAGCAGATAGTTGAGAACTTAAGGAATTAGGTAACAAATAACTTGTACAACTACTGTAGGCGGTGTCAATCCACGGCAGAACAAATTCAGTATATACTTCATTTAGTTTTCAGTGAAACACTGGATCGTTTCACAGAGCTGATATTGCACAAGATAAACTATCCGAGATGAAAACTTTATGTAACACTAACAAAGTTCCTGTTCATTCATGCATACAAACACACACGCACACACAAAAGCATGCATACACAGACCTACAGTCGCAAACCCACACACACGCAAACACACACACAAACACACTCACACACACACACAGGCACGCAAACACATACAAACACACACACACAGCTATACTTATCAGTCATTGTGGATCCATTTGGATCTATTCTCATAACTATTAATGGTGCATGTACATACACACATACATTCAGCGCACAGAAACGAACCATCATTCGTTCCAATTCATTCTTTCTAGACATCAGTTTTTGTCCATTTCAAGAACATGATTCAGTGTTTTTTTCCTGCATTATACAAGTTGTGTTTGCACTAAAACGAAGTTACAAGAGGCATTCATACTCTAAATATGTATGAAAAATGAATACTTGTTTTCAAATGATGTCACATATATTAGCGTGTCCTAAAGACATTAATACAACGCGGGATGGCAGTGAAGAGTCCAAAAATTTGATGACAAGAAAACTGGTGACAGAGAGGAGGTTGTTGAGGAGGACATTAAATACATGTGTCCATGCTTGAATAATGGCTGCACTGCCCCCAGTGGTTTCCGGTGGTATAGCTTTGTTTCCTTCTTAAGAAATAGACTTACTTTATTGATTCCAAAATTGGGAAATTCACAGCAGTTCACAGTAACAGCAGCAGGTTGAACCCTCTAAACTAAAAATATAAATGTACAAGGACTAAAATATAAGTGTACAACAGAGAATATAAATACAAACATAAAGTACAAATATCCATAAACTTTCAGAAAATGTATAAGGACAAAATTAAGGATTAGGGTAAAATTTTTTCACTGTGAAGAATTTCTGTGGAACTTGAAAATAACCATATAAACTCTTACTAGTTCATTCCTTTGTTCTTAAAACACGGCTCTCTCCATTTTTTGTGTATTTCATAGAATGTCCTAAAATTCTCTCACTGGATACGTACTCACTGTTTTCACCTTCGTTCCTGACTTATTTGTGGAATTGTTGGAAATTTTTGGAAATGCATTGGTTGACTTATTTTTCAAGATTTAGATTGAGAAGATTAACCCAAAAATGATGATGAACAAAAACAAAGGCAATGAGGGCGGCTAGTACATGCTGGAATTATCTCTTGGCAAAGAAGGGACTTCTTAATGTTTCTTCTGGTTCACTGGCAACATCAGAATGTAAAAGAAAAAACAACCCAAAATGGAAATCATAATACTTAAGATACATAATATATGGCCCCCATATGATTTTTTTATTTTTATTATCTGAAATCAGAGAGTTGGCTGTTTTCTGCAGATGAGATGAGCCTGATGGGAAGAACCTCTAATTGACATGAAGTACAAGAGATTGCCGTTCAACCAGAGAACTTTGGGTTGGCATAGCAGTAGAGTGCCTCATGTTTATTGATGTTATCAATAGGTGACCCTCAACTGAATCATCCGCCTCCAACTGGGTAGTTTATTTCATCATGACAATTACTGACTATGTATAAAGCTGCAACCATTTTTTAAATAACTAACCAGTATGTTTAGAGTGAGGGTTGGTAAATAAAAACATTAAATGCTGTGATAAAATGACAAAAACTCAATGTCTATAATAAACCCATGCAAACTTTATTCAGGCCCCCCTGACTGTATCCTTGTGCTAACCTTTCCTTCTTCTTCAGTTTCATTCGGCAAACAAATACTTTGCACATCTATTTTTTTCCTGGAATGAGGAATGAGTCTCAAAACTTGGAAAAAAGGAATTCCTGCACACTGACTAACTTGCAAAATCAAATTTACTGCAGCATCGTTTCGGTGCTAAGCCTTCATCAGGCAAATTATTTTTGAAAATGAGGAGCCGTCTTATATAAGGAGTGGCTGCATTTCTGCCACCAATCATATCTTACCTGTTGCGTAGAAAGCACACAGATCTAGCACCTTTTCTTTGCTATGTAAATCTATGTTGTTATAATAAGAATTTCGATATGCTGCATTATTTTAAGGTGCTATTTTGCCTTGTACTACAGACTTATACACGTATTTTCTACATGCAGACATACCAGTTAATTAATGTTTACTCAATGACATTGTGGCGAGCTTGAGGTTTTCAGTGCAAAAACCAGGCAAAGAGAAGAATCAGGAAGTACTTTTTATTGGCATAACTGGCAACGCACAGAGCCAACATGGAAAGTCAATATTATGAACAGGAACCTCACTCATAGTGCCAAATTGTCACAATGCATGCTGAGAAAATTCCAGCCACATATTCTCCAACACGCTACAATATTTTGGAAGATCCTGTTTTTTCGTTTTTTGTTTGTTGAGCTGATCACTTTTTAATGGACAGTAGGACCGGTCTTTACTTGTCCCTGAAGTTTTTCCTCATAGGCCAATCAAATTGAAACCTGTGACATCAGGGAATTACGTTTATCTACAAATTATATTCTTTTGATATGTGTATTTTGTTATAGTTCTTACTGTATGTGGTTCTTGCTTGGGATTCCAGGTGGATGTTGCCATATTAGGGTGTGCTGATTTACCTGTGTGCTTCCTACACCACAGGTAAGATCTGGTTGGTTTCAGAAATGCAGCCACTCCCTATTTAAGATGGGTCCTCATTTTCAAAAAACATTTGCCTGATGAAGGTCAAGCACCGACATGTTAAATAAATTCTATTCGGCAAGTTAGTCACTGTGAAGGAATTCCCTTTTTACAAGTTTTGGTTTATAACGTGTGCAATATTTCCACATGATGAACTTCCCACAATGCAAAGTACATTTTTTGCTAAAGCTACTTTTGAGCTCCTCACTCAAGGATGCCAGTGAAAGTGCAGCCATAATTTCTCAATGCTAGCATGCTAATATGCTAACTAACCGTCTGAAGACGGGTTAAATCCATCTGAAGACTATGAATATTCTCCCCAGCATGGGTTCCCTCCTGGCTTCCTCCCGCACTCAAAAAACTACCTTATGATATGACATATGACCATATGATCATGACCATGGTTGATCGGGTCTTCTGTTCTGCTGCCCCTCGTCTGTGGAATGCCCTCCCTGACCATCTCAGGGCTCCACAGATGACTGACACATTTAAAAAAGGACTTAAAACTTTCCTTTTTAGCGGAACCTATAACCTTAATTAACATTGCTGCTTTTTGGTCAGGCTTTTATATAGTTATTTCTTTATTTTTTTATTGATGCTTTTATCTGCTTTTGCTTTGTAGCACTTTGAGATTTGATCCAAATGTAAAGTGCATTATAAATTAAATGTATTATTATTATTATTATATGATGAACTGTTTACTCTACATCATATAAACATATTCATATGATGGCCTTCTGTTCTGCTGCCCCTCGTCTGTGGAATGCCCTCCCTGACCATCTGAGGGCTCCACAGACGACTAACACATTTAAAAAAGGACTTAAAACTTTCCTTTTTAGCAGAACCTATAACTTTTAATTAATATTTTGTTGGTCATGTTTTTATTTAGTTATTCTTATATTTTTTTATTGATGCTCTTATCTGCTTTTACCTTGTAGCACTTTGAGATTTGATCCAAATGTATAGTGCGTTATAAATTAAATGTATTATTATTATTATATGAATGGTTGTTTATCTCTGTGCGTTGGCCCTGTATGCCACCTATTGTTGTTTTTCAGCCACTTGTAGCCTTGACCTCTATTCTTTCTCGTAGCCATAGCTGAGGGTTGGAGTGTAGATAGAGGTGAACATTTAGAGTTTTTTATTAAGACCTGGCCTTTGTGGGATGGCTGGGCTCAGCCTTAGAGACAAAATACAGAGCTCGGACATCCGGAGGAAGCTTTAAGGGTAACAACTTCTTAATCTTCGTATTGAAAGGTGCCAGTTTAGGCGGTTCGAAGATCTGATTAGGATGCGTCCCTTCAGAGGTTTTCTGGGCACATCTAACTGGGGGGTGACCCAGAGGTACAGCCAGAACTCACTGAAGTGACTATATATCTCATCTGTACTGAGAACGCCTTGGGATAGGCGTTCTCAGGACAGATGTTCATCTCTAGTTCATCCTAAAGATGAACAAGAAACCGTTACTGGAGTGAGGGACGTCTGGAAGTCTGACTCAGTCAAATCTGCTTTGTGTGTCTGCAAAACTACAACAACATTTTTTTTAAAACACTAAAAAGCTGAAATATTCTGGATCATTACTACATTATCCAAGTAGGTTAGAACGCAGGAGAATCCTGTCAGAGTACATTCAGCCTTGAAATCAGGAATTTGTGTCGCTCTGCAGACACTGAGGGCCTCAACATTGAGGAAAACAGAAGAAGCACAGTCATTACTAGCAATGTGTCATCAACCTATCAAGAAAAAATGTGGAACTATCCTTTAACAAATGTTAAGTATCACTCATACCTCTTATATAAGCTTCATAAAACTTTTAGGAAAAGTTGTTGGATTTGTTAATAGTCCCATATAGTCTACAGTCCCTCTGTCTCTTTATATAACCGATACTAGTGGGAAACACGTGTGTCTACAGTGCCTTCAAGAAGACAACCCTCTGTTGCAATCCGATCAATTATCAAGTTGCAGCTTGGAAGTATCTTGCAAGTTAAGGTTTGTGAAAGACACATATCCATCCAGCTCTGCATCAACAGATCCACAAGCTAAGACTTGTTGTTCTGTGTATAACGCGATTTGAGAGGAGGTTGGGCTGTTTGTGCTCAAGTGTCTTGCAAAGTTCTTTCTTGACTCTTTCATTATAATTATTAGTTTCATAAAAAGATTAAATAAAAAAAGCTGTCATAAAATGAATAAATAAATACATACAGGTGAAGCAAATCTCCACTTAAATACAGTTAAGTAGTTGTATTATTTTACTTCCCATCTCTTATGGAGATTATGGTCTATACACTTGAGCACAATTTTTTCTTTTTTCCAGCACTGATTGCACTTGTTACATGGAAACAACATTTTCTTAAATGTTTATAGATATCAATCTTTAATCTGTCATGTATACCTTTAAAAGCTGATTTCTTTTTTATACAAGATAAATACTTCCTTGCTTACATTACCAGTAACACACACTCACACACATACATGCAGACAACTGTACTGCTACTTGTGTAAGTGTAAATATTGCATATTTATATATCAACATCACAATGTGAAAAGTTTTATAACAGCATCATCATTATTGTTGTACGGTACATTATGGACATGCTCAGCTCGCTTTTTAAATGGTTATTTTCTGTGTCTAGGATGTGGTTGAAACAAACAATGTGACATCACACACAAAAGGTAAGTCTCATTTCTAAAAATGATTGAACCCCCCGCTCTCTCCTGGTTTATTATGTTTTGTGAGTATTTACAGTAAACTGTGTCAGTTCCTCAAAGAAAAAATAGGCGCAACATGTATTAAGACAAAACTGATAGATTTAAATGATGATTTTATCCAAAAAGGTAAAACAATTATTATTTCATTCACTTTCTTGAACCCAGGACCTTCTTGCTATGATCTAAAGAGATTAAAGGCACGTGGCTCCACCTTTACTAGCAACAACTGCAATCAAACAGCGTAGATAACTGGACATCCGTCTCTGACATCACTGGGAGGGATTTTTGACCCACTCTACTTTGCAAAACTGCTTTAGTGCAGCCAAATCAGAGGGTTTTATGAGCATGAATATATTATATATATTATATATTGGAAGGGATCAGATCGGGGTGCATCTAGTCTAGCTGGAACCAGTTATTAATGCAGTTTGGTAGTTTTTCGGATTTAGTTTTGCAGGGGGTGAATACTTTTTCACACAGATCCATTTATTTAAGAGAAGAGTTTTTGGTCTAATGATTTGAAATTTGGGCCATTTATGGCTACGTGAAATAATTCTTTGGAATTCTGACTTTATTAGCCGAAATTCTGACTTTAAACACAGATTTTTTTCATTATTCTCAGTATTCTAATTTTATTCTCAGAATTCTGATTTTAAACGTTTCCCCATTTTATACACACAAATAAATGGAGCTATGCAGAACATTCTGGAATCTTGAAGCTCATGTATCAACAGCATTCCTCGACACTGCTGAACTCTAGGCACAATTCCATGGTTCTCAATCAAATATCATTTGAAATCAGTTTTCCAAACCTCTGAAAACAAATTGCATCATTTAGTAATCTTTGTTCACCAATAAATTCTGGACTTCAAAATAAAACACCCTGATTACCAAATAGTCTCACTCACATTGAACCTGAGAAAACTCAACTTTTTTCCTGAGAAAACTCAACTGGAAGAACATATCATGTGTCAGCGTTTAAAAGATCAATCGACTTGTACAGGTGATAGGCATGCAGAACCCGACCAGAATCAGAGGGGATAAGCACAGTGAAAGTGCAATTTACTGTATTTTTGTCTGTTCAGCTGAACTTGGTATTGCAGTAAAAATACAAATTTGTTTTGTTAGCGTTTTGCATTTGTGTATTGATATTCTTTGCAGTGTTTCTCATTGTAATACTTGCATAGGTGAAATAACGGAGTTTTGGTAAATACTGTGTAAAATTCGTGTGCATGTACATGTAGTACTGTAAATGGTATTATGGGAGAAAGAACCCAAAATGAGAATAAGCAAACTTAATTCCACACACTTGTAATAATTTGAATATGGCCTCATGAAGCCAGAACATACATGAACATTTGATGGAAGTGTTTTGAATTCAACACATCATTGTATATTTGACGCTCTGTAAGACATCAGCGTATAATAGCTGTGTGTATTGTTTTAGTGGAAGGAATCAGGTTTGATGGGGGAGAACGTGGATTTGTGTGCTGTCTTTTATTTTGCAAGAGAGACAAAGTAGTTAACTGATTCAGTTTTTGTCTAGAGTTTTGAGAAACTGAGCCACAGTTTCCGGAAATGTGTTTAAAGTTTGGGAAAAACTCTAAAGTCAGAATTCTCAGGATGAAGTAACAATTCTGAGAATACAGTAAAAATTTTGAGAATTCCCCCCCCCCATAATATTGACCTGGCGATATGTGGCCCTAATCCTCTTACGCAGATCAGTTACATTTTCACAGCAGTGAATTTATTGTAGTAAATTCTGGAAGTATAGCATGTGGAGTAAAACTCACCAGTCCCTCTCTGGCTTTTAAGTCACATTCATTTTCTCCTCAACCTTCAGGAAAGTCTGTCTCTGATGTTGACTACCTGGCTCAACCGTTGGTTGCCGTCAGTGATGGAGGGCTACAGTCTGCAGGATGGAGAGTTGCTCCCACCGCCACTGTTGCTGACCTGCCCCCTGTTGTACCACCCTGGTCTACGTCTGACTACAACCAGCAGGACTTCTCATCCCAGACTCTCGCCTACTCACACGCCCCTAACCTCACTGCTGATGTCTACATGCAGACCCTCTGTCCCAGCTACACCATGCTGACTTACACGCACCCACCGTTGCTGACTAACTTTGGGGTGAGTCTGAACTGTCATCAAAAGTAAGATTGAAGTTTTAAAAAGCACGTCTTTGCAAACATACACAGATTCAATCCCTATAGAGGCAGGGAGATCTAGCGTGATAGCTGTAAATTAGATAAACAATGAAAACTGAAATGCAAACAGAAATATGAGAGACTAATACTGATCACTCACTCGGCCCTGAGATCAGTCTCTCAGGCAGACCTTTGTGCCAGCATGCTTACAAATTCCCCATTGGCAGATTTCAACCTTTTCACCTCTCAGCCATACCCCAGTCAAATCCTAGTTTCTCTAATGCTGTGATAAAGGATTGAACCCCTCTTGGTTTCTTCTTTTTTATCAGATTTTTATGGAAGAACAATAGCAAGGCAAACTGAGTGGACAAAAATACTTTTTTTTAAGGGTAATTTCATTTAATAAAGTAAAAAGATTCCTCCTTCAGCAGCAACGACTGCAGCCAGAACCTGCTGATGGCTGGAGATCAGTTAGTGAGACACACTTTCGGCCCAATTTTCTTCAAAGATCTGCTTTAGTTCAGCGCATTGGACCTTTCAAGACCTGTTTTAAGAAAAATAAATAAATGAAAGCTAAAGGCAATAAGTTTGTCTTCCAGTGCTAATATAGAGAAGATCAAAGCTCAATGAACAATATGAGCGTTTGATAAACTAAACATCAGCCAAGAGAGCTCACAATTTGTGTGCTCACAGTGTACGGTCTGATTATTGAGCTATGACTTAACAAAGCCCGTCCGCCCTAGCTCGTTCTGGCTTTTGACAACTGTCAATAAAGATTGATGTTTCAAAGCTCCAAGGCAGGAAAAAGTTTATTTGCTAGCAACACGCTCAGCTTTATGCGTTGTTAATCTTAATGACTGGGCCTTCACTGTCGATCGGAGGCGACTGCTGAACTGGGAAGTGGATGGATTTTTTTCATAATTTCTTTTCAATTAAATTTTTTTTGGAACGATTCTTTAAGACAGGCATTTCGACCCAGCCTGTCTTAGAGAATCTCATACCTAAAGGATTTGACTGGTAGAGTTTCTGCTGAGCATATTGGAAGAGTTAGCTCTTGTAAAAAGCATCTTGCTCAAGCAGCATAATCAACAGTAAAACTTGTTGTTTCAGACCATACCCATGGCCACTGCAGCAGCCTCCCTCCCTCAGATGGAGCTCCCAGACCCAGGGTTGACCTACCTCCCATGGGCCCAGTCCCTTACGACCATATCTACCATTCCCAATACCGGGGTCCAATTTCCCCCCAGCTCTGCAGCTTTACCCGGGTCACCTATGGTCCGCATGCCCTTGTCCATGTCTTTGACCACCGTTGTTCCTCAGCTGGAGTCTCAGTGCGTGGATCATCGACCTCCGATACAGGACCTCCAGCAGCGCTCAGACCACCAGATGGACCCTGGACAGCGAGTTCTTTCTCTGGATGAGGACACAAGGGAGCTGGAGTCACAAAGCCTCCTGGATAAACTTCTGGAGACTCAGGATGATGATGTTGTTGAGGAGGACAAAGACTCATACAGCTGCTCAGTCTTCACTCTGAATACCTGAAAACATGAGTAGTCTCATATTTGTCTTTTTTTGTTTTTAAAGGGTCATTTTTGGAACTGGATTAATAACTGAGGAAAGGCCTCAGAGACCGGCAGGTTCTCTCGGACACATGGATTTTGTAGCAATCACAATTGTTTAAATAATATGCACCATTATACTGACTCGTGAGAAGTGTTCTTGTACATTTATCCGGTGTGAAAATGTAGCTTGTATGTGTGCACATGGACATTTTAAATTGAAAGGTACATTCCTTCATTCTCCTTTATTCAAGTCTCTTAGGTCAACAAATCTTTTGCAGCATTCTTCGATATCATCTGAAGATGAATATGGATCGTAATAATGTGTCAGACAGTCAGTCGTTTGAGTTTAAAGCCAAAAGCATTGGCAGGAACAACATTTGAAATGCACAAGCTTGAACACGCATCCACACTCCTACACAAGATTGAGAACCAAATATCTACTTTAGTGTTAACATGTCAATGTTTCTGTATATTTGCCTGCAGTTGATAAACACCATTTCAGTACATACTTTCAAACTTGTGCACCCACTTTGGATGTGGTGCATGCTAACCCCACTTTTCACGGGAGATGAACAGGTAATGACTGAAATATAATTTTGTGTGTAATTTTCCTGTTTGATTGGATTTTGTCCCAGCTTACATCTTTCATCATGATGTTCTCTTTTCATTTCATGGGTATAATACACAATTACAAAAAACACTTAGGTGTAATAAAATTGTTATTAAGTGTCAAGTTATTGATTACATCACTTGCTTTTACAATCCCTGAAATGACAGCAAAATTATTATTTTTTTGTTTGTTGGTTTTTTCATGCTTATAATATGTAGAAAAGAGGAAATAAAGCGCTTAGTTTACAGAATGCATTGTTATTTCCTGATCATGTGCCTAAATGTAATACATATATTCTACTGCTTTCACGGATTGTCTTTGGAGTGTCTAAGTATTATGCCGCACTAGGAACTTGATTTATGAGATTTATGAGAAATACTCTTAGGTATTTAGGTACTGACTGTATTTTGATATGAGATATTATGAAGCATAACAACATGGTGCTCAGAGGAGAGGAGAGACACGTAATGGAAAACTGACCACAGCTAGGTTACTGCCTTTTTATGTTTGGCAAACATTATGAAATGAATTAGGACAAAATGATGATTAATCAGTGAATGTCAGACTTACAAATAAAAACTGTCAGAAACAGTTCACTTTCATTATACACTCTCGGAAATGAATGATTTAATTGAATATATTTTTTTTGAGTAAATGAAACCTGGTGCTGTTTGCTTTAAATCACTTTTTCTAGATAATTGTATATCTGACAATTAAAAAAAAGGGAGTTTAATTGGGTTGATGAAATATTAAACGATTTTGGAATTACATACATTCAACATAACTACATTGAGTAAATTAAACATGGGTGTTGTTTGCATTACATCACAAATTTATGCAGACAGAAAGAACCACATAGTTGCAACTTTAATAATTAAGAGTTTAATCACATTAATTACGTAATGGGATTACGTTATTGTGTTTATCTAATTCAAAATAACTGTGTTTGAAGACTAACATAAAACTATTTTCATATAACATAATTGTGTTCAGTAATTGTAAAAGTGTTATAGCACATGACATGCTTTTAAGAAGATGGGAGAAGGTTTTATAAATCATTTATCACTAGATTCAATGTGACTGACTGACAGTGTGAAATTTCTGAAATCCATGGTCCATTTCTGGGGCACCAAGGAGATCCTTCAAAGTGGTTTTTGACCCAAGGTGATAGTGTGTAATTTTGACAGAGGCGGCCCCTTCGACTCTCGGGGGGGTTACCCCTCAGGGAAAACTGACATTGTTTGAGGGGTTTCAACTAATTTGTCATATCCTTACACCTGGAAAAACCGGAGATCGTACAAAAACTGACAAAACGTACCGTCTCGGCTCACGTGACAGCGACATGTGAAGAGAAGTTCACTCATACTCGGCTCTCTCAAGCAGAATTCAAAAGTGTGTACACAAAGCAATTAGTGTGAGTGCAAGTGAAAGTCCGGTGGGCATCAACAGCGGGGAATAACAGAGGATGCATCTATTTGACAGACACATGGATAGGGCATCTGAAAGATGATACTGGATATTGCAGTTCAGATGTGGTTTGAATGAATCACACGGGTGCAGCTGTCACAACTTTTCAGAGAGTTGGGCTACTGGCAGCATCTCTTTAAATAAATATATGGCCATATGATCGTTGAACCATGTTTCAATATACGCTTCAACATCCGTCGGTTCTTTAGGATTCTCCGGTGACTCTTTGAGCGTGTCTTCGCCATGCATCGAGTCATTTGCCACTGTTTTTCACGTTTAGCTCCGCTGCTGATCACAGGACAGGCAGTTGGTCTTTGGTTGACTTGACAACAGAGCGTATGACCACATCTCCTAAAAGAGTGGTTCAGGAAGATGAAGCATGTTGAAAGGTAATCACATGTGGGCTTATAGGTGCTTCGGTCTTTCCTCTCAGAGCATCAGATTAAAGTTTATTTAAGTCTGGGCTGCTGGGCGTGAGGAGCGCCATGTGTGTGGAATCTCAGAGAATCCTTTAAACGAGCACCTCCTTTGGGCCAAGAGGCATTGCAGGAACATGCCTGTGCAGCACCTTTTGTGTCAGGGGTGGGACTCATGGAGCCATTACCAGAGCTTATCATGGACAGATAGCACCCCAGGGCATAATGAATCTGGCAACACATGGAGGCCTGGGAATACACATACATTATAGTACTTTTCATTGAATACTTGCATTATAGAGTAGTACCACATTAATTAACACTTTGGACCAGTAGTGGGCCGTGGGTTTTCCACATGGGCCTTCAGCGCAATACTCCTAAAATTAAGCTGCCTTCCAATATCTTCACAGGTACACTGCAGCTACAGGCTGTTGTCACTATACCAGCACATATTCAAAGAGATAGTAACATTTATCTATCGGAATTTAGTGTTGAGAGGAGGTTCAGCAACTATGAGCGATATACTAATGCGCCCATACTGAAAGCATCAAGCATGTAGCACATTTCACAAATGGATATCATATTCCTGATGTAATTGTCATTACTAACTAATTAATTCCCCTCCAAAAATTCACATTTTCTCATAAGACCACAAAGAAAGCAACAATACCATTGAATGTCAATAGGTATGATTCAACAGTGTTTTGTCTAGCCAAGCTGCCTGAACAATCAAAGGTGCCATCAGGCATACTGGCACACCGCTAGACCTCTTCATCTGGAGCTTCGTCACGACACAACAACAAAAACCATCAAAAGCAAGCATCACGACAGTTATTTAAGATTCAGAAAAATTAGATTCACCTAAGCTGTTCCTCACCTGAAAATAAAGTTTATCGTCCTTGCTTTCTTTAAAAAATAGTCCTATAATGTAGTCCTAGTGGACACCCCTGTGTTTCAGTTCCATTATACATTCCCTTTCCAGTGGCATGTCGGCCAGAGCTGACACGCTGTCCAATCCTTCTTCTCCAAAAGGTTTTCATTTTATAAAATGACCACTCACCAGGAGCTGTGGATCCTCATACGTAACACGGACGTCGGACGAGTCACGCCCAGGCTAGCGAGAATAACCCTGGCATATCAAAGAACACGCCCTAAATGACATCTTCGAAATCTGATTGGTCAAAAAGTATGATAATCAACAAAATCTTCCCATGCATGTCAATGGGCCTAAGTATTCAAGCTGAAAGCTATTTGCCCAAGCGAGCGCAGACGCAGAAGTGTCACCCTGAGACCCCAATGGAGAAATCTGTTTGGATAAAACAAAGCTCACTTGTATGTGCTCACTGGAGGCAGCCATCGAGAGGAGCAATGAAACAACAGCAATAAATGAATGGGAACAAATTATTCAAATATAAATAGTCTCATTAAAACAATGAATACATTCCTAAGCATATTAAATTATGATTTCCTTTTTCTTTTTTTTTTCAATTTTCTGACACCGTCTGGGCTAACAAGGCCTTCCTGGCAAGCCGGTCCGCCACTGCTTTGGACAGGGCCTCCAAACTGAAATGAATGTATTTATTTGGAAAACATGTTCTTAAATTTTATAATTATATAAAGTCAGTAGTTATATATGCCAATAAATTGTCAAGAGCTAAAGGTCAAGCAATCTCAAAAAAAAAAAAAAAAGATTGAAAAAGCATAGGTAAAGAATTTTTATCACAATGACGCAGACATTACCCTGGGGTACACCACAGGCCAAAGGGTTCACAGAGGAGGCATTACTCATGGATATTAACACTCGTTGAGTCTTACTCAACGAGTGTGATTTCATTTTTTTTTTTGCTATATTAAAGCTTTGCAGGCTTGCCAAACAGAATTATCTAACTTGATACAACCAAAAAAAAGTCTAAAAAGGGTCAAATAGTTTTCAGAAAATATGATTTTATTCATGATTTTGTTTTACTATTTAAAACATACTTGACCAAAGAGTTTGTCATTTTATATAATAATAATAACAAAGGGTTAAACACTTAACTGAGGTCTTTGGGATTCTAAAAGCCTTTTCTGATAAGGAAGGAATTCCTTTGCAGTGAGTAAATAGTTTTTGCAAATGCTCCAAATCATTTCCAGAAAGCAGGATCCACGTGAAGGTATTATTATAGTTATTGCTGTGTTTTAGCAGGATGTGTTCCCATCGAACACAGAGTTAAAAAGTAGAGGAGTTATGGACAACTGCCATGCATTGAACCTCTGATTTATTTCTACCCAGTAAGTAATCCAGCCATTATTGTATCACAATCAGTGTCAGGTTGTCATAAAGATCAAGTTTGTAGTGCCGCAGGAAAAAAAAACCCACAGTGACTCACTTTGACAGCACTTCCTCTCTTTAATGGCAAATAATCAGCCTCAGCTCAGGAGGAAGAGCAGACTTCCACTTATGGGAGGGTTGGTAGTTCGATACCCAGCCTCTGAGATCTACATGTTAAAGAGTCATAGAGAAAGATGCTGAAGCCCAAGCTTGGCTTGACCCATCAGCTTTTCCATGTATGTCGCCATCAAACCGGAGATAAAGAGTTCCTCTGTTTAACAGAATTTCAATCAGAGAAGACAGAGAATGAAGAAAAGATGAATGATTTATTACAATCGATGATAATGAGTCTATTAGAAAGTCTTTGTTGCTAAGATGGGGAGATTTAGATCAAAGGGTCTTGTTTGTGATTCTTGTTTTGTGTTATGATTATGGTATGTATTCCTGTTTCCTCTGTAGAATGTAATGTTATATTTCAAATGGAATGGCTGGGAAGTAAAACAAATTTTATCTTATTGATAAATCTTATTTATCGTCTGTTGTATAGTCTATACCAAACTACTTTGTGAGGTTGTGCAAAAAAAGTTTTCTGGAGTTCAATTTGGATTTATGAGATAAATAATATCTTCTGTGTAAAGTCATCTTAGATGTTTTTTTTTCTTGCTACAGTAATCACTTACAATTTGTATTTTTCCTCTTCTTATTCTTCTGGCTTGGGGGGCTAGCAGGAGCTTTGTCGTACCGTCCAACACGGGGGCCAGTTCACTGTTCTGTTGCTGAGAGCTGTGAAGTCAAAGGCTGATGATGTATGTAGCCCCCAGAGCTGAATGCTGGCGTTCAACCGGAGGTCTCCTGTGTGGAACCAGTTCGGAATGATCCGCCCTTTTTGTGTAATGGTAAATACTTATATCGGGAAGTCTGCCCCCAGCCAGTTCTCCATTTACCTAGTATGTCCAAGCTCAACGGCCGCGAAGGTTTGCCACATGGCGAGATCAGACAAATAGAGGTTAGCCGTTGGGATCTTTGGATGAGATTGCGTAAAAAAAGAAATTTGTGCCAAATATTTGGCACAACCTCCCTGAAAACTGCAGGACCGCTCCAAATCTCAGTTCTTTTAAATCAAAGCTTAAAACTTTCTCATTGGCTACTGCCTTTTATTTAATCTTTAAATTTATTTAATTAAAATCAATCTTATTTCTTTCTTTCCTATAGAGTACTATTTAAGCAAACACTTTGTCAATTTGTTGACGGTGAAAAAAAGTCTTTTGCAGGAGGTGGCCTGTTATATCAGCAATGTGAACATTACTTTTAAACAGTCTCAGATGCCCCAGGTGGAAATAACGGAATGCACTAATAAAAAAAAGAAGTCATCACATAGTGTCATTTTTCATCTGTTCTTACATGCGCATGGATTGATTGTTCAAAATGAACTGGAACAGTACGGAACATCATTCTGTCAACTGTGAAAAATAGATAACTCTGATTGGCAGTTTCTTACTATCTTGAACAATGTCAAGCGTGAAAGTTATTGATGGGGAATCCGTCACTTTTAGCAACAGTGAGGTGAAGAAACAGGCAATCATGTTCATTCAGTTTGTGGCGTCATGCAACGAGCTGAAACACAGACTCATAGTCAGTGTCTCCAAGAGCGGAATTGGAGCCAGAGCCTTGAGTTCAATCAGAGATGACTGAGACTCAAGAAAAGATGAATGATTTATTTTTACAGGTGATGTGGTGATAATCAGTCTACAAGAAAGTCCTTGATGCTCAGACTCTTCGGTGAGATTGTGATCAAAGGGTCACTGCCCTGAGCAGCTGTATGTAATATCTCCCCTTTAAAGTCTGGGTGCTGGTAACCCAGCCACAAAGTGTTCTCTGAGCCAGTGTTCTTCTAGTGGCGGTTACAAGCCCAGATAAATGGGGAGGGTTGTGTCAGGAAGGTTATCTGACGAAAAACCTATGCCCAATCAATATACGTAAAAATATGATCCACTGTGGCAACCCATAAACGGAACAGCCGAAATAATAAGAAGAAAAAGACGAAGTCTGGATGCCGATGGTGGTGGCTGAAGACTTGTCTGAGGCTGATGGATCTGCTACGACTACAAGAAGACGGGGAAGTGGAGGTTGCAGCATGCAGACCTATATGAATGGGTAGAGAGTCATGTTTACAGTCAGCATCTCATGGTGATTGGCTCAGCATACAGGTGTAGCAGAGTGATAGCATGGATGAGGCTTCCTGAATTGGTTCAGCTGATATTAAAGCAGACCATGAAGCCGGTAATTGGGACTGAGCATGTGTTAAAGGAGAGGATAATAGAGTGTTATGAGCAATGCTGTTGCCCGATTGTGCGAGAGGATTGTATTTCTGATTTATCCGGATCCTCTCCTGCAGAACCTTCTTCCTGTCGCGGTTTGGGATGAGACACAATCTCATTTAAGAGCAGGTTTAAAACCTTCCTTTTTGATCAGGCTGCTGTATTTAAACTGGTCACGGATTTCACATGATGCACTGAGCGTCTTTGTCTTCTTCTGTCTCTCTCTCCTGGTACATAGATCCATCTGTCATTAATGCATGTTATTGACATGAACTTGTCCCTGAAGTCTTCAGGCTTTTTCGTCCCAGATGGTCACATGGATCATCCAGACAGCAGACTCCCTTTCTACATATAACTATAGAAACAGACATACACAGGTACAGTAGCTCCAACCCACATGGGCCACTACTTCCCAAACAGAAACACATCAGGTTTTTTCACCCCCCGCCAGTTTTCTGTTTGGGTAATGGGTGGGTAAATAGGATGTTCACAGAGCGGTACAGTAATCTGCTCACTCAGTGCTTCAATAATCAGGCCGGGGTGTGTGCTGGATTTTATGCAGGAACCATGAAAGAATGTAAACAACTCTGATTCACTCAATAAAGAAACACCCTGTGATATGGCCACAATCAGGCCAAGGCTTTACTTATCAGTAGTTGCGAAACTGATACTTCCAAATTGATGTAATTGACCTACTCGCCAACCAGGCCCGATAACCCTTTTGTACTAGTTTTATCTACACTGACATGAGACACACCCGACTGTTGGAGAGAAAGTTGTTACCTCCCAACCATTTATGGGATTCAATGAGATATCATTGAACTGCTGCTTAAATATTAACATGGAGAAGAGCAGCGCCGCGTCCGGACCCAATAAACATGATTCCATAAATATGATAATAAAACTTCAAAAGATTCTGATAGAAGTCAGAATTATCAAAGTGTTATAGTCTGCGACTGTGGGACTCCCCTCAGAGGCTTTGAACCCCTTCATATACACTAAAATACCAAGTACAATAGTCCAAATTTTTCTCCAGGACAACTGGAGTTCACCAGAAGGATTTAGCCTCGTGTTTCATTGTATTGGAAAGCAAAATGTATGTTTTTATGTATTGTAACTTGTCCCTCATACTGTTCCATGCCTTTAAGTCTGTTTTCTCTTGCGTTTAACGATGCCTGGTTGTCTGTTGAGGTTGAACATTTAGACTGGGAAAGCCACGAACATATAACCCTTTTGGGATTAATACAGTTGTCTGAACCTGAACCTGAACACCAATATCAGGATAATGTAGACATTCTACAACATCCAGTATCCATCCATCATCAAAAGGCTTTGGGACAGAAGGATGAGGGAGGAAATGTCTTCAATGTGTTGTATCCTTTCTCTTATACAACATAGTGAAATTATTTTCTGCATTTGACCCATCCCGGAGGAGCAGTGGGAAGCCCCTTTGAAGCAACCAGGGAGCAAATTGGGGTTCAAGGTCTCGCTCAAGTTAATAATAATAATAATAATACATTTAATTTATAACGCACTTTACATTTGGATCAGATCTCAAAGTGCTACAAAGTAAAAGCAGATAAAAGGCATCAATAAAAAATATAATAATAACTATATAAAAACATGACCAAAAAGCAGCAATGTTAATTAAAGTTATAGGTTCTGCTAAAAAGGAAAGTTTTATGTCCTTTTTTAAATGTGTCAGTTGTCTGTGGAGCCCTCAGATGGTCAGGGAGGGCATTCCACAGACGAGGGGCAGCAGAACAGAATGCCCGATCCCCCATGGTGCTGAGCTTATGTTACTCATGTTACTCTGTATGTAGTGGGCTAAGTTGCCTACTACATGTAGACAACAGGGGCTGTTCTCGGGATGAACCGCCAACCTTCCAATCTGTTGATGACTACTGTAATTCCAAAGCCAAGGCAGTGTCAAACGTTAAGAAGAAGTCCAGTTGCTGTTGATTCAACCTTTGAGGCTTGCAATTCCTGTTGATTGCATATCTAGGCTAATTTCAAACTAAACAAACTAACCAAAATAAAATACTAAAAAATACCCAAAATATGAGAAGAACCCTCACTTGTCTGATGTTTAAGGAAATAACTAGGCCTACGCTGTCATCCCTCCTGGCCTATTTCAAGATACATCTCCTGGGGTTGAATTGGACCGATTGAGAAAATTATGTCCCAAAGCCTTTTGGAGAAAGTTTTTGGGCTGAAAAGCACAACCATCCTTTCCCAAAATCAGGACAATTCTTCTTCACACTAAGGTCCACATGTATATAAAATTTGAAAATGATTCATGGAACGGTGTTTGAGTTATCCCTCTAAGACAAAGGATCTTTGACAACAATTTTATGACAATTCCGTAATATCCCCAACTTTTCTGGGATGTAAATATGAAACACTTTTTGAGTTATGTCCTACAATCAACTCGTTTGAGACCAATGATCCTCACAGAATTGGCTTAAAACAAACCTCTAACCATGAAAATTAAAAAAAAAAAAATACAAGTATTTGAAAGTTGTAGTATGCAGATTATTTTGTTGAACATCTAGATTACTATTTGTCAGATCTTCTTATCCTTCATGCATCCTCACTTGAATGTGAATGGGAGGTTCAACGTGGAAATAAACTTGAAGGACTGATAGACTAGGTAAATAGATTAGGTAAATAGAAGAAGAGCACCAATTTCCATTTGACCCTCCACTCCCCTTGCAGCAGGGGATAAAAGCGTTCTGTCCTAAGGGTCTCCTTTTCAATTTCTCTATGTAAACCAGTAAAACAGTGAAATGTCCCAGAAGTCCCCGTCCTGCATCTTCTTCCGGTACACCAACAGACCTCCCGTTGGTTTCCCCCTTCTTCTCCCGCCTGGTAGTTCCATTTCCAGCATTCTCCTACCAATATCTCCAGTATCCCCTCCTTTTCAAACCATCTCAATCTGGACTTTCTTACTTTGTCTCCAAGATTTCTAACCAGGTCTCTCCCTCTGATGTGTTTGTTTCTAATTCTGTCCATCTTCATCACGCCCAAAGTAGATCTGGACATCTTCAAGTCTGCCACCTCCAGCTCTGCCTCCGGTTTTTTGGTCTGAGCCGCCTTCTCTAAACCGGACAGCACAGCTGCTCTCACTAAAGTCCTGTAAACGTTCCCTTCAATCTTGCTGCTACTCTTGCGTCACAGATAACACCTAACACACTTCTCCACCCACTCCACCCTGTCTGCACTCGCTTCTCCACCTCTTTCCCACACTCTCTTGTCTGAAAAGCTGAACCCAAATACTTAAACTCCTGTAACTTCTTCACCTCTACCCCTGGCATCCTTACCATTCCACCCTCTTCCCTTTCATTCAAACACATGGATTTTGTCTTGCTGAGATTGACCTTCATTCCTCTTCTCTCAAGCACATACCTCCACCTCTCCGGGATGTCTTCAACCTCCCCCCGTACTCACACTATTGTGAACATTACAGTCCACAGAGACTCCTGCCTGACTTCATATGTCTGTCCATCACCATAGCAAACAAGAAGGGGCTCAGAGCCGATCCTTGGTGCAGTCCTTACTTAACCGTGAACCCATCCGTGTCTCCTACTGCACACCTCACCCCTGTAATACTGCTCTCATACGGCAAATACTATCTACTAAACTTTTCTATCCCCTGAGGGGCAATTAGTTGAACAGCCAGCAGAGAATAAAAACAGTGAGAAGTCCACAGACACAAACAAACACAAGTGTACACACAATGCTAACTGCAAAAAGTGCCAATGAGACCGTAAATAACATGCAATGGTTGCAGGGTTAAATGAGTTCTTGCACCTTGGCAAGACGTACTGTATCTGTGACCAGAAGTTATGCATAAACTCTCTCAATCTAAAATATTTCCATGTCACTCACGCATAAACCTCATACAATACCACAATTCCTCTCTCGTCACTTAATGGTACGCTTTCTCTAACTCCAGTAAGACACAATGCAACTCCTTCTCATTCTCAAGTCTAGGAATTGGTATGAAATGAGGCTGTCAGGGAAGCAATTTGAGTTTCTAACTTCCAAGCTGCTTTTCAGTTGTTTGTGCGTTGATGGGAACTGACATATTTGCAACCGTAGCTGCTAGGGAAAAGTTTCAGTTGGCAGGATTCTGCTGCTTGTTGGTACAATAAACATTTACATACAAAAGTAACAGTGCTTCACACGATAAAAACAATGTCCTCATAGCCCACCACTTCTATCCACACATCAAAAATTTGGCAAAAATCAACCCTACATTGTAGCAAAGCAGGAACTATAATTACAACATATATAAAAACATCCCCCACTTTATCATAATGCATTACCATAATGACACCCCCATCCCACAAAAAACGGCGTTCATGTCGATGTTAGCTCAGATCCCTGAGGGTAAAAAAACCCTTCCATATATGGCCTATATTTGTTTTAAATGTCTTTGTTAGTAATATTTTCAAGTTCCATTTGTCAACATACCCCGAGGTTGTTTGGAGCCGTTCAGGGAAAGCCCGCCTGCCCTTTCATGTAATATCTGGAGTATTGTATGTGGTCTGTGATTACATTTATACAGTTGTAGCCTTGGGTGGCCAAGCTGGGTAAACTGCGATCTCGTTCATGAGTCATTGTCCTCCCTTCTTAACGATTAGTTTAATGATATATTTTTCTCACTGTCATTGCTCATATTTATGAGATATTATGTTACCATCAGCATTCAGTTTGCTTTGTTTTTTAAAGGCAATGATCAACCACAAAGGTTTAATTCTGACAACATTTTAATACACATTTGAATCTTCAAAATTGAAGAATCTTCCTCTTCGGGGCAAATATGATAGAAACCTTCACCAAAGGTGAAGTTTTGCTGTTATTGGGATTTACTAGCTTGAATAACTTACTAAGATTCATTAGACTTTTTAACAAAAGCACACTTATTAGTGATGTCCCAGAGAAACATTAGTACTCTACACATTGAGAATTTGTGTTTCTTTCCCTGTTTTGTTGATTAGTTTGTTTTAAGTTAAGCCTTGTCTGAATTACATACCTAAAGTAAACTTAAAATAGCTCTATAAATTATCAGGTGGATTTCAAAAACTCTAGTTTTTCTGTGAAGGTAAGACATAAAATAATGTATTTTTGGCGTCTGTAACATTAAACCTGTTACTCTGTGTGAGTAGTCAGTGGTTAAGCAAAATGAAAAAACATAAATAAGTCATCACAAGAATCTACAGACTCGATGGAGGAGAAGAAAAGAACACCACTTGTCTGTGGAATCCATGATCGCCTGAGCTTTCACCCATTTTTCCTCAATCTCTTCTATGGTCTCATATTTGCTGTCATCAGTATTTTGACTCTTCACTGCCGTTTTGTGGTCGCATTGATGTCACCATAGCATGATGGGTGCACTGTTGGATGTTGACTTATATATTTTTCTCATTTGAAAATTAAATTTCATGAACTTTCAAAACAATTCAACTTCAGCAGAGGCCAGAGCTGGTTTGGACGCATGCAATGAGGGGGAATTCAGAGGAACTGAATGTGGTTAGAGAGGACATGTAGTTGGTTGGTGCAAGATAGAAACAGATGATACACTGTAGCACCCCCTGAAGGTATGAGCTCAAAGAAGAAGAAGAAAAAGCAGAAGAGCTGTATCGCATGATCTCCATCTCCAGCTGGATTCGGCTCAGTTGCTCACGATGTATTCAAGCTTTATTTGTCATTTTATCGTACCATTTAACCAGTTAGCACAAGGCTGGGACATAGACTGACAGTCTCCGCACATTAAAGGTAAAGAAAATATCTTTAGAAAGTGCCTGTAAATGAATGAATGACATTTATATAGAGGCGGCAGAGCACTGAAAGAAAAAAAAACTCAACTTGGCAGAGTGTTGAAATGCTGATATCAGCAAATGAAACGTGCTTGAAGAGTCCTGAGTGTGTGTTTTCCAGCGTCGTGTACGGATGCTGGCAAGTTTCTGCAGGGGGATTTCCAGGAGTACCGGCTCACCAGTAGCTCGTCAACAAACACACACACACACCCACACCCACACACACACACAGACACCCACACACACACACACACACACTCCCCCTCACACACATACACACACAAACACACACACAGACAAACACACACACACACACACACACACTCTCACCCTCACACACACACACACACACATAGATGTGTGTGGACAATCAAGAGTGAGAGGTTTGGGTAAAGCACTGTAAGGAAGTATTAGATTTATGACCTGAACCAAATAAGTCCACCTGGTACCAGGGCTCGCGTGGGCTTACACACTTTGCTCTTCTGTATGCATTAAATAATCAAGCCAAGGGGGGGGGGGGGAATCCACATACTTCAGCTGCGTTTCATCTGTCTGATAAGTCTCCATATGCAGCAAAGGTCCACGGCCAAGTTTCAGAGTAAGACATGCTAAGATAACAGTGAGGGAAAAATGTACCCTGAAAGGTGGCTGAGTTCATTCTAATGTGTCTTATTTTTCTTCCGCTGCAACGTGACTATCAGATGAACTTCTCTCTGATGACCAACAGGGGGCAACTTGTTGCAAAAGGAAGCACTGCGTTATGTAAGCTTATGAAAAAATGGCCCTGTGTTTCTTTGGATTTATTTACCTGGTCAACAGTTTCATTAAAAACGTCCAGAAGAAATGTCAAATCTACTTGAAACAGTGGAGTATGCTTTGAGGAATGGCTTAATTTTGATTTCTAAGTAAATATTATAACTAATTGAAGTTATTGTGATGTGAACTGGAGGTTTCACCCTGACGGTAACATCACAGTGGGTTTACACTCGGTTGGTAGAGATGGTGTTGAAATAATACTTTTTTTTGTCCAATAAAAGCTGTTCGAAAAGACTTTAAAATCAATAATGATGGATGGCCAATATAAGAATTGAAATGTATGTCATTTGTCCCAAACAGCAGGGAAAATAAACATGCTGAAACATTTCCGCACTGCTTAGACTTTGTGAATTGTCCTGTGTGTTGTTTTCTGTTTTCTCAATGTGTGGTGTTTACAGCGCGTGAATGCAATGTTTCACCTTTATCAATGGTGAAAAATTGCATTGTGGGATTTTGGGCCAAAAGCAAACAAACCATCACAGCAACACATTGCACTATGCACTGCAAAAAAGAAACACAACAATAATCGTGTCAAGTACGATTGGCACTAGAAAATAAATCTCATTTACAGGATATTAAAATGAATAAAACAGGAATGAAATATGAATATGATAATAAATAAATCATTGTAAAGTTGTTATGAATAAATGTAATCGAATGAAATAGAATTAATGAAATAGAATTTTTTTTTTAAACTAAAGTAAACAAAAATATAAACAGAAATGAAAAAATTTAAATAAAAATTTAAATAATTAAAAAAGAAGAATAAATACTATTTAGTCTAATCATGTGTTACTTTACCTACAAATGTATTGTTTTTAAACTCTGCAGCAGGCCAGACAGCGAGACCTGCGAATCCCTGATCTCTCATCAGAGGTGATTAGAGCCATCAGAGACCTGAAGGTATGAAGCGTATCAATAAACACCTCCTCTCACATGAGCCACCTGTCCGTCTCAATGGTGCCGCAGGAGTGACCCTGCAGGTAAACGGGGTGACTTCGGCAGAAAGCCGCCTATTTTACCGTTAGAGATCAGAGTGATGAGCAGCAGACAGATCAGTTCAGGGTGGATAACATCTTGATCTGAACAAACAACATTCCCCAGTCATTTCACTTGAGTGCCTGCGAGCAGTAGCCTTGTCTGTGTCTGCAGCAGCTCAACTCCCAGGGGATTGCATTCTTCCATGGTCAGGCTGGGGGCGAAAATGAATGCTGAAAGAATATAGGAGGCTTTACTTAGGCTTGACTTAGTTATGGGATCATAGAAAGTGATCTTGTAGGTGTGGGGTCAGGGAAAGTGATCTTATAGGTGTGGGGTCAGAGAAAGTGATCTTGTAGGTGTGGGGTCACAGAAAGTGACCTGAGGTGAGGGATCACAGAAAGTGATCGTATAGATGTGGGATCTGAGGTTTGGGATCACAGAAAGTGATCCTCTGTGAGTTAATGAGCTGATATAATCACATGAGATACGTGCGAGTCAATACAAGCCTTTCCACTGTTATCAAACCTTTCACTTAAATTCTCTGTAGAGTTCGGGTTTTCATGATTTTCAATCCGTTGTCATGTCGCAGGTGTCTGCACATGACAGTTGCGATTGACTGTGTTGTTTTCTCAGCTCACTCTGTCCTAATGCTAGCTCCGGGTGGTAGCATCAAAGGTGAACCCGCACATCTATCAGTATTTTACTTTCATTTTAAACTCTGTGTGACGTTCACCTCCTTCAGCCCCAAACAGATCCTCAGGTTGGATTTAAAGGTTCCCAGATTACTCCTTTCCAAACCTCAATCTGTTTTAACGACATCCTGTGGCGTTCTGAATGTCATCTTTTGCAACATCTAGTTAAAATGGAAAATTAGTTTGTTTTACTATCATGATTCCAACAAGTTCCATCAAATTTTGTAATTTATTTTAGATTCAGATTTGTAATTTTGTTTATGAATGCTAGTTGAAATCTGTTTGTATTATTTATTATGACTGGTATTGCTCAAAGTGGGCATGTTTACCTGTAGGTGTGAGTTGGGGTACTGCCGAGGGTTTGTGGGGTTATTTTGAAATGATCAGCCATGCAAGTCCAATAACCAACAATTTATAGTCAGTTTTTCCATTTCAAATGCACAGTGAGGATTAGGGCCATATTAATATTATTTTTGTAAATGGTGATTTAAATAGGGTTAGGGTTAGGGTTAGAAGACTTTAATTATACCTTCTAAGAGAAAAAAACTAATTCTATTTATTGCAGAAAACAGAGAGTAAAGTTTTATTTTTATAATTCTGAAATATACCAACCAATTTCGGTGCATTATTTATTGACTGTTATGGTTTCACCTTAGAACCCAAGTTGTCCCTTTTTATGAAGTAATTGTGTCGAATGTGTCGGACTAGTGTGTCCGACTCAGTTAGATAACACAAAGTGTTATGCATTAGCATCAGTTAGATGTTTTTGTCCAACTGAGTTCTGTGCAAGTTAAAATATGTTGACCATAGCTAAGCTAAACCACCTGCCTCTTGTTGCAGAAAGTGTCAATATGCAGGTCCTGCATATTGACACAAGCAACATAATCAATATTATTCTGACTTCACCTGTCAATGGTTATAATGTTATTGCTGATGGGGGTAAATCTGCTTGCATAATGATAATTCCATGGTGCTGTCCCAGGTGCTGAAGAAGCAGAAAATGTGGGATTTTTTTTTTTCTTTCGGTCTGTGTTCTCTGTGGTTTTGTCTTGTCTTGTTCTACAGAGTAGAACCACCCTCATGATCAAGGTTGACAAGTATCGGTGTAGATGAGACTTTCATAAAGACACACTGCTGCCTGCAGTGGTGGTGGTGTTGGGGCAGGTGGGGGTTGGGTGAGCACCACCTCTCATTTACAAAAAGAACATCAATCACAGAATAACTGGCCTGTGATGGGATTTAACTGTGTTCCTCAAGGACATGAATGGGTTCACCCTCAGGAAGATGTTGGCCAGGCTCATAGTCCATCAGAACACAAGGTGGGCAACTAAATTTGCCGTCTGGCTGCCCCCTCATTGGTTTCCGAGATACTGTAGGGATAAAAATGTATATAATTTACAAAACAATACCTCTGACTGTAAACTACCATGAAAAAAAATCCCATACTGTAAAACGTTTGCCCAGATTATGTATAAGGGCTTTTCAAAAACTGGACCTGCGCTGTCATCCCCAACGTCATGGATCCCTGAAAAGTCCCCAATCTGCTGCGTTTTACAAGCAATTCCCCTGATTGAAGTCAGAAAAAGACCTTGTGCACTGAATTTGGACTAAATCGTACCAATTTTCTATCAGAACTTTAACTCCTCACATGCATCAATGAGCTTTAACCTTTCAACATCCAACTTAATTTTTTGGTTGAGCCCCTGTTGAATCTCTATTTTTTATTGAAAAATGTGTGCCACTTGACTGAACCTGTTTTTAGCACCAGCATGTATATGCTATACATATGTGCTAAAAAGTAAGGGGTCAAGGAAGGAGCCCTGGGGGATACCACCGGTCTAATGGGCCGCTGAGGAGGAGGCATAAAGCCTGGGGTCCTCAATACAAGGATATTGAGAAAAATGTTATTCCATAACAATTTTTCTTTTTTGCGTATTAAAGCATGTAAGGACTTCCATAAACAGAATTATGTAACTTGATACTACCAAAAAAGTCTAATTCTGGTAAATCAGCGCTCTAAGAACATGCTTTACCAAACTATGTGCAATTTCATGGTAAATTTAAAGTGCCCTAACTATTATATTAATAAATGCCCCAAAGAAAAAGTAAAGTAAAATATGCAAATAAAAGAATTTTTGTGAGGACATTAAAGGATTTTGAAGCGCCCATGAACCAGTTATATGTCCTTAAACAAATTTGGAAGGTACTAATCAATGCTGACAATCAGAACTGCAGTTCTGAAGATGTTCCGACCCAGACATTTAGCCATAACAATCTGGCCCTCGTCATTATAACTCAGATTGTTACACTTTTTCTTTTCCCGCGTCCAGGACAAAAAAGTTTCAGTGCTGATAGCTGCTCATGGCGCCAGTTTGGAGGGTTGGGAAAGTAACGGTGAGGAAGTTTCCACTCCCTATAATATTTATTTCCTATTCCTAGAAGTTCTCACACTTATAAATGATGTGTCACCATTTATGATGGTAATTAACATCTTGGGATTCAGGCCCTTTGCAGCAACATGTTTTTGGCTCCGAGGTAAGCTCGTCAAAACTTTGAAGCACTATTTATTTCATTCGCACGGAATCTTCTTTTGTGTGAAGAGGAGTTTGACAAGAACGGATTCAGAATAATTTATTGAGATCACGTGTTTGAAAGAGCTTTAGCACTCTTTCTTTTTTTTTTAGGATCACATTATTTGTGTCTCTGCTTTCCACCTACAGTACTTTGAGCTCATAACCTTTTAGACTTTATCCTTTTCTGACATTTGTTTTAGTCATTATGCCTCTTTTCATTTTTTTTAAAAACAGCAATTAAGTGAGTTACGAGCATCATCCATGGTTCAAAACTCCCAGATATGATACCGAAATGTCCATATTAGACTCATTTGATCTTTGACAGATGAGGAAATGTGGGATGTTATGGAAACATCATCAACGTCACGTTATCACGTCTGCTGCAGGTTCTTCACGTAATAAACTCAAAGATGATTTTCTATTTATAACGTTTTCAGCTTTATCTCCAAAGTTTTCCGGGTCATTTGTCAAGCATTGGTCCGATTCAACCAAAATTTGGTGTGTACAAACCGACAAAGGGGTATCCATCTTGTATATATTATCAAATTGAACTCTAATATTTCATATTTTACCGACTAGGGGTAGCTTTTATTTTTTAAAAACACTATTTTTCAGACACAACTTCTCAATCGTTTGTCCAATTAAGTCCATATTTGAGGATTTCAATCAGGGGGATTGCTTGTACAATGCAGGGGATTAGGGACTTTGCGGGATAAACTTGCTCTCAGGGATGACAGGATAAGCCTGGTTCTGTTCAGGCCTCACATGCTTTGATACGCAAAGAAAAAAAATTGAATAACACTGTCTTCAGTGCTTCCTGCTCAGTTGCCAATATGGCCTGTGGTGCCGCCCAGGGTGCCATCCTAGGCCCCACACTGTTTTGTATATGCGTGCTGCAGCTGGGTTGTATTAAAGTTCAGTCAAATGGCACACACGATGCAAACGATAAGAAAAAGTTACACAAAATATACTAAACCAAACAGTTTAACAGTACTTAAAAGGATTAATGGTTTTCCTATTTTCCTATTTTTATCACGTTACTGCCATGTCATGAATCTCTGTCATATTCAGAAAAAGCTTTTGTTGTGGTTCAGTCTAAAAACTCTTATCTGATTGCATGAGGTTTCACTGTAGAGACATTTGTGGATGTCCGCACTTTCATGGAAACCCCTTTGTGGATTGGATATTTTGACAAACGATGTCAAAATATTTCTGATGCATTTATTATTATTGGCTCTCTCAGGCTTTCTATTGACCCTCCTTTCTGCATGTTCCTTCACTTCAGAACAAAGTGTTGCAATTTGCCCCCACATACCATTACTCAATCTTGTTATTAACTCCACCCACCTACATTTTTTTCTGTGATGGGTGTGCTAGAAATGAAGGAGAGAGGGAATGTGGAGGAGAGCTGTAGCAGCTTGTTCAGTGGGGGGACTTGAATATTTACCAAACGCACCCTGCCAAAGCACCTGTGTTATCCGTCTTTACTTTTCACACCCCGGCAGGGGGGGGTCATGTTTTCATCACGGTGTGTCTTTGGCCGTTTTTTAGCAGATTGTATTTAAATATTGGGAAGGGGAGGCCTTTGGGATCTTGTAGTTGTGGATCCAGGATTCTTTTTTTTGCCTTTAACACTTGACTTTTATAATAATTTTGCATTTAAAGTATGACGCACTTTAGGATTTGTATATAATTTGACATTCTGAATACTTCATGATTGTTTTATTTTGCCTTTATTCCTCCATCATGTCTTCCCTGTCTGGTTTGAGAAATTGAATAAATAAATTCCACTAAACTTAGTCGTCTGTTGTCTTATTATAGATTCAAATTAAATATGGTTTGAGTTGGATTCTGAAGTGAAATAGAATATACAGTACATATAATAAAGGTTTAGGCTCTTCTGTGTTTACAGACCTTTACAGATCTCTTTTGGTTCATTAAGGTAAATAATTGAAACACATTCGTGTGAGTTTAACATTTTTTATTTAGTACAGCAACAAGTCGCGTGTATGAAAATAAATCTGAGTCGTAAAAAAAAAGGCAATTGATACAAAAATATCATATTCCATCCGTTCAGCAGTCCTCATGTTCACTCCATTTAAAGCAGAATCCAGTCAGAGCACACACTGAAATGAAAAACGGACCATAGAGCAAACAGCCTAAAGAGAATCATTTACAGGTAAAACAACATGGCTGGAGGTCTTATCCCATCATAGGACGTTATAACACATATCTGAGCTCATCTGCATCTCCCTCTTCAAGTAGCTCTGCTCCACCGGACAGGTGTATGCGTAGTCTGTGGGGTTGTAGTAAGGTGCGAATTCCGGGGCAGACAAGCTCTCCTGCTGGCCTGGCCAGCAGTGGGCCCGGCAGTAACAGTCCTGGAGGTTGCAGTGCTGATAGTGGAAGTGCTCAGAAGGGAAGCTGTGGTAGCTGGACTCCATCCTGGGGGGTGAGTCGTAGCAAGAGGAGGAGGAAGAGGAAAAAGAGTCCTGCGGTGAGTAGCTGTTGTGATCAATTGCAGCAACTCTCAGCGACTCTGGTGTGGAGCAGGGAGCCTGAAAGAGGAGGAGAGATCATTATTGCAGATGCTGGCATAGAAAGTATCCTCAAATAATTTGCTTATATCTTCCTTCCTTCCTTTTTTCCTTTTTTTTTTTGCAATATTATGGATTTATATAGATTCATGTATTGATGGAGACCCTTCAGAAACATATGGCGGACCTTAGACCCCACATTTGCTCTAAATGTATTCCAGGGTGCACGAATATCTAAGTCCCACTACAGGAAGCAGAAAACTCTCCATTGCAAAGTTAAATGATACATTTTTCAACTCAGATTTTCCATTATTTTTGGAAAATGTTTTTTTTTTCATTGTACAATGCTAGATATAAAAAACAAACAAACACGGATTTATGTCACAGCCTAAGGTTGTAGTATGTGCATTTAGCTCCTCTCTGTGGACATAAGTGGTATTTTGCAGTCAAAATGCCTCTCTGGGAACAAAAGGACATTTTTGGGAACATTTTGGCTCTATTGTCTGTCCAGCTGTGCCAAAAGGAGAGTCCTCCTGTTCCTATCTCACCAAAGCTGTGCAGAATAACATGACTTTTGTGGCATGTCTATCAGATAGGATGCAGTAGTTATCAAAGAGTTTTGGAGCTAATTATTTGATTATTTTGTTTCATAAGAGCCATTTCCACAGTATCTATTGGGTGGCACTGTAGTCTTTATAATTGATGGAATGATTGAAACAGATATTATATATATATATATTGAGAAATTTATTGTTTTTTTTTAATGTGGTCGATGTATTTTTTTCTTCTTCAGATCAGGAAATAATAGATTGTGTGAACTTGATTTGTTTTTATATTGGGCATAAATTGATTTGCATATTACGATCTTGTGTTTGGACATCATTATTTTGATCGACCATGCGCGCCACAGGATGGAGTCACGCAGAAGTTGATCAAACTTAGTGTGCAACACCACAGTGTTACTGTGATATAATGCTGTTATAACCTTTTTCATCTAAAAATAATCAGGTGATGATAGAAATAATGCTATTTTTTGTGTTTTTTAATCACAGATCAATCACTCATAAAAACACGTTCAATGTTACTGACATCGAAAATAAAATATTTTATGTCTTACCTATCCAAAGATACCAATGTTATTAAATACACCTGGTAGTTGTGGAGATATTTGAAGTTTATTTTGGATATGTAATGCAAGGCTAGCGTTAACTTAGAATAACCAATGAGTTCAAATGTTGTCATCCTTATATCAAAACCTTAGACATGAGGGTCATGGATCGATCCTGGGTTCGCCTTTAACAATGGAAGCGCTAGTGGATCTTAATGGGAATTTGAGAAGTGTGAATGGAAAGGACCTACCACCCCGTGGCCATAGCAGTTGTCCGCGTCAGAGGATAGTCCGCGGCACCAGGGCGACGGGAGGCTGGCAGCTAGAGGCAGGAAGGAGCTGTTGTAGCCGCCGACGTTGTTGTTGTTGTTGATGTTGTTGTTGTTGTTGACACTGTCGTAGCCGTTGCCGGGCAACTGCATGTCCCCTAACTGCTCCTGGGTGTCGTTAAAGGCGCACTCCTGCATGTGAGTGTTGCAGGAGCTGTCAGGGAAAGAGAAGGAGTCCGCGCGCTGCTGCAGGGATCGTGCGCTCGTGTTGCTGGAGGAGTCCGCTGATGACGGGATGGCGATAGGAGGGTCCACGTAGCGACCTGATGGGACCAGGGTGCATATTATTAGAATTAATAAAAAGGCAGCCTAAAGAGCTACCTCGCCAAGTAAATGTGCAAAATCCCACGTGTACGTGTGTATATCTTTATATACATATATATATACATATATATACATGTATAGACATGTATATATATGTATATGCAACCAAAGGTTTAACAAAAAAGCACTCATATTTCCCAATGAAGTAACTAATATTCTCCTGCAGAAATGATCAGGAGCGCGCGAACAAGGTGCGCGTTTAGTCTCCGCATGGCATCACACCACAGGAAGACATTTAAATAGTTCTTTAGTACAGACAGTGATGTCATGAGCACATCAGCCAGCACATTTGAATGTAGCCTTGGTTTATAAAGAGGGAACGTGCACACTAGGAATGAAACCTCAGAGGGCAACTGCAATCCATGTAGATTTGTCTGTCCTGCTGGACTAAAGTGGCGCTTTTAGCAGACTATTTTTTTTCTTCCAGGTTTTGGGTTTAAGGGCAGGTTGGTGCCTGACTTATTTTTTTTTTTCCCGTTATGGATATTTCAACAGATGAATTTATGATTTATGATTGCATTTATAACGGTGTTATTACACTGTGGTACGCATCTGAATTTGAGTTCCTGGTTGCTTCATTTTGGTTTTGATTGGAGATCTTTAGTTTTTAATAGGTTTATTGAGTGTTTTTGGATGTCGCTGCCAGATGAACTTACTCGGGAAGCTGGACAAGCACAGATCCTGGAGAGCCAAACAAGGCTGGGATATCTGTTCAGTGAGAGGAGGAGGAAGAGGAGGAAGGAAGACAAGATATTAGATCTTTTTTACCTGTCAGGACATTTGGAGATTTAACATGGAGATTAGAAAGAGCCATCTTTATTCTTAAACATTAGTCAATGTTTTCCCTTTATGTGCGCGCGCGCTTAATGGCTCTGTTAAATGTCAATAATTTACAGACAGGCATTTTATTGCTCTGCTGTGACAGTTTTTTTTTTCTCTCTTTCGTGCAGGAGCAGTTAGACAGTGAGGATGTGTTGGGAGGGAGATGTTGAGAGGGAGATAAAGAGAGAGGAGGAGGAGGAGGAGGGAAGGAGGGAGGGAGACAAACTAACCGTTTTTACTTTTTTACTGTTGGCCTCCCGGGCTCTGTGTCTCTGCAGTAATTCTTTCACTGTGGTCTTCACTCGGACGCCCTGGTACACCCTTGGCTTATCTGCATAAAGAAAACAGCATGTCAGTAATGTTTACTAAACAGCCTCCTCGGAGAGGACAGACTTTGACCCCTCCACCCCACCCACCTTGAACCTCCTCCGTTCTTCTCCTGGCTTACTTTTCAGCCCCGATGTGATTTCTTACCTCAAAATAAAAATGATATTTGCTCACTAAGAGGCTATTTTTTCTTCATGAAATATTTGTGCCACACAGACAAGACCTTAAACACTGTTTCGTACACTATCTTATGGTTGTTACACATTAATAATCATTTTATAATAAACTATGATTTAATGTGGGTGTAGTTTGGACGCGTAAAAATTTTATCCAAATTGCGCGTAAAAACGGCGCACAGATTGAGCTATTTCTCCAGGAGTTTTCTCCAACTTGCCCCGACCCCTGAGCCCCCTCTGTTCCCGATGAGAGCTGCCTCTTTACGGCAACACACTCCTCGGCATTTCCTTATACGCTGTCAGCAGAGTCTCACTGCCGCCTGTTAGCGAGATCGTGCCCAGCCGCTCCACTCAGACCAGGAACAAAAGGAAAACTCTTAACAGTAAGTTGATAATCCTGATCTAATTAGCATGTGTGATAGATTGATTCACGGAGATGTAAATCAACATTGATCCACAGTTTGGAAAGTGAGCGATCGTTCAGTAAAAGGTGGTAAATGCTCGGGGCGAGCGCGTAAATCACACGAACAAAGAAGAGCTCAAACGCGTCTACAAAGCGATCTGCGGCGAAAAGTGGAACCTTCTCCTTGTGATTGTGCAAAACTAAAAGTTGGACCGATCAGACGTTGTATAGCAGAATTGAAGCAAAATCTAAGTTTGCTTGACGATGGATCCTTGATATAAACTCTTGTGGCGTTCCAGCTCTGTGTCACCTGCGGGCGCCCATTCGGATACATCCCCACTCACGGTTGATTTGTGGAACATTTTAGAATGTAAAATTCGCGCTGTTCATAATTCAAACCTGAGCTCTGATCCAATCTCTGATACTTTATTTAAATCACCCCTCTGCCCGCCGCTCGCGCAGACGTGTGACGATGGAAAGGTATGGTGCTCACGCGCTTCAGACAATAATTGGCCGTAATTTTCCTATAGGCAAATCTTGATTAAGGGAACTGTGAAAGAAGACCTCGCATAGGTGTGCGTAACTCAGGCCTAAAGGCGTAATTTAATGCACACAGGAGTGGCGAGCCGCTTTTGGAAAAAGGCGATTTGTTAGTGAGACGAAGCATCCGCTGCTGATAAATATTCATACACCTAAATGCTAGATGATGGTTTGTCTTAAAAGTGGCAAATAGTGAGGCAAAATCACGCAACAGACACATCCCACTCTCACACGGTTGCTCAGAATGTCCTCTAATCCGCGCGGGCGCACACTCCGTATGAAATGTTACATCTAATACTAATCATCCTTAATGAATCTAGTGCATCAGGATATCATGCTGTATTTATTCTTTACAAATGTGAAGAAACAGGGTTCCTAGAATTGTAAAAGAGTACAAAATAATTCCTTAAAAGCCGATAAAGCCGAGTTTAAATACATATATGACACTCCCTTGCTTCCTCCACCACCTTGGAATCATCTAGCAATAAAGCATCAATATTTCTCATTTCATTTTAATGTCACTGTTGGTCACCTTCTATAAAATTTAAGCTTATAAAAAAGCGTGAATATCTTCAGGGGCGCCTTCCTCTTCTTGTGCCTGACTGCCATTCTTATGATTCTGTCACTAAAGAAAAATCTTTCTTTTTTCTCTTTTCTTCTCTAACAGGAGAATTTCCTTAAAAAACATTTTTCCAGATGGAAATCCGACATGAAACTCACCTGACATGATGGCTAAGATGAAGAGAGTCTCCCCTGGAGAAGACCTGTGGGACTCCACAACGTCCTTTTCTGCCTCAGCAAAATGGCCAAGAATGAAATTTGTGCAAAAGTCTCCAAAAATCTCGACACAAATGTCTTACAGCAGAGTCAGAGCATACAACAATATTGTAATATAGCTGGGGACATATTAGTTTGAGATTTTCTCCCTCCATGCCTACTATTTAAAACCCCTAGAACTCAATGATTTGACAATGATTTGATTGCGCGTTACTTTCAATTTGAATATTCAGAGGCAACAGACTTATATCGATTTTTCCCAAAAAATCAATACGCATTGACATTGTAAAAGCTCCACTTTAATGTAATACATTAGTATTTTACACTTTGATGGAAAAGAATCCATACTTTTAATAATTTTATCCTCCTTTTGCAATAACAGAGCATCACACCCCCTCATTAAGCACTACAGCTCTGGATGCTCCTGTGCGCAGCTTGTACACTGCTTTTCACAATTTATCTGCGTTCACACGTTCACTGCGACCACTCTGCACGCTGACAACATATTCAAACATATTTTTAAGCTTTATTTCAGAGGAAATCGCATAAAAGTGAGAAAGAAGTGGGCGTGGCAAAGGGCAGTAGCCATCTTTGGGCTCGCAGGCCCTGAGCTCCTCCAGCGTGGAGCTGTGAGCGCACTCACCTGCTGAAGGCTGCAGGAGGACACTGTCTGCCTCTGTCACTTTAGATCAAACATTAAAATAAAACTTTATTTCATGTTTTACCCATACTTGTGAGCCAGAGCTGACAGAAGGTTTACCACCTTACTATAGGACCACATGCCCTCACATCCAAAGTGACCAAATCACATGATACAAGATAAAACACACTTTTTATTTTATATACATTAATATTATATTATTTTAGAAAAAAGTGATATATATTTATATCAAGAACATTATAATAATTGAATAATTCCAGCCTATAAGCCAATATCTTTTTCTTATTTCCCCAATATGGGCCAAGCATTATAGTGAACTAAATTATTGCAACTATTATATTTTATATTATGTCCTGTTGACTGGATGTAAACATCTGGAACGATGTTCTGTCTCAAATCGGCCCAACTGTAAACATACAAGTCTGTTATGATTATTATTGCTTTCTTAATTAGATAATTATTATCACAGCTTTATGCCTGTTCCAATAACATCAATAGATTTACTAATACACCGACTTCATGTTGAAAATTCAGGATTTTGACCATTATAACAAGATTAGAGCCTCTTATTTTCCAAGTTATAAAGCGTATATTGGTCTTTTGAAGGATTTTAAATGGGAATGTATTCTCTGCTTCACTTCACCACATCCACTAAAACTTCTCCATCCTGGTCTTCAGCTCTTCTTCACAATTTGGGATTTTCTACCTCTTGGTTCAGGAGAGCGGCTCCTCTCTTCACGCTGCTGCAGTGGGGTTGCAGCACCATCTAGTGGTCAAAAATGAAAACGGCTTTTCCTGCCTTTTATATTATATTATATTATATTATTATTATATTATAATATAATAATAATTATATATAATTATTATATATATTATATATATTATAAACCCCACGTCCTTACTGCTCGTTGCACGATTCAAGCGCACTGTAGTATTTCTACTGCACTACCGACACTGTTGTGCATAGGTAGATTTAGGTATTGTGTACATGTATATATATTTATATTTATGTTATTCATTTATTTCATTTTTTTTTAAATCTTCTCTTATCTTGTCAGGGGTATTTTATATATATATTTCTTTTTTGTTTCTTAAGGAGAGAGAGAAACGCCATTTCAATTTTCTGTAGGTCCTGAACATTTGGCAAAATTGACAAATAAAAATCTTGAATCTTGAATCTTCAAAACACACATTCATGTAAGAATATCTAAAATAAAAGTACAGCATTGAGCATGCTTTCCTACTCTTGGGTGGTTTGTTTTTGAAAATCCCCTCACATGTACAGTATTTTATCTTGAAGAGAAAAGTGGACGGATGAGCTTCTGTACTAGACGAAGTCAGCTTTTCAAAATTTCTAAATTAGCTCTGGATTTAAAGGTTTAGCTGTTACAAATCCAGCTATCCTAAACTATAGTAACAGCTCAATAAATGTGATATTGGATAATGCTTGATTGAATTATGGAGAACACTCAGGCCTTATGTGGGACGTATGGGCTTCACTGGGAGCCATTAGAGTTCCCTGAAAAATGTAATGATGTTTGTAATGTTAAATAAAGAGAAAAAAAAAATCTTGTATCCACTCCTTAACTTAATAATGAATAAACAGACACAATTGAAAACATAACCTCCTTGATGAAGTTGAAAACAGAAGTTATTGAAAGAAATCTTTACATTGTACATTGTATTTATCCCTCAAGAATCCAGACCTGTTTGTCCTAAAAACAAAAATTGGGCATTTAAAATAGACCAAATCAACCAGATGGAAATTATCTGGAAATGTTGCCTTTTGACAGACATGCATAATGTTAAATCTGTCTTATTTTTTTTATTCTACATAAATCTGCATCTTTTATAACTTAGTGATGCAGATTTATCTTTTATTATTCCCTGTTCCACCCAAAGACATGACTTTTGCCGTAACTAATTAGGGTTTTCAACATGAGAGTAAAACAATATCAATTAAATTAAAGTTGTTTTGTGTCAAATTGTTAAAAAAATATGCCGTCCAAACTGCTTTGATGGGATTCCTTGCATGTTTTTAAACCATCAGAGCTGTTAAACTGATTGAAATTCCTGTTTAGAAATAGAAATAAAAACAAGCTGAAAACCAGCAGGTTGTGGGTTAAAAACAGCTGCAAACGATTACAGCTGTAAATGGAAGCTGAGATGGCAGCACTTTTAAGGAATTGGTACAGGTGTGTTGCCGTGGTTACTTAATGTTAACCACAATATTTATAAGTAGTGTTTGACAATTATGGAGATATAAGAATATGGGAGTGTTTGTGAAAACTATAGATCATCATCTTAGGCCTTCATAACTCTACAATAAAACAAACATACATTTATTATTCCAGTAAAAAAAAGTTTGATCAACAAATTGTTAAACGTTTACTTTTTAACACATTTATTAAAAACATTTTATAATCCACTTCTACCAAATGAAGCATTGACATGGAAAAAGCATTATGAACACAAATACAGACCTCGCAACACATTTATTCACTTTGAACAGTGATGACTCACTTAAATGTCATTATCATCATTAGTTTTAATGGCATCTTCATGTCTTATATTTTTTGCAGCCCTGCTTATTTTTTTATTTATATGTGTAGTAAAAAATATCATATATCCGTCTACAACAGTAATAACAATAACCATGTTATAAATGTGTTATAACTATTCTTATAGTGCTTTTTTTATGGTGATATTTGTAGAGGAATACATGTCAAGCCATATGGTGGGCACCCGAGGGTAGAAGAATTTTATTTTATTTTACAATAGATATAGAAGAGGAAGAAACATGCTTGTCACACACATTAAGAAATAAAACATCATTTTTTTCTTAACTTAATTATGTCAGCTGGTCCTACAAAAGTAGTAGAGTACACGGAATACAGATCAAATGTTATACTAAAGTCAGGTAATAAAAGTTTTTTTTAGTGCTCACACAATTACCTTTTGGATGAAAATCATTCAAATATAATAACATGTCCAAACACATAATTTGAATATTGTAAATAGTGCTCAAATGTTTTTGTTCATTTGATTGAAAAAGTTAAAATTCAGTAGATTATAAATCACTACATTTAATGTAGAGCATTCTACTCTTATCCCATATAAGGTTGTTGTTATTGTTTTTATTGGTTACTGTGGTAATAAATATTCTACAGTCAGACTTCCACCATTTGAAATGCTACCTTTAGGTCCGTTTTCATTGAAGCACAAACATGTGGACATCACATTCCTATGGATAAGCTGAATTGACTTCACAATCTGACCCTGTTCCCACTGGCAAAGAAACAAAAATGTCCTTGGCTGAACCCTGAGGGCCTTAAATGTTCACAAGCCCTCATTCTATACACCATGAATGTGACAGTCTTTGGGACTTTATTAATTATATTTTTTTCATTTTCGAGACTTTTATGTGACAATTATTCATCATTCTTCACTCAAAATCAAACAAAAAAAGACACACAATCAAACAAAGGTTGGAATTTCCCACCAGATCAGGCTGTAGATTGGATTCTATGAACATACATCCACACTTGAATCATCTTCTCTTTGGAAATATATTCAACGTGTCCCATCAGCAAAAGTCTTCATTCTGAACATCAGTAGGCTCTCCTGATCTCATAGGGCGACCAGGAGCTCACTCCGTCGTCTTTGGGCCAGCAGGAGTGGCCCTCACTGGGAGGTAAGCTGGGGTGACTGTCGGCCGTCTCCTCTGTCACCATTTTGGACACCAGGTCGCTGACGGTGCCGCTCAAGTAGGGGGAGCAGGGAAAGGAGGTGGAGGAGACAGCATAGGGGCTGGTGGAGGTCAGCGGGTGGTAGTGGGTGTCTTCTAGGGTTTGTAGGGTATAGGGCTGGCCGCTAGGGACCATGGAGGAGCCACTGCTAGGTGGCCGGTACTGAGAGGGGCTTCCTGGGGGTTCTGGACTGTGCATGGAAGGTGGGACGCTGACGGACGGCATGCTGTCGGGACACAGAGCCTCCTGCGAAACGGACTCTGGAACTGCCTGCTCCCATGAGTCTCTCTGAGGCAGGAAGACAAAAGTAGTTCAGTTATCCCTACATGTCATTGCACCTAAACACAACCCTGAAATGATTGTTTGACCCTCATAATATTTATTCAAGAAGAACAATAATACACTAATGATGCGTTTCTTGAGGATTTAACTTATGAGACACATCCAATATGACGGCAAACTGAATCAGAACAGTTTCAGCTACAGTTTGAACTCTGAGGCATTATAATGTCGGTACCGCCACAAAAAGACTACCCTTATAAAACATTTATAGTGTTATAAGCACTTTAGATATATCTTTAAGCACAACAGTAATTTTCCAAATAATGAGCCAACTTTTGTCTATACTGCTTATTCTGGGGACTTTTTTTTACATTATCCATGAAGTTATAAGCAGAACTGTAGTAACTGCTCAATTCTACAATGGTACCAGATGACTATCCAGCTCAGCACAAGAATTAGCTGGATTGCAACTTGGACTATAAATTATAATAATTATAAATAAATGTCTGCCAGTTTAGCAGGCAGACATTTTTGTCACATTTTTGCCATAAGGTACATTTTGCCGTGAAGTATTGAATTTTTTTTCCAAATATTGTACAGTAACTGTTCAACCAGACCGTAACCTGCTAACATTGGGCAATATTGGTTGGCTCTAGCAAAAACAACTTATCATGGCTGCCCTGGTTTAAGCTAAGACATAACTATGGGCAAACAGTCTATTGGTATAACCCCAAAATGCCCCCAGTCCCCTGCTTTATACAAGCAAGCCCGCCTGATTGATCTCCTTAAATTGAAAGTGACTATAATAATCTCAAACAGTCTACATTGACTCAACCTAAGCAATATGCTCTGGGATAAGATCTCACAGGGACTCAATAATGAAGATAAATACAGTTGACTATTAAGTCTGAGCTTTGTGAGAAAACAGATAGCTGCATATCAGCTACATTTAGACAAATTTGCACTTTTGGTTGAGAAGTTGTGTTCAAAAGATTTTTTTTTTGTTGTTTTACTTTATTTTTTTAAAAAAATTCTTATTAAGGAGATTACTATGGGGCAAATCTTGACTAAATCGGTTAAACGGTTAGGAAGATAGGTCCACATAAATGTATTTTACATGAAAAAGTCCCCCTAGGAAGTAAAATATGAACTATTAACGTGAAATATAATATATACAAGATAAATCTCCTTGAGTCGATTTATATGCACCATATTTTGACTAAATTGGAACTTTGGTCCTAAAGCTAGGAGTGAGTTGGAATTTCTGGACTGGAAACTGATGTTGGAGTTAAGGCTCCCCCTAGTGGCAGAAATATGCAACTGAACTCCCCCCTAATCAATTCAGTTCTTCCTTGCACTAAGGTCTATTTGGGTATACAAATTAGAAAATGATACCTGTCCGTTAGATCTTAACCTATTTTCAAACTTTAAAACGGGCATGAGGCTCAGCTTTGTGGCTTGGAGCTGGTTGGGGTACAAAATGATTACACAAATCAGAACGTGTTTCAAGTGTGGATGTATTCTTTAAAGTGACCTCATCATCAGACCAGAAACCCTCCGCACAGCTGCTTTTCAATCATTCATCCTGTTTTCAATCAGAAATAATCAAACAGGATGTGAAATAAGTGAAATATAGTTTTGGGATTGACATGACATGAGGACAAGCGTTCATTATCATCAATAATATAACTAAACATCTATATCATTGTTTGAAAAACTGCAAATGTTCATAAGATAAGTTCATCCTCACTAGTATGAATTATGATTATGAATCTGCATCGAGGGACCCGTCCTACCAGAAATAGATGTGATGACTCCCCACCAAAGGGAGGCAGCAGGGACGAGAGAGCAGATGGAGGGAGGAAGGATCCTCCAGAGGTGGAGAAGGCGGCGGCGCTGCGGTAATCTCCAAAGGTCTCCGGGTAGTAGCTGTCAATCAGGGAGGAGTAGCTGGTCATGGTGGAGGGATCACATCCCAGAGGTTTACCAGCCAGTGAGGACGAATAGACATCAGGGGAAAACTGCTTGGTGGAAGGACAGAAGTCTGTGTCTGCGATGAAGGGAAGCCGCACGCCATAATAACTGGGCAGCATGTGAGACCCTGTAGACGTGTGAAAAAGAAAACTGTAAATAAACAACATCATCATTTTTATGCAGAGATTACAATGACTGATATTATTCATCAGTGGATAACTGTGTAGTCAGCAAAAACTTGGTTTTTGAGTAGTGACTCAGTTATGTAATGAGTCACTACTGTAAAACAAATCACAGTAAACAATGGAATTAGTAACGTACGCAATGATAGTAAGTGATGACATACTACAGGAATCATAAATGGCACAGATATGATAATAACCAAATATATATATATATAATATATGTTTAAAATAACAATATCAATAAATGTGTTTACATGTACTGTAGAGGATTACGGTAAGTCACGGCATGCTGTAAGGGAATACAGTAATCAATAATCTGCAGTAACTCGTTATTTACTAGTCAGTGGCTGCTGGTTGAATAACTGCATTCAAACAGTAAAGAGTTAAAACGATTGAACGTCACCTGACATCTGGACGAAAGAAGGCGGGCTGCTGGATCCCCCCTGTGGCAGAGAAACAACAGCTTTTATCAGACAGGTGAGAGGGACAAGGGATGAAGACAGAGCACTGATTACTTTCTTCACACAGCCCATCAGGTTAAGGCCACAATGCTCCTCTCGTTCCTCATGCCATATTTATCACATGTTTTCACACTGAAAAGACATTTTTTACATGCAGGATTTTTACTTTCCTGTTTCCTGTCCGTCTCTACCTCATAACCTGTAATTGAATCAGAAATGATACTCTAAGACTTAGTACAGATACCACATATTCAACCCGTTAGGAATATTAATCAATCACGATTGCACAGACTTTATAGACATATGTTTGCCGAATTTCCCTCATGCCTTCAGGAGGAACAGCTTTTATTTAATATTTAACGTGATTCATTCAAATAAACACCAAATACTCAGATTCATCTATATTTAATATAGAGAGATATTTTTCTAAAAAATAAATCACATGCTTTACATTCTCAACACATCACAACGCACCTCTGCGGTGCATATTTATTGTTTATTACATTTTGTAAAAATAAAAAAACCCACATATAGGTTATACAAGATTTTTTTCATCAAGGTTATAATATTTACTTGTGAAAAATGTTGAAAAATGTTGCTGTGTTATAGAAACATATTTTGAAGAAATGTGTCTTAGGCCTCAGCCAAACCCTCTATTTTTCAATATTTTTTTGTAATTAGAGAAAATGTTGAAAAGCGCCTTATTTAGTAATCTTTAAGAAAATGGAAAGTCAAAAACTGGATCCATATCTGGTCCAAAATGTCTTTTCCTGGCCCTTGTCCCAGCCGTTTAGTATGTTCCTAGAAATCCAACCAGTCATTTTTATGGTTCCTATAATGAAACAAACAAAATCAATCTTTATTCGCTCAAACTACAATGGTGGCAAAAAGCCCAAAGAGATGAGATCAAAAACAATCAGTCTTTTGGCTGAAGATGAACATGTGTCAGATGGTCATACATCAAAAAGTAACACGGCGTGGTGACGATGACATGACGGCACTCTTCTGGAATAACAAAATCACACGCCACACGCGCTGGTGTTTAAAGAAGTGGACAGGTTGACAGTCGAGAAGGGCGTACAGGCACAGAGCCAAGAAGAAAGAAAAGCCTCTCATCTGACAACAGAGATTTTAAAGTAGATCCTTTGAAGGATTTGGAAAGCAGTGAAAACTCCTCAGGATCAGATGTGGAGCTGCTGGGAGATTAAACGGAATGAGAAATCTGTTGGCTTTACTTATTACCTTTTTTGCTTATAAGTTAATATGTACCAAATTTATTCAAATGTTTTTTTAAACATTTATTTATTTATGTTTTATTAGCATCATTTAGCAGAAATAGTTTTTACTAGATTCGATTTTTTCTACGTGTTGGGGATTACGCCAGCCTGACCTCAGATTCCAAACTCGTGGTCAGTCATCTCCGAAGGGTCATCCATTCATCATCATCATCATCATTGGACAACAGGAGGGAATTAATCTTTTGCTCAAAATTATATGATTTTTTTCCATATTTTCTTCCCCAAGTCTTCTTCAACATGTTGGGTGCAACGACATGGGTCGAACCGACAACCCTCTGATAAGTGGATGACCGACCTACCGCCTGACCTTCAACTACCCTGAAGGTAACAACATGCTTCAAACATATTTATGGGGAACAAAGAAATTAAACTTTATACTCAAAAACAGAAAAAAAGGGGGATTACAGCTGCTCAGGGTGAAGATGTTGTGGACGCTAGAATTTTGTTGACTGCAGGCTCTGCTTCGAGATTCCAGGTCAAATTCCTTGTTTGGCTATTAACAGTTGTCTGATTCTGATTCTTGATTGATCAAAGCTCATTTGGGTAAAAGGTCACAAAAAATATCACAAAAACAAGAAAATCTTCTGCCAATTAATAATTAATAAATTTTTTGACCTTCAAAAAAACAAACTATTTCTATATCTCTCTCTATGCTTTCAGTAGTATCGCTTACTTTGTCTCAACCAGGAACTTCTGTTGATTTTGATCTGTCTTTCTATATCCAAACCTCTTTGTATATCCAAACTTCCCGCTCACTGGGAACATAGTGGCAATTTTCGCTCAACGTTCAAAGCAGTTAAAATCGTAATACTGAATAAATGTTTAGGGTCATTGGGATTATTTTTTGCATGTTCTATTTAACCTTTTGGTTCATTTATTTTAACATTCTTTATAAAAGTAACACAATGAGGAAAAGTGCTGCCTGATATCGACCCGTGTTTGGTGATTTCCCGGAGGGCTCACCTGTGCAAACCACAACCTACGGCGTTGTTCCAAATAAAAGGGCGGACATAAGGAATATCTTTACATATCTTTAAAAAGGTGTTAAGGCAATTATTTGGATTTCATCGCAGATTCGGCTGAGAGACATTGGGTGTTGGTACGTTGTTGAAAATGCTTCAGAAAAATAAGATCTTTATTAGAATAAAGTGTGGCTGCACAATATGAAAATCGGCCTCCTGTCGCTGATAGCTGCTTATTATTCTCATAGCTGATATGAAAACAAGGTTTCTAATTTCTTACATCTTGTCAATAATCCTTTTGTCGGACATCGTGAACAAATCATTTCTGTTCCTCCTGTGTAAGATTCTTCTAGCCCGAGAGAAACATATGGGGTTTAGCAGGACAGCCTCTCTTCTTTGCATATTGCTAACATGAAAGAGTTGATATTAAGTCTATGTTGGCTGGAAGGCAAGCAAATTTTGAGGCCAGAATTTGAATGTGATTTGCCAGAGCCAAGACTTCCTCATGTGTCCGAGATACGGCTCAGCGCACCTCTGAAGGCTGGTCATGGAAATCATCTCGCTAGGGCTCTGACTGTGTGTATGTGTATGTGTGTGAGTGTCTACATGTCTGTGTGTGTGAGTGTCTACATGTGTGTGTGTGTGAGTGTCTACATGTGTGTGTGTGAGTGTCTACATGTGTGTGTGTGAGTGTCTACATGTGTGTGTGTGAGTGTCTACATGTGTTTGTGTGAGTGTCTACATGTCTGTGTGTGTGAGTGTCTACGTGTGTGTGTGAGTGTCAACATATGTATGTCAGAGTGTATATATATATATATTTGCGATCCCACAATAATATATAATATTTCATAATAATAATATTGTCTATTCTTTTCATATGTATATTTTTCTCATCTGCTTTTCCCCTTTGCTATTGTTTTGTTTCTGCTTACTTTACTTTGCTACTATAATACTGGAAAATGTCCCCATTATGGTATTAATAAAGGTACATCTTCTCTTATCAGGCTTATTATCATTAGGGTTATTAGTAGGATAGGGGGAATTACTTCACTTGCCAAGAAAGCCAAAAGGCTAAAAGTCTTTACCCGTAACAAACTTTCACGAATCTTAGTGGAAGGATGGGTTTGGACCAAAACACTCTTGGTTCCAACACATTTGTATTTACAGGTGGGTTTGGATAAAGGGGCAGATCATGGTTTTAAAAAAGGGATCTATGTGGTTCGGTCTGTAAGGGAGACAAAACAACTTCTCCACAAGAACATGGCCCGGAACAGGAGAGCCAGCGCATCAGGACATTATTAGGATTATTAGGACCTAGCGAGTGAACACTCGCTAGGGACACGGATTTGAAGACAACATTGATATTCGTGGGGAGGAGGGATGGTTCTAGAGAGGAGTGGAAGAAGCCATCTGTGATAAACTAGAACAGCCTTCTCTTAAGAGGGTAGAGGGTCTACGCCGCCACCTATCACCCACATACAGTCCAGTCTTAACGTCTCTCCCCAGACAGTTTCGCCACCATTCACTCCTGGAATCACATGTTACCAATGAGACACATGATGCCCCGTATGATTCTGAAGACCACGGTGTCCCTAGAGCCGGGCTTACACCGCTCGATTTTAGATTTGTTCTTGTTTGATTCCAATCTGTACAAACAAATCATCTGTGAAAGATCACAACTTGTGTGCTCGTAATGCGTTGTCCGTCATGCCCTGCAGCCCGAGGTGGCTATTGACATTTGTCAATAAAGATTTGTTCAAAAGCTCAAAGGCAGGAAGAAGTTCGTTCGCTGGCAAAATGCTAACAAGACAGAAACACGCTCAATGGATCCTGTATGCAGAAAGCTCCCAGAGAGCATATTTCAACTCGTAGGTGGCTAGGAAGACATGGACAATACGGCTGGTACGTTTTGCAGAGAGAATCGGAAGTTAGCTAGCTACGTTTGATTGTATAGAGTGTTAGCTTGATAGCTAACACCCCTCTGACGGCTAAGAGCATTCATTTCTCTTCATCGCTGTTCGGTTGCATCCAGCCACAAACTGCACTTCTTACTTCATGACTCGTTATTTATCATCGTCATGATCCTCTATGTCACCATGGCGACTCAGATGCTAAGTAGCCACGTAGCAGTGGCGGTGATGAAGAAGGTACCAAACACAGGGAATCAATGATGTCTCTGCTTCATGTATCAAAGCCTAAAGATGGCTGGCCAAATTTCTAATACGTCACAAATCAAAAAGATTAACAACTCTCTGTTTATCAAAAATCTACTGGAGGTTAAACTCCTGAACCCCCACCACTCAGTTAAAACTGAGGAAACCTCTTGGATGAGAGGTGAAACGTCTTCAAGTCTAAACAAAAGTCCACTCACCTCAGATTTAACTCCTGAGTATCATAACAAATGTAATTCTACACCTGCTCTGGCGCCTTGGTTCTCATGGCTACTGCCAATCTCAGTTCGGCCTCTGCACTCCACACAGCCACTTACTCCATGTCTCACCTCACCTTCCTCCATCATTTATGTAATAGCTGCATGTTCGGGCACAGCACCTCTGTAGAAACGTGTTCGGAAAAGAGGAGCAGTTGGAGGTGAGATGTTGCAAGACCTTTACACTTTCACTGCTGCTCTCCGTGTCCCAACATGAGGAGGCCGACCCCGTGGTCAGAGTCTGTTCTTCACTCTCAACGGCCTTTTATTCACAGAGATAAAAGGTAGCGATAGCAAACATAAGGCCGCGGCCGGCTTTAGTTGCTGCATGTCTCTGTTTGTTGTCCGTCCCTCATGCATCATTTACAAACATAGGAGTAATCCTACCAGTCAAAGGAGCTGAATTACAGGCTAGATAGCTGCTCATGAAACCATGAAACCAAGTACAGTGTGACGGAAGCTTAAATCCTGTCTGTACTGATTACATGTAGCAAAGATATCTGAAATAACTTCACGATGACAAAAACATTTTATATAAAAGGATTGAAAAGAACCGTAGGAGAGCACCACAGCTATACCAACAAAAAGTGAAACAACAATATTGATGCCAAATTGAGTTGGGAGACTATTAAACATAAATATAAACAGAATGAGCACAAACATTTTTAGATCATATGAATGAAAAGACAAGATAAGTTAACTTACCAGCAAAAGTTTCATTTAACCCGTTCTGATCATGGGTTATTTTAATTTGAGCCTCACCTTAATTACATACCCAAAATAAACTTCAACTAGATCCACAACTATCAGGTGTATTTTGTATAACCTTGGTGTCTATGGACAGGTAAGACCTAAAATAATCTACTTCAAGTCTCAGCAACAGTTACGATGTATGACTAATGTGTGATTAAACACAAAAAATACCAATATTTCTATATTCTCCTGATTAGTTTTTTTTATTATTAAAAGGTTATAACCTCAATATTTTACAGTAACACCGTGAAACAAAACAATCAATGACTTCACTCAGAAACTCTTTGATAACTACTGCGTCAAATGTGATAGATTTACCACAAAGTACATACTATTCTACACTTCTAGTACACAATCTGGCACTCTGATGTGCAATGGCCATCACTCTCAGCATATAGAAAGGGAATGTACTGCGGTGCCGGTTTCTGCCATCTAGGATAGGCAATCGAATGAACAGAAGGTTCTAGCTACTGTGTTCAGAACCTGGGCATGGTGCAAACGGTTGTGGCCTACTCCTAGGGTGTTTTGGCAGCTGCTGGGAATGTTCCAATATTCCTGCCCTGGAACATGAGACGAAAGCAGGACTCTCAGCTTCAACCCAGCAGAAGAGGTTTAATGGGGTTTTGGGTTCGTCTAACCCTGATTGGACGAGGAACTTGATAAATTGGAGTCTGACCCGCTTTAAGGCAGATCAAGGTATCCCACAGTTCAATGCCTGGTTCCACCATGTCCAAACAGCCAGATGACACATTCTCACCTCTGACGGTTTCCAGTTCCTCCACACTTGCTCTCACTTCCAGTTGGACTTTCTGGCATCTGTCTTCCCCTGATGCTGGCTTAGTGCTAACAAGTTGTTGGCTTGATGCCAAACTGGCCCTCTCAGATGCCACATGGCCCACTAGGGAGCTCATGGTTGTAATCATTGAGCGAAGCCCCTTAGACTCCTGGAAACAACCAACCACAGGAGGCTGATTTTTCACTCAAATATTTTCTCACGAATCTTCTTCACAACAACCAAATACTGACGTTGAGCCTTTTGCTATTTTGGGATTTTTGCTGCTTTTTCATTTCCAAAATTGTAATTTAGACGCCACCTTTGTCTCTGATCATGTGACAGTAACATGAGACATTAAATATTACTGGCCTCAAATTTAGAGTGACCGTATTTGTACAATAATCAGTTTTGATGAGGAAAACAAAACAGATTATTCTCTATTTATACTTTATTCAATTGAAGATAGGTCAGATATTATTTCCAAATAAATAGATTTGGTTATAGTCAAGGTAATACAGAGTGATGACATAGTTTTGGAATTGCAGTTGCAATTTTCTAAGATAAATATAATTATATTTCAGTTGAAAAAAAAGAAGCTTGCTTTCATATTGGATTCCTAATTTTGTTGTTATTTTGAAAAAACGTTTAGTTAGACAATTTGAAATGTCACTTTTCCCTCTTTCATCTTTGCAAATTGAACTTTTATTTTTCATTTTCTCTTTAAGAGAGGGTTGATCAGCTAGAAACACACCCAGCTTTAGTAATCTGAGTCAAGGTACACAGTTATTGGAAGTATTAAGCCAGAGCTAGCATCTTGAACTGTCGTCATTGTCTCCTGCATGAACTCACTGACCCCGAACACAAACAATTGTCTCCTCTCCACTGCTGCCTCCACATGTTGGAACACATGGTTCAAGGTCAGGTTTGGAAAATGTACTCTACTTTCACATTCAACATTGTCTGGACTGTTCCCTTATTTTGGTTATTTCTGGGAACACCTAGTGCTTAGGTGTTTTTTTTTATTTTAATGGGATTTGATGAATTTGATGTTCTGTGTACGTACAGAACACAGAACAGCAAGTGGTGCCTTGCATGGCAGCCTCCGCCACAACTATCTGAATGTTTGTGTGAAAGGGTGAATGCTGGGCGGTGCCGTAAAGTGCTTTCAGTAGTCATTCATTCGTACAGCCCATTTACCACTTAGAAGAATGGCATTATTATCTTTTAGAGGAAAAGTTCACCTAAAATGAAAATTCTGTCATTATCTATTTATCTGTATGCTGAGGGAAAGTTTGGTGAAGCAGAATATATGCCTGTAAAAGAGAAATATGGACGTGCTCATGGAAGGGAACAGCAACTATAGGGAGTGGATGAATTGTGACCCAAAGATTGCCTAAAACCTCCAGTTCCAGGCACTCGAGGTAGTTAGAGAAGTAAAAGGTCTTGAAGACGATGGGCGAGAGACAATAAAAAAAAACATCAACACATATCGGATTACGCCCTCTTCAGGATTTAGCTTAAAAATGCAGTTAAAAAAAGAAAAAATTCAAATCAATTCAGGATGTCAAGGAATCCAGCAACCTGATTTATGCAAAATAACCTGCATGGAGCAATTTTATATTGGTTTTCTTATGTTTCTGTTTAAGAAAAACAATTTGAAAATAAATTCTATGTTCTTTGATATCTTATGAGAACCCTACAACTCAATTTTTCTATGATGCCCAAAAAATGAAGCTCAAGTGAAAGTCCAGTAAGGGAAACCATTCGATTGCACACTCAGGCTAAAGTAATCCCTCAAATCCATCAATTTCATCATTTATCAGTCTCAGCAGAGCCATCAGCCACCACCACAATTGTCAAGATTCCAAAGATGAGATATTACGTGCTTTTGCTGTGGGCAGAACCCCTTCAGTCGAAACCTCCCAGAGGAGATTGAGCGCCAAAAACTTTCTGACGGACTAACTATCATAATTATCACCTGTTGTAATAAACGTTCATCTTTTCTTCAGTCTGTGATTTTTTTGCATTCCAACACAGTTCCCCTTAATTGGAAAGTGAGTGGATAATGACGGCATTTTAATTCTTGAGCGGTCTAATACTCGTGTTCGGAGCAAATACTTAAAGCCCAAACTGTAGTTTTATTCATGAGTTAAAAAAATGAAATCAGCATCCGCAGTCATCATGCTCGGAGACTTGCTAGGTCAACTCCAAAACTGTGTTTGATATCACCATTGAACTCTAAACTCAACCACAAGTTTATTTCATGGTCGGCCTCATCCAAATGTGTGTTTAAATAAATCATTCTGAATATTAGTCTCTGAATAAAAGCTGAAAACTGTTGCCCTGGGTGATTCCTGGACCTGCCCCTCTTTGTTTCACCTGTGGCTGTCTTCTCCTTTGTCTCTTGCACAATCCCTGCACTATGGGAGTCGCTGGTAAACTCCGTGTCTATGAGGTGGACATGCCGATGCTGCAGAGAAAACAAACATTGAATGCTCTCCTGTAAAAGCCTTTTGATGGGCGGTTTGCGAGCAAAGAAAAGCCGGTCTTGCTTGTGCATGCAGACGTTTAGAGTCGAGGTTGATTTCTCTGATTGTTTGAGTGTGTTGGCGTGCTTTTCTCAGCCAATAATAGGAGGCTTGTCTGCGGCCTGAACACAGCGGAGGACAATGGCGGCTGGCAGGTGTGCGCGGACAAAACTTTGCATAGAAAGCCTCCTTCACTGCCCTTTCTGTCTTTCTAAGCTACCTGTCCAGCTCAACCCCTGCCACCTCGCCTCCACTCGCACTGTTCCAAATTCCTTGTATGCATATACATGGCCAATGAAGTTGACTCTGATTCTGACTTCAGGGGAGATTTTGGGGAGATGATGGCCGTCGGCGTTGCGAGCATTGTGTCAGCGTCTTTTTGTAAGGTCAGGATGGGACACAGCGCTTTGTGTGTCTCTCCACATGCACACAAGCACAACGCTCAGCTGTTTACAGATTGGCTTTGCGAGCGCTCAAGGGGAGCAGAGACAGAGAGGGGAGGTGCAGGTGGTTAATGGATCAACCACGGATCGTTGGTCCACAAAACAAGTCGAAATGTAAACGAGGGGAGGAGATTTTTAAAAGACGACCTCTTAATTGTCCTTCTAACAGAATGTCAACTGTGGCTTTGCTGTTTTGTTTTGGAGAAAAGTTAAGTGGGGACAGACAGAGGGGGACAAAAGCAGCGCGGTTCAGAAGAGATGGTGCTTACACTGTATCTGGGTCCATTTGTCTGTCGGGATCTCTTCTCCGCCAGCAGATCTTTGACCGTGTGCTTGACTCGGACGCCCTGGTAAACTCTTTTAGAATATTCTAGGCAGAGAGAAACACGGCGGGTTTGATACAAATCAAGGAACAGTTCCACTTCATACAAATTTTCATCCATCCCCACAAATGTGTGTTCATTTGAATGCTGCACAGTTTTATTCATATAGGCGAATGACTCTATGGGATTGGTGTGTAAATGCCATGGAAATTGCCTTTGGTTTGTCGATGCAAATTGACTTAAAAGAGGCAATTTACCGCACTAAGACTGAATGAAGGAGGATCGGAGGAGCTCGGAATAAGGAGTCACCGAAGAATCCAAAATAAATCCAGGTTATCATAGAAGAGTGGCCTAAATCTCAAAAGGCTGCCAGTATGATTTGGATTTGAAAGAAAACTTCCCGGGAAGCAGAAGCATAAAATAATTGAAAATGCAAACTTTACTTTGCGAATGGTAGATGCATGCGAAAACTTAAACGCATAAGGTAACGGCTTTTTCATATGTGTTGTGGATTTTCTGGATTATGCTAAATTATTCATAAGGAGGTAAATTAGCGCACAGACGTATCATGGATATTTCAGTTAAACCCTGACTTTTCTAACTCTATGCCATCCAATTCCTTGGTAGAGTATATGAACCTATCTTTGTATAATAATAATAATAATTATCAATTATTATTATTATTATCATATTATCCAATTCCTGGGTTGGCTGTAGGAACCATACTCTGGATTATATCAAAATCCAACAGACACAAATTTTAATTCATTTAATTTAATTAATAAATAAAATATAATAGAAAGTAATATTATTTTTTTAACCTAAAATTTTGTTAGATGCTAATTACAAGAGAAATAGATGTATTTACATTTCTTATATAAAGTAATAAATCATCAGGAAATAGAATTACTTCACTTACACACATTCTTTTGTTTGTTTGCTGAAAAACATAAACACTATCAGCTTAGTTACGTAAAAAAATATAGATAATAATAATAATAATAATTATAATAATAATGATAATGATAATAATAATAATAATAATAATAATAATAATAATAATAATAATAATAATAATAATTTTTTTCATATTTTTTAAAACAATAAAAATTCTAATGGATATAAGTTTATTCATATGGTTCTTCTTCTTCTTCTTCCTATTATTATTATAATTATTATATTTATTATTATTATTATTATACAAATGTTGATAATAATCCATGTTAATGGATTGATCATTAAGGTAGCCAGACAAATAGAAAAACGGAAAAACTGACAGACAGACAGACAGACGCACAGGCAGACAGACAGACAGACAGACAGACAGACAGACAGACTGATAGATGAGCTCACAGCCGGTGCAGCTGTCAGCCCATAGGAATGAGTGTCTTACCTGTGTCCATGATGCTGTTGAGCCATTTGCCACACAAACACAGCCACACACACACACACACACACACACTGACACACACAGTCACTCACTCAGGGGTCTCTCTGTTCTCCCTCTGCTGTATTTACCTACAGTAGCTAAATCCCAGTGAGCAGCACCATACTGAGCGGCGCTCCACGGCGGGACCTTTAACTAGGCTGTCAGGAGGGCAGGGACACGTGGAACATGCCACCTGACAGCGGAGTCATAAGGAGGTAGCTTTTCAAAACGACCTTTATCTATTTGTTTAAATGCAAATGTTTGGTAGGGACGTTTTTTAGACTATTTGCATCTGCTGTCAAGATTAGGGCTTGTAAGCATCAGAAAAATGGATGAGAGGCTCAGGCTGTCCTCACAGAGGTCCTCACTCATCAGCCAAACATTAAAGGATGTGTTGTTTCCACTTTTTCATTTGAAACTTGTTTGAGGGATAGAATTTGGGCTCAAGTTTTGCATCACTGGCATAATTAAAACAAAAGCTCAGAAGGAACCAAAGGGTCTTCTGTACTTTGCTGGTGCAACGTTGGCATCTCACGTCAGACGGGAATTCAAAAATGGTGACATTTTTGCTTAGAGACAGTACTCTGTAAAACTTCTTCTTCTTCTTCTTTGTGCTGTTCCCTTCAGGGGTCGCCACAGCGGATCTTCTCCTTCCATCATGCCCTGTCCTCTGCATCTTCCTCTGTCATACCACTAACTGCATGTCCTCTTTCACCACATCCAGAAACCGCCTCTTTGGTCTTCCTCTTTTCTCCTGCCTGGCTGCTCCATCTCCAGCATCCTTCTACCAATAGATCCACTATCCCTCCTTTGTACGTGTCCAAACCATCTCAATCTGACCTCCCTACTTTGTCTTCAAGACATCTAACCTGGACTGTCCCTCTGATGTGCTCACTTCAAATCCTGTCCCTCCTCATCACTCCCAAAAAAATCTTCTTCACCTTTGCCACCTCCAGCTTTGCCTCCCGTGTTCTGGGCAGAGCCGCCGTCTCCAAGCCGTACAGAAGGGCTGGTTTCACTTCTGTCTTGATAAGCTTTACCTTCACTTTTTCTGCTATTATTCTGTCACTGATAACTCCTGACACACTTCTCCAGCCCCTCCAAACTGCCTGCCCTTGTTTTTTCACCTCTTTTCCACACTCCCTGTTGCTCTGAACAGTTGAACCCAAGTACTTATACTTCTCCACCTTCACCTCTACTCCTTTTGCACCTGCCTACCTTTCATTCACACACATGGATTCTGTCTTAATACGAATGACCTTTAATCCTTTTCTCTCCAGTGCATACTTCCACTTCTCCAGGTTTTCTTCCACCTGCTCCCTGCTCTCACTACAGATCACAATGTAATCCTCTGATATCATAGTCACTGGAGTCTCCTGTCTGGGCTCGTCTGTCAGCCTGTCCATCACAAGATGGGGCTCAGGGCCGATCCTTGATGCAGTCCCACCTCCACTTTCAACACATCTGTGACTCCTACTGCACACTTCACCGCCGTCATGCTGCTCTGATACTGATCCTTCACAACTCTAACATACTTCTCTGTCACTCCAGACTTCCTCATGCAATATCACAATTCCTCCCTTGGCACTCTGCCAAAGACACAATGCACCTCCTTCTGGCCTTCCCTCTACTTCTCCATAGGTGCTCTCAAAGCAAACATTCCATCTGTATTGTTCTTTTTTGGTATGAAACCATACTCCTAATCACAAATTGCTGTTCTCATTTCAACATTACAGATCCTTGGGACTTCTTGATTGACAGGTCTCACACCTTCCAGCCTTCTCTCTCTCTCCAAATTTCTTCAGTCATCAGTTCTCCAAAGTATTCTTTCAATCTTAACCTCACTCTCACTTGTAAGCACATTTCCATCTCTATCTTTAATCACTATAAACTGCTGTATATCCTTCCCATCCCAATCTCTCTGCCTCGCCAATCGGTACAAGTCCTTGTCTCTTTCCTTGGTGTCCAATCTCTCATACAACTCATCATAAAACTCTAGTTTAACCTCTGCCACCTCAGTCTTTGCGTTACGTTGCATCTTTGTACTCTTCTTTGCTAACCGTTTCCTGCTTGTACTCTATTAAACATCCTAATTCCAACACCAAGTCTCGCTATTTTCTTTCCTCTGCCGAGTGGAGACACCAAGCACCTTCCTACCTGTGTCCTTTATCACATTTGTCTTAGTTTGCCGGTCATCTGGCAGTTCTTCACTACCACCCTGTCTCCAGTCCTCACTGTCTCATGCACTGACAATGTTCATCATCACACCTCCAATTTCTATCTTCACACTCATAACCTTGTCTGACACTCTCTTATCACCTCGAGAACACTCTACACATACTCCTCCCTCAGAATCGCCCCTACCCCATTTCTTCTAGCCTTGCTGCTTTTCCACCTGGCCTTTTGGACACATCTACTTTCCTTCTATCTATATTATCAGCAGCTCTAGCTTTTCCTGTCATTGTGCCAACTGGTTTAACTGTTCCAGTGATGGTATTTATTAACCCGGGCCCCAACCGACATGGTTTGGAAATCAGTTTTATGTTCTGCATATAGATTTGGCTGAGGTTGTACGGCGGATTCTCTTCCTGATGCAACCCTCCTCATTTGTCCAGGATTTGGAAGGGCACTAGAAGCACACTGGTACCTCTTTGTGGCTGGGTTGAGTAAAATATTAAGTATTAGAGAAAATATGATGTACAGTATATAAGATGGAGCTCCTTGAGCTGATTCCTATTCACCTAAATTGGACAAAGTAGGACCGGTAAGGAAGTAATGTCTGAAAAACAGTCTTGTTTGTATAAAAAAAAAGACTGTTTTTACCTCTTTACCCGCCTACAAGTGAAAAAGCACTGATTCTGACATACAATGTATAAAGGCAAAAAGTAGTGGCATGAAAGCAGACAAGTGAAAAGTAGTAGTGTAAAAGTGTAAAACTAAAATTAGAAAAGTTTAAACGTAACAGTCTGAATGTAAAAAAAAAAGTAAAAGTCATTGTTCAAAAGTTTAAAAACTGTGAAAGTAACACATACTACTATAAAAGTTAAAAATAATAGAAGTCAAGAGTATTTGTCTAAAATTTAAAAGTATAAGGGTAAAAAGTATACAATAAAAAAATAACTCTATAAAAGTAAAAAGTATCAAAGTGAAAACTTATTTTATGAAAGTAAATAGTAAAAAAATGAAACGCAATCATTTGAATGTATAAAAAGAGTGAAATTAAAAAGGTAAAAAAAAGTATGAAAGTTAATGGTAGTGATATAAAAATTTGAAAAAAATAAAAAAATACATGAAAGTAAAAGGTACAAATGTAAAAGTAAAAAATTAAAGTATTAAAGTTTTTTAAAAAAGCATATAAGTAAAATATACTAGTATAAAAACAGGAAAAGTGTATACATTAATGGCAGTACTAGTGTAACAGTTCAAAAAAAAATATGAAAGTGAAAGGTACCAGTGTGAAAGTGAAACGCGGTAGTATAAATATGAATTAAGGTTAAAGGTAGTGTTGAAAAAATGGGAAAATGTTTGTGTTTATTTTTGCTTGTTTGCTAAAAATCTTCTGTTGAGATGTTAGAAAACATGCAATGAATCCGAGTTAAAATAATCAAGTAAAACACACAACTAGTCTGTTTTGAAATATTCAGGAGAAAAAAGAACGGATGTTAAAATGCAGGAAGTAAAAGTAAAACCTTGTAAGAAGAATAAATACTCAGGTAAAGTTTTTGTACTTTGCTACTTCCTACATGCTACATCTGTTTAGTACATAATGTTTATGATGAGGGAAGGAGAGAGAGAGAGAGAGAGAGAGAGAGAGAGAGAGAGAGAGAGAGAGAGAGAGAGAGAGAGAGAGATTTTGAATTAACTTAAGTGATCTCAAATGTCATGGAGGCCGGTTCGTTTACATGAGAGACTTTAACACGGATAACCTCAAACATGAACAGGGAGAGAATTCTTGCCCATAAATTATACTCCTACGGTCCCTCTACTAAGCCACTGCTTCACTACGAGCTTTTACCAAATCATCATACAACCAGCAGATGAATCTTAAAAGCATAATAAACAAATAAATTAACTTATTTTAACTCATATTTCATGTAAGACAAACAATATTAGGTCAAAATAAATTCCTGCTTCAGCGTCGAATACAATAAATCACCCAGCACTTCATTTTCATTTTACAATAGGAAAATAAAGGGGTGTTCATGGAAGAGGCAGCGGCGCGGCGGCCCTCTCCTGTCCCATCCTTCAGCAGGGCGTCCATACACACCTGGTGTTTGCAGGGAATCAGGCTGGGAGAGGTGACTTCCCGGTCATTAACAGTATTATTATTCCCTGGAGTAGTGAAAGGCGGTATGTGTGCTGAGTGCAGTTTTTATCATTTAATGACTGGCAGATAAGAGGGATGCACGGTTCTCCTCTGCAACGGACACCTGGGACAGAAGAGGAAGGAATCGCCCCAACTGTGCTGCACTCTTAACATTCTGCCACTCAGCCGTTCCACGATTTCATCTCTGATTGATCAAGGATCAATCTTTCTGATCTCCTGTTTTAATGGAAACTCCTTTCAGCGATTGACTTCCTGATGACGAATGGTGTCGGTGTGCGTGGGAACACAAAGGCTGACTGTGTTGGTGGCGGTGTATGGAAATCATATAAGCTGAAAGGCCGAGCGGAGCCAGTTTATGGCGGGGTCAGGATGTCTGACTAAAGAAAACATCAAACACTGCAGGAGGAGGGGGGCCCAGAAAGCAGACAGTGGTGGTGCATTCATGGTGCAACGTTTACGTTTGTTTTATTGTGTTATTCATATTTAAGAACACAACGAACCGAGGTCAGGCTGCTCCTCGGCATATATATATATATATATATATATATATATATATCATCTGGCCTGAGAACGCTTAGGGATCCGCCCGGATGAGCTGGAGGTTGTTGCTACCTCACGGCTTAGCTTTCTCTTCAACACGACAGATCTCTGACACATCACTTTTGATACAGTACCAACCCTCATGTCCAACGCACGTTCGGATCAAAATCAAACTTAGAACTCATTAATCTCAGTCATTTCAGACAGAAACTCCCCCCAACCTGGAGGGTCCAGTTGACAGTTTTTCCAGCAGTGAAACCTGAGCTGAGCTGTAAACTGATTCACGTTGTTAATGTGTTTAAGTGATATTGTGAGCTGTTTGTTTTCAGAACCTTAGTCAGGACAGGATTGTGAAATAAGTTGTTTCCGACTGAAGCGGGCCGTAACAGTGCTGCGTCGTGGGTGGTATTTGGCACAGTACACTCAGAAGAAGAATATCCAGGTTGAAATACGGACCAGCGTAGCCCATTCTCTCTATGTCTGCATGGGTCCGCTCACGGAACTCCAGGTTCCTCCCATGGTCACAAGGGATGAAATGTCATGACTTTGTGTTTATTTAGTATTATTTTATTGTGAAGGTCCATCATTTTGGTCTTTTCCTTTTCCCTCTCTGTGTCTGTCCTGTGATTCTGTGTTCCTCTTGTGTGATTGGTCATTATGTTCACCTGTGTTTCCCCTCCAGCTGTGTCTCGTCGCCTCGTTAAATGAGTGTATATAGTCTGTCCTGACCTTTCCTTTGTTGCCAGTTCTTGTGTGATGTTCCCCCTGTGTCATCACTCATCCCAGCCTTCTCCCAGCGTTTTGTCAAATGTAGGTGTATCCTAGTGTTTTCGTTATTCCGGTTTGATCCCATGCTTTTTCCTCGTGCCTTATTTTTGGTTAATATTAAATATTGTAATTGCACCTGCTCTGCCCCGCCGTCTCGTGTCTGCACCTGGGTCCAAGCTGTTCATAACAGAAATATAGGTAAAGGACTCTCGTTTGTCCATAGGTGCCAATGGTGTCAGGTGGGATAAGGCTCCAGCCCCTTGTGACCCAGGAGATGATGGATGGTTAGATGGATGATAACGACTCCCAAATGAGACTTGAGTAACTTTGCAACACTAAGAAGTGGAGGATCCAGAGACTAGAAGTTGAGCAGATGCAGTTCAATAACTTATTGAACACAATAGGCATTTAGACAAATCTTGATAAGATCTGTTTACGTTTTTGACAACGTTTGTATTTGTATTGTATTCTGTACCTTTCTATTCTGTAGAAAACAAACTCTGCTCTGTTTTTACTCCAGAGGAAAACTGTTTAGATAAAAATGTGTTCATTCTGGTTTGATATTTCATGGTTAGGAAATGTGAAATAACAATGTCATTAAACAGGTTTAACAGTTTAAGCTTATAACCCTCTTTGATCTGATAAAAACTGACTGACATCCACAAACATCCGGCTTTTATCTTAATTTCCATCTGCATAAAAATATTTTCATTTAACTCATGTGTAACAGAAAATTCTGATTTGATTGATTATTTTGATTTCCAAAACATCTTAAGAAAAAAAGTTCATTATTTTTTTGCCTTTCTTTAATGCATGACAAAGTTTCATTTTAGACATTTATTGTACATCTATCAACCACATAACTCAAATATGCCACTGCTTCTATGAAACTGTTTAAAAAAACAGATGTGTTTTCTTAACATGTTGAGCCTGGACTCATGACAGACTAGTTTTACAAAAAGCTGACATAGTTCTCTATCTTCTGAAATATAATATTACCTTAGGTTCTATTCAAGGCATTGGAAAGATGCAAATAATTGTATATTTGCACACTGACCTCCAGTGGAATCCTTTAGTCCTTACAGTTGAAGCTCTTTGCTGATGATCCACTAGAGGGCAGTAAGAGACAACTCAACACAGAAGAGTCTGGACCAGAGTCAACCTGCAGGTGAACACAGGTATCAGCTGGATGATGTCATTAGAGCTCTCACGACAGACAATGGAATATTAGACGTGTGGATATGTCATCCGACATGTGTCTCTGTCATAGGGGCTTGTTCAAACAGCTTTTACCCATCAAGCTTCACTACTTACACGTGATTTATAGCAGGTCAGAAAAAAAACAGACTGTGCTTAGCCCAGGGTGAACTTTTGATTGGAAAAGCGCCACCAGACACAGCTCCACGACTACTGCCATAATTGTTTGTATTTCCTGTGTATTGTTGTAACATTATAGTAACTAATGATCATGATGTGCAGTTACGTCCTCATGAGATGACTTTATCAGACAATAAATCAGCAAAAACCAGAGATTACAACAGTACAGGAAAGAAGCACCTCAATATAGTTGTTGCCTCATGAAAAGAAGGTTTTGGGTTCAAATCTTTCTGTGTGGAGATGGCACGCCTATGGCTCCCTCCATCCATCCAAAGCAATATAGGCCAGATCGGCCAGTGATGATCTGGCGGCCTGTCCAGTGTGTCCCCTGCCTCCATAACATTTGGGTTTGGCACCACCCCCCGGAACCTTACCATACCCCCATACCACACCACTCCATAGGATGAAGAGTAAAAGAAAATGGATGGATATGAAATCCTCAACGTTGATGGAGCTGTTCTTTACTTTAAACCTGCAATAAGAGCTGAAACTTGTTGGACACACACGGTGACTTGTTTGTGTTGGGGAACTCATTTTCATACCACTCCATACTTCGAATACCAAGCCTAAGCTTCGGCAGAGAGTCCGGTAACAGGGGGGAGACTCAGTCTCGATAAAGGAGAGCTAAGTCTGCCTGCCTGCCAGCTCCAGCATGACTTACAGAGAGCGTAGGCCTACTTCCGGCGATGTCAGTGTCATTAAAAGTCCAGCATTCAGGAAATAGAATCCAGACCGAGCTTTAACAGCAGATTACAAGAACAAAACTGTCATTTGAAAAACTAAACGTAGGGTTTAAACATTAGTTTCTATTTATTTTAAATAGCACAATAAATTAATTCTAGTTGACTAAATATATTTTCTTTTTTCCTTTCACACCCGCATTAATATTATTATTATTTTATCCATTAACCCTTTAATGACCTGCTCAACAGTTTGGTTGAAGTCCTTTTGAATCACCGTTAAATAGAAAAACGTGGGCAACTTGACTGAACCAGTTCATAACATGACCCAGTGGTAGCATGTTTATGCTAGGGACCTAGAACGGAGCCCTGGGGGACACCACTGCTCAAACGGTACACTGAGGAGGAGCCAATAACCAGGGTTATTGAGAAAGTCCTAATCAATGAGTATGATTTTTGTGGGCATACTAATAAATGTAAATCTTATCTTAATCTTATTAAGATGTAATAATTTCCACGAAATACATTATTGCAAAATGAAATAATTGTATGAATCAGATTTTTCTTTACTGTTTAAAAACATGCTTTGCCAAATGATTTGTCCTTTCATGGTAAATTTAGTGTGCCTAAGATATTCAATTAAATTAAATGTAATCTCGGTAGGACATCAAAGGGTTAAGAAATGATCTAATATTATGAGCTGAACTGAAAGAAAGGTTCTGGCCCTCACGAGGATCTAGATGTTCCGCAGGATCTCTCTAAACTACGTTTCTTTTGGCCCTCAGCCCACCCCTCTGAAAAAAAACAAAGCTCTCACATGGTGATCACATCATAACATCCAGCTAACTCTGATGGCAGAGGGCATAATACGATAAGCTTCAACAATTTGATTATCAGACAGCTCTGCATGTGGAGTTCTCCCACTTTTGATGGTTTTGTACACATTTTGCTTGTCGCTGAATTATTTCAAATAAACCTGTATCCCCAGACCAACAGAGAGAAATTCTAAACTCTTTTGATGCTAATAAAGTTCAAGTCAACATGTTGGATGTGATGGTTGCAAAATAAAGGGTAACATTAGCTTCATCATTATTTGCATTCATTTGAAATGATGAGAACGTGTTCAGTTATCCCTCTCCTGGTTTGTTCTCCACAAGTACCCAAAACACCGATCTGGAATTATTGCTGCTGAATGCATTTGCCTTTGTATATTTTCTGTTTCGTGCAGTAACTACGTTTTAACGGCTTTTTCATGGCTCTTTTATGATATAGTAGTAACTTTTATAAACTTTTAAATGCAGAACTTACCTAGATGAGATTGTTTTCTCCCTGGTGGAGAACAAAGATAAGAAGGAATTCACAAGATTTCTTTGTGTTTATTTATTTTTTATATTTATTCTGTCTACATGTATATTTATGATTTATTTAACAAGACAGGTAAAAAATATTCTTAAAGATAAATAAATAATGCAGAAGAAAAGTCTTAATTCTGTCTGATTTAGAAGATTTTCTGAAAATATTTTGAGTCTATCTGTATTCCTTCGTTCCTTTATCCCTTCTTGGTTTGTTGCAGTCCTTCACACATAAAACGCCCCAAAATGTTGTCAGATTATGTCAAATGTTAAACTGAAAAACTTATCTTTATCAGTTGTTTTTTTAAATAATTATGTAACTTTTCTTCTCATAAACAATCCTTCTGAATTTGATCGTGATGTTAACCGTGAATGACATCATCTGTGGGTTTTTTTTTTTAAAGAGTTTTGGAAGAGATGGTCGCTGAAGTTTTATGTTTATTTTATTTCACATTCCTGCTCGATATACAATCTCAACTGTTCAACAGTCTGAGGTCTCCCTTGTCAAATTTACTCGTTCAGAATGCACCACAGATTCTCAATGGAGGTCAGGTCTGGGCTGCAGGCGGGCCAGTCTAATACCTGGACTCCCTTAGTCCAAAACCATGCAGAATATTGCTTCATTGTTTGGCTTCACTTACATTTCAGAATGAAGAGTCTTCTCAGCTGTCAGTTACCCATGATGCCATGGGCACTTATCCTCTCCCATAACATCACATATCCTGGTTCAGCATTGACTTTGTGCTGGTAACGCTGTGGATAGTCTTCTTCCTCTTCAGTCCATGATTTACAAAACTCATTTTAACATGGAGTCCTCTGACCTATGGGCACTTTTTAACTTTGAGTCAGTCCAAATCAGATGGGCTCCAGGTAAGTATCAGCGTTCATGGATATGGTGGATTTTTATAATGCATTGCGCTTCACATCAATTGCTTGTCCGACATTGTTTATAGGTCAAATGTCATGGATATTCTAGATTGGATTGGAGCCCAGTACGAGCAGAGATTCCTGTAGATTCTATGAATCTGTTGATATTATGGGCTGTAGTAAAAGCCTCAAATTCCTTGCAATTGTTGAGAAACTTTATTTTTAAATAAATTGGGCTTACTCTCATGCAGATTTTGACAAAGTATTTAACCTCCCATGAATTAGGAATACTTTTATATTTAGGGTCAATTAAGTAAATGAAGTGAAAGATTAGATGACTTTTTTGATCTCTGAAAATTATGGGCGTTGTGAAATCGTTATCACTTCCGCCACCGTCTGCGTCTGCCACAGATCCACTGTGTTGATGCATTAACTGAATCCATTTCAAGGATCATTTTCAAATTCAACATCCATAAAGCCCTCAATGTGCGGAAGAAATGGGCTCATTCTGGGGAAGGTCAGTTGCATATTTCTGTCAGCAGGGGGGGCTTAACCAAACGTTCCAAACGTTTCTGGGCCAAAATTTCTCATGAGTTGGTCTGATTTAGTGCATATGCATCGACTTGAGTTGCATATGAATCAGCTCGATTTTTTTGTGCATATGAATCGACTCGAGGAGATCTATACTGTATTTGTCCTATTTTACTCTAATAGTTCATATTTTACTCATAGGGAGAAAAAAAGACATAACTTCCCAACCGTTGGTCCAATATGGATTGTTTGAGATGCCTAATTAGTAACATTCAATTACCTAGTGCCAGTTTATTCACAATGTTTAAAAAAACAAACATAGAATGTCAAAAGAAATTGAAAATTCCGCTGAAAATCGCGGCGTTTATAAAATTTGAAAAGAAAAACTGCTGCTCCTCTGAGGACCTACAAATGTTTCCATAAAGTCTATATTTGAGGGGTGAGCCAAGTTATAAATATCTTCATCAACATCTAAACCCTCGCGGTTTACAATGGAATCGGCAGAAGTTTGTAAAACGTTCTAACTAAATGTTAGACTTTCAGCCGCTGTAAGAAATCCCAAACTGTTATAATCTCTCATCACAGGAGATAGTCTTGGCCCGCTCAGTGGAATGTTCCAGAGTCTCTCCTTCTTGGACAAAAGAGAGGGAAGCTGTATTGGAGATAATTCGTTTGTGGGATCCTGCTTGTATCATGCACTTATAGGGATTATTCTCATAAAACTAAATTCCAGCTTGTAAATTTTGGTATTTCACTGAGGCACATTCTCTTTCTTGGAAATTTCGCTGCTTTGTCACGCTCGTGAGCAATACTTAAGATTCTTCAGAGAGAGTGGAAGATGTGTTTTGCTGAGTGGGATAATATAAATATTCATCCAAGCCCCGCCTGCACAGATTATCACATCGGTGCGGCTCGAGGCAGACTGTTATTATTTCTGCGCCGGATCATTTGTATAATAAGATATTAGTCATATTCCATCTTTTCATTATTCACTATCAAATTAGACATTTTTTCCAAATATGGGTATGAGCAGGAATGCAGCAGCCGCCTTTATCAAACCTCAGACATATTGAGCCACAGATCTATCTAACAGACACGAGGGAGGCCCTCATGATTAGCTGAGGTCACTCTCTTCTATCAATAACACATTCTGCTGCATGGACGACAACGGAACTGCACCCACGAGACAAAAGCAATGAAGAAAGACAGGTGGTGCACGCTTACATAAAAGCAGTGATATACTACAGTAGCTCTTGGACGAGCCCATGGAAACATATCAGGTTGAACCGAGTCTAATCCTTCTCTTCAACACTTTATAAACAATTTATCTGTTTGAATGTGCAGGAGTGAAAGTGAGCTGGACACATTTTTCAAGTCTGTGGATGAAGCAAGAAATGGAAATATGAGACAAACCAGACGACGCAGACAAAGTTGCACTTTGCTTTTAAATGTGATGAGATTAAATTATTGAAATGAGGAGGAGATGTAGCCGTCCTTCATTACTGGCCACCTGTTTCAAGTTTGTGCGCTCCACTGAGGCCTTCCTGGTGACGATCTATGCAAGAAATCAAAGTAAACATTTCACGGAAGGAAGGATTCGGACACAGACGCAATTTACCGACAGCAGCAGGACAGCTACCTGAGGCGGTGAAGTGAGTCCAATGTGGTCCCAGGGCAGGTGCTTCACCCAAACAAAAACATAATAAAGCATTACATAACACTTTCATACATCAGGAGGAAGAGTCTGGAGCGCAGTGGAGACCAGTATTCAATCTAATATGACTCCCCTTTGCAACTTCAATATCAAAGGCGTGGTTGTTTTTTAAATGGGGTCAAACCCCATGAAATTCATTTGGTCCTCTGGAAGTGGTACCGCCTCCAGACGAAGGTCAGCTCTAAAGGCTAATCCTGTGGCGAGACGTCAATTTCTGCTGACCCACAAAAACTGACCCCAGACAAAGGTCAGAACCAGTTTGTAAACAGTTAAGATTCAGATAAATTCTTTATGTCCTCTGTTTAGAGGAAATCTGTTTTCACAGCCTGAACAGTGAACACATAAAAGGACAACAATCAAAGACATTGAGAGCCAACCAGTGACAGCGGTGTCAATAAGTGCTGGCAAGTTGGGAGTAGGGATACCAATTTCTTTTTAGGGGTGATATATTGGGGATTTTCAGCTGGATAGCTCTTTGGGTCACAACACTGACTTTGCTACAGGAGTCTGGGACTCGAATCCCAGACTGGCAGATATCCAGTCTTACCCTTCAGGCACGTTCCAGTGACACTGTACCTCTACTACTTCTGCCGTCCCAAGCCTGGATAAATGGGAGGGGTGGTTCAGGAATGGCATCCGACGTAAAACCTATGCATGATCGATTTGCGGAACGAGGGGATCCGCTGTGGCGGCCCCCAAAAGGGAAGAGTGTTTTTTGAACATGAGAGACTCTACTCCCATGCTGGTGATTGTCACTATCTTGTTTCTATTGGTTAGGGTGAGCATTGAGAAATAAAAGGTGGCTAGTATAGGAATATGGGTTGAATAATTCTTGGGTACAGGAGGAGCGATAGGCACGGTTTAAGTGAGAGAGTCATTATTGGACGTGTTTCTGGATGTCTGTGGTGTTGAGATCAAAGCTGAGTTTATTGTCTAGGAGGACGTCCAGATCTCTACTGTTTCCACTATTTCGCTGTTGATGAGAGTTTATTGTATTAAATACAAGCAGTAGTGAATAGTTACAAAGTACATTTACCCAGGTACTGTAATTAACAGGACTACTTCTATTACTACTTCAAACTTCTACTCAAATTGATCTTATTTTACTTTCTACTCCACAATTTTTTTCGAACGGATGTATTTAGGAGTTTTTCTCAGATTACAATTTTCATACCTTTGCAGTGAAAACCTTTAAACTGCACTAATTGTTTTATAATACTCATGAAAACACCCTTAAGTCTGTAATTGCAGTGGTGGACGGTAATTGGTGCATTTACAAAATTACTGTACAAATTACATGTTTGTAATTGACTAGATTATTCCCATTTTGTGCAACTTCCTTCTTCTACTCTTCCTCTTCTCAGAGAGAAACACACCACTTTCTACTTACATGTTTCTTGATTACCTGGCCCTGCATCTACAGCAGTAACGCAGTCCTGTACTTTAACGCGGCAGTAATAGAAATCCACAATCATATGAGAAAACACTGAAAGGGAACATGAGTTCTTTTACTCTTGATACTTTTAATACATTTTGTTGATAATACTTTTACTGAAGTAACGTTTTGAATGCAGTGTTACTGTGTAGTATTAGTACTTTTACACAGTTAATGATTGGACCACATTTCCTCCATACAGGACAATTCTGGGGTTCTCATGGGGTTTATAATTTGAATAGGTTGCAATTTGGAAATGCGCTTTCTCAGTGGAAGAATCGTAATCTTTTGCCTTTTCCCTTCACCACTTGTACTTTCTGCCACCTAGTGGCAGCACAGGCAAAGACAGCGAGTGCTGTAGACACGGCAGATGTTCTTCGGATGTACTTACGCCCTGGAGACTACGTGTCCGTAAGGAATATATTTAGACAATTCTCCGGCAGCACGTTTTAGTTTTTAAATGTCATTTGTATCGTTTTATTAAAACATGTGCTCTGTAAGCTAAGTGCTACATGCTCCAGTAGAGCTAGCTTTGTACTATGTAGCGTTTTAGCATGTTGCTGTTGGGTTAGCTTAGCTGTTTATCAGAAATTGTTTGTAATAATTTATATAATAATGTAATTTATAGTATGCTAAGCTCTTATATTGGATGTACTTCAATGTTTATTTTTGATTTATGTCCTTTTTGTGTGAGGTTTCTCAAAGGGAACTTCTGTGCGTAACTGAGGTTCCTTGAAGGTTATCTGACTATTTAGATCAGTATGTGAAATCGCATTTCGAGGGAAGTACAACTTTAAATTCCATCTTGTTTACTTAATGCCCCTGTAAACAAGGTAAATCACAAAAAAAAAAAAATGATATTGTCCAAATACCCAATGCTAAGTGGATTATTTTATGTCAAGAAAAGTGTGGGATATGTTGACAATTGACTTTTTGGCTTTAATTACAATGAGAGAGATAGAATATCCCCTCTCAGAAAATGCATCAAATAGTATATATGGGAATAATATGTCACTGATTCAAGAAATGTTGTTTTTTTCATTATCAAAGTCTAAATTATTAAGGATTGCTGGCTGAGGGAGCATGAAACCAGTCTTAAGGGTGAGCTGGGTGAAGAAGGTGGCCCGATAGACAAGGAGGCAAAGGGTGGAACTTGTTCTGAACAAAATCTTTGGATGATACCGCTGCAGAAGCAGACTGATCCAGAACAGAACATTGTGTGGGCTGGAGTATATGAGCAGCAGGAGCTTGATTAGTGGATTGTTTTCAGGTGGACAGGTGAATTGTCAACAGGAGAGGTGATTGCTGCCACATCCAGACACACACACTCAAAGAATCTGACAAGTCCGGGGGAAAAATACAAACACAAGGGAAAGAGAAACAGTGGACACACTCGGAATGAGGTTCAGAGAACCGAGACATAACTTTTGGTCCTGGCAAAAGAAGTGGTCACGGTCAATGCCAAACTGAAATACTGCTCAGTCATTTCCTAGTATGAAAACAAATTTGGGATTTTATGATCACACTGATATGATCCCTAATCCGGACATGCGTTTGGGTTCAGAGAGTTTGGTGTAGCTGTTCCCGGTACTTTTAGAATGTGGCCTCTATCGGACTCCAGTATGAACAATTCAAGACCCAAAAAATGCGCAAAAAAAAGAACAAAGACAAAGACAAAGACGTCAGCTGGAAGATGAAAGTTAGTTTGAATCAAAAGCATTTATAGTGATGTTTGAAAAGTGAGTCTCACCGGCACAGCTTTGTGATGAATGTCGAGGGAAGACAACGTCAAAGACACAAATGAATTCTGAACTGACAGTTCAGACTGAGCTCTCATTGCAAAAAAACCCCGACCTGGACAACATTTTTCCTGCAGTGTGAACGTAGCCTAAGAGACACAAAGAACACTTAGCACCTAAATCTCCCTCTTTGGGTTCGGACTACACAATTGCTAAAAAGCCAAGACAGCATTGCTCTTCTGCTGTATCACATAACAAAGTTGCAGTGGGATGAAATTGCTGCTCTAGTTCTGGCAGAATGAGGAGGTTATCTTACGCCAACGGTTTCGGGATGGAGTGTTAGCTGGTTTTTCTGCCCCTTATGACCACACATTGTTAAATGCAGCTTTCAGGTAAGAAACAAACTGCTTAAAGGCATTACAGCTCCTGCTTAATTTACCAATCGTAACGACAAATGACCTCTTTGTTCACCCTCTACATATTTTCACGCTGTGTTACAACCCTTCTGCTCTGAAAATTCCTACGGCCAGTGGAGAACATCAGATTCTCTTGCACCCAAATTTGGCTTAATTAGGGGGATTAAAAGTAGAAGCAAATGTTTACATTCACCCCATGACTCCTCAAGTCTGGATCAGATTTTACAGTACCAACCGGGCCCGGTTCAGACAGAAGCTGCTCTCAGTTCACAGACAGGCCAACGTGCTGTCGGGCCCAGAGGTCGACAGGTGGTGTGGCTAGACGTCAGCGGACGCTGCAGGGTCAGCAAAAACATACAAGCTGAATTAATAAGAACTGTAGGAATGTGGTTAGGAGAGAGATTGCATTGGGTGTGTGTGTGTGTGTGTGTGTCAGAGAGAAATAGGACAAGGGAGGGAGGGAACTCACGCACCTCATGAATATAGCTGCTTCACGTGACGCGTCGACGTGTGTCTCCTGCTTTCTACCAGCTTTTGATGCAAAGCATCTGCCACAGCTTCAGCCTCCTTGAACGGACTGAAACACCCTTTGCACAAGCTTTTAAAGTCGTGATGCACAGCATTCTGAGTTTGACGGTAGCAGGACTAGCAGATGGATGAATTCATCATGTCACCCAATGTCCAAGTCTAACCAGAGAGAAAAGAACCGGTCCCACTAATGAGCTGATCACAAGGTCTCTGTCAGTCAGAAGTTCTCTCTAGAAAAGGAGGTCTGTACATTTTGGATATTTCTCTCGGGCCCTTGTGTTAAATCACAAGGGAATTTTGGTAAAGGTCAGTTGTAAAGTGCTGACACTAGGGGGAGCTTTAACAGCAATAGTTTTTGGGCCTTAAATTTTCAAGCATTGGTCTGATTTTGTCCAAGTTTTGTGCGTATGAATCCACAAACGGAAAGCCTTCTTGTATCATTCAAATTTGACTTTAAAGTTCAAACTTTGCTCACCAGGGAGAGTGTTTCTGAAAAATACTCTTTTCCAGACATACCTCAAAAACGTTAAGGGACCATTTTTAAACTTATACCATAATAGAATTTAGTGCCAAGAAACATAGATTTTGGGGTCAATTGTATCTCCAAAAGGTGTCTACCTATCTATCTATCCATTATTGCAGCTGAAAGATGTATTAAAATACAAATACTGCACCTACTCAACCAGGGGTTGGTGCGCCCTCATTCTGCCTTCCCATTCATAGTAATGGTCTGTTGGAGGGAATTGTTCTGCCGATATGGGTAAAATAGGTAGTGACAGAGGTGAATCAGGCATCTGTAAAAATGCAAGGCAGGGAGTGACTTTTTAAAATGTATTACATGTGCAGCCCCTACAGGAGGGCTTGAAAGCAACTATTAAATGTATTATTATTAGTTGTAGTAGTAGCGCCTGGCAGCAAACTCTAAGCGGAGAAAACCAAACACAATTATTTTCAAATTGGAAGACAATATATATCTGGGGGCAGAACGCTATCAACCTCCACGTAACAGGGACACTAAATGATTGTTGTTGTAGGTTATTCCATTTTTTAGAAAGCACTGCTCCATGTCTACGTATGATGTCACACTAGATGAAGAAGCTGCTGTGTTTTACCTCACATAACTTTTGCTCTTGGCACCCTTACTCACAAGTCTGACCGGTGCTTTGAAGTAAATGATTTATTGAGTCTAACCAATCAAGAGTTTTATAGAGAAGAGTTTCTCTTATATTGCAGTTGTGCTAACTCTGTCTAAAAAGGACTTTTGACTGCCGTCTGTCCGTCTATGCTTGTGTCAATATTATCTATTTTCCTTTAATTGTCAGATGTTAGGGGAAGAAATACTATGACACAGTATTAGGGAAACTTTGAAAAATAAAATCTATGATTTCAAGAATAAGTTTTTGAATTTTACGAGAAAATAACGTAATTTTACAGGAAGGAAGTCATAATTTTGACAAGACAGCTTTGCAGCCTGAGCACAACACACACACACACACACACACACACACACACACACACACACACACACACACACACACACACACACACACACATTGACATTCTTCTGATATTTACCCTAATAACCTAATCTAAATGACATAAATTAAAACCCTATTCTCATACAATTGCAACAAATTAAAAAAAAAATGTGGTTGTGAATGGATCCCTAATACTTAGAGGAAAAAATGTAACGTTTTGTGCCTGATCGTTTAAAATGTTTCTGTAAAGTTAAAACATGTGGTTTGAGCCTTAAAGCTGCTTTGATTCCTCGGGATGTCTTTGCTGCTTCTGGTGCGACAAGACTTTTTGAAACTTTTAAGCCTTGATTTCACTCTTTGCGAACACTTGAGAGAAGGTTCAACATAATCTTCTGTCGTCAGTAGTTCTCCATCTATAGGTGAGGTTTGGTTTATCCGATGCTGTGCAGAGAAGCTGGCCTGCTCAAAAGTCAATCGTGAAAGCAGTGACAGATGAAGTAAGGCCTGCAAGATTGAAAAAGAAGATGCTCGAGCCAAATGGATGTGCAACGTGTGGTCAATTTGTGCAGCTGTTTGCCACGGGCACTGTGAGGTCTGATGTTGGACGAGCTGATTTCCAGATGTGTCTTTAGGCCCTGACTTATGTAAGGTGAGGAGTTGACATGGTGGGGGCTGGCGTTGGCTTTCTGCTCTCTTGATTGAAGAAGTTCAAATGTTTATTCAGACTTTGTGCACGTAGTGTTTCTCTTTCTCTGGAGAAGGCATCATGAGCTCTCTCTTTCTTCATTCCTCTTGTTCGAATGCTTGGATGACTGAGTTTTCAATAGGCTGCACATCGTCTGTTTGCTTTCCAAGCTGACCTCATAAATGAAAACATATAGGCCCATAATGACCGTATTTCATAACCCTCTGGCTGACAGAAGCCGGCCTGACAACCTCAATTCATTTGTTGCATAAAAGCACAGAAAGGTGGGCCTGTCGTTTGACTTCTCTCTAAGCAGAAACTGACACGTAGGATTAAAAGAAAACACAGCTATACGTTGGCTTGGATCACTCCTGTATGTACAGTGGCTTCCCTGAGGGCTCAGATATGTGACTTTAGTTTACTCACCTGTGTGTGCTTGCAAGTGCTTCTCAACAGGTGCTTTTGTGGTCCAGCCTTGTGGTCGGTGAAGTGTGTATAAAAACTGTTTACTTAAATAACAGCGATGTGTATGTTTGTGTGTGTCTGTACGGGTGTGTGTGTTTATGTGTGTTAAGTGGGTGGGGCTGCTCGGTGGCTCAGTTGTCATAGATGATATCATCGGTGGGTTGACTGAAATGCCACCATCGTGCTACTGAGACTCAAAGGGCTGCTTAAAGTCTGCCTGAGTAGAAGTGGATTTAATGAAGTGTGAGTAGAACACCAAACATAGAAAAGTTGAAAACAAATGTGCAGTAAATGTTAACAAACTACTTCATTCAAAATGACATGCTTACTTGTTAGATTTTCCACTTGAAGAAGTGACGGAGGCTCCACTCTTCAGCCTCAACGTCTCTGTTATTTTATGAAGAAATCAAAAGTTATTTTTATTTTTTTACATCCAATCCAACAGTTTGACTTTTGCTGGAAAATAAGCATTTTATAAAATCATTAGCCTCCTGCTACCGGTTATGTTCCTACTACTACTACTGCTACGAGGCCATGTTAGCATTGATTTGATGTTAGCTTAGCCGCTAGCATAATGTGACTTACAACAACAGCTTAACTTCCACTGACACATCCAAACAGGATTTGTGCATTCATGAGGCATATGGTTTGCTCTTCCTTGGTTGCAAGAAACACCCTTTCCCCAACCGGACCGCTACATTCAAATATCCAATATTTTTCTTTATATCTACATCTTTTTCCTACGTCATGCTCTTGTGCTAGTTTTATTTTATTGAACTATGCCTGTGTAACCGGCTTAGAGCACAATAACTACCTGTTATCAGGCTAATAATAATAATAATTATAAGTATTCAACTCAATAATGCATGAATTAGGCTCTCGAATGGTAAAATAGACACAAATATGGAGGTTTTTCTTGTTTTGAAGCCACATTTAGAACCTTTAACGGTCATAATATTAATTTGTTCATTATAAACCGTTTATCCTTTTCAGGCTCACGGGGGGCTGGAGCCTATCCCAGCTGACATCGGGCAAGACAGGGTACACCCTGGACCAGTCGCCAGTTCATCACAGGGCTGCCAGGTCATAATATTATGCATATCAATTAAATCCATCAACAGGTTTCTTAATAAGTGCTTCCATGAATGACAGACATGTCTCTGCCTTGTCCTGGTTAGTTTCTTAAGGTAAATGTAAAGCATCATTTTTAACAAAAGAGTTAAGATTGGGCTGATAAAACATTATCAGAGGAGCCTGAACCTACGAAGAACCCACTGTTTATCATTTGGACACATTTTGGCTTCAGTGAAAATGACACCAAACACAATTAAATCAAACGCTGCAGAATAATAATCTCAGTGCCCAAAGGAAATATCAGAAATTTGTTTACTTGCTTGTTAAATAATCCCACTGCTTGGTATGAAGAGTGAAAGGTTAGAAAAAAAAACAAGGCTCCCGTAGCTACTGCAGAGAACCAAATATATTTTTCCCATCATGAACAGTACGTGTTGTGAAATAGTATCTGCTGAGCAAAAATCTGTTTCGAGCCATTTTTTTTAGCACTACATCGACTGTATGACAATGAATTGAACCTGCACAACAGAAGCCTGGACACAGCCTATTTACCTGATTATCACACGTCTGATATGATCTGTTTAATTAATTCAGCATTAAGTTTGTTAATCATAGGACAACACAACACAATACAATAACAGCATTATCTCAAATGGAATACGAAGGCAAAATACTCAAATAGTTTGTTTGATCATGTCGATGTTCAAACAAATCAATGTAAATGTTGGCTTCATTGAGAAATCTAAAGGATTCTATGTTGTTTTATTTCATATTCCTAAAATGCCTGGTGTTTTAACTCTTGCTCTACGGTGTATAAAATATTCAAATAAAAGAAGCTTATATATGAGTGGGTTTCAACTAATAACTGGTAATCCTACATGACCTACTTAAAGAATATGAAATACTGACTTTCAGTTTCCAAAGACTTTTAAGAGCTATCAAAAGTTCCTTTATCGGCTTTATCCATAATTTGTAACTCATGAATGCAGAATTTCATCTCGCTTTTTTGTCACTAAATCTGAGTTTCAATCCATTCAAAAATTTTAATGTTTTAACCCATTAATGTCCTCACCAAGAAAAAGGAAAACAGTTAGATTAAGCGTGGTTTTAAACAGCAAAGAAAGAAAATTCGACAGATAAAATGAGTTTATTATAAAATGTTGTACTTCATGGAAAACAGTATTTTTTTTTATTACTAGATTAGCCCAACCTTTTAGGAAAGCATGTTTTTAGAGAACTGTCATTTGCTTATTTGACTTTTTCCCCCAGTTGTATCGAGTTACATAATTCTGTTCAGTGAGTCCTCCCAGGCTTTGATATGCCAAAAATAAAAGAATCCTACTTATCCAAAAGGACTTTCTCAATGGCCATGGTTAATGCCTCCTCCTCAGTGACCCGCTGTACCTGTGGTGTCCTCCAGGGCCCAATCCTTGTCAACTTACTGTTTGCCAAGGATGGGGAACAGGAACAGTATGATTTCAGAAATGTGGTGTCAAGCTGGCACCACAATTAGGATCCAAACGCACGACTTCCACAACGTCTGGTGAATCAAACTCTTTACTATGTAAAGGCAGGCAAACAATAACCAAGGGGGCCGGCTAAATACAAGGTTCTGTACACGTGCAGAGGTCAGAACCGTAAATCACAAGGAACACCAAGAACCACGCTGGAATGGTTGGCATAAGGGAACAACACGATCTGGCACAGGTGGGGAGGAGAGCACAGATTAAATACACTGGAAGGCAGGGATTAATTAGACGCAGGTTTTGACAATCAGAGTGGAGAAGCAATCAGTAAACAATGTGAAAACTAAACAACTAAATACAAAGCATGACATGTGGTCCATTTAGTCTATTTGATAACTCCTATTATCTTTATTTGAAGGAGAAATGGAGTTTGGTTCTTATAGGTAAACAACAGTGTAATCCATGTATTATAGTGTGTTTACATACATACAGACTATCATTCAGATTATCCTCTCAATAAAAATAGTTCTTTATTAAGTCCTCCAATGTTGGTGTATTTGATCTTTAGGAATTCTGGGAAAAACAACTAGACGGGGATTAAAAGAAGAGGATATGACACATTTATTAAGATGTAGGAGTGTGGAGGGGGAAAAAATGAAGGCAGTTAACTGTAATGCAGTGGACAATTTTTGAAATATTGATTTCAGATCATGCAAATACATCCAAGGACAGGTTTATAAAATCTAATCTTCCAGTAACTCTTCCATCACGTTGCTCATCTCCATTTAAAGCTGTTATAAAACATGTTGACATCCAAAGCCACAGCTCAGGCCTACAAATAAATCAGTTCATCATATAGCCAAACAGTCAATCATAGCGTTTACTCTAATGTTCTCCAGCCACAGCGTCGAAGTAGATCAGCCATATAACAGGCTCATTTTTGTTTCTAGTCCGGCTGTTTTAAATCCAAGGCTGCTCCTAACGTCAGTACTGCTGGAGAGGAACCTGCTCACATTCCTGAGATGAGGAAGAATCCAGACTCATCTTCCCCTCGTACTTATCAGACAGGACAACAAGCAGACTCTGCAGACGGCCTGATTTGATTGATGGATCAACCTGAGCCAACTTACAAGCACTTTTTTCTGAACAGCAGACAGACAGAGATGACACAAGTGTGCTTTTCCTGCAACTCAACTATGTGAGGTTATTGTTCAGGAATGATAAAAAAGTTCCCTTTTTTTTACGAGGTGCATCTGCTGACCGACAAACCCGGGTACACACATGCTGCACAAGCTGAAATATCACAATGTCAGTAATTTATTTGTAAAATGGATAACTTTCAAAAGGCATCCTAGTGTGTGAAACATTTGCACTGTCTCTACTTATGACACAGCTGTCTTGGCAAGAGTGAACCCTCGTTCCAGACATAATCACCCTTCTATTGTTTTTATTCTTCATATATGTGTTGGACTTCAGCTCAACCGTCTTTTACTGTTCTTTGAGAAGCTGTGTTCACAGTGAGGGTTCCCACAGCACTTTTTGCTCTTTGCTCACCAACCCAAAACATTAAAATACCACCCTGTCGAACACAAATGCATCCCGGTTTAACATGTTCCACAGCGCTTTGAGGAACATTAACTTTAATTGTGCTCATTACAGAGCATATAATTCGGGTTGTAAATACTTTCAGAGAAAGCCTTCAACATACCTCCACTATCTAGGAGGCCTGGGAGACACATGTTTTACATTTTGGCTCACTTCAGTGATTTAATGACCATTAACTTATCATAAGAATTAAGAAATTATCCTCATCTAATGCCCAATTTGCCCAAACGGAAACTTTTTTTCCTCCAGTGATTCAAAAACTCAGGCGAAAACAGTCTTAAAGAAATGAAGCTTGAATTGTTTGGATGTGAGACGTGTGCTGCACTTTGAACACTTAGTTGACGTTCAGGCCTTGAGAACATTTGTTTTCTGCACTGAAGTTGTCCACTCAAAGGTACATATTAGACCGAAAATCCAATGGAACTTTTACTGTTAATGAACCAAAAAAAAATATAAATATCAAAAGCATGAACCAACCAGCAAAATATGAAAGTGGGGTATTTGTTTTTTTTGTTTCAATGAGGGAGGCAATTAACAATTTTTCAATCAATCTATGGTATATTTTTTCGAGAAGTCCATTAAGCCATTAATTTTAATTTGTTTTGGATAATGAATGAATGGCTTTAGCTCAGTAAGTAGTGCAGTCCTGCCACAATTAGGGGATTGGGGGTTCGATCCCAGCCCTCTATGTTGCGTGCTCTGGGTCTTTGAGCGAGACCCTGAACCCGACACGCCATATTGTACTGTGTATGACTTGTACGACTAGTGATGAATAAAGTATACATTATTAACATCAGACTATTTTTGAATTTGTCGAGTAGTCTATGACTCTTTTAACCTTTCACTCAAGCAGCTTATCATAGACGTAGTGTTTTCTTTTGCCATTAAGTGCCATTGAGCATGATTAACTTATATGCCTAGTACCAGTTGTAACAGGAAACTACTTGTATATTTTTGTGGCGTCTTTGCTGAGTTCTTGTCTGACACACAACAGATAAAGACGCAACAACGTTTCCCAGGCAGGAACACCGTACAAACAAACACCGCCCACTTTAAGAAATATGTGCACCGCCGGCTCGTCGTTTTCAGTGAGGAGAACTCCGGGATGCTTTCCTTAGAGATGTGGTACACCATGTCTGTTTCACAAAGCATGCGGACCATCTTATTAGATCTCTGTTTTTAATAATTCCCTCGTATTGGATGATTGGGTAAATTTTTAGGGACACGTTCTTATTTTGAAAATGCCCATAGACAGGAGCTACGCCCATCACTGGGGAAGAACGTTACACATTCCACCCAAATCGATTTACATACAACAACGTAGCAAATCTAGTTTGAATACTCATTCTATTTATCAAAGACAAGTAAAACATGTCCAAAGATCTTGTTGATATAACAAATTGATTTGAGGAAATGTTACTGTGCAGATCAAAAATCGGTGAATTGTAGGTATTTGACATCGGCCATGATAACAAAATAATCTATCTGCCTACTCCGTCATTGTTTATAATGTTGTGGCCGATCAGTTTAGGTAAATTCAGTTGTTGCACTTAGAGGCAACAGGAAATGTCATGTTAGTTGTCTCCGCATAGTAGGACATGTGAATCTACTTGGAGGATGTACATTTGTTTTCAATTGTGTGGGTTTCTTTAGTTTTTTTTTGTTGTTGTTGTTTTTTTACATTTTAGGAAACGTTTCCATCTTCTTCTGTTTTTGGGAAATGCTGCATCTCTGTTTTCCTGTGAGGCAACAAAAATATTTTGTAAACTCCCGATCGTCATGGCGTTGAGTCCACATTGAGTACATTTTTTTTTTTTTGCATTTGCTTTGTGTTTTGTTGCCGTTATTCATGTGCTGACTGTGCATAGCAACTCTGTATGGATTCTTAGAGAGGATCTGATGGTGAAAAGTCTCCCTCCATGTTCCCTGAGACTCAGAAGCAGGTTCTGGCCTCCACAAATTGGCCACATGTGTTGGCTGACAGCAGAACTACTGGAAAATGTCACAGGTGTCGTAGGCGTTTTACTGTCACTGCTGTCAGGTCGGCTTTTCCATAACTTCCCCGAAATGTAATGGAAAGACTTTGCTATGAAAGAATGGAAAAAACTGCTCCAGACCCTTTTCTGATGGTTGGTTGGAGGGTTGGAAATCACCGCACTGCTTAGAGAAATCCCCCATGTGCCCTGAATATCGCTACTATTTGTCTGATATAAATTTCGCCCTACGAATGGAACACAGCGGACAATGGCTCCGCGCTAATGAGGGAAAAAGTGAAAGCATGCTTTTAAGGTCTCCAGCGTGTGCCGAGTGTCACAAATCTGTCATCTGAAGAGCCTCCTTTCAGCAAATATGTGAGCAGGTTGAATCCCTCACAGCGCGTGCAAGTAAACACGTCAGAGAATCTGAATGAAACAGTGACGCTACAGAGTGGAAAAACAGGCTTCGTCTGCGCCGGATAAACTATCCAGGCAGCACCTCGCAGATCCCTGGGAAGATTATTTGGAAAGATGAGACCATTGTTTGACATCTGATTCATGTGTGGAGCTGAGATAGTCACCCTAGCAACCAGAGGAAAACAACGCATCACACAGACGATCTTGAACGCAGCGTGGCCAAGAACCTCATCCAAGTATTGTAACAAGAATAACACATTCTTGGAAGTGACTTTGAATTGCTCAATGGTGAGTCGGTAATTTCATGCCTACCGCCTCAAAGCTTTTGGAAACCTTTGCTGATCACAGAAAAATGCTAACAAGTCCCACTCTGCCGGGCTACTATGGGGTTTTTAGCGTCTGTTTTGGAAACTTGCTATGATGCCATTTACAGTAACCTCAATAAAAGGCTAAGAATGCATCAAGACATTCTCGCCAGCTGTCCTCCTGAAATGCAAGGATGTAAAGAATAACAGGAAGTACATATGAAAGACACATACATGCAATAATGTACAAATATCAATAATAAACATTTTTCACTTCATGACTTGAAGATATGCTGGCTCATTAAAACTATCATTAAAAGCTGTTTATATGTTGGGCCATCTTTCACCTCTTATTATTGCACTCACCAACGTAATTGCTGACATCTGGGCATGGTGAGATCATTGAAGCTGAGCACCAGTAGCCGGGATACTAATAGTTGTAGCAGGGTGGCCACGTATTAACAGAGAAAAAAAAAGAAGAATCTTGGGGTCTGAGTGGAATTAATCTATGAATTGTATTTCTTTCATGTAAATTAAGGTTAAATTCTCCTGCCAAAAATGAGAAGCACAGATGTGATGTGAGCTTTGAGAGTACTGATGGAGAAGTACAGAGAAGGTCAGACGGAGTTGCATTGTGTCTTTGTGGATTTAAAGAAATGTACCACAGAGTGCCGAGGGAGGAATCGTGTATTTCAAGAGGAAGTCTGGAGTGAAAGAGAAGTATGTTATAATGTTGCATGATATATATGAGAACAACACGACAGCGGTGAAGTGGGCAGTGGGAGTGACGGATGGGTTTAAGGTTGAGGTGGGACTGCATCAAGGATCGGCTGTGAGCCCTTCGTCTTTACTACGGTGATGGACAGGCTAACAGAAGAGGTCAGAAAAGAGTCTAGGCAGGGAGCATGTGGAAGAAAACCAAGAGAGGTGGAGAAGATGACAAATGAAGGTCAGTCAGAACAAGACAGAATACTCATGTGTGAATGAAAGGGAGGCAGGTGGAATGGTGAGGTTGCAAGGAGAGGAGAAGGTGCAACAGTTTAAGTACTTGGGGACAACTGTTCAGAGCATCGGCGAAAGGGTGGAAAAGAGGTGAGGAAACAAATGCAGGCAGGGTGGAGTGGATGGAGAAGAGTGTCAGACTTTATCTGTGACAGAAGAGTATCAGCAAGAGAGAAGGGAAAGGTTTACAAGATGGTATTGAGACCAGCTCTGTTGTGTGGTTTAGAGGTAGTGGCACTGACATAAAGACAGGAGTTGAAGATACTAATATAATAATAATAATAATAATAACATTAGTAATACATTTTATTTATAACGCACTATACGTTTGGATCAAATCTCAAAGTGCTAGCAAGCAAAAGCAGATAAAAGCATCAATAAAAAATGTAATAATAACTATATAAAAACATGACCATAAAGCAGGAATGTTAATTAAAGTTATAGGTTCTGCTAAAAAGGAAAGTTTTAATTCATTTTTTAAATGTGTCAGTCGTCTGTGGAGCCCTCAGATGGTCAGGGAGGCCAGTCCACATACGAGGGGCGGCAGAACAAAAGGCCCGATCACCCATGCTGCTGAGCTTAGTCCGGGGAATGAGGAGGCGGTATGAGTGGGTAGAACGGAGGGATCGTGTCGAGGTCAGTGGGGTGAGTAGTTCTGTCAGGTAGGGGGGTGTATCGTTACCATGGATGCACTGGTGAGTGAGGAGAGAGATCTTATAATCAATCCTGGTGGAGATGGGAAGTCAATGAAGGGAATGAAGAACGGGGGTGATGTGTTCGTGTTTACAAACTCTCATCGGGATCCTTGCAGCACTGTTTTGAACATACTGCAGTCTTTGAAGACTTTTATCAGGGATCCCGATGAGAAGTGTGTTACAGTAATCCAGTCTGGAGGAGACAAACGCGTGGACCAGCTTTTCAGCATCACTCAAGGTTAGTGAAGAACGGAGTTTGGAAATATTTCTAAGATGGTGAAAGGAGATCCTGCAGATGTGTCTGATGTGGGATTCAAAAGTGAGTTGAATATAATATGTTATGTTGGAGTGACGATGATGAATAGGATTAGAGAGGAGCACATCAGAGGGACAGTCCAGATTAGACATTTTGGAGACAAAGTAAGATTTGATCCAAATGTAAAGTGCGTTATAAATTAAATGTATTATTTATTATTATCATTATCACAAGATGAAGTTGGTGAGATCATCAAAGCTGAGCACCAGTAGCTGAGATACTAGTAGTAGCTGTAGGATGGCCTCGTATTAGAATTGATCTAAAAAAAATCTTGTTTTTTTATTATTGATTCCATTCAAAGTTATAAAAATTAGTTTTTCAATCTGGTGGACACAGATTGAAAAATCATCTGTTGTGATAAACATTCATCTTTCCTTCTTTCCAGTGACGTGCGCTGAGGTTCATGGCAGGTGAGGCGCTGATCCCTTCAGGGTTAGATTCACAAATAAATAAACCCACTAGAGTAGCTTCAATTCACCATTTATTGTCCAGCTTGCACACTGACTACTGGTTGTGTCTCATATCTCATATTAGAATTCTCTACACAAACATAAGTATGGAACATATTTGGCCATAGTAGAAGGTTAAAATTGTATCGGCTCAGATAAAGAGCACATTTGTGCTGCACCTCCGTGTCTTCTTAATTTACCCTCGCAATTCTACAATTCATACAGTGTGAGTGCGATTTTTTGAAGTTAGAAATTACTATAGTAAGGAGAAAAAATGTTAGATGTGGTATTTTCTGTTAAAAAAAAAGTTTATCATTATATAGATTTTCCTTGGGTGGCTTGGATATAGAATCTCCCATTTTTGCAGTGAGAGCAAAACATTTTTAAAAACGGACTACCGTAGTGAAGAAATACGCAAATTCAGCGATTTTCATTAAAAACAAATTGATAAAATGATTGAAATCTTACAAAAATGACATTTATAGCACATATCAGTAGACAAATATTAATATTCGTTTTATTTTATAATTATTTGTTTCTTATTTTTCAAGATAAAAAAGGGGAGGCTCCGCCTCACCTGACCCCACGTCCCTGCTTCATTCTCTGTCTCTTCTAAATGAAATAAATGTTACCTAAAATAAGAGTGTGTCCCCGTGGGTGGCCCTAATGAACCTAATGGCCACATATTGACGCAGGCTAAATCCGCCCCACTCTTTAGGCACTGTCTCCAGTGCACTTTTAAATAGCTCGGCTGATGTACTCTGTTTAAGCCAGCCTGTGAACGAATATGCGGTTGAAAAGCTACAAATTTTATTTGGGAAACCAGGGTAAACTGAGGATCAAAATTAAGACCAGTAACCTCTATTTTAAACACTCTGTGTCTCTTCCAAGCATGTGGAAAATAGGCAGCATTACAAAAACTTTAAAATGTGAGTGTGCAGTGACATCATGCTGCACAGCCCTGTCACATACCATCATGTCATTTAGGTTGCTGGGAATAGCGATGGCTTTAAATGAACCTCCATCTCTTGCTGGCTCAACTATTATCTGTCTACATGGGTCATTAAAGGCCATCTAAATCCAATGGAAGAGGTATTCTACTCTATTCTTCTGCCCAGGGTTTCTGATACCACCGGCTTTCCGCCTCATTCCCAATTCCTGATTCCAGAGATCCAGCTCATAGCATACCGCTCTGTTCAGTAGCTTTAGCTCAAATGGAATACAATACTAGGACACAGACTCCTGGGCCATAAAATTAGTCCTTATGAATGTCAGTGTTCAATAAAGGCCCTTCATGCCAACGGACGTCCTCTTGATGCTCAACAAATGAGGAAATGATGTCACCTCCAGGGCCCATTCCATTCCCTTTTTTTAGATCTCGCTTTCCATGTAAAGCTCATTCCAGGAGATCCAAAAGCTTTCCTAGGCCAGATGAGATATATTGTCTTCTGGGATCTCCTCCCAGTTATGTCTCTGGAAAATCTCTACAGGGATGCATCCTGGGGGCATCCTGATAAGAGGCCTGAAGAAACTTAACTTGATTCTTACTCAAAGACCCTACGGTTGTTTTGGCTGGCCCCTTTTCCATGGGGCTCAGTCCAAAGAAGTTTCATCATCTACAGGGATGGGTGTTGATGTCCGGTGCAAAGCAGTACAGTTGGCAGGTGATGGAGGATAAATGGGCATATTGACTACTGTTATCGCTAACTAGTTCTAGGTACCTTGAGGACTCACAATCATAAAACCGGTACTATGAGAGGTAGGACTGCTCATCCAGGAATTTGGTAGATTAAGAAATCAGCATCACATCTGTTTTTAATGGATGCATCTCTCTGCTGTTCTTTTAATTGTTTTCATGCTTACAATGAGGATGGCATGGATCTCACATAACCCCTTGCTGACAGAACCTCCACTACCAGGCCAATACCAGGCCACTGCCTCATCATAGAAGGATTTGTCAATTTGCTTGTTGAAGGTTAGGTGCATGTAAAGTGTGTACTTGAGTTTCCTCTAGTAAACCTTCTGTCATATCTTTCTGACTGTAAAAAAAATATAATCTACCCTCTGAGATGCATATTTCAGCCGTTACTAACTAACTAACTAACTAACTAACAAACTAACTAAGTTATTCAGAGGTTTTAACCATGCAGTGGCTCAGCGCTCGTGTTAGCTTTAGCCGCTATAGAAACTTGGTATGTTGAATTTAGTTTGTTGTTTTAAAAGCCTTGAAGTTTATTCCTCCACAGCTTATTCGGGCATTAGAAATATTACTAATTGGAGCTTTATGTTTTCTTCACTTAAAGTGAAGACCTCCTCGCTGGTGATGACATGTTTGTTGCCAATGTAGTTCATGAACGTTATGTGTGCGTGTCAGTGACGAGAACCATCTTGCAGAGGATAGTTGAGGGTGTTGTTGGTGGTGAAGGGTGCTTATTCACTATAAAATGTATAAATGTAAGAATAGAAGTTTTACGCCGTTGGCTGAGACCTCCCACTTATTCTACTCCTCTCCCGTCTCTTTCACAGTGCTAGACTAAAATCAAGCTCATCAGGGTCTTGATTCCCGGTGCTCCCGCTGATTCTGCCAATCCCGTTCCCATGGCTGTGGTTTCTCTGGATAGGAGCGGGGACACTGGGAATCTCTTTCATCCAATCATGCATGTCACAATTAAATAATGAGGCCTTTGGCTAGTTCTGGTCTGCATGGCTGTCTTTTTTATGGCTTTCGTTTACCCTTCATGTGTCATTGTGAGATCTGTGTGGATAAATTGGACCACACCGGCTTAGCAGTAAGCATTGGCCTACGCCTCCTAGGCAACCAGACGACCACTGTTACCACAGTTCCACACACTCACCAGCACACTGCCAACTAGAGGGTGCGAAGACCCTTACCAGATGGGATCACACGGAAAGTTCTTCAGTACATCCAAGGAATACAGAATGGTTCTCCAACTCCCCAGCCTATCGAAAAATGCCCTTCGGCGTGCTGTCAAACCCATTTCGATCAGGACTTTGTGGTCGCATGATTGACCTAAGAGAGTCATAGTTACTCCCCCCGTTCAGCTGTGCTTCATTGAATTTCGTTACTTTGACATTCGGAGCACTTGGAAGAAATGACCCCGGTGGGCCTTCGCGATGCTCTATTTTAATTGAATAGTCGGTTTCCTCTGGTCTGCACCAGTTCTAAGTTGTCAGAAGCTACAGCGCCCGTAGCTGGGGAGCGAGCTGAAAGCTGGAGTCCAAACATTAAAAAATAAAAACCAATTGGTGTACATTACTCATGCCTTCTGGATTATTTTGCTTCACTTCCAAAGAGAGGATCTGTTGTACGCCTGGTGACTCTGCTGCTAGTGAACATCTGGGGGTGTCATGTGCAGTGCAGCGTTAGTGGCCTGACTATATGCAGGACTCTGGAACCATAACTCAAAGATTGTGACGTCATGCTACAGTGAATCTCGTTCTGCTCTCTGTTGATGCTTCTCACAATGTCACCCCCCTCTATGTAGAGCGTGAAGGCAGACAATGAGCCTGTAACCTGCTGATGGAAGACCATATAAGGCAGCAGACTGAAGGAATGCACTGCAGGCAGATGAAGGGGGCCCGACAAGTCACCCAAACACTCGACACACACTTTTCATATAAAGTTAATAGCACGCTCAGATGTTTTGTTTAAAGACCTAATCCTGCTTACTAAACTGTGCAATGTGACTGCAGACCGTTACACCGACTGGTCCCTCAGAGCCAAACACCTCCTCGATAAATCACGTTTACGTAAGTACCTAGGAGTGCTGTTATTCAGCCTCATAAAGCACGTCTTACTCTACGATACAAGTGCAGCACCATAAAGTTCCAAAGAATGTCAAAGGCATTTAAACAGCGGGCTATCTTCAGAACAAAGATACACTGACTTTCAATGAATCACATGAAGCTATTAGCTCCTCCAAAACTGCAGTCATGAAGTCACTGTACTTGAAATGAATGGTGCACCGACAAAACTATTGCCGATGGAATGTCAGCTGAATTCTCTTAGACCAACAAATGTTTATTTCATAGCTGAACAGCATTGCGGCATCCCCCCCAAAAAAGAGAAATTGTTGTTTAGTTGTGGCTTTGTTTGGTCTGCAAAAAAGAAACCTGAATTGATCCTGTACAGCTTGAGGATGTGATTTAAGTCTCCAGAAAAAGCCTAGATGGTACCTACACCATTTTTGTGATCAAATCTTTACTCTAACCTCAAAGCTAAAAATGTCATCTGAAAGTTCTCAAACGCCAGACTGTTAGACTACAAGACTAACAAATGATCTCCGCAACCCCAGAACTCACACAAATTGAAAGAGGAAGTCTTCAGATTTAGAGGATCTACTCAAACAGTTGGACCTAAAAACATACAACAGGACTGGGAATATGATTCATATACCTTTTAATCAAAGGACTTCATAGGGGTGCCAATAAACTATTAAATATGTGGTCGAGGTTGTTGTTTAAACTAATAAGATCACTGAAATCCTCATCTGCTGGAACTGCGGGACTAATTTTGAAGCACAACTGATCCTGTCTGTGAGACCTTACGTAAAAGCATTGAAACATATGGAACTATTTTCTTGAAAAAACAAGAGTCAAACCCGAAGAGCCACACAAAGACTTACGACCTGATCCTACGGGTCAGTTACAACAAAGGGCCTGTGCAACGGCAGCTTCAATTTGATTCCTTTAAAACAATAAATCTGTGTCACATAAGTTAAAGCAGAAGTATGTGGCATGCCTGCAGGCCGGGCCACTGAATCACACAGCAGGGCTGCAGCTCTGACAGCTCCTGCTTCTGTGCGAGAAGACTCTCCTTCCATAGAAATGAGTCTGGGGGCAGGACGCCACATTACCAGGACTTAAATAGGAAGTCAACTTAGCGATCATGCTGTATAATGACCAGGACAGGCTTGATACTCTAAGTTTATTATATAACCGGCTGGGCTGATTTTGTTGGAAAATGTGGTCCTGCCCCGAGGGTAGAGAGGCTGGCAGATAAAAATTGGAAACTTGACTTTCAAGTCCAAATCTGAAACATTTTCTTCTGAATAGATCTGTTTTACTACTTACTATAACTCAGACCTGATTGAGAGTGTTTACGCTGATACAAATTCAAATCATGTTGTTATCCTTGAGTTAAAAAGTGTTTTGGAATACTGGCTGTTCTTGTTTTGAACTGACAGAAAGAAGACTGTCTGCCTCTGAGTAGGAGGGACGGTTGACAAGGAAAGACTGCTGCATAACAAAATTACAGGCAAATCAAATGCATGAAAACAGCAAGATTCTCAGCAGACAAGGACGATGATATTGGATGATTATGTTTAAAAATGCTCAATGATAATCTACCTATTGCCTCTTTCTGCATTATATACGCAAGGCGACGCAGTGCTAATATCAGCTAGCTTGCTAAAATGCAGATGTAAGCATACATTAGCATATTTTAAATAAAACGTGGTATACTGTACTGTGTTGAATCATTTCATCATCTGTGCAATAAACTTTTGTTTGAGAGCTATCATTTGTTAAGGAACCACTCACTGATTGGATCTTAAAACCAATAAAACTAAATATTCAAGATGGAAACCTTAATTTATATACTTAACCTTAATTGATATACTGTGTACTCGTTACAAATAAAATGATGTACAAATGGCCAATTGAAGCCAAAACCTTGAACCCACTGAGGGCTAGATTCTTAATCACAGCCAAAATGAGATTGGAAAAACTGAAATCTGAACTAATGCGAACTGCATCCCCATAACTCATAATGTGTCTCATTCGTGTGTTTGGCCCCCAAGTGCCTTGATGCACTGCTGGCGATGTCTGGACCTGCTCCGGGTGGGACTGCAGATGGTGTCCTAGCTGGGGAATCTCCTCCCAGACTGGGTTCAGGGTATCACTGATCTCCTGGACGGTCTGTGGTGCTACTTAGTGGCGTCAGAGGTTCTCAGGTGGATTCAGGTCAGGAGAACGTGAGGGTCAGACATGGAATCACTGCCTACACATTCTGACCACATGAGGGCTGCATTTTCCTGCACCAGGAAAAATGCGGGAAATGGGTCTGAGGATTTATCCTGGTGCTATTAGTAATAGCACATTAGCACTTACACACAGAACAACTTGCACTGATGAGTGTTGCAGTTATACAGTGTGAAGCAGTGCCGGAAATGTGGCGATTCTCACCAATACCAAGTTTTTGCACCACTGATTTTTGTCCACATGGTTACCCTTAATGCCAGGTGAACACCGCCACTTCCTGTGTTTGTGCTATTAAGCTATCTAAGACACAAACAATGATGACTTTCTCAGTAGTTGGATGCGTTTAGATATTTTACCCCATAAGTTAAACTTTGACCTCTTTATGACTCTATCCATCCAATGTCAGTTATTTCAGTTAAAACCAGAGTGCTGTAACGACTAACCAACTGACAAACCAATAGCAGCAGATAGCAGGAGCATGATATAGCATCACATGAACAATTAGTACCTGCATGGAAGGATGAAAGAAAGAATGCGTTTTTTCTTCATTTCCACATAAATTGCCGCAGATGGACCAAAAAAGTGGACTATGTCTTTGATTAATTATGATAAATTACCCTCTTGGGTGAGAAGGTGGTAAAATAACGTCTAGCGTGGCGATAAGTGTCCCCCGGGGTGGGACAACATGTGATAATGCACCCTCAAGGATGTCTTTGCAGTGGACTTAAGATTATAAACGGCCCTCATGGGCTCCCTTCCAGTGACTGAAATAGTACGGTGTCTTCTACGGGGCCCTTCCGTTAAATGAACAGTGATCAGATACCCTCTATCTGTGGATAGTGTGGACACATTTTAGTGAGTGAATCAACTAATGCCACAACTTGTACACCAGGTTCCATTTTTAATTTTTCCTCGGTAAACTGGAGTTCTTTTACTTGAGTTAAAGCACTAAAACTACACTGTGAAAGAACGTGATCACAAGTAAAAGACAGAACCCTACTTGAGCAAAAGTATGTAAGTAATACAGTGAGATGTACTTAGAGTAGGCTATTAAAGAAAGTGTACTCATTGCGCAGATGAATGGTCCATCCCTATATTTTAATACCATATTTGCATTATTTCAATATTACAGGAAGGACACCCGGCTTAAAACCGGAGCCAGAGGGGCTGGGGTTAACAAATACCATCGCTGGAACTGTTTCACCCATAGTGACCATCGCAGGTTACTGATGGTCACTATGGGTGAAAAAAAGATGAACCGCTGTGGCGTCTCCGAAGGATAACAGCCGTGTAAAAGTACTCAGTTACCAATATAAATGTTGCACTGTTACCTCTTGGTGATGACTCCTCACATTCAGCTAGAGCAGGGGTCAGGGAGCTGATGTGTATTCTAGAGAGCTAGCTCCGTAGAAGCTCAGAATTTGTCAAACCCCAGATGAGGGTGAAATCAGATTTCCATTTAAGGAAGCGAATTGAGTCAGATTGAATAATTTGACCCAGATTGTCAAATTATTCGACGAATACCTGGTCCAACTATACTCTTTCTTTTCCCATTGCAGCTCTTGTCTAAATGAACATCATTCTCAGGCGGTTCATGTCCAACAACACCGCCGCTGACGTCTCTGTACGTTATATGTAGGTATCAAATGTCACATCTCTCAGCAGGATCTTAGACAAGAGGACATTCCTTTGCTTTACATCAACATCATGTTGTTTTTAAAAGCCACTAAATGTAAAATGAATGTGCATTGTTTAATGTTTCAAATATCATTCAAACTAAACTGAGGTAATATCCATGTTAGAATGATCGTCAGCGGCTGGTTGATGCAGCAAAACGATGAGGTGGAGAAGAGATGGTGCACCAAACCCTTTTTTGTTTATTTACAGCTGTTATCGAGTTTCACCACAGGTATCACAGTCACGGCTTTTAGCAGTCTTACTTAGGACAGATAGAAAATGGGGGCCTTTTATGCAGTTGGACTGCATGCCCTGATTGAACATCTCCATTTACCGGTGTATGTCAATAACATTCAAATGTTCAATATGTCTGGTAAAATAAAGATTAACATCATTTCACCCAACCGTTAATTGTAATTCAATATTGTAATTAAACCCCCAAATAACAACCTGCCTAAATGTAGAATAATTAAGTAAATGAAAGCCAACTACGGAACACCCACTTCCCCTCCCATCACGTGGACTCTCCTGGAACCTTTTAAGAGTGCTTCTTTCCCTAGGACTCTTTTTGCCAGAACATCCTGGAGGAGACATGGAACAGGTGAGTTAAAAGTAACAAAGGGCTCTTTGTTACAATCCATAAATGTATTTCCCCTTTCTGGGGTGTGGTTGCAATGGTAGAAGACCAAGCAGTGTATTAAAGACATCCAACAACATTTTCCAGCTTATCCCGAGGGTCCGAAACATTTCCAGGTCAGATGATGGACATAATTCCTTTAGTGGATTCTGGGTCTACCCAGCATTAACTCTGTATTTGTATGTCATATTAAGCTGCTTTCAGTTTCACCAGGGCTAAAAATGAAAATCCTCCATTAAGGATGGCTTTTTATTCTCCAACATAAGTTAAACTCACATCAGATGTGGAGGAACTGAAAAGTTTGAGTTTCCCCATCTCAGGGTTAATCAGTCCGAGGCTAAGGGTTAAAGTCAGAGTTTGTCAAACCTGCTTCCGATCACTGCTTCAACAGTGGAAGGTTCAGTGCAAAAACATCAGAAATGACCTAATGCCACTGTGAGGTGTTCTGCAGATTGAGTGAGGCCCACGATCATCAGAGCACATGTTGATTCTTTCTTTTAATGTATTTTAATAAAAACAATGCTACAACTCAAGCTTTGGTTTGGCTGCTTTCATGTTGACGTGGGCTCTGACGTTTTGCACAATCTCAACAGTCATCAGCTGGGCCTGCAGCTTCAGCAGAATCATTGAATTAAGCTGAAAGCATGTGCTTATCATTTCTTTAGAACCATAAACAGCGAGTGGAGCTGCAGGGCAGCCGATGAGCCAATGAGGCTGATTGCACCAGACCGTCTGGACAGCTCTGTGAAATGTTTACCTCCTCTTCCTCTATCTTCAACGGCACAGCGGGACATCACGTGACCCCAAAGAATTTACTCTGGAATGAAGGCTGGACGTTCCATATCTGGCTAGATTGAGACTTTTCCAGAGCTCGGAGTAACAGATTAAATTCTGAGCCGTAGTGGAAAGAATCACACAGCAAATAAAAGTCTGAGAAGCTCATTAGAATGAAATGGAAATTGACAAAATACTGCAAGTCTTATTTCTTCTGTTAGCAGGAACTGGGTGCAGTACAGCTGAGCTGTGGAAATAGCAGGAATCGTCGTGGTCAGTGGATTTCAGATGCCTGTCATCGCAGTCCATGCATCTAGGAAAAATAAAGGAACAAATTAAATCAATATTTTCTAGACGTCAGCCAACACGGATGACCAGAACATTAACCATGTCTGTCTGCCACCTCCTAGAATAAAAGCTTGAATGTCAGACCATTATTTTCTGTGGAGACAAAAGCCTAATGAACCTGGCAGGGATTTGAATTGTGGAATATTCCATTGAATCTGACTCCTCCATTGATTGGGAATGTATGACATGTGTATTAGTCATGCAGTGTGTTTTATTTTTCCTGGCAGCGAGGCTCACACCAGCATTATCACTCCGCTTCTACACCGCTGTATCCAGTTTGTCTAAAATCCCCCTCCAGCAACACACGTCCAAGAGATAAAGTCCAAGATGTAAACAAGTCACAACTGCATCTGCAAGCACACAACCACGCACACCCACACACTTTAGGGCAATACAAATTCCCAAGGAACAAAGTAAGAGCTCAGTGTTGCACAATTGATTTGTAATGGAGTCGATGCATTCAGGGTGAATGATGGGTTCCACCAACAGATAACTCATGTTCTCCCTCCCTTTTCCAAAACAGATAAGAGGAGAGCGCGAGAGGGAGAGTTATTATAATAATAATAACTCTCCCTCTCAGAACATAAGCCCGGAAAAGAAAACAAAAGTTTCAGGATTATTATCTGATGTTCAATTTATACATATTTTACATTTCTAGGAAACATCAGCAGCAATTGGAATCATCCTTGAAAACATCAGAGTCAAAGTGGAGGGATGACTTTGCTCTGATGGTCCAACAATCAAACCAGACGCCAACATAAACAACAATCTGGCGCGGTTGAATGGAATCATTTCATAATCAAGCCAAAACCGCTGACATCCGACAAACCTCGCGTCTTTTTCACCAAATATTTTCAGAGATATAAAAAACAAGATTTACAAAAGAGCCTGAATGTTTATCATCATTCAGCTTAAGAGCTTCTCACAGTTCTTTGTGCTATAAATGTTGAATGAAGACGCGTCGCTTGATTTTATTACTCTACATTAGCTTTCTATGCTCTTTGGACTAATGTTTCAATCTGAAAGATATCGGTGGAGTCTGTTTTAGGTGGAGGGACGGGTAGAGTTGTGCGCAGCTAAAACAATGTAGGTGAAGACTTAATCATGACCGTCTTACACAGAGTCAAACTTCTATGATATCATTCTTTCCGGCTAGAAGGTTTTTAGTGACTTTAAATCAGTTTCAGCCGCTTCAGTGAAAATGAAAGTGACAACAGGGTGACAGGAGAGGCAGCAGCAGGACAACTTCTGCAGAGGTCCTAGTTCTACAGGCGGAAGACAGACACCATTTATGCTGCTCAGCCTTCCTGACTCATTTTTCCTAGCTGTTTTTGTCTCGACTGGTAGCATGATGCGGTACCTGCAGTCCATTCAGACCAGGTAGTCCAGCTCCTCCAGAATAGAAGGAGCCGCCCCCTTTTTTTTGTTTTGTAGAATGGAGGAGATACCAGGAAAAGGCCGTTACAAAAGGAGCTGGATAGGACCTTAAATATGACTTCCAGCACCTACTGGTGTGCATGTTTTTCCAACCAAATTGTAAGAAACATACTCCATGAGGGTGACGATAGGGCGGATGGTCCCAAAGCCTTGGTCACCAGAATGACAAAGGCTTTGGGACCAAGGTGAGTCTTGATTTCACCAGAGAACATGTGGTGAGCATAGCATGTGCAGTGGACCCTGGGTTCCTCCTGGTACAGGACAAAGCCCTGTCTCATGCGGTCAGAGTGTGTAGACAGTTCCTGTATGGTGAAGGGATTGGTGCTATTGACTCTTCCTCACGCGCCACAGATGTGAAGCCAACTGAGCACCTCTGGGATGATATGTATCGGTGCATCAGACGCCAACAAGTAGCACCACAGACTGTCCAAAAGCTCCTTGATGCCTCGATCGGGGTTTGGGACGAGATCCCCCAGGACATATATCTTTGAATCTTATACTCAAAATAATACACTACGGAATTTTAAAGGTGTTTAGCTATACAAACTAAAATAATAAGTGTCCATCGGCGCCTTCCTTTGTCTGTCATGAGCCACCAACACCACAAATATTCAGACTCCAAAGGAGGGGATTGAACTGCTGCTGAGGGCAGATAACCTTTGATCTCAGTCTCTCCAAGAGTCTGACTGCCAAACACTTTTTAATTGACTACTTATAACACATCTTCTCTTATGTGTTAAAGGCATTTTTTTCCCTTCACTCTCCATTTCACCTGATTGAATTGGTTTTAGCCCCGAAATGATTTCCTGTTACATCTGAAATGTTTTATTGCAAAATCTTTTGCTTACTATGTGCTGTCAAGAGTACTGCAATCATCTGCTGCTGGTTTACTGGAGGGTTCACAGAAAGGATCAAAAGAAAATCAATGAGACAGATGCAGCTTTTGTCAATTATGGCGCATCAAACACATTATCGAATTTACCGGTGAAACCAGCTTATTGCATATTTTTTTTGAGAAAACTTCAGACTTGTCTTTCCATTGACATGAAATTCACTGCCAACTTCCTTTTCCTTCTTTGAAAATATTTTAAAGGCTTTTCTGTATATCTCAGCCAAACCAGGGATGATGCACTCTGTTTACACACACAACAAATGTGTCCTTTATTAGAGGTGAAATAAAAACGCAGTAGTTAACTCTGGCGGCAGTCGGCATTAAATCAGACAAAGAGAAAACTCAAATTTCAACAACAAAAATCTCGAGGAAGAAGAACCAGATGAATAGCTGAGAGGCTGCTCACGTTGGCAGCACGTGATTAGTGGTGAAAATCAGTTCTGACTGAGGCTTTGCTTTCCTAGAAAGTCAGCGGTGCCATAACATAATGACTGTTTTGGACTGCAGAGATTTTTGTTCCTCGTGTCTTGATTAAATTTACAAGTAATGGCAGGGACAGCATGTATTGACAGAAGCAATGTCTCTGTGTGTGCCGAGCATCTCTGAGACATTAAACGTGTCCAGTGGTGAACATTACAATTATGTGAAATAAAAGTCAACTCCTGTCTCCTGAACATGAACAGGTCCACAGCTAAGACCAGATTCAGAGAAGTATTCCTGATTCTGATTCTTGTCCTGATCTCCAGCCATGTCAGGACAGTAGCGTCCTTCTAAATCTACAAACCTCCCGGCGTTAAGGTTAAACACACTTTGGAAGAGACCAAGGAGTGAAACTCAGACTCAATCAGAGTTTCAAGAAGTTTATTTCCTCAGGAAACCAAGGATGCAGTGAGATAAGAGGCTGAGGTGGTGGTCTGGAGATGTATCAAGGCCGGTACCAGGCGAGGTAGGGAGGTCAAGACATTGGATAACTGGGGCACGAGTTCGGGTCAGTCAAAAGTCAAAAACATGTATGGAGGGATTTTGTGTACAGAGGGTTTTTGGATACTGGCAAAGAGGTGAGGTAGCATCCAGAGTAACAAACCAGCAGGCTGGGTTGCAGATGGAGAGCAGGTGTGGTGATGAGCAGCCTACGCCACCAGGTGTTTCCACACCAACATACAGACAATGGAAAGGGTGGAGAAGAGATGGCAAGAGGAAAACCCTTCAAGGGAATGGTGGATCGTGGGGTGATCATCGACCCGTGGCCCGGATCAACCAGACGGTGTTAGGGCTGTTGGTCATACGCAAACAGCAAACTTAGAAACCAGATTAAGAGACAGTTTCTAATCTTCACTGGGGGATCTGAAAGGTTTTTGACTGAGACTTGGGTATCCAGAAGGAGTAGAGAATGGCCAGACATGGGCTACAAGGACGCTCAATAATCTGACGAAAAGTAGATGTACAGCTGCCATCTTGTTGCTTACGAGTTAAAAAAGGCTTAGCTGTGGTATATTTTTATCGATTGGCCGGAAGTTGTCCTGGAATGTAGTTCAAAATATCCACTTTTGCTGCCACAAAGACCTTCACTGAAAAATGAGTGTCTGGCTTAGCAGTCATCATGTCCAGATCTCATGAAACATTCTGCCATTCAGTCATGGCAGAATGTTTCAGGTACACTGTCAAAATATTGAACCTTCACAATGAGTTCATATATACGGCTGGTGACAACAAACACCCCAAGATCAGGCATCATTTAGAGGAGCAGCAGGATTCTTATCCAGTGTGCTCCACCGTCTGACTACTATTATGGTGGGCTGGTGCCTGCACAGAACAATAAACTAAAAACACTCAACACTCTTAATCATAACAACGCTGTTTTGACCACTTTCAACCCCTCACTGGAGCCAGAATTCTTCTACAAACCATCTGTGCTTGTTGACCAAAAAACTCTAGCAAAAATGGTCAAATTTGAGGATTACGAAATATACCGATAGTTTAGTGTGGGATTAATACGTCGAATCTGAACCTTTTTTTTTTGGCATATTAAAGCTTGTTAGGACTTATTAAACAGAATTATGTTCCTTGATATAAAAAGTTTTCTAAAAACAAGATTAACCAAAAGGTTGAGCTAATCGAATTAAAACTGAAAATTTTCATCATGTCTCATTTGTCATTTTATGGAAAATTTGGAGTGTCTAAGATATTAATTTAATAAAGGCCACAAAGAAATAAGATATGCGAATTCTTGGTAAGGACATTAAATGATTGTCAAAAAGTTTTTTACAATCCAGATTAGATTCTTTTAGTCCTTTACAGATATTTAGACAATAAGTTTACATTTTTCTTAAAGGGGCACTCCACCACTTTTAAAGAGGAGTACTACTACATACATGGAAATAAGTTTTTAGCTCAAATAATGCAATTTAAGTTTGGGGTTGAAGGCTATGAAGTAAGAATGATTGAAAGAAGTGAGTTCAGAGATCTGTAGCCCACAACTCATCTCTGATGATTCTACAGGCTCCAGGTTACCTCAGCCACACTCAACAAACTACAACCAAACCAGAGATGGTTCGGAAATGTGAAGTCTCACTTAAGAATCCCCATGATTTTCTCCAATGCACAAACCTTTAGAGGAGTGCTGTGATACTTATAGAATTAAAAGTAATTTAAGACATTTTTATTTGAATTTGTGTATTACTCATAGAATATTGTATATTATTTGAATCAAGCATGAAGACATATGGTACGGACAGATACAGCACAGATTCACGTGGGTTTATTAATTTGCTTCCTTAGCTAATGACTCATAGTAGCATATTAATGATTTATACCTTAATCAATAATCCAATTATAAAACATTCATAACCCTGTATATAAGGGTTGTCTCACACGTGAAGAGTTTCCCAGAAGCCTTTTCGTGACACTTTTAGCACTACTGGTAATGAAACATTTATGTTGTATATGTTACGTAACCCTTGATACGATTTGAAGCGTTTTTCAAATGTTTTTAAGTGTTGAGTATTAATATCTTTTATGATCTTTTTCACATCGATTCAACCTTGGTTAAGTCAACTTGTCGCACAAAATAAGTAAATGTAAAGCTTTATTTCTTAGAGCGTATAGTAGTCTCACATTAAGACGAATGAATGGACTCATAATAACGTCAGTAGAGGGAGAAAACACAGCCTGAGACAAGTTCTAGACTTAATCTGACTTTTATTTACATGTCATACTTTTACAAAAACAACTCTTTTTTTAATACAAGGACAGCAAAAGCCAGAAGACTAGCAAAGATTCGGACAACCATAAACTCCAGATACAGAGTGGTCTTTGTCAGTTTTCACAGCCAACTGTGGAATTATGATCCAGTTAAAACACTCGACACCACAAACGTCACTTCTCCCTATGTAATGTGCAGGTTGCATAACTATTTGGGATGTTTTTTTGTACATTTTTCTCCAAAACTACAATTTAAATACAGTATCAAAGACATAAAATACAACTTCTGTCTGTCTGAAAGCAGGTTGTAATCAAGTAGCCTACAGTATAAAGAATATGCAACACAGTATGAATGTATATATACTGTATATTTATATTTATATACACACACTGCAGACTGTCACAAAGTGAAAACTACCAAGCCTGCCCCCCCGCACTCCCAGACTACGCTGTTCTATTCACATTTAACAAGAATATCCAAATATGCATTAAAACAACCATCATACAAAAGTCACCAAAAATATATATGAAGAGCTATCATGTTTTTTTTCCTATATATTTTTTTAAATTAATGACTGGAAAACATGTAGAACATCAAGGTTACATTGAAAAGGCATGTCCTGTTTAGAATAAAGATATTTCAACACATTGCACATGAAAAGGGGTTAACTCACAGAAAAGAGGGAGGGGCATGCTGAGCAACGGACCAATGAGAAGTCACTGACAGATAAGGCCTTGATAGAGCGCATCACCGACTGAAGACATGCTCTCCACCTCACAGGACGATATGAACATGCGACAGAATAGTAGCTTGGTTTCACAGATCAAACGGGGTCCTCGCCTTTTTTGTTTCACCTTCAATAACATTTCAATAAAACAAAAAAACAAAAATTCATACATTCTGTTTGTTTGTTTCTTACTCCGCTCCAAAACAAAACTTAAAAACAACAACCTGTCCATTTATTGCACACCATTAGTTCACAAGAATATCTTGGGCACTTTGCGTTTCGACAAACAGCAGCATTTCATTGAAAAAAAAAAACTTGTTTGAGTACAAAACAAAAGGGGGAAAAAAAAAGTTCACAACATAACATGACGTACAAATGGAGAATACAAAACCATTTTTTTCATTTTCATCTTGTGCAACTAGAGTAGATAGGTCCATTTTTTAAGGCGAGGCTATAAATGCACAACAGAGTACAGTGTTTTAAGGGGTGAAACAGCGAGACACCTCTTGCTGAATAGCCTGGATCGCTGCTGATGATTATCTCTTTCTTTGATTATGTGCAATTACTGATTGCCGTGGAAAATCCCAAATTAGATAAAGAACATTTGGTCCTGTAGGAAAAATGATTGGTACCCAGATAAAGAGGGCATAATGGCACTAACTTGTGAAAAAGGATGGCAACAGATGAAGATGGCACAGACTGACACCAGCTCTTATTAAGACATTCTCAGTGGATTTCATTTTCAATCCCGCCATTGCTACATTTACAATCAACCCTGCATATAATGTCTGCAGTGATGAGCCTCAACGTCTTTCAGGTTCCTTCAGGGGGTTGACAAACAAAAAAAAAAAAACTTCAAAAGGTCACTGTCAGTAGCACTCAACTCGTAAATTTTCGCCACGACTATCATTATCTTCTCAAAGTACAGGCACGACCATGTCGAAGGACAGTGTCAGGTGAAGTAGAAGTCAGAATCCCCTCGTTCAGAGCTTAAAAGTTGAAGGTGGGCCCACTCAGGGGTTCCAATCAGTTATCAGCTGCGCCATGACGTTTTATTTTTTTTCAATTATGTCTCTCTGTAAACAGAGGACTGGGAATATTTTTCCACTTTCTTATAAAACTTGATTGCTCCACATTTTCCCAAGTAACATACACAGCAATGTCAGATTGTTCACAATGGTGGAGGTTTTCATCCGAGTGACTTCCACTCTAGTTATGTTGAGTATAGAATATTCTAAATGTGTGGGCTTAGATAGTTCAGTTGTCGGGGGAACTCCACTGTGTTCCCTGATTTAGGTAGGGCTTTTTTTTATGGATTTGGATTATCATTCATTTTCTTCCACTTATCCAGGGTTGGTCAAAGTGGCTATGAAAGGAATTCCAGATGTCCCTCTCCCCAACAACACCCTCCAGCTCATCCGGGGGTATCTGGAGGCGTGTCCAGGCCAGGTGAGATATATAGTCCCTCCAGCGAGTTCTGGGTCAATCCTAGGGTCTCCTCCCATTTGAATGTGCCTGGAACTCCTCAAAAACAAGGCGTCCTGGAGGCATCTTTATCAGATGTCCCAAACTACCTCAGCTAGCTCCTGTCGACGTGAAGGAGCAGCAGCTCTACTCTGAGCTCTGCAATTTATCTCTAAGGCTGAGCCCAGCTGCCTTACAAAGGAAGCTAATTTCACTACCTAGAGCTCATCCAACATTGGTGGTCAAACAGCAATGTTAGGTTAACTTGATTTGGTAATTACGGATTAAACAGCATAATCCTGATCATAAAGGTATCCAGGAATTGGGTGCAACGAGGTAATTAAACTATGGGGGTGTCTGAGGGGAGGCCCACACTCTTATCCTCTGAAAAGCTCTGATTTAACTCACAGTATTTGCCTACACACATCAGCTTGTTCCTATCCCTTCTAAAACTGAATTTATTCAACAACCCACGACTTTCTTTTTCTATTTTCCAGGTTGCCGTCACTCTTGAATTTCATTAGACAACACTTTCCCTTTGAGGAAAACTTCTTAAAACAGAAAGCTGGTGGGTAATCCAAACTTTTGGGATGACACAATAGTCTTGGTTTTTCATCCACACCATGTGGATTAAACATAAAACTCATGTTGTACCCATGTGAAACATCACTTCAACAGTCTTGCAACACCCGAGAGAACATCAGCAGTATACTTGTTGGTAAATAGTAAAAACTTTTTAAACGATATGATAATTGGCCAAACTTCAGCTGGGATAGGGATAATGCTACATTACCACTTCTTAAAGCCCATTTGAGTATGGATCACTGCAAAATCCGGAATATCAGTCTCATTTTTGTAATCTGCTTGGTTGAATTTTAGTAACACCTGATCCAGGTTGATTCCTAAATTCTATTCAAGGTTTGATGTATCAACAGTGTTCATAAAAAAGTCAAAAGAAACTAAGGTCAGAACTATTATACTTATATATACTGCTTTAAGATACTATGGGATTTCTCTCTTGATACGATTTCAAGTTTTAAACATTTAAAAATGTTCATATAGATAGAAAGATAAGCACATACGCACACCTGACATATCATATTCCACAACACCCAACATACACAGCATTCAAATAGTAAAACTACAGTACAAGCTATTGCAATATAGATAATATTGACATTGAACAGTTTGCCTATAGCGACGGCACCAAAGGAATAACACAGTCTCAGCCCATACAAACTAGTATTATCACTACAGGTAAAACACTTTTTTTTTTGTTTAGCTCAGTTCCTCTTGATTTATCACCATTGGCAAAGTCAAGACCTCTCCGTTCTCTCCACCCGGCTTTGTTAAAATGGGAACTCTCAGGCACTTTGCAAAAGTAGGACAAAGGTTTTTAGTTCAACCTCAAATTGGCTAAGACAGAAATGACTTTAGCTCATGCTGCATTCATGTCATATGGGAAAAAAAAAAAAAAAAAAAAAACACGTCTGAATATATCTCCTTAAAATACTGCTCACTTAATAAATACTACGTCAGAATTGTGGTTGAGTGGTGAACTGAGCCCAGTCTTTGGGCCTTTCCGAAACCAAACCTTTCCTTTTTCCTCACGTAATGAATTCTGTTAATGTCACACTTTCAGTTGAATGAAGCTGCAAAGTTTGGGATACTCTCTGGCGGAAACCAGGGTTGGCCGTATTGTTTTGAAACCATGGTTTCATATCAGCGTCTTTCAGAAGCGGCACATTTTTCATGTTAATGCCATCATGATTTTCACCCTGGTGTGCCTATGATGCTCGTTTAGGAAAGGAACACTTAGAGGTTTCTCCAGGCAATATTTGATATTAAATATTTATCACTATTTGTATGACAGCATTAAATATCCATCATATTTTAAGCTGTTTACATTTATATGGGTAGAACTCGCATTTGTACAAGCGCTTCCCATTTAGACCATAGCATGGGGTTACACATGACCAGGGGGCTGCTTTCACAACCATGACCTGAAGACGCAAACATTTGTAAATGCCACAATTTGTTTGTGTAAACAAAATCACAATTCTGGTGAAAACTGGGAGATAACAACACCAGATCTATCCATCCATCCATTTCTCAGGGGCTGGAGCCTAACCCCAGCTGACACAGGGAGGCAACCATCCAATACTTTTGACTGTGAGAAGAAGCAAGAAGGCCCCATGTGCAGAGTTAGATTTGAACCCAAGACCTTTTTGCTGTGAGGTGACGGTGCTACCCACCACACCATCATGCTACCCTAATAGCAAATAGCCAAGTGAAACAGAACGACTGCAAAAACACCGGCAGACTATGGGGTTTTGTTTGTGCTGCAGACTCTAGGTTTCTTTATGCACCTCCAACAAACCAGATTCTGGCAGCTGAGACGATTGTGAATGCAGACGTGTACATACTTCAGCGTTTTTCAGATCCGTGTGTTTGACGATAATTTTGACATTATCATATTAACACGGATATTGTGACGCAGGTGTACCATTTAACAAGGCCTGAGTCAGCATAGATGTAGACTTAATGTGCTGGAACCTCCATAAGAATGGGGGAAGGAAGGAGAAGGTGTAGAGGGGGGTTTGGGAAAGGCCTTCCCACTCAAATCTTATGGCACCAACAAGTAAACTGCTTCAGTCACGTTGAAGAAAACTATTGGAAAGCAAACAAAGATGATTATTTTCTTTGCCGGATTGGGGTTTGGTGTACAACATGCATGTGGAAAAACATCGAGACAGCTGAAGTCCAGAAAACCTCAATAACAGCGTCTTGTTGATTTACCACGATTTGTCCAAGTTGTTCGTTTTAGGCGCAAAGGCACTCCAACGAATATTCCCATAAGACATGACTGCAAAATATGACATGATGGACAAGTAGAGGGCTTGAATCACTCAATGGTATTGGAAGCCAGCTCCTTGCCCTAGGCATGCTGCTGCTGCAGCTGTTGTTCCAGCACCCCTGGGGAACCTCCACAACTGTTGTCCATCTTGGTCTCCTCTCTCAAGACTGCCGTCTCCTCTGAGTCCATCTTGAGGGATGCTGGGGCTTCCAGGACATCCAGGGGCTCGGGAGACAGGAAGCTAGAGGAACTCTCGCAATTCTGGGTAGAGGAGGAGACCTGGGAGATGACGGGCGTCTGAACTGAGGAGGAGGAGGGCGAGGTCACAGTGGTGACAGAGGTTGAGGTGCTTCCCGAGTAAACGGGGTGATGTTGGGACTCCTCTAGCTCATACTGGACTCCGAGCGCCTCCTCCTCCTCCTGTACCTGGCTCAGGTAGTCGGGCACGAGGAAATCACTGCAAAGACGAAGACAATGCCTGGGGTTCAATGTCCCTTCGTTTGCAGCCCTGTCACAGATGTTTGAGTAGCGCTTGCAATTATTTTGATATATGACATATTAGCATGTTTCCACTATTTCACAAACTATCCAAATATACATGCTGCAATCGTATACTTCATACATGGAGCACTCAAAGAACTGTCTCTGTCTACAGAGCATACGATACTGTGATGCTCAGGGTTTCTACAAACTATTGCCTCCACACATCATATATATATATACACATACATATATATATATATATATATATATATATATATATATATATATATATATATATATATATATATATATATACATATATACACATACATATATATATATATATATATATATATATATATATATATATATATATTTTTTTTTTCAACCGACAGGGATTGTGTGAAATCCCTTCTGGTTGAGGAGTAAATGAGAATTGATGGAGGAAAGCAAAATCAAACCAAATTAGTTGGATTGAAAGTGGTTCAGTTAAAATATATTATTTCACGATCAATTGATCTACAAATTATATCTAATACTCAGGGATTATCAGTAACACTCATCATTTAAGACAAAGACAACAAGAACAGTCCCCATTCTAGAAGTTGAACAAGATGATGTTTTACACTACATTACAGAGACAAAGAATAATAAAAGTGTTTGCGGAATAGTTTTATGTGGATCAAATAATGGTTGGACACACACTTGTATTAATGTTAGTCGTCCATTACTGCATTTATTAAGATCGAATTTAGTTGGAATTCTATCTTCCAGGTGAACCGTATTTAGTTCTGAATAAGGGAGTTGAATTATATTATTTAATTTAATGGAGTTTAAATTATATAACAATCGGTGTGATTGCAGGAAAAAATAAGCTTTTCAAACTCATATTGTTGGTTCATTGGTTTATACAAAGAGAAATAACTAGATGAGCGCTTTATCAAACCTTCCAGACATATTTTTGAGCTCCACTTAGGAGGTTATGTTTTGGATTGGTTTGTTTGTTCATTTGTCTGCAGAGATGGGGAAAAACCACTCAGCCAATTTCCACTAAACAAGGTGAATGGATGGGGCATGGGCAAGGAAAGAAAAGTTACAATTTGTTGCCTACCAGATCCAGGACTCTATCCAGGATTATTTTCTTCACATTGCTAGGCAGCACGTTTTGTCAATATTTTCCCTGATAAAGCGAAACTACTGAACCGGTTTCAATGCAACTTTTTGGATGGGGTCAGAGTAAGGTGAGTTAAAACACATGTAGCATCGCTTGGCCTAATCTGAGGTGTGTGCTTTACTGAATGTCACTCCAGTGAGTTACATGCCAGACATCGAGAGGATTTGTAAATACAAAGACTTGGAGAAATAAATGATGCCTCATTACAAAAGTACGTGCATTTAAAAACATTTGCGGGAATCAAGTCTAGGAAGCTCAGTCCAAAGGGTCTCACTTGGTCTACATGTAGTACCATTGGATTTCAACTCCTATGATGGCATGTGAGTATTCTTGTGTGTAAACTACATTTTAAGTTCCGATGCCTGCTGCTTTACATGTAGACACTACAAAGCAGGCTAATCAACAACAAAAACAAGTTGGGAGAAAATGTAGTCAACATTCTCATTTTGGTCAGATTTCTTCTCTTAGGATTTAGATGACAATTCTTTCTACATCTTTTAAAAATATTATGCTAGCTTGCTTAGTTAAACTTTGGCTTGTGGTTGGTAACTTAACCGTTTAAACAGAGTCCAGACCAACTCTGCAGCAGAGAAAAGGCATTTTATTTTTATCAGCCAAAATAAATACACGGCCTTACTAAGATGGAGACTTTCGAGTTGCTATCATGCTGCTGCGGCAACAGACGCAACAGCAAACTACAACTCCACACAACTACACAATACCCATAAGGCCATATTCTTGAAGGGCCACAGCTGGCTTGTAACAACAAGTTGGAATACAAAACTGTAGTCCAAGTTTGGTGAATGCAGTGCTTGGATTTACGGATATATTTATTTTTTACCCATCACGTGGCACTAGGAGAGCTCTTCTAATGATGTTTAAGGGGAATTATATACTGCTACTGTTGCAAAACATTGCATGATACGCACGTTTTCAAGACTTTCAGCGTTTCACACACAGCCCTATTTTGAAATAGCAATGTGAAATATACTACCTGCTGTGAGGATCAGAAATAATACAGCGCTGGGTTCAAGACAGAGTTACCAGCTGATATCAGTCCTGATATACATTCAGTCTGTTTTAGAGTTGGTTTTGTGGCACAATGGACAAAAGTCAATTACAAATTTTGGCATAGTGTGATGGGTTGGGGGTGGGGCATGCAAGTGTGTAAGAACCTATCCGGAGTCGGTTGTTGAATGCATGCAGGTTTCTAATAATGGTTATGTCTGAAAATTAGTGTGTTTGTATGTGCGGCTGTAAGACCTTCAACCTAAAAAGAATAGTGCGTCCTTTACTTGAGCTCATTTGGGTGAATAACAATAAAGCATACAAAATAATTGTTGATTAAACCTAATGGAGTTTAAGTTTTAATGGTGATATTCTTTGGAAAACTATGACAAAGGAGCTAACATATTGTTTATGTGAGGACTGAGGATGGGAATTGGGAGCCTGACTGGCACGCCGGAGAATTTTCCACAATGTTATGATCTCAGGCGTAGACCTTCTACTATAAAACCTCTGAGGAGTCAATGGCCTGTTTGAGTCCTGCCGACCTGTGAGGGCTTGACTTGATTAAGAAGTGGAAAAGTAAGGGAAATAAAAACATTCATTGACTTTATAAAGACACTGTGTTCAGACTTTTACAAGGCTCCGTGGGCTGAGCTGCTGATAAAAACAAACAAACAACCCACTCTGGTCAAGGAAAATGTCTTCATATAGACAGATAGTATTAGTATATAGAAAATTAGTATATAGAAAATGATTTGGTGATGGCTATTTGTGAGGCAAATAAACTCAAACCTGTCTGGAAATTGATGTAAAAGAAAAGTTAAGATAAGCCCCAATCCACTATGTCACACACCTGGAGATTCTGCTCCTGCTGTTCTGTCGAAGTTTAGGTTAAACTGAGATAAAAAATATGTTTTCCAACCTCCAGTAAAAGACACAAGAAGAATAAGAATATGATGATTTTTTTGTAGAACTGCTTATGATTGTAAATGGAATCATGATCCTGCATCATTGGGGATACAAGGGTAATGTAGTTACAGCTGTCTGGATTGTCCGAGATTCTTTAATATATATTTATATTACAAGTATAAGTAGTTTACGCTCTCAATTTTTAATTCCCTCTTAGTTTAAAGTATGTCAAGTCAGTTTATCATTAGAGCCGATCTTTAATACAGTCCCACGGTGGAGGTGTGACTGCATCAAGGATCGGCTCTGAGCCCTTTCTTGGTGCTGTGGTAGTGGACAGGCTAACAGATGAGGTGAGACAGGTGTGTCATGGATTATGATGTTCGCAGTTGAAATTGCGATCTGTAGTGAGAGCAGGGAGCAGGTGGTAGATATTCTAAAGAGGTGGAGTTATGCGCTGGATAGAGGAGGAATGAAAGTCAGTCACAGCAAGAGAGAATACTCATGCATGAATGAAAGTGAGGCAGGTGCAACGGAAAGGATGCAAGGAGTAGAGGTGAAGAAGATGCAGGAATTTTAATACTTGGGATCAAATGTTCAGAGTGAGGGGGAGTGTGGACGCAAGTGCAGCTGGGCTGGAGTGGTCGGAGAAAAGTGTAGGGTTTCTTCTCTGACAGAGATTGAGAAGCAGCAAAAGAGAAGGGAAAGTTTTACAAGATGGTAGGGATACCAGCTCTACTCTTTAGTTTAGAGATGGTGGTACTGACAAGAAGCAGAGCTGCAGGTGGAACATTGGTAGATGGGAAAATTTTATTTGGGAGTGACTAAGATGGACAAGATTAGAAATGTGCACATCAGAAGTGTTGGAGAAAAAGAAAGGCGGTAAAATGTATTATCCTGGAACCTCTCAACCTGTTCATTACCCACATGTCCATAAGGGAGTCAGTGTCATGTGACTTTGAGGGTGGAGGGTCGGCAGAGGGCGGACTCCGGTAGAGGTAGGAGTGTAGATTTGTTTTTATAGTAGAGGACAGACTTTTAATCTACCTGAAGTGATTAGAATTTTTCTATGTGCGTGAGTAACACACATCGGGAATACGTAACTGTTTCTTAATAGTGAAATATACAGGCTATCATAGAAAAAAGAATTATTCTCTTTTTAAGTGCACCTTTTCCAATATTGTGGTGCCCTGATTGGGTCTTTCAATTTTTTCCAAAAACTAAGACAAGAAGATTACTACCACTTATATAGTTGGTATTGGTTCATATTAAACTAGCACCAACGTCTGGTTAGCTTAGCATAACATAATTCTTCCCTGGCAGAAAGTACTTCATATTAAAACCCAGTGATTAAATTTATACACTAACAATATATGAATTGAAAAAAACACAATGTATAATGTGTTGAATAATGAGCTTCAAGGTGCAAGTAGACACCTTTGGACAGAGCAGCCTTCTTGTTTCTTCTCTTTGTGATAAGCTAACTAGGACCTGGCTCCAACTACATACTTACAGAAAAAATTGAGTGGCATTAATCTTCTCATGTGATACCTGTGAAGGTGTTAATATTTTCCCAAATGCCATTCGGCTACTCTTTCAAACATGTGACTAATAATGCAAACAAATACTTCAGGTACATTTGATCTGGGGATTGAAATAAATTAGTCAGTCACCTGTTAAACAATTCTACACAACCAAAGTCAGTACAGGAACATGATCAAATGAACCTCAGGTATTAGAATCTTAACTTTCTGATCCAGGTGAGATCTGAGTAAATAATGAGGTCAGTGCCCCCGGACTCCTCACCTGCTCTGGAAGTAGTTTGCTAGCTCGGATGCCTCATGGTTCAGACTCCTCAGGTGTACAATTAAATTGCCAGAGTTGGTGAACATGGCCCCACACGTTTTGCACTCGTAAATCCGCGGCTTGCGGATTATGTGTCGGGAGACCCTCATGTGGTGCTTATATTCACCGAAGGACGTGAATGTGGCGCTACATATCTGGCACCGGAAACAGCGTTTACCTTCGTGCTTCAGCCGATGCATCTTTAGGGAGTAGGCCCGTGTGAACTTTTTCCCACAGCGGTCACACTGGAAAGGCTTAATGCCTGGGGGTGAAGAAAAAGGCATAGTTCAGCTGATCTGTGCGTAAGCCACAAGCACAAGTGTTAATGTCAATGTGTAGGTGAGGAGTAGAGTAGGGTTAGTGGCTACATCTTGCCACAAAGGCCACTTCATCAGTTAATCCTTCAAATTGCAGGATTCTTGACTTTCCAAAACTAAAAGCCACAACCATTCATCACAAAATCGTCTGTCTCTGACGTTCTCTCTCTCTCCCTGCCTCTCTCTAGCGCGTTCTGTCTCTACAAATGCTCTCGGTCGAACATCAAGTACAGCGTCTCAGATGCGCGCTGTGTCCTCACGGTTCAAATTTCTGAACCGTGAGCTGTTGGCACGTATGTAACCAGGTTAATATCATAATAAGTCCTATCAAACTTTTTCAGATTTTTTTCAGACTCCAGCCAAGATTTGAAGTCTATAGATTTACCAGCTCCAAATTTAACTTTGTTGAGTCAACAGTCACTAAGTTGAGAGGTTGCTGTGCTCAGGTACAGATGACTCCCGACGTATGCATACAGAATGTGTTTTTAGCTTGTGTACACACCTGTGTCCATTTGTTATTACAATTACACGGAAACTACTGAAGCAATTCCATGAAACTTAGTGGAAATATGGGGTATACGCCAGGAAAGAACCCTAAAAATTTTGGTGCAGATTAAGAGGAAGGGGGATCCATTAATTTCTTTAAAACTTTTCTTCGCTTCGCCAAGACATTTTCTCAGGAAGTAATCCACAAATCATGAGGAGTGCAGACACACAGATTTATGGTGTTGATATCTAGGAGTGCATCTAATGTATTGCAGATGCAGTTAATAATCTGGACCTGCTGGATAAAAAAACATGCATTTGTAGAGAGAGAGCTTTAGTTAGCTGCTTTACAGTACAGTTAGAATTAAACTGAGCTTTTATATGTTTGGTTAAAGCGGAGGCATCTGATTGTTTGATTTCAGCCTCTCATGTGTCGTCAAATAGAGATGAATGTGTCTCAGCATTATTTGCAGTTTGATAATTGAAGACTGAAGGTTTTTATGGTCAATAGGTACAAACTGATAGAAAAACATCTGCTTCCCCTGCAGTGAAACTTCATACGATCGAGTCCAGGTTTAAAAAAATGATTGACTCTAAAGAGGAGACTTTGAATTAGTGCTTTTACTTTTAAGGCTACAAAACCAAACCGCGTGTTGTTTTATATCCGTAATAAATAATTCAATTACAATATTAAATCCAACAATGTTGTTATACGTGTAAAAAACGCCAGCATTGAAACAATTTTCACCTGGACTAAAAATAAGCAAAGACAGAAGATCCAAAAACACACAAAAGGTTTTTACACTCTTGGAATTGTTTTTTCCTCAAAACATTTATTCTCAGTGGTATGAAGGAGTATTAAGGCCATGCATAAGAAAGAAATGAGAGGAGGAAGATTTTTTCCCATATTCCATTTCAAGAAAAAAGTCGAAATGTTGAGAGTAAAGTCGAACTGAATCAGAGAATGATTTTTTTTAATACTGCATTTGGAAATAAAGTCGATGTATGGATTTGTGTGACAATCTGAAGCTATAGGGCATTGCCATCAAAAGTTGTATTGATGGTTTAAGACACTAAGTCGTGTGAATGGAGGCCCACAGAACAAACAACGACCCTAAAGTAATTGACATTGATATCTCGCTTGGGAGGATGCCTGGTGCATTGGAAGCACAGAAATGCAAAAAAATTAAAAACTAAAAATGATCCTAATTTAGTTCGACTTTATTCGCGACATTTTTCACTTTTTCGAAATTCTGAAAAAACAAAACAAAAAAAAAAGGCTGCCTCCCATTATTCTCTCATGCCTGGTCCTAATATTCCTTTTTAGAGTGGATATACTGTAATTTAACATTAAAATAATCTTATCAAATATATAACTCTAAAAAGTTCACTTTTTTTTCTTTTTCTAAAGAAGTGCTCCAGAGCCAGTTCACTGCAGAGCAGCAAACTCGCTATCACCTGTTAACGATTAACCTGTTTACCTGTGTACTGTTCCAAACTGGTGTTTAAGTCTTTTTTTTGTCGCCACAGGCCCAATCTGTTTGAAACATTTTGCTGACATCAGATCCAGAAGAACCTTACATTTACATAAATCATTGAAGTTGTTGAGGTAAAACATTGGTTGGATCATCTCGGAGCTGTTTTCAATTGACTATATGTCAAAGATTAAAGATTTACAACATTTCATTATATTTATATTTTTGCCCTAACTATTTTGGGAATCAGGGTTGCTTTATGGAATTTAAAGGGAAACACCAGTATTTTGAGAGACTTTGAGAACCACTGCTTCAAAGGAAAATAAAAATCAAACTCGCCATGAACAAAGAACCTTACAGACAAAGTAGAAGGATTACAGTTAAAGATTGTTGACTCAAGTTGACTCTTTTGAATGTGGAGATTTCATCTATGATTGGACGTAACCCAGCAACAAACAATAATAATAATCCATCCTTTATTTATCATATGTTACACAGTACATACATAGAGTGCAACTTTGTGAAATGTATCTCTGCATTTTAAGGATAGTGGGCGGCTCCTGTGGAGCGCCCGAGAGCTGAGGTTTCACAGTTTTGCTCAAGGAGCTGGTCTTGAACCCTGGTCTCCCGGTTAAGGGACGAAAGCTCTACCGACTAAGCTAAAGCCGCCTCTTAGGGGTCACAAGTCAGTGTACTTTAACTGCCGGTCGCAAGCCCGGATACTTTGGCAGGGTTGTGTCAGGAAATGTATCGGACGGAAAATATATGCCAGAGCGGAACACAAAACTGATTTCCAAGGCGGATCGGTCGGGGCCCAGATAAACAAAGGTCACAAGGGTTTCTCCCCCGTGGTGAGATGGGAGAAAATATCTAGACGGCATAGAATGATAATATGTAGGATGACTATGGTGGTGCAAAAGAGGAAAGAGCAATGGGAGAAAAGAAGATCAAATAGTGGAAGTTGAGGAAGGAAGGCTGCTGTGGGAACTTCAGGGAGGGGTTGGAAAAGGCTCTGGTTGGCAGTGAAGCCACCGCACATTTGATAAGGAAGACAGGTAGGAAGGTACTTGGTGTCTCAACTGGGTAGAGGAAAGAAAATACTTTGAGACTTTGTGGCGGAATTAGGAGAATCAAGATAGTACAAGTAGGAAACAGGTTAACAAAGACGAGTACAAATAGATGCAATGTGACGCAAAGAGTGAGGTCACAAAGGCTAAACTAGAGTTCTATGATGAGTTGTATGAGAGATTGGACACGAAGGAAAGAGAAAAGGACTTGTACCGATTGGCGGAGCAGAGAGATCGGGATGGGAAGGATATGCAGCAGGTTAGGGTGATTAAGGATAGAGATGGAAATGTGCTTACAAGTGAGGAAAGTGTGAGGGCAAGATTGAAAGAATACTTTGGAGAACTGATGACTGAAGGAAATGAGAGAGAGAGAAGGCTGAAAGGTGTGAGACCTGTCAATCAAGAAGTCCCAAGGATCCGTAATGTTGAAGTGAGAGCAGCTTTGAGGAGAATGAAGAATGGCAAGGCAGTCGGTCCTGATGGCATACGGGTGGAGGTATCTAGGACAAAAGGGAGTGGAGTATTTAACTAAATTGTTTAACACTATCTTGGAGAGTGAGAGGATGCCTGGGGAATGGAGAAAAAGTGTACTTGTACCGATTTTCAAGGACAAGGGTGATTTTCAGAGCTGTAGCAACTACATTGGTATAAAGGTGACGAGCCACAAGATGAAGATCTGGGAGAGAGTAGTGGAAGCTAGGTTAAGAAAAGTGATGACAATTTGTGATTAGCAGTATGGTTTCATACCAAAAAAGAGATGTCTTTAAAGTGGAGATGGGACTGCATCAAGGATCGGCCATGAGCCCCATCTTGTTTGAAAGGTGTTGGACAGGCAGACAGATGAGTTCAGACAGGAGACTCCAGGGACTATGATGTTCACGGATGACGTTATGAACTGCAGTGAGAGCAGTGAGAAGGTGGAAGAAAAACCTGGAGAGTGGAAGAATGCACTGGAGAGAAGAGGAATTAAGGTTAGTCGCAGACAGACTGAATATATGTGTGTTAGTGAAAGGGAGGCAGGTGCAACAGTGAGGATGCAAGGACTAGAAGTGAAGAAGGTGGAGGAGTTTAAGTACTGGGGGTTAACTGTTCAGAGCAAGGGGGAGGTGAAGACACAAGTGCAGGTAGGGTGGAGAAGAGTGTCAACAGCTAACTGTGACAGGAGAGTAGCAGCAAGGGTTAAGCGAAAGGTTTACAAGGACGTAGTTAAACCAGCTCTTCTTTATGGCTTGGAGACGACGACTCTTACCAAAAGACTGGAGGTGGCAGATGTGAAGGTGTTAAGATTTACTTTGGGAGTGACAAAGATGAACCGGATTAGAAACAAGCACATTATAGGGAGAGCTCAGGTTAGACGTAAGAGAGGCAATATTGAGATGGTTTTGGACACGTGAAAAGGAGGGATAGTGGTTAGATTGGCAGTAGGATGCTGGAGATGGATATTTAAGGAAGGTGAGAAAAGAGAAGACCAAAGAAGCAATTTCTGGATGTGGTGAGAGAGTACATGAAGATGGTTAGTGTGGCAGAGGCACAATGATCCGTTGTGGCAGAGGCACAATGATCCGTTGTGGTGACCCCTAAAGGGAACAGCCGAAAGAAGAAGATCTATGATTGGACCATAAATAACCAACGGCAAACAAATAGTTCTCTGAAGTAAACCTATGAAAGCGGGTAGGAGAATACCAAGATAGAAGTCATCATAAGTCTGAAATCTGTAGAATGATTTAAGAATCAGATAACATCTGTTATGTCACATGTGTTTCCCATACATAGGATCTACTTGGGAGGCCCGCCCAAGTAAATTGAGTCCTACCCAGATAGATAAAATCCAAGTGTCATTACCCCCCAAGCGATATGCCAGTTTGTCATTTCATAATACATACTAGGTGTTGCATAGCCAAAGGAGATGCACACAGACCTACGGACCAATGGGTACAGCCAGAGGCTGTAGTATAACTTTGTCCTTTTATTCTGCTCTCCTTGAACATTAGCGTTCGCTTTGGCAGATAAACAGGTCTTTAAATGAGAGACAAAGGCTTCCAGGTGCAGTCTGAATGTTTATTGCCTCACAAAAGCGTGGAAAAATAATTAGTGCTAGGTCCTTTAGCTTAATGCGAATACATAACGGAAATTTCCATATACATGCTAACAGAATTAGCAGTGACCGCACAACCATTATCAAACGATACAAAAGTAAGAACAAAAAAAAACTATTTCACTTTACATTAATTTGTCGGTTAGCCTTGCAAAAGTGTTTGAGAGGCTCGAGATGCTGCTCTGAACATTTTTTTAATGATAAAGAGAGGCAAACTACAATCTACTGTTAATATCACTACTCTACAGCAGTTAACATAAGTATTTTCTTATGCCATAAGCAGAAGAAATAGGTTAGAGTCAAATTCTAACAGCTTTTGCTCGTAGATATGGGATCGTGATCAGCAGGAATCTTTTGCTGCTCATATTGAAGGACATCAGGCAGCAGCTGCACTAGTGGTTTACAAAATCTTGTGCACAAAATATAGGTTGTGCCCATAAGTTCCTTTTTTTTTCTCAATGGACTTCAGGAGCTCTATAGGGAACGGATTAATCTACTGCTTCATACACTTTACCAAACTGGTGTATGGACCCAGGAACTCTAATAGTAATTTAGTCAGTCATTCATTTTGAAATATGAAATAGGGATTGTAAAGAAAAGATGTTTATTTTGAGTTTTTATTATTCACAAATGGAAATTTATTTTCGACATGTTATTTTTTTTTAATTTATTTATGTTGAAATAACATGATGATGAAGATGCTAACTTATTTTAATTTATAAATAGCTGGTAATGTAACCTAAGATAGAAGATGGTTATTCTTCTCTAATAAATGGAATAAGTGTTAAACTTTTGTTTGACCGGTTTATTAGTAAAGTGGGTTGAGAAATTGCTGTGGGCAATATAACATATTGTTGGGTATATTCCCACTAGATGCCCGTCCGGTGTCTGTAGCCTGTTGTCGCTATTTACAATCGTCATTTAAGTTTTATTTGACAGCCCCGAGGCAGAAATAAATGTGTGTTTGTTAGCAACATGCTAATAAGACAGAAACGTTTTGATTATTTTTGCAATACTGTGTGCCAAAACTTTTTTCTTTTTTTTTGCCGGCGTATCTTGACTCCTAGGTATCTAGAACGCCGTGGACGGTTTGATTGGTCTTTTTTTCAGAGAGACTTAGAACCTCCATGTTTGACTGTACAGTGTTAACTTTATAACAAGCACCGCTCTGACAGCTGTGAACCTCTCTTATTCGTCCTTTCCTATTAACCACAAACTGAACTTTCTACTTCATGACTACTTATTACAACGCTTCATGTCATCATGGCATCTCAGACAACGACAAAGCACTTGAACGGCCTGACGGCCCGACAGTCCTTAGGCACATTTGCCAGTGTGCATCACGCTAAAATCGTACAGTGTCAGCCCGGCTTTACTTGTAGCTAACTAACGCAGTTAAAGCAATGTGTCAATATTATCTGAGGAAGGCATCATAAACAGTATTTGATCAGACAGCAGCGGGATATTCACTTATGTTGTTTCTGGGTTCAGATGCGTAGTAGCGACTATTGAGATCATTTAAAACCTTTAAAAAATTGAAGAAAGTCTGTTAGCTACATTAATTAGCTACATTTGTAAGCTACATTACGAGAAAAGCAGGGAGCTTTTTCTTTAGTATTCATTGGTACAACAAAGCATAAAAATCATCACTATTGTTATTTTTGACAAGTTGATCATAAAGCATGACACAGACATTCTAAATAGTAGGTACATGATGCATTTCCAACATTCTTTGTACATGGAATTATGCAGTATATCACAATATGTATTGTGCAACATGCTACAAAATATCACAAATGCCAAATAACTCCATATACGAGACCCTAGCCATTTGAGGCCACTGTCGGTGTGGCTAAAGAGTACAAGTCTGAAAGTGAAAGAAGACTAGACCCAGCTGTGGTTGAGTTGAATTGTGAGTAATATGGGCACAGGCTCACAAGAAAGGAGAATTTAATAATGCAGCCAATGTCATAGAACTGCACCGTTTAGAGCCTTTTGAACATCACCTAATTAACCAACTTGCATTGATCAACACTTGATATCTGAGTTTGTGTTTCTGTTCACTATCATAAAACATCGCATATTTACTGTGAATCAATGTTTTATTACATTAAATTGAGAGGGTTGAGTGAATGTTTGGTGTTTGCGACTTAAACCAAAAACATTATGATTCATTTCACCACCTCAACGCCGAAAACCATCATTTATGACATTCACCATTGGAAAAAATTGAAAATGCATAAATTATTTTCTAAATGTAGTTTTGTTTAAATTTGACGAACATTTGCGCCCTGACGACCAACTTTGAGGTTTTCTTTAACCCTGTTTCACGTACCGGAGTGTATAAGCATGTGCTGCTTAAGGTTTTGAATGCGCGTAAATCTGACTCCACAGGTTGGGCATTGGAAGGGCCTGTCAGGGCCGTTGGTGCCGGGCCTGGCTGAGGGGCTGATGTACAGGTGGTAGGGGTACTGAATACCTTCTAACCTGCAAGAAAAACAAGAGGAAATATCATTGTGACATTGAAACTAGTGTTTGCTCAGTACTTGTCAGTATCTGAAATCTTTTTGTCTCTTTGCATATACTCTAGAAATAGATTAGAGATTTAAGAGCATGTGATAAAAATATTTTCTGAATGATGACATGCAGAATGCTCTGACGATAGATCAGTCTGAAGGGCACTCTTCTCACACCTATATGGCTTAAGGCTTCTGCAGTTATTTATATTATGTTGTGTCATGTTTGACATTTCAACTTGACAACTAAATTACTATCTTAACAGGTGTAGATTATATACCTCGTTGTGAGTTTTATGTCTACGTATGTTTTAATGCGCAAGATTGGCATCGCTGCAGGTCATAACGAATCACGATACCTTTCATCATCCTCTGTATGTCCTCCAGTGTTCGAGGTACTCTGCATTGATGGCAAACCCTCAGACACTCCCTCATCCATCGAACCTGGAAGGAATCAGTTACTCAAATGAGAGCTGACAGAATAATAAAATCTAGAGCATGTCATCATGGATTGATTTAGACAAGAGACTATACGACTTTGTGGGATAATACTAAATGCACAGTCTGATGCTGCTGGATGCCAGTGCACAGTGCTATTTACAAGTTTAGGAAAAAATGACTGAAGTTTCCATTTGCTCCTTATTTATGGAACTGGCAGGAGAAAAAAGCCTTTCAATCGACGTTATGGAGCATCAGACAAAACAAAAGTGTATTTGGGGATCAGAAGACATGGCAAAAGTTTTAAATTCACGTGGACCAATGTAATTTTGACAGGAACTTCTTATTACAGGAAGTTAATTAATCAGTTTCCAACAAGTAACACTAACAGTAAGGATTCATCCAGATTCTGTGAAAAGCTCAGGTGTATGTGGTTGTAGCCTTTTTTCATTTGCGTTTTTAGAGAGTTTCAATGCAGAGATTTTTCTCAAGAATAAAGAAAAAATAAGGAAATACCATGGCTTATTACATCTTTGAATTGATTTCAAGGAGGGAGAGAGATGACTGTCTGGGAGAGCTACACTATTAACAAGAGAGAGAGGAACACTGTGCTGTCAATTCAAAAGCTTGTCTCACCAGAAATGACCTTATCTGCATTGTAACAGCTGAGGCACACACTCTTCACAGCTGGAAATTGGCATGATTCTGAAAACTTTGCTCCAAATATTTTAGGTGTTGATAATATAGTTAATTGAAAGCTGTACTGAATAAGATCAGGTTGATTTTTTTTCCATTTGTATCATCCTTCACCTCCAGAAGGTCCATCTGCAGATTCTCAGTTTTTTTAGGACACTGGTGGCTCAAGAGGTAGAAAGGTTGCCTACTTGTCAGAGGTTCAATCCAGAGCCTCACGCCTACACGTCAAAGTGTCCTCATGCGTGACACTGAATCCGAATTTGCTTCCAATAGCTACTGCTTTGGCTCTTACGAGATTTTGTGAATGGTTATCACTCCTGGCATGGTATTAATGTTATATGTAGATGAACACTTATTTGGGTTGTTGAGTGGTCAGTCAGACTAAGGAAAGTATGTTTAACGTTATATGACTTGAATAATATATTAAGTTTGTTCAGATACTTCAGATTATCATTCTCGGACTTCCTGTTCACCTTTTCCTCCTGTATCATCAGGTTGAGTGAAATCTGGAAATTTTGAACACAATTGAGCACAAATACATATGTTTTCTCTGTATGGATCTTCTAAAATATTTAGAGATACAGTTGGCATACAGAACACTGTAAGTGCAAGGCAGAGTTTATGGATGTTCTGTTCAATCTGAAAATAGGTTTAGAGTACGACAACGTGGCTATCATGACAGTTAGCTCTGAAACAATATCATAATAACTCCAACAGAGAATGTCAATAAAGCCTTTTTCCCTACAGAGGGTTAATTTTATTTATTCGGTACGGGATTCAGGAGGAGTTTATTAATACTGTTATGCAACCATACTCTGCCACAGAGAATAGAGGTTTGAAGTGTATGGTGAAGGTGCAGGACCATATCTGTAATGCACATATCTGTAATGTGCCCAGTGGGGTGGAATTAATGATACATTATTGCAATATGTTCTTTTATAATGCATTCTCAAAAAAACTATATCACCTCTTAAAGACCCCTTTCCTAGTTCATCCCCCAAAATGGCCAAAAGATAGGCTAATGTGAAGAGTAACAAACAATGCAGATAAGTAGGAGAGCATGAAAGAAGGACCTTGCAAGAGACGGTGGTCCCATAGTGAGTTTGGGCATTGCTGCCTAACACTGGTGGTCTGTTTTGGGGTTTTTTTGGTTGAAAGCTAAAAATATAAACTCAATACCTCAAACTTGATACAGAGACCTAGACTTTAGCTATTCCTGGTTACTCTTGCTAACATATAATCAGAAAATCTGTGTTTGGTCTAGTAGTCAGGTCCAAGTGCTGTAGATCAGTCACGAAAGGAAAATAGCGCCACCTATAGAGGAGGACTGTGGACTGATCAGGAGCTCCTCCTGGACTTGCTCACTCCCCGGCACCGTCTGCTGGTCACTCAGCGAGCTTTGGGAGGCACTGACCGGTTGCGAAGACGCCTCTTGGGCCTCTTCGTCACTTAGACGCTCCACCTTCACCCTGACATCTTCTTCCTCTGCTGCCACTGGTGATGACACCACCTTGGAGCTCTCGCATGTTAGGAAGTCAGTGAGCCGTCGGCCGACTCCCACCTCTGAGGTCCCTGGGGTGCCCTGCTCTAAACAGCGAGGGCTCTCTGGGAGCTTTGATTTGTCCGAGTGGAACCTCCGGTCAATACCGAACGGGAAAGTCCACGGGAAGGCCAGGGAGGACTCAACAGGCTGGGCTGTGCTGTCTGAGAACGAGGGAGAGGGGTTGGTAATCTGAGGGGAGATGGTGACAATCTGTGTACTGCATTTGAGTGGACTCTCGGGGGATGCCATGGTCACAAAGCTTTTGCGTTTCCGTCGTGATTCCCGGCATACTGGAACGTTTCTTTCCATCACACTACAGTCAGATGAAACAGGCGACACGCTGCCATCCAATGGCGTCATGGCGCAGTTTGAAGAGGCGCTCTCTGGTGCTAATTCATGGGGTTTATCTACGGCCATGTTATTGTTGTTATTGTTGCTACCCGGGCTCCACAGAATACTGGATTTCATGAACTCCGAACATGTGCTTGCCACGGCAAACATCTGCATGTAGCTTGCAGCTGCCAGAACGTCTATGATGTTCTCTGTGCTGATGGACAGGGTGGACGTGTACGCATATTCCAACAGAGGGGCAAAGCCGCTGACAGTCACATGATGAAGATCCAACACAAACTTGTCCTCCTCCTCCGGTCGACCCACCAGTTTGGAGCGAAAGAATTCACTGCAGCAGGCCAGCACAACTTTGTGGGCCAGGAAGAGCTTGTCCTGGACCCGAATGGTGACGTCACATAAGTGTCCCTCATTGCGTAGAGCGTTGAGCTTCTCCAGCATCTCCTGGCTGTGGGAGGTCGAACTGTGGGTGAATGTTTTGACCCCCATCTTGGAGTGGGTTTCTGATTGTGTGCAGGAAGTGCGTCCTGTAAAAGGATGAAAAAAACACATTAGTAACAAAAGCTTTAAACTTTTTTTCAGGAGTGAATCTGTTGTGAGACTTAGAAGGTATTGGATAAATTCAACACAACTATTTTTTTACGCTGCTATTCTTGCGACGACTCCTTACCGTCGTTTTTGAAACACTTTAATGATTACATTAGTGCATTACTCAAGAATAATATTATATTTAAAAAATGATTGATATGAGACAGAAGAAAGCGAGTGCATTGTAGAAGGCTGTTGTGAAGACAGAGATAAGTGCTAAGGTCCTCCGAAAGGGGAAGGCAAGGTGACGGGGCGGGTGTGGGTGGGTGAAAAGCACAGTAAGGCGCACAGAGGACAAAATGCCAAGTTATGTAACAACAGTTGAAGCAGATGTGAAGCGATGTGAGCCAGATCCTGGTGGAGACCAGTGCACTACAGGATGCTCAGCAGCTGTCCGTGAGACATGTGGATCCTCTGAGGCATGAGATTTTCCATCAAACAAAAGTTCCAGTGAGCTCGCAGGGAGAGCAGGGTCCCATTCACACCCACACACACAAACGTATCAAGCAAAAATGCTCTTGGGCTATGTTGGCCACATAAAGGCAAAGTGAATTCTAGTCCGGAACAGCATATGTACAACAGGAGGGTGCCTAGGCTGCACCGAACGACAGGGCTACCACAAAAGACCTTTAAATGCATCAGGGTGGTTTTAAAGGTCTTGGAGACCATGTCTGTCTCCAAGACCGTGAGTCTTAATGAGTGAGTAGTGAGTTAATCTATTCAAGGTTTGTGAATAGTTTGGATTGTTCTGGCCCAAATTCTCAAATTATTAGTTTTAGAAGATAAAACTATAGGACTCAGAGCTTCAGCTATCCTGAGGGAAACTGAAGAGCCAGCGACTAAAAGGTTCCATTAATCTTTTGCCTCATATGCGCAGGCCAGACAACAATTTAAATGCGCTTAAACAAGTGAAAACAAGCAGAATTAAGAAAGCAATTAGGGAGGCACACCTTAAGGGCCCACGCAAAGCGTGTGTGATGTTTCAGTCTTTGTTGAGATGTACTCATAGTTATAGATAGGATAGACAAGACCCCATTAAAAACAGACAAGTGTAACCCTTACTGCTTCCTAGTAAAATAGGGAATAATTTCCGTATAATCCCATACATGACATTAATCTCATGTATTCCATGCAAGAGTATTTTGGTCATGTGTTAGATCCATGTCATGTAATAGAAAGGGGTTGATTGGAAAGAAACGTACAAATGGTACCGTTTAATTGTGTCAATTTAGTGATCCTTGGCAAACCATTTTGGGAACAACTGTATTAAAAAAACATTAAAAAAATGAAGTTGCTTATCGAAATTGTAGTCTGATATTTCTACCCAAGATGGATAGAACGTGATCATTCTATCGGTTTAAATGTTCTGGCTGTTCAGCGCCAATTCAACATTTATGGCACTGTAATATTTTGACGTTTCTTTCATTGGTCTGTGTTTTATCTCAATTAAACAGAAAACATCAATATTTTTTATACACTGTTGTCTTACATCAATCAGTCATAACATTAGATACAGTAGCTGGTATTAACTGGAGAACCTTGTAAATGTCCTTTTGAATCAAGGTATCCAAAAAATTTAAAGCGTGACATGTTTGAGTTGATTTGCCTTATTTGACATTGGATTTCCTCCGAAATATCAAATGCTTATGTGCACATTGCCCTGTTGGCAGTGAAACCACGTATACTGATCAGTCAGAACAGTATATGTACTGAGAGTTAACTTACAAAATAATAGGCACGTAGTTTTATTGTTATGGCTGATACATATATTGTGCAGCCTTACACTCAGTTAGATTCAAGAAACTGGGTAGTTGATCTGTTATTTGTTGATTGAATAAAGGAATTATTTAATTTCTAGCCTTGGTCCGGAGAGTCATACAACCTCTATGTAATAGAATCGAATAGAATTTATTTTGGTAAGATTCATGCTAAGAAACAAAAATAATTATCAATAACACAGTAAATAAGCGAAAAGGGAATAGGCTTTAAGCCAATGGCTTATTTCTGCCTATAATATACCACCAAAGAATTACCAAAACATCTGCAACATATAAGGAAAATACTACATTATTACATTGTACAAATTATAGTAGAGTGCATTATCCTCTTAAAATGTATTTCCAATGTTTTAAAGTTCACAATATCTTTAAGTTTTAAGGTGTAAGAAGCTCTGAAAAATTGTTTGTAGACTTGCGGTAACAAGCTTTATTTATTATTCCAATAGCTTTTTTTCTGAAGTTTAATTAAAGGGTCTTTATTTGTGTTGTATCAATTTTCCCAAATTTCAGCAAAGTATGACAGATATGGCATCACCAGTGAACAGTATAGTACATTCAGGCATTTCTTAATCAATAGATCCCTTGTTTTATAAAGAACAGCTACAGATTTGGAGAGTTTTTATTTGATATAATTCAATGTGTGGCTTCCAACACAGTTCATTGTCTTTAATCACGCCCAACAATTTAGTTTGATATACTCTTTCAATTTCAACACCATTTAAATCTAGTGATATTTAAAAATTGTCCGTGCAACCTCCAAACACCATAAATTTTGTTTTATTTTTACTTAGAGATAACGTATTAACATCAAACAATTTTTTTAGAATAATCAATTTGCTTTTATATTGTGTTTAATAATTGTTCATATCCACCGCTCAATAAAATAAATTTGTATCATCTGGACACAAATACTTCAACACATCAGATACTGTGCAAATATCATTAACATAAGGAATTAATAACTTATCACAATACCGAACCCCGTGGATTACCTCAAGTTATTTTTCAAAGATGCAATTACGATTGGTTAATTTTTAACATATTGAAACCTGTTATCTAAATAACTTCTCAACAAGTGATTTGCAAAACCTCTTATACCATTATGTTCATATTTTTGGAGAAGTGAGGAATGATCAATCGCGTCAAAAGCTTTCTGTAAATCGATGAGCACAACCTACAGTGTGCTGCTTCTACTCTACTAGTGTTGCTATATTTTCCATGAATTCCAATACCGCTAAAGATATTGATAAATTGCTCTTGAACCCATATAGACGGTCAATTGGTAACTCTTATTTTTCAACAAAATCATCAAGTCTATTTACAAATAGTTTTTCAAGTATTTTATAAAATTGCCCTAGCAAAGACACGGGTATATAATTTGATACAATATGCTTTTTGCCATTTTCATAGACTGAAACCACTGAGCCATTTTCATTTTAACAGGAAAGGTACTTATTTGAAAGGATTTGTTACAAATCTAAGTAGATGGTTCAAGGACACAGCCAAGTACTTATTTTATGAGTGATATATCAATATTATTACCCTGCATAGATGTTCTATCCTTTAGCTTTCTGACCACTTCTAAAACATCACTAAAAAACTCCACCAGGAAACATTGAATTGGTGTTTTTAAAAGTAGAATCAAAATGATAATTTCCACACTCAGAGATTAATTTATTTTGCCAAATTGGTGCCTACATTGACAAAGAAATCATTAAACTCAGTAACTATTTCCCCACGAATTTCAATCGACTTACCATTTTCAACAATGTTAGTTGGAAAATCCTTTTTACAACTATACCCAATCACCTCATTAATCGCACCCTAGGTTAACTAACGTTGTTTATACATTTCTGCAACAAGTGATACTAATCACTATACATATTTTATATAAATATTTGATGTTAATTTTAAAAAAAGAAAGAAAAGATGTTAGGATTTTTTTTTTCTCCAAATCCTGTGCAACATTATAGTTCCACTTGACATTAGCTCTAAACGTTTAATCTGCTTAAAGTGCAAGAGAATAACTAGTGGTTGAGAGCATAATGGTGAGTAACAGTAGTAAAAAGCTACTCAGATCAACTCAAAAATATATTTATTATGCGGCAGAGGAAGCGAAGCCTTCAACCTGGTACTTTGATGAGTTTACATCACCCCCAAGCCCCACGAACAGGCTGAAATACATTTATGGACCACTGTTGGTAAGAGTACACATAAAACACAAAGTCTGAATGTATATTAGGGTAGTTGGGTAATTATCTAATGGGCAAAATACTGAGAAAAAACACATTTACAATAACAATCACAGTTAAGCCAATAGCTTCCTTAGGGTCAACATGAGCGGAAAAGCACATCCGATTCAATTACAAAATAAAAGACACAAGTGTCCATCTAATGGACGGTTCCAGTCCTGTCCAACGTAGTATAGCATGGTTTTACTTAATTGGGGCAAAAATGTATTGTGTCTGAGGAGATTACCAAGAATAAGCAGGACATCAATATACAATCATGTTGACAACAGAAGCCACTACCGTATGGACAAGTTGTGGTTTGTACAGAATTTAGCGTTCTGCTTTTGAACTTGACGTTTACATCCAATCTCTCCAAGATGTATAAAATGCGTTTGGCATCAATTTAGCGAGATGGTCAAATATTTGTTGTAGTTTGTTTGTAGTAGACATTATCATGTACGTTCGGAGCAATTATCTAGATTTATAAAAAAATGAAATCATCTTATTTTGAAGTGAAATTCGAGCAATATCCGGTTTGACCGTGAATAACCCTAAGTATGTCGACGCAGCTGCTCCACATTAGCTAACTAGTGTTAGCTACCAGGCTAGCGCTACCATACACATCATAGTTCCAATGGTCGAGTCCTTATCAAAACAAAGACAACAATATAGACGAATTAAAGCGATCACAGTGGGGCCACTGCTACTACACAGACTGTGCCAAGGTGGTTTACCTGTGGTTCGGACCCGTGATAGAGACTGGGCCTCGGGATGCGAACGGCCAGCGGTAGTCGGAGACAGCGGTTCGCCCTGCCGCTTCGCGCCGCTTTGATCACTCACATTCCTCGCGCATCTCCGGCTGTTGTCAGCCTGCCAGCCGCCACAAACTCACAGTTTAATTAACGCCCTCATGAATTCACATCACAACAGGTTGGAGTGAAAAGTTTTCGGGGTGCGCGTTTCATTCCTTTGTGCTCCCCGCTGTCCTTTCTGCGCTGTATTTGTATCCCCACAATGCAACGCGCATCTCTAACGGTACTGGAGAGAATCAGGAAGTCCCCCAGTCAGCATGAACACCGCTGCTCTGCAAAGACACACATCACACCAAGGTGTTCTAGCCAAACGCTACATTCGTGATGATAGAAATTTCATTTTTTTTGCCAAATAGTTCAATGACACGGTATTTCATTTTATTATCCGTTTAGTGTCCTTCGTTCACTTGTATTTTATCTCTGTTTTTTTCATGCACGGCCCCTCTTTCATGCGGTTCTAACACTGATTTCCCATTCGGGATTCATAACATCTTAATTTGTTGTATTGTATTTTTCTTATCAGAAGCTGCACTGTTCAAAGAACAACAATGAATGTTAAATATAAATGAACAAACCAGCCTCTTGGTGGTGGAATGCGGAATATTATCTTTACAAAAATAAGTTTATGAAAGTGTGCTATAAGTATAATTCTTTTAAACTAATAATGGATATAATAATAATGATAAGAATATACTTGCAGTACAAACTTAATGTACTTCCAACTTATATGTGCTTGTACTAATTTTCATGGTATATATTCCAACCTCAAACTTTGACATATAATACAATGATATCATCTTCTATCGGTTTCCTGCCATCTTGTAAACATTTCCTTTCACTCTTGCCGTTACTCTTTTGTTCATAGATAACTCCTGGCCCTCTTCTCCACCCAACATACACTTGCTTCTGCTCTTCTTTTTAACACTACCTGCTGCTCTACACTTGACCCCCAAGTGCTTAATCTCCTGCACCTTCTCCACATCTACTCCATGCATCCTCACCATCCCACCTGCCTCCCTTTCATTCCTCTTCGCTCCATACCTCCACCTCGGCAGGTTTTCTTCCACCTGTTCCCTGCTCTCACTACAAATCGTAATATAATCCAGGAAGATTGTAGTCCACAGAGATTCCTGCCTGACCTCATCTGTCAGCCTGTCCATCACCACAGCAAACAAGAAGGGGCTCAGATCTGATCCTTGTGCAGTCCCAAATCCCCCTTGAACAAGATATTCTTTCATCAAATTTTATTCCCTGATATAATGTGGATATTTTGATGATGTTGTACTAAGTTGATCACCACCAACCTCAAATGTTTTTATACAGCCACTATATTTAATGAGATTGATTTTTATTTATTTTTTGAGTGTCTTCTTCCTGGAAAATGTCTGACTGCAATGCAATTAAGTATTCTCTATGCTTATCATGGAAGGGATCTATTCGTATTTGTAACCCTTTTAGAATAAAATTTGGTCAGGTTCAAAGTGAATTAGATTTTTTTTTAAAGTATGTTTGTTGCTTGTTCAATAGAGGCCACTGAGAATGTTTTCACATGCTGGCTTTAAAATCGTTGTCCGTCAGTGGAGTTATTACAACGTGGGACGATTTTATGGAACATCTTACGGGGTTTCAGTCTCTTTAGCATGCAATGAATTCTGCTCAATTTGCTTTAAATGCTGAAGTTCTGCACCAGAATTCTGTCAGAGACCTTCAACTGTGGCTTTCAATGAGGAAATAATTCGCTAAATGTTCTGGAAAATAAAGAAAACTTGAAGCCCTTGTTTAGACTTAATGGGTCATGAATTATGAAGCAAGATTCCTCCCAAAACCTCCACTGTTGTTGATATTTAATGTAATCACTCAGGAAATCAAGCTTGCACGACAGAAGAAATGAAATGATTCTTGCATTTCTTTTATGTGAAGATATTTAGATATATATATATGTTGCACAAAGTAAAAAAAAAGAAAATAGGTTTATTGACATATATGTGTTTATTTGACCATTTCTATAGACAACAACCGCAAAGACAGCAACATCTTGCATGTTAATTACAAGGTACAAATTTTACAAAAATAAATAGCTTGAAAAGGAAGCTCTAATAATAAGATAGTATGGTCCTTCACTGAAGGGATATAGGCCTAATGCTCCATCTCTTTAGTTTTATAACATACTGAAAATGAACAACAGGAATGAAGAAAACAAATATACATAAAACAATCTGAAAACAACATTTTAGCATTTGCATATAATGCATCAACAGATAAAAGTGTGGAAATGAATAAAATCCACGTTATTTTTCATATACAAGATAGATAACATATCACTTAACTTAGTATTAATACTTCCGAAGGAAAATTTGATGCAGATTGTTTGAACCACTGCATCATAATTTAGCCCATCTGGGAAAGGATAAAATTAAATTACAGGGCAGAGGGAAATTCTCTGTCGCAGCAAGTTAAAAATTTGTACACACTGTGTAAACTCAAAATGCAATTTCTATAAATTCTAGAGATTTTGGCATTGAAACAACCTGTTCTGATGTAAGCGCTAATCGCTAAAAGTCCAAAATATTGACGGATTTAGCATTGTTGAACGTCAATTTTCAAAGTTAAAGCATCACATGTTTAACACAAGCAACAAGAGCGCATTTCCCAAAGGTTTCAAATCCTAAAAAAATCTACTTCTACCTCGCTTTACACCGGGTTTGAGTTCTGTGGAGGTATATTTACACTATGCTGATGTTTGACAGCAGATTTTTATGCCATTGTTTTGGCCCCCACTTTACATGACAGCATACGTGAAAAGGGATTTTGCATATTATATCAGACTTTAGCCATTAAAGTTAGTTTCTGTTAACTAGTTCTTCAGGAGAAAACACACACTTAGCACCTTCATCTAGTATCTACACAAGGCATCCACACGTACATCCTGAGGTAGATTTCCATTGTTTCAATGCTCTCAATAGTGGTTGTCAAATGTCAACAGAAGGATGACATAACGATATCCAGGCCCTCGATGTGACTTGATGCGACCAATGGGTAACATGGATGGATTAAAAGGGCAATGGGCTCATGGGCACATGGAATCTATGGACATGTAGAGATGGACATGCTCACCAGTCAGACCCCGAGACAGAAAGAGAATGTCTGTGACAACAAAAAAGGAAACAGTTTAGAGGTTGTTTGTGGTTGTTTTGGAGCTTCTTTTAATCATGTTGTACCTTTGTGGTCTTCTGTGTCTAAGTTCGGGCATTTTCTTTATGTTTGTGATAATTATGGTTTACTTTGCCGCCTTTTTCTTTGTCCCTGTTGTGATTTTGTGTCCTATTGGGTTCTTTTTCTGTTTCTCTTTATTCTATTGTTGTTTTACGACTAACTGAAGTCATTTCTATCCCGCTCGTCTCAGTGTGGTCATTTTGTTTATGTTCGTGGTCGTTTTGTTTGTCTACGTTATCGGCTTGTATCTTGTTGGGGTCTTTTTTGTGTCTCTTTATTGTTGTTTTGTGTCTCTCTAGTAATTTTGTATCACTATTGTGTCTCTCTGTCCTCAGTCCTTTCCTTTGCGGTCATTTTGTTTGGCTTTGTTGTTGATTTGTATCTCATTGTAGTCATTTTGTGTTCTTCGTGGTCTTTTCTCGTCTTGATGGTTGATAAGTCAGTCTGTAGTCATTCTGTGTCTTATTTAGCTTCCTGGCTCACTATGGGAATTTTGTTTTGCATTATGAAGATATATATTTTACTATGTAGACATTTTTCTTATTTTGTTGTGGTCTTTTTGTGTCTCCCTGTTGTTGTTTTGTGTTTCTCTGTGCTCATTTTCTGATCTAATAATGACCATTCAGCAGTTATTTGTGTCTCTGTGTTGTTATTTCCCTTTGAAGTCATGTTTTATGTTATTGTTGTTTTTGTATGCTATTATGGTTATTTTGTAGTTATCTGGTCCCTTTGTGGCACATTATTTTCCCTTTTCTTTTTGTTATTTTGTTTGTCTTTGTTGTTAATTTTTATCTCATTAAAGTCGTTTTATAGTTCATTGTGGTCATTTAGTAATTGTTGGTGGTCTTTTGTTGACTCAATCGGGTCAAATTATTTTGCATGGTGGTCATTTTGTGTATTTTTGTGGAAGTTTTCTGTCTCTGTTGTAATTCCAATGTCTTGTTGGGATCGTTTTGTGTCTATTTGTAGTAATGTTCCTTCTTTGGAGTCATGTTGTGTCTGGAGCACCTGACCCCTTGAGCCCCTGAGTCTGTACCCGTTCAGTAATCCATCCATGCTTGATAAGTGCAGTCAGACCAAAAAAGGAAAAGTTCACGAGACGTATGCCTCTCATAAGCACTCTTGGTTGACACATTCGGTGGAGATTGGCACTGGGAATTTTTTCGGATCACACTTCTCTGACTCAACAGTCATCCCAGTGTAGTCTATGCAGAAGACGGTGCGACGACGCTCCCCCTGACCACAAGTTCGTGAGCAGGAGGACCAAGGTCCCATCTGCCATATGGGGCATGGCATATCCCCACATGGTCGGATGTCTGTGGGCTTTAGTTCTTTATCGCACTGGCTGGAGAGGAAACCTGCACTGTCTCTGCATTCAATGTTCCTCCTAGACCATCCAGAGCCGCAGCTCTTTGAACATTCAGACCACTCCCCTAGCACCCAGTCTGGCACGCCGAATGGATGGATTACATGTAGGGACGGCATCAAACCCTTCTTCTCTTTAGATTTGGTGAAGGTCACGTCTCTTGGGATGAAAAATGTATATTTGACTTTAGGGGGGTTGTTGTCCCCGCCTGTTGCCAGGATTTGGATGGTGATGGCCTCCTTCAGCTGCCTGAAGCTCTGGATCCTCTCCAGTGTGGTGGACGAGCCACTGTACTTTAGCACAGCGCCTAACACAGGAATGTCCTGCTCCACTGTGGATACAGAGAAGTTACCATTGAGGATGTAATCGGCGCTCTCTCTCTTTATAGCCAGGTAGTTGCCATCATTCTTGATCCCTCTGTTGCTCCGCTGCTTGACGTCAATATTAGTGGCTCCAACAGGAATCGTGACAATGTCACTGTATCCATAGCTGCTGGAGAAAAACAAGAACAAGAGTATTTCAATAGGGTTGACGCTTGGGTTTCTTAGTTTCAAGAAATAGTCCAAGAGATGGAGTTGTCCTTTTCTGCTTTCATTCCAAGAATGAATTGAATTGAATTCTTTATGAATCACATACAGTCATGAACAGTACAACATAGTGAAATGCTTTCTCTGCGTTTGACCCTTCCTTGAAGGAGAAGTAAGCAGCTCGTTTGAAGTGCCCCGGGAGTATTCGGGTTAAGGGTATTGCTCGAGGACCCCACGGCAGGTAGACCTGCAGGGGCTCGAACCGGCTACCTTCCAATGCTGACTGGGAGACAGCCGCTCTACCCACATAATCCGCCGGTATGTGATTTTGAATGGATTATACCATCGTTATACCTTTTTAATCTTTAATATGTCCAATAGCAATTAGTAATGTGGCTGTTATTTATGGGCAAAGTTACCAACAACATTTCTCTGCAGAGATGTGCCTGGTGGCCCACTCATATCTAACTCACCCTGAAAAATATGGTTGTGTCAATGTTCGGATATAAATCTTTCAAATCCTGCTCCAAATGTATCCCACAGACATCTTACCTTCTTATCAAACTCTCAAAAAATGTTGGAAAAAGTGTTTTTGTCTTCCGACAAAGACGTTTATTATATACCTTTTATTTGCTCCATGTCATCTTTGTCTTATTATACCTCCGAGCTAAGTTCTTGTCGTCATTGTAGATATATCTCACTCTGTAGTCTTTCTGACTCACTGTGGTCATTTTGTTTTGCATTGTGGTCATTTTATTTATCTTTGTGGTCATTTTGTTTGTCTATGTAGTCTTTGTTTTGATCTTGTTGGGGTCTTCTTGTGTCTTCCTGTTGTTTTGTATTTTTAATATTTTCGGATATTAATCTTTCAAATCATCTTACTTTCTTATCAAACTCTTAAAAAATGTTGAAATAGTCCTTTAAGTTTTGTGTGGTTTTTTTTTTCTTGTCGTTTTTTCCATCTTTTTATTTTCTCCATGTCATCTTTCTCCTACTGTACCACTCCGTCCTTATGATAAATGTGTCTTTTTAAGGATGACACATTATTTATGTGAGATACGTTCCTGGAAGACTACTCCATAAAACCAATAACAAACTATAAATCATAAGAAGCGCAATAATGTAGCTGCCATGGTGATGAAAGCTGGTAGTGTTGGAACGTGTTGAGTGTGTTGAAAGAATTAACGATCCTCTTTAATACTAATAAGAGGTCAGGGTTTGGTGTGAAGCAACACATTTGTAGCTTGGAGATTTTCAGCCCTTGTTATACAGAGAAATATCAGACTGTACAGAACTATACTTGGGACTCAACCCAATAAACATCAAATTTAGTGATTGACATGTTAAGACCATTACGATTCAAATTAAACAAAAACTTGAGTTTCGTTTCCAGGGTCTAGATAGTGTAGGGCAACTGAAAATTGATGTCTTGCCATAAAACACGAAATTGTCCATTGTCGGATCCGGCCCAAAACTTCGAGGTTGGATGTGAGTCCCACACTGAAAGCGTTCATATGACAAATTAAATTACAGTGATAGCGCCACCTTCTGGCAACAGGAAGTAAGCCTGAGGTGGCCAGTATACATTTTCATTCGTATTATAATATTATTTGCATAAAGTGAATTTTATGCTTTCGTTTCTTCATGAAATGTGCGTCAGGTATGAATCAATGCTCTTTGCAGCTTTCATTTTTGTTATTTATGATTGCGAGCATGCAGCTGCAGATCGGGCAGACCTGGTCATGAATCTCATCATTCCAATAGTAATACACATTTCTCGGGTGGGAGTTTGCAAACTCTTTTAGTACAGCTCAAAGGCTAAAGTGAATAATTCAACTTTTAAAGGTTGTAAATAACATCTTTCCAAATCAATTAATGATCCCTAGGGTTTGGAGATTTAGAATAAGCCGTATGTGATGTACTTAAATCTTGAATCCTCAAACTGTTTGTTTCCAGTTTTAGATTTTTAAAAATCCCCCTCTTTAAGAGAATGCTGTATTGATACTTTGTTTTGATATTCCAGAAATGATTTGTGGACTGAGCTTAGCCCAACTTTCCACTTGCTTATAATGAGGGATAATGACTGGAAAAACTTTCTAGTTTGATGAAATGGAACTGCTTTATTTGAGCATTTTTAAATTACATATTATAATTTATAAACCCAATAAAAACAACTGCTTCCGCTGCAAGGTTTCCATTCAACAATCTCACTATGTAGATGCTCAAACATACTTCTGTTCTAGACGTAGAACTGAATTCATTGAGGTAAGACCTTGCTGATGTGCAGGGCTCCCTTTCATCTCCATAACAGGGTAGTTTAGTATAAATGCATGTTTATAAAACTATTATTATTCCACTCCCTTCATAAGAACAGGATGCTTTTCGAGCACTTACATTGCTTTGCTGTACGAGCCTGTGATCTTCCTACAGGTGAGACCACTTCCTCCACACTCTCCACACTTATCCACTCTCTTGTTGGATCCAATCACCTGGTCGCAGCCCGCCTTCACACACTGGCCTTGGACACACACCGATGTGGTGTCCGCTCCGCAAGTTGTGCCGTCAATCACCTGCAGGGACACAACAAGAGGATGATATTGATGCTTCATCGCAAATGTTGGGTAACAGCAAGATTCAAATGTATCTTGCAGATTTTTAAATGATAGCTTGAATTTTAATATGGTGAAGCTCATAATAAACGTTCAGAATCAGAGATGTGAATCTGAAGGTCCACCTTTTAGCTGTTTCTTGAGTATTTATTAGCAAATTTTGGCAATGGCTTGTAATTCAGTTTACCAGATACAACTTGTAGTCCAGAAAATATCATAAGGTGGTCTATCGCTCAAATATTTAGTATTTAAGGGTATTTTCTGTTCTAACTATCCAAATATAACAAAAAAAAAATCCATTTCAATACCTTTGATTCAAACACCTTGAATTCGCTGCTGCCCCTGGCCCTGCAGAACAGCTTACACCTGTCTCTTGGAGAAACACCCGCATATTTTGGTATCCACTGTTTTATGTTGCCGCTGTAGTCCAAATAGTTGAAACTGTTGTACTTCTCACACTGCTCCTCTCGGAAACTCTTTCCTACAGGCAAAACATGAGGTCACTTTGATGACAGAACACATCCAAAGCATCAAAATATGTTGAATACGTCGACATTCATGGTGTCTATTACAATGATGCTGGCCATAAAAAAAAAAACTCCACATGGTCATGTGGCTGATTAATCATGAGACAGACGTTTTTAAAATCTAATTTTGAAAAAAACTGATCATGTATGTGTTTTTTCAGGGAATAACACGACAGACTCTTGGCTTCTCAGGTCTACTTTTTGTGAAAATAAACTGACTTGGATTGACCTTTGCACTGGTGGGCAGACAAAAAAGGAATTTAAAGCTGATGGAGAAATCTGGAAGACTAAAAGAACTGTGACTGTAGAATTAAAATACAAGCGTCACGTGCTCCGCATTAAAAAAATATTGTCATGGTTTTCTGCTCTGTTGCTTTTGCAGTTGAATTATTGGCTTATTGGTTAAGGTTGTGTTTCCTGTTTGGTTTAATTCTTTGTTATTTCAAATCACAGTAATTGCGCTCAGAATCCTTGTGTTTTCTGTATTTTGGTCATTTTCTTATCTTCATTTAACAAATAAAGTACTTTTAATGTGTGGTCTCCAACGAAGTGAATGGGTAAGAGATTGTCAAAACATTTCCTTTTCATGAAATGTAATGAAATTTGAACGATAATGAAGCGTCCACACGTCTTTGTGCGCCAAACTTAGTTTACAACTTAATCTCAGAAATGTATGCATTTGTGTCCACTCAACTTGTTAGTATTGCTGACTTATTACATTCTAAGTCCCGTTAGAAAGGACGCAGAAATCTCAATGGGAAATAAAGTACTCTGCCTTCATTGTCAAACGATTTTTTTCATTTAATATTATTCACTCTGATGGGATATTAAGAATAATAATAATGATATTGAGGATGTGCTCTAGAGTCTAGAGGATCTGAATCTGTTGTCTGCATTTAGGTCCTTTATCCGATTTGTGCTAATTTCCTCACCGGAGTGTGAAGCCCTTTTGCTTATTGCTTAATCTCACCTTCGTTGTTTTCACAAGGCTGCGTGTTGCAGGACTGATACCGAACCCGCTGTCCTTCGCAGTACTTCCCTCCGTTCTGAGGGACAGGATCGGCGCACTCCCTGTAGGAGAACTCCACCCCTCCACCACAAGTTCTGGAGCATTGCCGCCAGGGTCCCCATGAGCTCCAGCCGCCATCCACAGCCACCTGTGGTCAAACAACGGAAGAAAAAGGAGCAAAGGCAGTTTGAGCAGTTGGTTAGAGCTCAGTGCCAAAGGCAATCTCAGCTGTGTAGCACTAAACCACAGTCTGGGCTTCTGGGTTTGTGGCCGCACAGTTTGTTGGCGTGCCGCAGCTTCAGGCTAAATCTGTGTTGAAGTTCGGCACACGCCTGCTGTCTGCCTCTACCCACATTCCTGCCACATGTGTCAATCAACACGAGTGGAACCTGCCATGCTGCATTTTTTCTAAGGCAAAATTGTGAGCTTGTGTGTGTCTGTGCTTGCTAACGTGGGTGTGCTTTCCAACAGTTTTATGATTTTGGACCAGCAAACATCAGCGCTGCCAGCACGTCTGGGTTCATAAGCAGATGTGTGATCATAACACGAGGAGAAGATATTAAGGCAGGCCGAGCTAAAATGAAAACCCGAGGAGAATAAATGTTCTTTAAGGAAATACAGAAAGGCTTCTTACAGCTTGGTTAGAACTCAGAGTCTAACAGTGCCGTAATCCTTCCTTTCAGCCTGTACCTTTCATTCATATATTTCTGCTTCAAGCTGCGAGCTTTTCTGAAAGTGTTCTGCAAGTTCTCCCTGTGTTTAAGGGGGTTCCCTCCTGCTACCCCGGCTTCCTCCCACAACCCAAAAACATGGAGTGTTGCCCGTAGTTGTGAATTGTTGTCTTCCTCTATCGGTCGGCCCTGTGTGGATCAGGCGATTTGTCCAGGGTGTGCACTGCCTCAGCTGGGATGGGCTCCAGCCCCAATGACCCTGAGCACGATAAGTAGTTGAAGAAAATAGATGAATGTTGCCTCCCCACTCCCTTCTGCTACCTATTTAAAATGACGATTCTTGAAGCTGAGAAGTGTACATCGTTCAAAACTCAACTTCATGGCCATTTTGAGTTTGAGAACTCACACTATCTACAATTGAGGAGCAATTTTTTTGGTCTAAATAGCAAGATTTGGTATGGAAGTATATGATTTAACACAAAGTTTTTCTCTTTTTATGACAGTTTAGGGGTAGAACCAAAACTAGGCAAATTTGGCTTATGAGTTAGCCACTGTATGTTACTCTGTCTTTGTTTGGGTGCTGCAGTTAACGGCAGTTTTGGTGCTGTAACCTGCAGAGGTTAACCTGCAGGTTAAGGTTAACCTCTGCAGTTAACCTGCAGGTTAACCTGCAGAGGTTAACCTGCAGGTTAATCTGAAGAGGTTAACCTGCAGGTTAATCTGAAGAGGTTCCTGTTTGAGTGAACTTGAAGATAAGTTACAGGCCATAAAACCAAAGAACTGCGCAAAAAATGTTCTTATGCCAAACTGTATAATCTGATGCTAAAGGAACTTCAGCGAAACTGTAACACATTCAAATCAACTACAGGATAATGGGGCACTAAACTATTTAGATCTAAGTCTTTAAAAGTAATATAGTCTGTTTTATAGACATGAGCCACATTTTTTCCAACAGAGGAATCATTCCTACCAGCGGTTGCATCACATCCGTGGTTGACATGCACTCTCCGTGGAGGCAGGTCCAGTTGAGGTTACAGGGCGTTCCATCAGCCCAGGGCAAACTGCCGTTCCTGGAGGAGCACTGCGTCGTGCCGTCCTCCTGACACCACAGCTGGCTGCAAATATCACTCTCCGTGGTGTTGGGGCAGTGGACAAACTCCTCTCCAAAAATCTGCTGGCATTGCTGGTCCAGGCTGTATTTGGTGCCTGGCAGTTCTCTCGGTAGGGTCATGGTGTTCTCTGGGACGTCCAGCAGGCAGTCCCCTGTGGACCACGATAAAAAGAAAAGCTTGTATGAGGCTGATTTTATTGCTCTTTGTTGAGATTGTGAACACTGACTATTCCAATCGTGTTTGTGAGTGAGCGTGGCATGACAGCAGCAGAAAAATATTCAGGGCAAGTTGTGTCCTGACTGTAAAAAGGCTTAAGTTGTAAGAAATCCAGTGTTTCATGTGGAGCCTCCTGCTCTGAATCAGCCCAACTGACAGCGACTCTTAATCTGAATTTATTCATTGCTCCTCTAATTAGTATTTATTGCATTCAATAAGATGTGTATCTGTTGATGTCAGTGATGTCACTGCTTTGGAATGAACATTGGCCATGTGAGTTTTTGTTGGAGGCCTTTTCCAACTGATAAAGAACAAATTTAGCTGACACCAGCTGCTACTTTTGGCTGGAGCTGAGACGGACAGGGAGAAGTCCATCGTATGTCTCAGTGGAAAAGAAGGTTCACGGACATGACCGGCGAGGATACCAACAATACAAAATGAGATGGAGAGAGGTGAGAGGAGAAGGAGGTGGGGAGGGTGAAGAGAGGAGAAGATGTGGAGGGCAATATAAACTATTTCTACAACCCATAATTTAGGAGAAGAGGCACGCTTAAGCAGGAAAGCCACAGATGGAATGCGAGAGGAAAGAGAGCCTCTGAATCAGCCCTAATAACAGAACCACGGTGTCATGGCAGAAGGTCTGGTTTTGATTTACTCATCATGTAATATTTAACACTCAGGAGCAAGAATCTGAAATATTTCCTACCGTGTCCATTGTCAAAGAACTCCGTGATGTAGAGGGCGCTGCAGGGCGACCACGGCGCGCTCTTGTTGAGGCTGACGAACAGAGGGGCCATTAAGTATTGTCCTCCCAGAGCTCCAATCAACTGCTCACAGGTCTTGGAGTCATCGTGAGGCATGCTCAACACATGACCTGCAGTGGCAAAGGATGCAACGTGACACAGTTTCCCAAGTACACAAATGTGCGGTTGTGAATGACTAAGAAAGACAAACATAGCAGTTGTTAATAAATATGAGCTAACCGAGCTCATGTGCAGCTGTGAAGGAAGCCTGCAGCCCGTTGTCCTCGATCACCGAGCAGCTTCTCTTGGGATCGCACATCGTCCCAACGTCGGCTACGCCCAATGTGTCACAGCTATTCTGTCCACAGATGTCCTGAAATACAAAAGAAAAAAGAAGCAGCCATGAGACCGGAGCACTGAGGTCATGATGAGGTGACGATACCATCACTGAGAACTAGTTCTATATTAAAGAGCAAAGAAAAAGGACGAAATCTAGTCTTAAATTTCACCTATTCATTTCCGTGCAAGCCAATTCTTTTCATTATTAGCATTTCTTCTTAACTTAGTTGCATTATGTCTCATATTTGCGAACTTAAAATGCAAAAACACCAACGTGTGTTGATTTTTTCCCCATCTATCCTCATTACATATCCTCATGAAAAACTTTTTTTCCCAATGGTGACCTGGCCTTAATTCAGCTTTGGATAGAGTCACAATCTCCTAATTAGGCTGTACTAAGACAATTTGTGCAGTAAGTTTAAATATTCAATGTTAAATATATGATTAATATTGATGGGTTCATTTGAAAGATGTGGTATTTTCTTTGAGAGGAAGTGACTGATTTCATAGAAACGACTGACAGAAAGCATCATATCGTAAAAAACGTTACTCAGATAGTAAATATAGTAAGGGAATGGGTGGCCCTGAGCGAGTGTTATACTAATCACGTGGGATGGCGAACTTTCATCATCTATTTATGTCCGGTTGTGTTTATTACATTTTTAATTAATCAGAAATGTCTGTCAGTGTTTCCATCATAAAACAGGGTTAATAAATATTGTCAGCATGCAGCTGTCCAGAGTTGGGATGTGGGAAAATGAGCAGTTTGGTGGAGCAGGAATCTTTCCCTGCTTGAGAAGAGACCTGGAGATGGAGATGGATGCGCCCGTGGCCTCGCCACAGCGTCCCAAAAAAACCACAAGGCAGAACCCTCAGTTATTTGAAACACATCTGGTCTTGGAGCTGCCGCTTGAACACCTTGTTCCACAAGTTGCATCCATCACCCTCGTAACCAGATGCATGATGACTGGGATGGTGCGGATAGCGAGGAACAGCAGAAGAGAACAGTGGTTCCGTTGCATGCAACGGACTGTGAGTCTTCGGTGCCACAACCGCCGATTGTAGCAGCAGCCTTCGCTCATGCCTGCATACATTTCCAGCCCCGACACAGCCACACACTCAAACCCTGACCATTAAGAGCACCTTAATGGTGTCTGGGGTGATTTGTGACGGTACTAAAGTTAGCTCATCCATGAGAAACCTTCCGTCCTCTATATTTCAAAGCATATCTCCGCAGACATGGAAAAACAAACAGGACGCGGGCCAGAGGGAGCGATGGCTTCCCAGCTTGCAAGCCTCTTCTACAAACTCAGCCCTAGACTGCAGAATCCCACATGTTCTATTCATCATTTGGCTGAACGAGGCTCATATTTACGTCAAAGGCTCAGCAGTTGGATAAATCCTAAAATCAAACGGCAGTCTGGGAAAGAAGCAATAGAGTGTAAACTACATTCTAACACCTTGTCAACAGGCACCAACCCAACCCGAACCCTGAGGATTAGTGAGTTTATTCTTCCATAAAGAACAATTTGTTATTTGTCTGTGACGTTCCGTCTGCTTGGAAAAGATTAAAACTCTTACATCCTGAGGATTTTACTCCTATAAAGGTTCTCCTTAACCTCACCTTATTTCATCTCTTCATTAATCTCACTTACGTGTCTCTGGCTTGTTCAAAAGAGGAAAGTATCTGAACTGTTCCATAGCACTGAGGTCCACTTTGAACACAGTTGGCCCCCGAAATTAGTCTGTGGTACTGTGATGCATTTTGGTTTCAAGTAATTGTGATGTGGTTGAGTCTGCAGCCTGTGAAACCACATTATGAACCGCAGCTGGACTGAACTCAACCAGGGTTAAGTCACTCATCTTTGCAGAGTTATTGTGTTCTGACTGGATAATAAAAAGTAGCAGTCTATCAGGACTGAGCCGAATGTCTGGTCCAATGATGCGTTTTAAAGTACTCATAACATTGTTGGATTTATTTTGTGCCCTGAACAGTCTGTGCTCTATAACAGTGATCCATGATTTGTATGTGTTCTGAAACAACAATGAGTTGTAAGTGTTAGGATGTTTACACCGCCGTTTCGGAGCTGCATGAAGCTCGTTTGGCTCTTCAAAGCTTGGGGGCAAAGCTCCTCAACAGCTTGAAAAACAAATCTGGTTGTCATATTGTAGGTTGTGGCATTTAACTAGTTCAGTATCCAGAGTTAATGAGCACTGGCACATCTAATTTCTCTTCACATGAGAAACCCACTTCTTCATAGGTACCACCACCTCCCCAGTGAGTCTAGTTGCCTCTGAGTACCTGAACAACTCATTTCCGGTTGAATTTCAGAAACCACACAACTAGTTTAATGCTATGGAAAGACTACATCTATTGTTTAAGTGGATACAAATTCGGAGAAAATGGAAAAAACAGAGGAATAATTATAAATAAAAATCATATTCCTGTTTTAGGTGCTGCTGCTGATGCACCTGTGCCACGAATAGCATCAGTGTGAAGGAGGTAGAGGCTCTCGGTTCTTGAACAAGAACCACAGAGGACACCCCTATCACATATGAAAATACATTTTATATGGGATATATTACTGAGATGTGTGTAAAAATATATATAAATCCATGAAACGTGCATTGATCATGCCATGTAAATGATTAATTACAGCGCCTGCAACGTTTTGGTCCATTTCAGGCACTGGTTAAGGCTAATGTGTGTGAAAATGCAAGCTTTAACATTTGGTCATTCTATACAGAGATTTCCAGTGAAAAATATTTCTCGTTGTTATGAATATTTCGGAAACATGGATTAAGGCCAAAAAAAATCACCTGCAGTTAGCATTTTCATTAATACAGCTTTAAATTGTGATTGATTGACAAAAAAGTTGTAAAATGAAGCAATTTCTCTAGAGGTTTTTTTTTTTTTTTGTCCGGTATAACAAGGGATACTGATGCCCATTTTAATTGGATATTGGGTGTTCCTCAAGGATCACAAATGAGCTACATACTCGTTTGCATTTTACAAACATTTTAATCTTGACAAAGTTCTCTGATGAAGTTTTAAAACATTATATGCAGATGATACATGTAATACTGCAGAGACCCCAAAGAGCCAGTGTGTAGTCGTGTAAGGAATCTCGACCAGGTAGGTACTTGCAACTCACCTCTCTGGTGAAGAGCATAGCGGTGTCATAGTGCGCCGGATGCCTCTGGCTTGATGGGTTGAAGAACTGCTGCCAGGAGCAAAAGTTCCTCAGAGCCACGCCACCGTTGCTGGAGATCTCCGGTCCAACCTCCTCGTCCTCCACCACCAACATCTTCACCAGTACCACGTTTACTGAGTTCTTTATGCTGGGGTGCTTGTAAAGCTGAGCAGCCATGGACATCAGGGTCAGAATGTAGTGCTGTGGTGGAGGAAAGAGGTTCATTTTAAATCCTCAAACTCAGCCATACTGGACTATGGCTGAAAAGAAGTCAAATCGGTGAAAAGACAAGCTACCACGGCGTTATACTTGTACACGTACAAGCGATAGACTGCATTTTTGTGGTAGATGTTGATATTTGAGTTACAGTGATGGCAACACACACAACTGATATGTCTTGTTATTTACTCACTAATATAGTGTAAGCTAAAATCAGACGATATATTCTATTTTTATTGAAGATCTGATCGACTCTATTCATCCCAAAAGCGAATACACATAATTAGTTTTGTTATCACATGAATTGGCTAATGCAAATACAAAACCCCCATCAAAATGTCTTAGGTCTTAGTTTGTCATATCCTAGTTGTGTTTTTATCACTCACAATTACAAATTTCTGTTCTCTCTCGGCAGTAATTATACATATTTGGCTCTTTATATTCATATCTGTGTTGCCATCTACAATATTTATCCCTTTTTGCAGAGAAATCCTGTCCTCTAAGATATCGGACTTAATAAGAATATTAATTATTATTATATTATTATTATTAACAGTTTGCTGGTTATCATGGACTGGATCACCAGATTTTCTACTCTAAATACGGTGAAATATTTCTCTAGAATTGATTATGAGCTTTAAAAAAACCCTCACATGTATTTTGAGGGTTCCACTTTAAAAGGATCCACTTTCTGGACATTATTTAAACCTAATTTTCTTTCCAAAAAGACAAATTCAGTAAAACTTCAAATCTATCAACTATAAATCTCCGCCTCCTCGCTTTCCTTCACTATTCATGTTTGTGTCAGGGGAGGTGGGGCTGTCAAGAGTCTTTTCCACAATGCTGTCCTGGTAAGCTGTAGTGGAGAACGGGTAAGTCACCATGAATGCGGGGGATTGTGTCACAGTGTGCCATAAGGTCTGGCTGAAATAGCTTTTACTGGAGTGGTATGATATTCCTGCATAAAGATTTTTTCCACATGTTATACACACTCACACACGAGAGCTTAAAGTTGAATTTTGCCCTTGCTCAAATAATGGCAGGGTAATATAGATGAAATTATAAATAAGCCGTTGTGAATTGTGATGAAAAGCTTAAACCCGATTTATAAGCCTAACCTGACCCTGTGTCTGGTTGTTTTGACTTAACCTACTCAAAGTGGGATAAGGCAGATGTTTTGGCTGTGGGGAGGCTTGTTAAGTACAAACATACAAGAATTTGGCCGGTCCTCAAGGACTGCTCTTCCTTCTTTTTAATAGTGGCTCCAGACTGAATAACTGATTTCAGGTTCTTTGTTCCATACGATCCATACATTTATGTGAAATCAAGATATTGTCTTTTTTATGTGACATAGAGTGGGTAATTATCCGTTAAAAGAATTCATGAAAGAGACAGATGGATGATAGATAAGGCTTGTGATTCTTTCCTGGATGATGCTGAGGCTATGCTGCCAAATCATGACCAACTCCTGAGGAATGCGCTTCAGCATTGCTAGCGTTTCTGATGCCTGACCTCTTACTCAGTCTGTGGAAAACAGGGAGCCCACCAACTTCCTCTCCTAGCTCAGTCATTGCCAAGACATGTTTTATGAAGCAGCACAGAAAAGCAAATCCCTGCCACTATACAGCCTGGGCTCCCTTGAAGCAGAATGTGGAAAAAACATAAGGATGACGTCTTCAGAAGATTGTTTATCTCATTAAACTCTGATCTGTTTACGTTCATGTGGATGGTGTGTGAAGGAAAGAATGAGTTCATTGTGTCTGACCTTTATTTCATCTCCATAGAACTGGGTCATGCTTGAGTCTGCTACCACCAGGGTCTCTATGAAGCGTGGCGCGGAAACAAAGCGTCTCCTGCGTGGTTCCCTCTGTGCGTCACTCGGGCCGTGCGTAAAAGTTTCCTCATTCTGCCTCTCTGCTCGGCTCTCCGCCGCCGCGTGATCAAACAGGAGGGGAACACCGGGGCTTTTAGTGAACGTCCTCCTCTTGATGACATGCAGCTGCTCTGCTGAGTCCGGCCCCGAGCCCCCACGAAGTTTGGGCTCAATTAAATATTCTTTCCCCTCCGTGATGAAGGAGCCAAAGATACCGGAGCACAAGCTGACAGACACCAGGGAGTTCTGATCCTGGTCTACGTTACCTGAGTAAAAGCAGCTCCTTAGCCGTCCTTCACTCCCCTCTGTCTGGTTAATCAACTTCTGGAGACCCTGAACACCTGAAGCGCTGCGTAAAGCGCGCACATCTCTGGCTCGGATGTGCTCTATGGTGAAGGAGGGCGCGATGAAGCTGGTGTCTGGGATGAGGTTTAAAGTCATGTCCCTGCCAAATGCGCTCAGTATGAACCTCGGCTGCTCCTCGCTTCTTTTCCGTAGACGCACGCCGGTTCTTCCATGTATCCGCACAGGTACAACATCCTCTGCTTCGAGTGGAGCGGGAAGTGAAGCGCTCATTACGCACAGTAGCAAAACGACCAGAAGCATGATGGAACACATCTTCTGCAATGAGAATTGCACTCAGGCGCGGTAAAAAAAAATTAAAAATAAAAGAAGTAAACACAATATATATCTGGTGTGTGGCGCGTCTTTTAAAAATGAAGGTGTGGAGAAATCTTTTCAAATTAAAAGTGCTGTATAGCCAGTCTTGGTCGAAGCGTGTCTGATGTTTAACTTCAGTTTATCATTCCCAAAACCAAGCGCAGTCTTGTTGTGCAACTCACCAGCACCACTGCAGTCTGGACACATCGGTGGTATTTATACGTTCCGCTCTTCCCCGGACACGAGGGGGTTTATTTTTGATATCCTCTGTTGCTGGAAATTCTCCTCCCACTCGTACTTCATGAGATACTCGCGAATAAATCGGATCCAATGAGAATAGGCGGACACTCCCCCTTCTGAAATAGCTTGACAACCGCGCTCCTATTATTAACCCAGCGTGCTGTATGGACATCTATACTACGCATAGCTGGAAGTCCTCTACGCCACTTATTTTGGAGCAGTCTGTGAGTGACAGGCCCCCACAGAGCGCGGAACCCCCCAAGAGGCAGATCTGCTGTATCCACGCACAAAAGACCACCCCTGGACAGAGAAAGAATGTGTGTTCTTGAAGCTGACCTCCACCTTCATCACTGATAAATGTTTTATCATGCATTATCATCCATCATCTGCCATGTTTTCGTGCAATAATAAGATAAAGCATGTATTTCTTTGTTCAAAAAAACAACAATACGTTCACTATGGCTTTACCTGCGCAAATACATTTGTAATATCTATTAAAATAGCTAAAAACACACAATATTTTTAACCCAATCAAACCAAGACACAATAATGGGGAACATAAAGGCAAAACGACCATATTGAACGTATTGAACACATCTCTAGTGTAAATCTGGAATGCTGGTTATTATCAGAGTACTGTAGCGTTATTAATATGTTATATCAGGGTTTTATGGTAATCCTCTACTCATTCAAAAATGTATTGGCTTATTTTTTCCTCATTAACACAGATTTCTTTTTTTTAAATCTGAAATTCCACAAGATCGATCAAAATTATAAGTTTGCTGAGGTTTTACCACATGAAAAAACATTGTTTTGCAAGAAACATAATGATGTTTTCCTAATTTGTTAAATATGTGGTAAGAATATGGGATGTGACATATGTTGCTATAGTATTGGGATTGGTAAATGGACTGAAACTTTCCTGGAGTAAAAACCAAAAAAAAATCTTAAAACAAGCAAATTAGCATATCATCTCAACCGAGAATAAATCAGTATATAGAACATTCCATAGCATTTAATCCGTTTGTGACACTTGTGCAGTTTATAATGGGTTAACTAAAAGCGTATGCAGATGTCTTTCCTACATCTCAGCAGCTTAATTTTTTTTCGCAATTCTAAACTGGGCTTTTTCTAAAACACTTTAGTTGTTTTACATAACCGAACCCATGTCCCACCAGGCTACATTGAAATCACTTTATTATAACTCTTTGCCAACAGAGTTCCAGCAGCAACCCAAAAAGGTTTTTAGAAAACCCCCCCAAAAAAAGAAATAAGGACGGGGCTGCAGTTTACCCTACTCACCTGTAGGTGTCGTTAGAGTATAATAAACGTCTTCAGGGCACCTGGAGGCGCTGAGGCTCCGTTGGACCTCATGTGCTAACAGGTGTCGCTCTCTGCTCGCATTTAGTTTTGAGATTGTGTAGACAATCAATGTAGAATTAATAAATGCAGTCTATCTACCAGTAGGTAGATGGATGGATGGATAGATGGATAGATAGATAGATAGATAGATAGATAGATAGATAGATAGATAGATAGATAGATAGATAGATAGATAGATAGATAGATAGATAGATAGATAGACAGACAGACAGACAGACAGACAGACAGACAGATAGATAGATAGATAGATAGAAGCAAAGACTATGTTTAATTGATATGATACTGTGGATGTTCGGTTTTAAAGTTAGTATCAAAGAGCAAATGAATTCATTCAGTGTCTCTGTGCGTCAATCGTTGCACACGTTTGTGGCCTGAAGGTCCACTTTGCAGTAAGTCTGGGCGGTGTGTGTGGATGGGAGTGTGTTAGTAGGGCGGGGGTCGCTGTCACACATGTTGTTCAGCAACAATAATATTTGGAGAGCTACAAGTGGCTGCGGTCTGCAGACCAGCACTGAAACGCATGACCAATGAGCTCTCACTTGCGCACGTTCCGAGATTTGGCATGACAGCGTTGCGCGGTGTTTAAGCGCAACTTAAAAGCTCAGCCGCTCAGAGAAGTTGATGGCCAGAGTGGAAACGGTGCAAGATGGGAGTGAAGCTGGGAGGCAGCGCAGGAGCTTAGTTTTCTGAGGAGGCACACACAGCGCTCCTTGCCTTTACGCATAACTTCAACACTGCCTGCAACAGAATCCCACCGTGGACATTTCCCTTTAAGCAAAGATGGCTATTCTCATTAGTTCTTTGATTATTTTCACTAAGTTCATACTTTATTTGAAACTAACATATTGCATGGAGGTAGATTTATGCATACCTGTCCGCGTGGATCACCAGAAGCATTTGCACCGGCGCGCGGATCAAATGAATGAAAAGCATGTTGTTTTTAGACTAACTGCATTCAAACATGAATTTTACCTCCACCTCACGCCGGATTCCAGTTTTACTGCACCCAGCATCTTGCAGCCAGAGAGCAGCAACTCAGCATCCAACGGCTCTGCAATCTCTGACTTCAGAGAATGTTTCTTTTCCGGTGATGTCAACGCAGACCCGGACTCCTTCGCTGCGCTCAGCCTGTGTGCAGGTCTCCGAGGGGGCTTCTCTTATGACGGCATGGAGTACTTCATCAGCCAGACCAGGACTGAAGACGCAGCAACAACATCTGGATATGGCAACTCTTTCTATGGGACGCATGTTATCCGCCGCCGGAGACTTCCTGCGCACCTGGGCGACAACTTCACCACCAGGTGTGGAGTTACACCTGACAGCAACTTCAGTGTTTCGCTGGAGAAATACAAGCACATGAAGGACTTGGACACAGATGGCTTAACTGACATTGTGCTGAAAACCTTGGGCAGGTCAAAGAGGTTTGCCTCCGTTCCCAGATTTGTGGAGGTGCTGGTGGTGGCAGATGAATCTATGGCTAAATTTCACGGCGATGACCTGAAGCATTACCTCCTGACCCTGATGTCAGTAGCAGCCAGACTTTACAAGCATCCCAGCATTCTTAACGCTATAAACATTGTGGTGGTGGGCTTCATGGTGATAAATGAAGCTGACAAGGGACCCAAGGTTTCCAGTAATGCAGCCCTGACTCTGCGCAACTTCTGCTCCTGGCAGAAGAAGATGAATAAACACGGCGACAAGCACCCAGAGTATTGGGACACTGCCATACTCTTCACCAGACAGGTAAGAATGGGAGGAGGAGTTTGTGGTATCAACACCAACTTTGATAATAGTTGAACAAGAAATAGTCTTAGTTAACTTTTGTAAGGATGAGAGCTGATGAGAATATAGGACAGTGTGTGTCATCATATGTCTCTATGCTGACCTAGTAATGTTGTAAAAGGTCATTGATACACAAATTTAAAGACAGATATTGATTCATACCAAACTTTTCATCCATAAACAAGAATGGGATAGTTGCAGCCCCACTGACTGCAATCTCTGTACTATGACCCTTAGTTTTACTCTCCCCCTCCCCCTAAAGCTGCACTCTGGCCTTCACCCTAACCATAAGCGTAAGGGTCGTGAGTCAGTCAGTCAGACAGCTATTCCCATAATCTGCAGTTACACACTCTCTGAATCCTTATACAAACGAGAAGGAGCAGTACCACTGAAAATGGTTGGGGCAGTAGAGCTATAATTTGCGCAAGACATGAAGAAGACATTTGTTCCGAAACAAGATTTTCTGTCCAGAGGTCGCAGTGTATTGGATTACCTCACATATTACTGCCAAGTCCCTTAGTGCCTCAACCTTTACAGGTTGTATTTATTAGATTCACTATCACAGCTTCAGCTACACCTAAGAAATAAAAGGTGACATTTAATTAACTTGATTATGTCCTACAAAAGTCTTACAAAAGTAGGTTGAATAAATAGGGATTGGATAAGAAAAGTGAATATAGGTAAATGCTCTTAAGCAAGGGGTAAGTATAAGTGGTGTATAATGCCGTTATGACGGAGTAAACAAACAAAAGTTATCGTTCATTCGCTTAACACAAATAAAGTTGCATGTACTCAACACAGTTATGTAATCCCAAAACTTTTTACTATTACATGAATGCAGTTAATGTTCCCCTATTTCAACAGTCAGCATAAAAAGGTCATGTACTGCAAACATCCAGTCTTCCATTCTAAGAATGAACAATTGCCTTTTTCACTGTTGTGCAAACTCTGACTCTTCACTGCCCTCTTGTGGATATATCGATGCCAACGTAAAGGAGAGCATTGAAGTATGTGGGCAGTGAGTGATCCATCATTTTGGGACGACATGTTTACTGTCATACTTGTGAACACAGAGTGTGTGTCGGTGCGGCCCGATGACTGCACAAGTCTGCAAATTGCCTTCCTTTAATTCAGTGAGTCACTGGAATAGAGGATTTGTGTCATTTCTTTCCACGATAGACCTCAACTCCACGTGTCTATACAGAATAAGAGTTGGGTTACAATCTGGCGAACATGAGGCAACTTTATATTAATCAGAAAATTGTGTAAGAATCCCATTAGAATCAGAACTCCTTCTTGGTTCATTCAAACTGATAAGAGCTGACACGATGTAAAGCTTCCAGTCTGATCACAGCTGTCAGATAATCCCATGAGGCCAACTAGTCAACCTTTCTCCACAGCCTCTAACTTCTCTCCGTCTCCCACTCTCTGATGTCTGCTCGCTGGTGCCTGCTTTCCATTAAGTCCAAATTAGCTCTGGCTGACTGTCTGATAGTCTTCACTGCATAGCAACATAGTAAAGATTCCCTTATTCACACTGAGGATAATATACATAGGAAGGTCCAGTTTGGCCTGGTGTCGTTGTTTCTGTAGGACACAAAGAGTACAGCTGCCGCAGTAGGAAAAAACTTATAAGGTTATAGAGCGAATGTTGTGGAATACACATGGCTGGCAGAGGGTGCCTGCTGGACGTCAGTATAAAACTGGGCTAATAAGTTCACCATGGGTCATCTCTGTTTTGAACACTACACAAGTCCAGGAAAGTAATTTTGATGTAAGATAATGACATCATCCTTACCAGAAATGTTGAAGCTGTGGAAAAAATAGGTTTCAGACACAAAGAAACATCTCCAGTTAGCCTTGAGACGGATGAAAGTTAAATCTAGTCGATAATTCTTTGTTCAAAAGTCTCATAACCCTCCATGAAATATTGAAAAAAATCCCACCAGAAGTCAAGTCTAGACTCTAGACTCAGGCTCATCGTTTAATATTGAGCCATAGTGAGGCTTTGAGCTAAATGCTAATCCTTTTCAAACAGAGTCCAGTCCCTTTCCAAGGGCATTCTTAGGCCACATTCCTCCGCATGGCAGGGAGGTACCCCGAGGCTTGTGGAAGAGATGCTCTGGTCTTTAATTAACCTCCAGTGGGAACACATCTGTACCAGTATTAGCGCACTCACAGTGTTCAACTATATTTTATTTGGTTATCTTGACGGTTCACATTAATAATTGGATGTAACTTTTGACTAACTCTGATACGAATGCAAACGTCCTCCCCAATGTATGGCATGCACCAGTCGTCTGTGTTTCCACATTCAAAAGAACATCAAACACATTTGTGAGACAACCTATGTTAATCAAACTGACATGGATGTGCAAACAGCGAATCCAGGCATTATATTTTATTCTGGATGACAGCAAACACTTTGTTATTGTTCGGGTCAGTTTCAGTCTTCACTGTTGTTATCATCTCTCCTCTCTGGTCATTTTGTTTTGGCCGACTGCTAGCAATGGCTGATGATGGCGGTGCTTCGCATGTGCATGGATGCAAAAGCCCTCATGAAATCTGATCTGACGGTTCTCATTCATGTGGCTTCAGTTTATACTCCGCGTTCATTTCATAAATAATTGTAAATCGTGTCGGAGAGCTTACAAATATGGACTCAGCTGTCTGAAAATTCAATCCCTTAGCAAGAAATGAGTCCCACAATCTACAATTGTCACCCCGGCCCAGCGTGCCGTGTGGGGCAGACCTGTTTCCCCGGGTCCGACCTCAAACGTGCTAACTTGACATAAATTGGAAGTTCATATGTTGAGTTCTGGCCATTAGGTTGATTGTTATGGGGAAAGTACTGGTGTTGAAACGGAACTTTGACAAAGTACAAATTGTGAGAATTAAAATAGTTATTGACTGCGTCTTTGAGCTCTACTCTTTTTATTTGACTGGTTGTAAAATATTAAAACAAAGGATGCAGTATTAAGGCTTCAAACATTTGATGACCTTGTTTTCTTATATTTCAGAATAGTACATCTTGGTTTATGTCGACCACAGTGGTGGACTCAATGAAAGACGATACCATTCTTTGACTATGGTGCTAGCTGGCTAAAAAGTGAATCCCAGGTTTGTTACACAGAGACTTCAGCCAACAAGCAGAAATTGAGTCATAGCACATGTGATAGTGGGAAAGACACTGGTAAACAAGCAAAGACAGTCTAGGGTAGGGCTGACAGGGTTTTTATGCGTAACATGTGGGACTCATCTTCATACCTCTTTAACCAAACAACAAAAGGAAGTCCGTGGAGGGCGACCTCCCCTCACCCTCCGCTTGAATATATTTTCAGAACAGAGCAGCAATAAGCAAACCAGAGTCCCATGCGCTTTGTTTCAGTGCTGTTCATGGTCTGTTCAAACACCCATACGTTTCTGCCTACAGGATCTATGTGGGGCCACAACCTGTGATACACTGGGGATGGCGGACGTAGGAACCATGTGTGACCCGAAGAGGAGCTGCTCCGTCATTGAGGATGATGGCTTGCCCTCGGCTTTCACAACCGCGCACGAGCTCGGTAAGACTATTTCAAAGATGTGAGGAACATGTTCGTCCGAACTGACTGAATACTAATTTATGCTAATGCACTTTTGGCCTCTTACTCGGGGAAGGAGCAGCAACTTCAGCTTGAAATGCCAAATGCACTCTGCAATCAGGTTTGACCGAGGCATACGTGCATAAGCAGAGTGAAAACTGGCCCGGCTCGAGCCTTTTGCAAATTTCCTGATGACATGCATGACTATGGTTTTCGGTACTGCTCCTGGAGCGCGGCTGGGTCACAATCCCACCAGCTATTTAATTGCACATACCTGTTGGTTTAGAAAACCAGCGGGTCTGTGGGTCAAGTGATGGATCGATGCATATTTATCATTAAAACTTCACAATGTAACTTTAGCATGAGGTGCACAAATTAAAGGGATGAATAAAGCAAAAAAATAAATAAATGGCCATGGCTCTTTGGGAGACCTTTTTTATACTAATCTGAAATGAATAATGAATGAAATGTGATATCAATCTCAAGAAAGGTAATAGTTGTTTAGCCTAGCTTAATGGTAAAGTGTATAAAATCAATTTCCTAAAAATGCAAATATAATACTTTTAAATTAGTGGCAAGCATGTGAGCTTTTCTTTACAGATGCATGAAATACAGTTTTTACTGAATATAGAAGTTTTTGTATGCTTTGCATACGACTTTCGACAACTTTCACTGAGATGCTTTTGATTACCTTTCACTATAAATTACACATCTTGGAAAAGGAGCTTCAGTTTTAATGCTGTTAGTTCATCATTAAATAGTAATACACTGCATAAAACCTACATTGACGCACCACTAAATCTCTCCCCTAAAGGCTTATCCTATTTATGATACAACTTTTAATAATGAGTACCTGAGAAAGCTTTAAAATAAGCGAGACCCCGGCCTGAAACCAGATGCAAAAGTAACTGCTGAGGCCAAGACCCCAAGAGACGCATTGGTTTACACTGTGCTCATTTATGCTAAGTAATTAAGTAAGTTTATGCTGTTGGATTTTTTCTTTTTGGAGAGCGCTCCATATTTGTATTCAGGCAATGAAATGAATTCCTCAGGAGTGAAATTCCCCTTTTGGGCCCGGTTTAGAACATGCATGTATGTCATGTACAAAATTCCCATGCATGACTGCTTTCCTGTCTGCCATGACATCAGACCCAAATCAGTCCAAGCTTAGTTTGCTCTGCATCAAACTCACATCAGATATAGTTTTTGTTTCTGGCTGCTCTGTGCGTTTTTTTTTCATGTATCACTGCCATCAATAACTGTTTACTCTCTCAGTTTAATAGAAAGATAATTGAAATGCTCGACTCTAACTTTCGGTTTCACCCTCTTGCCTCAGGCCATGTCTTCAACATGCCCCATGACAATGTGAAAGCATGTGAGGAGGTATTCGGGAAGCTGAAGGACAACCACATGATGTCCCCCACACTGATTCAGATTGACAGGAGCAGACCCTGGTCTTTGTGCAGTGCAGCCATCATTACTGAGTTCTTGGATAGAGGTCATGGTGAGTAAACACTTCCTGTATGTCTCTGGACTCACAAATTCTGTCCAGGTTCCTTTCTTTCAGCTGGTTGTGATCTCATTGTGCCCACAAAAAACAGATCATGACTATTTTTTCACCTTTCAGTTATTATTATTGTGATTATTATTTTTCTTTAGATATATTTTATCTTATCTTTTACAAGTATAACTATTTGAATTTTATTTCATCTTTTTACTTTGAAATGCCTTCTATCAGGATCAGGACTATGTCCTGAGAGAGGTCATGTCAGAACACAGGTCGCACTCGGTCCGACTTCATACAGTTTGCATATCAGCCACAAGTGGTGGTAGATGATGCTGTCATTTACCTCCTGCACAGAGTCTGCTCTCTGTGCAGGAGGTTAATCTCTGCATGGAAACACTGAGAGAGTCACGTTCTATGATTTCTCTAATGCCTTTAACACCATCCAGACCTTGCTACTGAGGGACAAACTCTGTGTGGCTTAAGTGGACCTTGTCATAGTGTCAGAGTGGACAACAGGGGACTGTCCTCGCCCACTTCCTCTTTATTTCTCACACTTCATATGTGCGAGAAATTTTATTTCAATATGTTGTCAGATGAATGCGATCGTTGGGGGTTATTGGTGAAGGGAGGGTGAAAGACTATCGGGGGCTGGAGGACACCTTTGTGGACTGTTGCAACACCAACCTAGTGATTTGTGGTGGATTTTTGAAGAGGGAGGTTTCTCCTGGCTCCTGTTGTCATCCAGTGTGAGGATCTCGAGGTAGTTAACACCTACAAATACCTGCAAAGCTTGGGTGGGAGGATAACTTAGACCGACTATACAGAAAGGGCCAGAGCAAACTCTACTTCCTGAGTTCCTTTGGAGTGAGAGGACAGCTGCTGGTGACCTCGTAGTAGACTGTGGTGTCCAGTCCCATCCTCTATGCTGTGGAGTGCTGGAGCAGCAGCATCACAGGCAGGGATACTAACAAACTGAACAAGGTCATCAGGAAGGCTGGCTCAAGGTTCAAACTGGACTGGAGAGGCTGACAGAGAGGTGAATTCTGGCTAAGGTTACAGACATCATGAGGAATCTGTTCTATTCCTCAATGACACGTTGCAGAGACGGAGGAGTACAGCCAGCAGCAGCCTGCTCCCGCCCTGCTGCCGGAAGGATTTTTCTGCAGGTTGTTTCTCAAACTCAAAAGCCCTGGACTGTAATCCATCTCCTCCTGCACTGGACTCTTATACATCTTCCTGCACTGATTGATACCCAATACAGTATGATCACGCAATCCTGTAGGATCATGCAGGATGTATGATCATGCAGGATTGCATGATCATACATGAAAGCGTCACTTTCATGTTTCACCAGGCTGGACTCTGCTGCACGGATACTATTCTGCAACATGATTCATATTCATACCCATATATATATATATATATATATATATATATATATATATATATATATATATATAAACACGTTTCGTTAATCTACTGCTCATAAATCATACGTAGATAAGTGTATTAATATATCAAGAGGGTTTTTCGTCTCTGTAGCTCCATAGTTTCTCCGTAGCTGAAGTCTTTTTCCGTCTGTGAAGAACCTCTAAGTGGTTCTAAGTGGCTAATGTGACGGACAGGGAATTAAATACACCAATTTATAACTTACTTCAACCATCTCTCTTAGTGTGACATAAAACAAGCATCCAATGAGTCGGACACTCCAACCGCCGGCACTTTATTTTCCACAACAGTCATTTTTTAATCTCAACATTATGAGGTGCCTGAGTCTTACACAGAAGCAGGGATACAACATTACAGAACATTTTTATCTCCGTCATCTAACTGTCTAAATATGTTTTGATATATTGTGCAATTATTTTATGCAGAAATGACTTCATACATTTTTTAAAATCTTTTTTTTCCCTTTTGAGCTGATTCAATTTCCATTCAGTTTTAACGACTGACAAATCCCATCATTGTATTGAGCCTTCTTTTAAAACTAAGTATATGCAAGTGTAGAAACTATTTGGCTAGCAACAATAAGTACTAGTATATCACATCAGTGAATTTGTCATAAAATCCTTTGGCAGTGGATTTAAATGAATCCAAATATTCTTTAATGCTTAGCGCTGCATGCATTCATTTTATTGGCCAGAACAACAAGCTGTAAAGAAAATACTGGCAAAGTGAAAAACTCAGTAAACTTGCATTAGAAAAGGTTTTGGTTTAACTTGTCATTAGGACATCAGTGTTGATCACTTAATGTAAGGGCCATAGGAAAATAACAGCATCGGCATCTATACTGGCTTCCTGTAATCCTTAATTTCATTTTGCATTTCTTTCTGTCTACCGAGAACTCATATTTCCTGAGGATGAAGACATTCAACATCATTGTTCAATCTTAATGGTTGAAGGAGAATAGAATGTGATTTAGTTGTCTATGCATCAATAGTACTACAATTTGTAGATGCTTTAGTGGAATGGACAGCGTTATTCAATTAGAGTTATGACGTTATGAAACTAACCATAAAAGTAAGTCCAATATTTTCATTTCTCGGCTAATGTTATTATTTTGTCTCCAGCATTGTCTGAGAGACACACTCTGCTCTAAAACCATGAAATCTTGTTAAGGCAGTTGCTAATGTTGTTTTTATAGTACTGGGTGGCTAAAGTAAACTCTTGAGATGGCTATCAGCTCAGGACAGGAAACAGGGATGAGAGTACAGAGGCTTAATGACAATACATTTTTCATAGATGACATGTGATAATTAGTCACTCTGAGTTTCTGGTGGTTCCAATCTTCTGGGAGATTTTTCTCTCTGTTTTCTTTCTGCACACATATGTTGTTTTCTGTGCGTGTTTACTTGTGACTTTCACCAGCCTTCTTTGAGAGACTAGCCTATTACTATTTATTAGGAAATAATACATTTTTCAACGTGGCAAGGTAAACCTTATGTGAGACACAGAAACGAGACAAACAAGGACGAAAGGACATTCAGTCAATATGGTGGTGACGCAAAGGACATGCAGTTTATGTCAACGAGCTGTTTAGTGATTGTGTGTTTCTTGCACTATTATAGGAGGTTCTAATTGAAGGGTATCACGAGCAGCAAAGGATCGAGACTGAGCACTGGCACAAGTTTGATTTAAAAGAAAAATATTGCTTTATTTACCACTAGGGTAAAATAAACTTTCATATTAATTATTCTAACCACACCTTTTGTACGATAAAAGGTCATCTCTATTATGACAAAATACAAATACTGTATATGTTCAAAATGGCTGTGTAGCTCGCAGAGAACTTTGGATTCTCAAATAAAAAGCAATATTTCAACATTATCTTTCCTTTGTTGTTGTTTTTTTTCTATAGGAGACTGTCTGCTGGACCAGCCTCAGAAGCAGTTGTTTCTTTCGGACAACCTTCCTGGTTCCAGCTACAGCTTGCATCGGCAGTGTGAGCTGGCATTTGGCCCCGGCTCAAAACCCTGTCCTTACATGCATCCCTGCTCCAAGCTGTGGTGCACCGGGAAGGCCCGCGGTCAGCTGGTCTGCCAGACCCGACACTTCCCTTGGGCGGACGGTACCAGCTGTGGCAATGGTAAGGTCTGCTACAGAGGAACGTGCGCTGAAAAGAATAGCACCCTACAGATCAAGGTGAGCGAGAAAAAGCAGTGCCCTATCCTACTTTGAATAACAAATCGGTGCTCAATAAGTTGTTTTTGTTTGTTTTATGCCAGGTGGAGGGCCGATGGGGGAAGTGGGGTCCATTTGAAGAATGTTCAAGGAGTTGCGGTGGAGGGGTTCAGTTGGCTAAGAGAAAGTGTGACAACCCTGTGCCTGAGAATGGAGGCAAATACTGCTACGGCCTTCGAATTAAATATCGCTCTTGCAATCTCAACCCTTGTCCCGACGCAGGTACATTCCTAAACCTCTCAGTCAGACTATTTCAACCCTATTACCCATAAATAGGCATAGCAGCATTATGCTTTCTGTGCATGCTAAAGCAGGGAATATGTGAGCAACATTTGATTCTGATAGTCGGAGGGTGTTGTCTCTCCTGTAAAACTTTCAAGATCTAAATCTTTATCTGCCATAATGTAAGACCAGTTCTTATCGGGTGCTCCAAACTATTTTTACTATTGTAAAATATATCCTCCCAATATATCGTTTTGCTTGTGACACGTCAGTTATTCTTCCAGCCAAAAGCTATTTCTCTTGTAAGATAAAAGATGAACTCTGCAGTTTTGGAAGACAGACACGTATGCAAGTTAATTAGCCAGAAAGTTCATATTTAATACCCTCTTCCTGGATCCTAACTTCAATGAGTTAAAGAAACATTGCTTGCAAGCAACCATGAAGCCAATTGGTCATTGCTTGTTAGGAATGAAAAGATGCTTTGTCTACTTCTGTCTAAATTCACATGGAGTCATTCAATTCAAAAATGCCAAAGATCTGGGGTCAAGCTAGGATTAGGTTTAGGTTTAACGCTAAGCCTATATAAACACCGCGCTCATGCTAGCATGAGCGTACAATCCAAAGGATTATTCAGCAAGTCCGCCACCATAATCATGATAATGGGATAGTTCCATAATTAATCTATTCTAATGTTTTTCCATTTCAAGTTAAGAGTTTCCGAGAGGAGCAATGTGAGGAGTACAACGGCTTGAACCTGAACACCAACAGATTGGGTTCTTCTGTGGTTTGGGTTCCCAAATATTCGGGGATCTCTCCTAAGGACAAATGCAAGCTCATCTGCCGTGCAAATGGAACTGGTTACTTCTATGTCCTCTCTCCAAAGGTAGGCATCCAAATGACTATGTTCCCTCAACCATTCCTCGTGGCAAACAGAAGATAAATTACAATATATTAGTTCTTGAAAAGTTTGACAACACAATTACATTCATTAGACATCCTTAAAGTATTATAAAGGAGAGAAAGAATGAGTTTTGAAAGGTTTTTGGCAAAAGACATATTGACTGCTTTCACATTACCCACAACACTTAATTACCACCCCGCCCGGAGGCCAAGTTGAGCTGATAATTGCCAGCTGTAGTGAAAATGTGGTTGCAGACCGTATGTTTTACATAAAGCCGCGCTGTCAGCTTTCATCGTACTGCTATGAATAAAAGCAGCCAAACTTGGATCTTTCTAAAAAGCCATGGCATGACATTCAGGGATTCTGTTAATATTCTGAACTAAATGGTTGTAAGCTAATGACATTAGATTGTCTCGTCATTGAACACCTCAACATGAGTCAAAACCATGTGGGAAGTTAGGTTGAAACATTCCCAGTGAAATATCGAGCAACTCTCTGTGACGGCTAGTTCAATCAAACAGCGCCGCAGTGAGAGATGATATGCTTGTGGCAGCGGAAAGAATGGCTGCAAGACAAATGGAGTGGTAAGAAAGTAAAACAAGGAAGGACTGTATCACCTCACAGCTGTGGCTTGTCAGCAACTATTCATGCAACCACCGAGGAAACAAGACTGTAGCAGCCAAGCAAACCAACATCTTGTGTACAAGAAAGGACACTCTCCTTGGTTTTAATATGGACTTTATTGAAATAGGTCATGGCTTCAGCATGTTTCAGTGGTGCATATGTGTTCCAACAATGTCTCAATGTTGCTCCTGCTTACATAATACCCTACTGACTCTGCACGTGTCTCAAAACATGCAGGTTGTTGATGGGACGCCCTGCTCTCCTGACACCTCAGCAGTATGTGTGCAAGGTAAATGCATCAAGGCGGGCTGCGACGGCAAGCTAGACTCTAACAGGAAGTTTGACAAGTGCGGCATGTGTGGCGGGGACAACCAGGGCTGCAAGAGGGTCTCAGGAATGTTCACTAAAGCCATGTAAGTAGTATGTGACAGAGGCTTTGCATTTAACTGGACATGTGTGTCAACCTGCTTCATGTTGTCTTGATTCTTAACAACCACTCTGGGCATCAAAAGTTTGATGGAGAAAAGACAAGCAGTCTCTGCCGACCAATCACAGCTCTCTCAATGCAATACCGCTTTAGCCGCAAACACACTTGCTTATGTCAATACTAATAGGTAAACTATTTTGGGAGTACTGTATGTCCCATGAGTAGGGTAATATTGGATTTAAAACTAACTTGTACCATTACATGATTACTATTACTAAGAAGTAACATTTTTATCCTATTGAGAAAGTAAATTCGCATTGGATTACTTTTGTGTTAACAAAAATAAAAAAAACAACCTTAACAGTTCAGCAAAAAATCCCCTTCTTCATATTTAAAAAAAAAAAATCATAATATACTCATAAAGTTGGCAAGAAATTAAGTGTTTTTAAACTTTTTTTTCCATTTGAGTAGGGTTAGGTAGTACAGTGAATTTACCTTTTACGATATATTGTACTGCTATATTTTGTGGCGTAGTGTGGTATGTCTAGCAATATAAAAAAAATTCTGTATTTGACAATAAATGCACAAGAATGTAGGAAATGCATCATATATTCACAATTGAGGATATTTTGAATATGCCTCACAATGAACTCAAAAAAAATAACAGCAATGGTCAACAGCAATTTTTCTTAATTTTTACCAAAATACTAAAAAAAAACTAACAGATTACTTCCCTCATGGAACAGATTTCAGACATGATAATTTCCATATTCTTCTCACCTTAGATACATTTGTATTATTTCAGAGAACTGTTTCCTGTTTGGTGTGACGTATTTATAGTGAAGTTATAGATCAGACCTCAAATTCAAACGAGTCGTTGTGCATCACATGATCTTTAACTATAATCCTTCATTTCTGCTGGTCAGGTACTGTGTCTTTGTCAAGTTTGATTTGTATTTCCTTCCAAAGTATCCCGTCCACGTCACATTGTTTAATCCTTCACCTGTTTCTGTGTGTTGACTCTCAGTGGACTGTTAACATCTGGCAGCATTTTTTAAGAGGACTTCATTCGGTTGGTATGCTGGGTCTTATGGCATGCGACAACTTTAAACTTTTCCAGGCTGCCATGTTTTGATCAACTGTTCCACCTTTAGTGCGCTTCCTCGAGCAAAATGTGATAAAACACTAAATTAAGTCAAAAAATCCAGTGTCTTTATTTTCTGTAATGTGCAATTAAATTTACCTGGAATGTATGACTTCCAGGTAAAAACAATTTATTAAAGTGAAACTTCTGGGTCAAATCTGGAAGTTACTGAGTCTTATCGAAACGTAAAGCTGTACATATTCACTCCTACAATGTACCGGTTAAATCCGCTATACCAGTTTTACTGCTTACCCTAACTTTTTAGGCTGAATAATATACTCACTCACCTTCTGAAATGTTGTAACTCTCTTTCACCAATCTAAACACAATTCCCCCTTTAAACTCATAAATCAATCTTCAGTCCAATCCAAAGTAAAGAAACAAAGAAAACTCATTAAAAAAACATCTTGGTTAAACTGCTCCAGTAACCACCTCTTGTTCACTCAATAAAGCTCTTAAGGCTTTCACAAAATGGATTGGACCCACAAGCTGACTGAGACACAGAAATGTTGTTTAATGAGAGACTACTGGCAGAATGTACTGCTTGGACTCCAAGATAACAGGATGAGTGGCTGAGCTGGACTGGAGGGAGGACTGGAGACGCAGACAGGCCAGATCCCCCAGTCTCTGAGGCACCAGGAGAAATTATTAAAATTATTTAAAAAAGAGATTATCGGAGGTTTGAATCATCAATAAGAAATATTCAATACAGAGAGCCAGCTGGAGGTCTACTTTAAAGGAAAAGTGAAGTGGCGGGGAGGGAAGGTAGCAACCAGGGTTATATTGTGCATTGTTTGATAGTGGATTGAAACCAGGTGTGATGAAGACCAACCCAAATCCCCAAGTGCCATAACAGCCAAGGCCATATTGACTAGAGGGAAGAGATAGAGAGGGGAGAAACCCCTCACAAAAGCCTTAGTTCAAAAGCCTAGAGTTAGACGTGAAAGACATGCTGGCCGCACAATCTTTCCTGCTGCCAGCTGAGCTTATTCTTTGGAGACAAACCATAAGATTTGCTAGACAAAATGACATAAACCCCCAAATAACAACTAGTGACTCGATTGCAGATATTGGCAGTTTACGCCTGTGTAGCTGCGCCACTGCCAATGATCCAATAGCCAACAGGGCAATGTCCTATAAGCACAGTCTCTGTTACCCTCTGTGAAAACAATATAACTCGGAATTATGAAACTTAGCTTAATGACAGATTACGTGAATGCAAACTAATACATCAAGTCACTTGTTGTAACAAAAGAGTAATCTGAGTACTCCAGACCACTACTTTGTAGTGCATTAGCCTGAATACTGCTGCTGAACGTAAAAGTAGGAGCAGTAAGAAGAAGTCTTCCTCTTTTTCTTTGGCATGTTCCCTTTAGGGGTCGCCACAGTGGATCATCTGTTTCCATCTTGCCATCTCCTCTGCATGTTCCTCCGTCACATCAACCAACTGCATGTCCTCTCTCACCACCTCCAGACACTTTCTCTTTGTCCTCCACTTTTTCTCCTGCCTGTTAGCTCCATCTCCAGCATCCTTCTATCAATAGATCTGCTATCCCTCCTTATCATGTGTCCCAACCATCTCTATCTGGCCTCTTTTACTTTGTATCCTGGGCTGTCCTTCTGATGTTCTTGTTTCTAATCCCGTCCTTCCTCGTCACTCCCAAAGACCATCTGAACATCTTGAAATCTGCCACCTCCAGCTCCGCCTCCTGCTCTCCTCCTTTTGGTTATTGCCAATGTCTCTAAACAGTACAGAAGAGCTGGTCTCTCTACAGCCTTGTAAACCTTTCCCTTCACCATTGTTGCTACTCTTCTGTCACAGATAACTAATGAAGCTCTTCTCCACCCACTCCACCCTGCCTGCACTCGCTTCTGCACATCTTTACAAAAGTCTTTGTTGCTCTTAACAGTTGAGTTCACAATGTCAGAATTATTTTGAACAAATGTTGGTGGACTGCAAATGCCTATAAAAGTTAATCATCCAAATCCAAGGTATTTTTAACATTAGTTTGGTGAAACAGGACGCAAAGGGAAACTGCTAGCTAAAGAAAATTGGCTACTCATAGTAGTGGAGTAGTCATGTTCCCACAATATGTTTCCTGTATTTAATATGTATAAATAAAAAATATTGTTTTTGAACTAGCAATGGCTAGTACAGTTGCCTCATAGCAAGAGTGTCCCAGGTTCAAATACATCTCTGCTACTTTGGGGTCTTTCTGTGTGGAGTTTGCAAGTTCTCCCATGGGTTCCCTGCGGCTTCCTCCCACAGTCCAAAAACATACAATATAGGGGAAGTGTGAATGTCAGCATGAATGGTTGTCTCTATTTGTTGGCAATGTCATGAACTGGCAGCTTGTCCAGGGTGTACATCGCCTCTCGCCTAATGTTAGATGGGATAGGTTCTAGCCGCCCCTGCAAACCTGAACATGATTAGTAGTAACAGAAAATCAATAAATGAAAGTTGTGGTTACAGAAAATGAATGAATGTTGTTGACTGTCCATTATAGTCCTATAAGGTTAAAAAAAATCACCCCTAAAAGGTTTGTGGTTGGTTATCAAAATAAAAGATGAAAAAAAAACGGATGAGGATCTTGTCGCTCTATTTTTTTAAACAAGTAAAGACATTTTTATTAGCATTTTAACATCTCTATTTACTAAAGAAAACAAATATTAACTGAAACGTCAGATTTTTTAAGTCTAGTCCAGTGATTCTATGTTTTCCCCACCTTTATTGCTTGTCTGGTCAAAGTGATGATACTTATATACGAAGTTATTAACACAAGATATACCAATACTTGTTGCATTTGTAAGTTTGTGAAAAAGTAGTAACTATAAGCTATCCAGCATAATTAATGCATTACGTCTCCATACTTTCATTTCAGTCATGGTTACAACTTTGTGGTGATGCTGCCTGTTGGAGCCGCCAACATTGACATCCGTCAGCGAGGCTACCGAGGATTGGTCAGCGATGAAAACTACTTGGCGGTGAAAAATCGGCACAGCAAATACTTGCTGAATGGCAACTACGTGGTGTCAGCTGCGGAGCGTGACTTGATCGTGAAGGGCAGCCTGCTGCGCTACAGTGGCACCTCCACATCTGTGGAGATTATTCAGTCCACCAGACCCCTGCAGGAGCCACTGACTGTGGAGGTGCTCTCTGTAGGAGATATGACTCCACCCAGAGTGCGCTACTCGTTCTACGTTACCAAGGAGAGCAAGGCGGAGAAAACGCTGCGGAAAGAGGAGAGGAGCCATGCGGCACAGAATAGTGTCTTGGCAGATAGCAATAGAGTTGAAGCCAAGAAGAAGGCGATGGGTAAGAGACCGGTTAGTCATTGGGTGACAGGAAGTTGGGATTCATGCACTGTGACTTGTGGGACCGGTCTGCAGAAGAGACTGGTGCAGTGCCAGAGCATAGAGGGGCGAGCTGCCGTGGACTGTGACAGTGCTGACCAACCTGTGGCAGTGAGAACATGTGGGGATCAATGTCCCATATGGGACGTAGGGAGCTGGTCTCACTGCTCCAAGTCCTGTGGAAGGGGCTTTAAAAGGCGTCCCGTGCGTTGCATGACTCAAAATGGTTTGAATCTACCCAGAAACCACTGCTCTGGAAAGAAGAAACCTCAGGAACTGGACCTCTGTAGCATGAAGCCATGTTAGTGCAGAACTAATGCAACCCATGGGCTTAATTTTGTCACTCAAAGTGACAATTTGACATGAACCTAAGCCCAAACTGGCATGATAATGATTACATTGCTGTGTTAGGTGTAAATCCACTTAAATGCAGCCTGACATTATCTGAAGGGTCATCCGGTGAACCGAAGAAAGCCAATGGAGATGGAGAAGCTCTCCGTCGATTGTTTAAAAAGATATGGATCTAATCAGAGGACAGAAAAAAGAAAACAAACTGTCTCTTTCTTTTAAACTATCAAACCATCTGCAATAGGTTTGACCTGTGATTTGTCTACCTCTACTAGGAAAGATGATACATGCCTGATCATACACAGTGGAGAAAGAGGCAGAAACAGTTATCGCACACTGAGGAAATATCGTTTATCGGTATAGTTTTGTGTACAGGATGACAAGTCCAAGACAGACGAGGCACTGTGAGATACAACCTCAACACGCAAACTGTGCAGGTATGAACAGCAGATATCTCACCTGTGAATTTCCTTTAACTGAAGAACTAATCAGAATGTGAAACAAAGTACTGTAATACAAAAGCAGCCCAAGCAGCTACAACATCTGCGTTTTTTCAATTTTTACTTGATACAGTAGCCGATAACCATCAATAACATAACAAATACATACAAAAGCTTGTATTCCATCCCAAAATGAAACACAACAAACAATGTATCCTATGCACTTAATTTAGTGCACTTAAAAAGTCAATGAGGAATTGTTGAATATTTCTAGTTACCAAAAATCGAAAAAAGGGTTTTTTCACATAAAATAGAAATTTGAGCTAAATGTTAGCATGTCCTCTGAAATGACTGCCGCCTGTTTTGTACATTCCTACCGCATCTGTGTTTGTTCCTTCTAAATCAAAGTTGCCAAAGTGTTATAACCTTCAAGAGAAGCCTTAGTGCTGTACGAGAACTCATCTGCCTGGACAGAGGAATAGTTATCTTTACAGTCCTGTCATCACCTCTAAGTGCAACTGAAATGAAATTGCAGTATTTTGCCTAGATCAGAGACCCAAAGGTAAATTGGCATTCCAGATTTTATGTTTCTTAATTTGTGCTTAGGCTATTTCTGTGTGGGTGGAAACCTCTCATGTCATACTCGTGTTCCAGGTTGTAATTATATCCTTTATTTTACGATGTAAAATCCTCCTTGAGATTAAAAAAAATCTCGTTTCTAAGGCTGACCTGGCCAAGAAAGCTGTTTAGATTTGGCATTTTGTGAGTGTTATGAAAACAGGAAATTGGACTAATCCTTATTCCATCTCCTCAAGAATAATCAAAAACTGAAAACACAGTTTGCATTGAAAATCCGTTTAATAGCCCATTAGCTAAGCTAATATTAGAATTAAACTACTACCTAAATAACTAAATATTTGATGGTGTTTCATGGTGACATAGGGATTGTATAAATCAATCGAAAAAATATCAACAAACATCTTTGACGAATAAATTCAACACTGGATGAAATCAAACCGACTAAGCTCAGCTAATGGGTTATTACATTTGTTGTTTGGACTTTTATAAACCATGAGCAAAGTCAACATAATTGTCATTATCTGAAGGTGTACCCAGCATGCTTTAATAACTCTGTTCTCCTCTTCCTACTGATGTCCGGATGTGCAACATATTTCACGACAGAGAGTTAGACAAAATTCTTCGCTGGGTTGAAATGTTTCAATTAGAGTGAAATCATGAATGATAGAAATTTAGCATCCCTGCATCTCCTCAGGTCTGTTAACAGCTTTTATTGACTTTCTATGTAATTACTCAATCAATATAGCGTAAGTCAAATGATGAAAATTAGTTTTGTGTTCAAAATATACTTTTCATTCCATTTAGGAAAGTCATTTCCTCATCCATCCCCTCAGGCCCTTAATGAGAAGACAAACATTTTGATCTTTCACCAGGTGCAGCAATTGGGCCCTTTGACATTTGGTTTTACCCAGGGATCCCTCCTTGGCCCCTTACTATTTCGTATATACATGCTGCTCCCTGGTTATGTTATAAATAGGTTCAGTCCGGTGGCACACATTTTTCAATAGGGAATAGAGTCAAGGGACTCTAAGTCTGTTCAACCAAACATTAGAGCAGGACTTTAAAGGTTTATTAATCTCCTCCTTAAGAAGAAATCCATCCTAACATATAATCAATCACCAAATGCCAATTGGTCTCCTCCCTATGGTTTCCATTTGTTGCTTTTACAGATAATCCATTTTCAGTGAAGAATGAAATCGGACCAGTTAAATACAAAATAAATGAGCAGTCTTAAAAATATTTGGTTAAAGTTCAGCTTTAGGTTGCACACTAAGACTTGAAATGTAAGGGCGTCTCCTCAGACTCTCAAATCTTTTCATAAACCCATTGAATTAAAATGTTCAAGATTTGCAAACGCAACATTCCATATTAACAGATGTGATGAGACAAATATCATATATAGAACAACTATTATTTCTTGAAGGTGATTTTTTTCTTTAAACTGATCAACACAAGTCCTTCACCAGAAGTCTTTTGCTCTTCATTCCCAGTGTTCTGGTTCAGAAGGACTAATGAAACCATCTAAATATGGTATTGTACAGTTTTTTCTTTCACATCATGTACAGATGTAATTTTTTTTGTTGACTTTTGTACTGTATACTATGTATACATTCATCTAGCTGTATAAAATAAAGTATATATATATATGAATAAGAATATAACCCAATGCTGAAGATCTCTCTGCGCTCCAGCCGTGTCTGTTACATCGGATTCCTTCCGTGTCCCACAGCTTTTCATCCAATGCGATGCGACAGTCTTGATTCGTCAGCTGTGCACATTCATTCATCCAATTTGGTATTCTGCTTACTCAAGCTCCGTTGTCCTGAATGTCCTGTAAAAACACACCCAGCTTCGCCGGTGCATACCCTCACAGAGAGCGATCTCAGACAGCCTCACCCCAAGGATTTGACCAATTTGAGGGGTTAGAGGTCATACATACTTGACTTGTTTGACTTTCAGTTATTATATCGTCCAAAAGTCGGTGATATTATGGAATCGTCATTGCTGCCGCAACATATTCTTATATTCTTCATGATAACACGGTAATGCAAGAATGATTTTATGGCCCTGCCCTGAATAGTAGCGAGATGAAGTCTCATGAAATCCAGATAACGGTAGCAGGCGGCTGATGACCCTGTGGATCTGCCAAGATTGGTCGATGAGGTGAATTTGGAATACACAATTAACAGCAGCAGGGCAGGGGGCCAAAATTACCAGCATGCATTATTATTTAACTTTTCCCCAAAATGTTTTCATACCGATTAATACTGACCCTACACATACAAATACAATTTAAAAAAATGTTTTTTGTTTTTTTTACATTTTTCGCTCTTTTTTTTAATGATTTCTGGTTGTTTGGCTGCGAGCAACAGACTCATGAGTAATTCGGATAAAGAGCACAGACAGTTTCAAGAATGACTGACTTTGCATCATTGTTGTTTTGTTCAATCGAAATGCCGCCCACCTCATATGCCAGGAAAAAGTTTCCGTACTAAATTAGAACAGTCTCTCATATCATTACTGGTTTAAACTTGAAAAAAGGGCCACTGTCATAGAGTAAGTATGTAGATGCTGGGTACTGATACATGATTTATGGATACTGATACTGGTTACTGCATATTCAATCCGTATGTACTGCATGCTGCTTAATACATACACAATGAAGGCTTTACAAGTGTTTTGTTGAAGCTAATGTATAATTATAATTCATCCGTACACCTCCTCTCTGCGTCACATGATTGTATTCGTCACAGTATTACATACGGGTCTATTTGACATTGCAAAAAAAAGCTGAGTTTGTGGCTGGACTTTGATTTTAAAGATAAAGTAAGCAAAATTACTCCCTGTGATTGTCTCTTTGTGATCAATTTTGTTTCATTGGTTCCTGTATTTTGTCATTTATGTTTCAAGTTTCTGAGCTTCTCCTCTCTTAATGTACTCGTCCATCCCATATTTGTTAATGTGTGTGTGTTTCTTGAGTCCTTTCCTTTTAACTATCCTCTTGTTTTCACTTGTTTTCTCCCTCCAGTTGTGTCTCATTAATCTAGAGACACAAGAGTCTCTCTGTGATTATCTGTCCTCTGTGCCACTTTGTTGATGATGTTTTGATGTCATACATAACAAAATTTCCAGTAAGTGGAAATTTACTAAGTGCTGGAATAGAAGCACTATGCCTATCATTTTTTTCTTTATTTGACTTTCTTGGTTATGGCTGTCCAAATCCTTAAGGTGGGTCCATAATTGCAGTGTTAAGGGAAGTGGAATAAAATACTGCAATGGTTGGAAAATGTAATGAATGAAAATGCAATGTTAAATTCAGTGAACCAAATCCCTTACTCACCTCTTATCCAGATTCCACCAAGGTGAACATACCTTTGCTGTTCACCGACAGCAACTGACCTATTCTCCTGCATTGTACAAGCAATCCCCCTTATTGAACCCCTACAATTAAATGTGCAGGGGAAAATGATGTGATCATTCGTAAAATATGATCCATTGGAGTAAAATCTGAGAGATAGACGGTAGACCTCCCAAGTTGATTCATATGCACCAAATTTGGACTAAATCAGAACAACCATCGAAAATTATGGCACGAAATCTGTTGGAGATAAAGTCCCCCCTAGTGTCTGAATTATATAGCTGACCTTTTTCAAAATCAATTCACTTCTTCCTTGCATAAAGGTCTTTGAAGATATAAAATTCGAAATCCATGAAGTGTTTTTGAGTTGTCACGCTAACAAGGATCTCCGGCAGCCTCGACAACGATGATTCCATTATATCCCCAACTTGTCAGGGATATAATACTTCCTTGTCGTATGCCCAACCATACTGTAAATATTTTTAATGAAAATCAATCAACACTAAACAGAGAACATGACCTCCTTGGTGATGATGACAGACATTATCTTTCTAAACATAGCATTTTGGATGCAAACCAAATGATCTTTGTTCTTTGCTTTTTAAGAAGATATCTGACTGAGGACGTTCAGTGTCTGCGTCAAAGAGGCCTTTGCAGCAGATTGTTAAAAACTCACCCATAAACCTTTTAAAGCTAAACTAGGTTATGTAATTTTCCAAAATAGACACTCAGTCTCAATCAAAGTAACAGAATGGAAATGTATCTGTATTTACTTCTATGGATTTGCATTGATTCAGTTGAGCTGTCGGTGGGTCTGCTTCCCCACCCAAAGAAAGTCACATTTATAATAAAAAACACATGATAACTCTTAATCAGTAATTACACATCGATGTTGGATCTCTTCTTCCACGCATTGGTGTCTTCTGGCGTAAAGTGTTGTTGAGAAACTTCTGCTTGTAATTTCTTCTTGTCTTGCAAAGACCTCATGTGATGAGATCAATGTTTGAAGGAACATCAAGAATGTGGAGAATGTGGGCAAGACGGAGTTAAAAAATAGAATGATGGGTTAACTGAGGGAAGGGTGTAGTCTCCCTCGTCATGTCTTCATATGTAAGTGACTGGCTTGTCATTGTCATCAACATCCATATGTGTTCCTCAACTACTCATGTGACACTTCTCTGCCTGCCGACACTAACGTCGGGGATCAAAGTTAATCTAATTAAGGTTATTATGCTATCACCATCGCAGCAGGCGTCTGCCACTTCAGATTATTCTCGATAACGCTCTCGATAACGATTAAAAAACTTTAAAAAAACGTATATTGGCCGCAATCGCCCCGTGACACTACCTGTATTGAGCCACAATTGGCCCAAACCCTGCCAGAGGCGACCCATATATGTAAATTTATATGAGTTTTGTGGAGCGCACAGCAGTAGTAATGATATGTTGATAAATACTGAAACCTAAAATAAACTTCCTCAACAGTGACCACATCCCACCACAACTCATAGACAGCATACAGTTCAGTATATAGATACATTTACAGACAGATCACACTTCATAAGACTGTAAGAAAATTTCATAAGACTGTCACAGCAATATTTATAAAACATCTTACGAACAATTAGTTGATCTTCAGAGTCCGTTCTCTCTTTCCTTCGGCTCTGTCGGAAATATACCAACACTCAGCCAACATCCCAAGTTGATCCATTTGGCTGTTCTACCGCTAAAATATACCAATTCTCTCCCCCCAGCATGCAATGGTTTGGATATTCAAGTTGAAAGTAGCCGAATGTGCCAAATCTCAGCCCAAATTGGCCAAGTTGCGCATACCGGAATTTAGCCGAATGCGGCAGCCGTTACTGGGCCGGATCTGGTTCAGCTTCGGCGAGCCAAGGCCGCAACTCAGCCGCATGTTCTGACAATCAGCTGGATCGACTAGTAAAACACATTGGATTGTGGGTTTTTCGTCAAAATGTCCTTGAGGGCCAAAAGCGTTCAGGCCTAGTTACTAGATGACCTAAATGGCGATGTTTGGGAAAACTTTTTTGTAGGGTGCAGGATATGGTGTTCTCTACTACAGTAGGGTGCACTTTATAGTTGTACCGGTGTACCGTGAAATCATAACATTGCATTTAACTGGAAAAATCTAGGTCGCTTGATCGTCATAAAAACTCAGTGTGCGCAACTGGACCTGCCCAGCAGCCCCACTGTTTCCTGGCGCTGACTTTAATTGTGCCACAGGGTTTTGATATGCCTTTATTTTCATCACAATCCTGATCACACAGCTGTTCATTTTGAGCACGCATTTTGAAGATCTTAATTGCGTGCAGGTGTTCTGTGTTGTTGCACACAGCACACTAAGAAATTCAAACTACGTGCTCCAAATAAGCACCAGCGCTGTTGACACAAATATAGCACAATTTTCTGAGCTGAACACCTGCACACACACTTGACTCCTGGTTAGAGTTTCAAGTGGGTTGGCGACCTCGCCGCAGACCTCTGAAACCGAGAAGGATCCTATCACGACTAGTAATGTCCTGCCAGTTACATGTTCGAGGTCTGTTTGCCTCTTCCCCGGAATAAACCTTGCAGCCTCCTCCCCGTCACAACAAGCAACATTTTCATTATTTACGTAGATAGTGTTTAGCCCTCTCCGATTTAGGTGCTCCATTTTTTTATAAAGTAATGTGTTTTTTGTTTTTTTTGGGATCATCGGGAAGCAAAACATTTCTTTTCAGGTTCTTCAGTAGCTACAACTTAGATTTGCTGTGAAGTCATGCACCGTCAATCAAATTAACGACTATATAGGGTACCCCACTTTGCTCACTTCTACTACTCGTCTTTTATACAACACCCGTAAATGCAAAACATCTACAAACAGTTTTTTTGTTTGTGACCTCAATTCTGCTGTAGGAAGATGGCCGACTCTATGGAGGGAAATATAACAGGAAGCAACCTGAGCATGACGATGTACGACAGACAAGACAGACCTGAACTACCAAACATGGTTCCTTGGTTCTTTGGTTTCACGGAAGAGACAAATAACTGCTACTTAAATGTTGGTGATACAAATCACAGTTGGAACCCAATCACAGGTGGCCCAGTTCAAGGAATTAATGTCATTATATCCAAATCAATGTCCACCATAAAGGGTTGGCCAGCATTAAAACCACAGAGTAGCCCCTACCTGCAAATACAAAGAAGAGAACACCGGCAGACAGGTGAATATGACATGGATAATCTAAATGTACTAGTCTATAAACAATAGCAGAAACCAAGGATCCAAGGGACAGGCAGTTAAAAAAAGAAAGACATTTTTCCATAATATAGCAATATCCTACAACATTCCATAATTAATGACATTTGGCGAAAGGAGAGGCACACCCTGCACTCATCAGATGTTCATCACATGGTCAACAGGAACAAAGATGAACAACCATTCATACTCACACCTACAGGAAATGGGCTGGAGCTGGAAAGGAAAGGAGCTGGGCTGAAAGGCAGGGAGGACTTGGAAGGCAGTCGCATACCAGCAAACAATTTTAAGCTGTTTATTTCTCCACCAATTTGTGAGGGAAATATTTGGTCATTTTACTCCAATTGCTCCATTATGTACAACAATTAGTCCCCAACGGTCTGATGCATGTCTGAAAGTATACACTGAGTTTATCTGATCTTTTTCTCTGTTTCCTAAGAACATTGTCAGTTTCCTCGTCTGTCTGCATCTAGAGACAAGGTGGTTGGGTTTTGGATGGATAGTTTGTCATTCAGAGATTCTTGATTGCTCTTGAATGAAGCCGTCAAAGATTTGTCCACCCTGGAGCCTCCCTATCTGTTTCGGTGTCATACAGGTGCTTTCTCCCCGCACTGATGTCTGTGCTCTTGAAAGAGTGCCTAACTTTCTTTGCTTGTGTGGCTGTATTGTCCCTAGACTGTTCCATGTATTTTGTTTTACTAGTTTATCAGTATAATGACATTACAATCTCTTGACTGGTATCTTGTGAATCAGACTGAGATGCCAAACTGTCCTCCCAGCTCCAGCTTCAGAGCTCCATGTGTTGAAGTTGCAGACATAAGACCCAAAAAATTAGCTGGAAGACACTAAACCACTGACACTGGGAATAGTAATAGAATCAGATGATCATTTTACATGCATTCAATGTGGTTGATGCTTTTCCTTTGAAATGAAGTGATTTTATCCACCATTTATACAAAAATAATGCAAAGCCTAAATTTTGTAAAATCTTGTCTTTTGTCCGTACGGGAAGAGGGATTCCTCCACTGTGTCCCTTCCTGAGGTTACTTCCCTTTTTCCCCTGTTAAAAGTGTTTTTTGGAGGGGTTGTTCCTAACCCGGGCAGAGGATCTAAGGACAGAGGATGTTGCATCATGTAGAGAATGTAAAGCCCATCGAGGCACATTGTGATTTGTGATTTTGGGCTATACAAATAAAATTGACTGGACTCGACAAAGCTTGAGTCAAATGTTCAAACGCCCTATGGAATTTCCAAATGGTTGGTTTATAACTACGAATTGGAAAAGAACACGAATGTCAAACAACTCCTCTTTTATGCTTGAGACATTGACATTTCTGTAAACTCTGACATCTCCTCTAGTCTCTAAAGATGGTTTCAAGAGTTTTGAGAGAGCAAGATGATGTTTTTGTAATGATGGGTGAGGCAGGGTGGGCCGTGATTCATACAGTGCAAGAAGTTAAGTAGAACTTTTAACAATGAAAACAATTAGAGTCCGAGGTTTTCTATGTGATACTGAATACATGAAAGTTGACGGAAAACGTTTGATTTGATTATCTCTGGAAATAAAATCAACAAGCTTTAATCACTCACTGTTATTCTATTCACAGTTGCTCCATCCGTTCCATCTTCTCACACCATCTTTAAAAAGAATAAAGGAGAATGGACCTCCAGTGTCTTTCTGTGTCTCCCTCCCTGTCTGGAGCCAGTTTAATGGGCCAGGACATTTCCTGTCGCATCCCGAACAGATCAAAGCTCCATTGAATGTCAGCTTTGGTATAATTTATTTAGAAAATCGCCCTCTCGGAGCCCATCTTGAAGAGTTTTACCTCACAGTGGGCCGCTGCTGCAGAGAGGTGCGAAGAGCAGTCCGGAAATCACATTATCTGCTTTAAACAACAACACAGCGGTTGACACTGGCCTCTGCCAAGAGTTGAGTGGATTTTGAGTTACTTTTCCCCCCTCTTCATTCTCCCCCATCTATTCAGAGCCTGCTCATGGCTAATGAGCATGAAGGGTTAATGTTTCACCATCCATGGGAACTGCCGAGGCCTTTAGTTGGCCTTTCTTTACTTTGACTGGTTCGCAAAGTCAAAATGACCAGCGTTGCAGAATTAAATGCATGTGGAGGGCTGTAAACAACTGACTGTGAGGTTCATTTGCTGAGTCTAGGCACCGGGAAATGCATCAAGATCACTCCTCCTTGAACAGATGCTCTTTGTGGAGGGAAAACACTGAATACTAGCTATAACTAAAACTAACTACCATTCACTCAAATATGCATGGGAAATGATCTACTCCTAACCCAACGCCATACAACAATATGTTATGTATGTTATCACATGCTTTGTGTTGAATATTTCCTTAAAACTAACTTTTTTCTGCAATATTTTTGCTTTTCCTCAAGATCCAAAAAAAGAAGTCTGTTTTTAGAATGGACCAGGAAAGTATCTGACTTTTGCCCATTTATTTGACTTTCCTTTTTTTTTTAAAGATTTATTTAGAATATTGCATTATATTCGTCCTGTTTATTGACAGATTGTCCCATCGAAATGTGGTTTCAATAGAGTAATTATCAAGTTTGTTTTTATTATTATTAAGAACGAAACCTATGCTGTCATCCCCAACTGAAATGGCATTTCCCACGAAAAGTGGGATTGAACTCATTTAATTAGATGTGTCCACTTTTTTTTTTTTTTTAAATGAAAAAAGAAGCATCACAAAACGAATGAAATATGAATAATTGGATCCCAATCAACCTGTGTTGCACAAGCAATCCCAATAATATTTTTTTTCTTTTGGCTCTTTCCCTTTTAGGGGCTCGCCACAGCAGATCGTCTAATGCCGCGTATTGACTTGGCATAAATTTTTACATTTGACGCTCTTCCTGACACAACCCTCCCATTTATCTGGGCTTGGGCCTGGCACTAGATGTGCCTGGGTAGTCTGGTATTTTGATTTTGAATTTGAGCGTTTTCTTCATGGGGAGAAAGATAATAAGCATGGCTCAAATGATGATCTGGATGCTACAACCTCAAAGGGAACTTGCATAGCTAAACTAAGCATATGAATGTTAAGTTGCTCTCCTTCCTGCATCTAATTTTGACTGAAAATATTTATGCAAAATTCAGAAATGACATCCAAAGTCCTTTCACTTACGGCTGCTGCTCTGATGCCTTGTCATTCTTCCCAATACCTGTTTGCATTCTTGCATTACCATTTTATTACACATTTTCTTGCATCTGTTTCACTCTGTAATGTCTCTCACTCTCGCAATGTGCTGATTGTTACATTCCAAAGATTCATGTCAGTCAATCTGGAATGCAGCCCCTCCATGAGAACCATTTTAGGCCAAAACAGTTGCTGTTCCTTGAGAGGCTCACTGGAGGTGACACGTGATGGTGTACTTTCCACAAGATCTATAGCTCCAGTTAGCAATCTCCGTTGCCTTAAAGTCATTCCATCAGAGCAGTAGGAGATTTTTCCAGTCTAAAAATGGCCTTTGTTTAATGCTTGTTGCTTTTAGGGGGGCAGTCCTTTTGTCTGAGCCTGTTATCCTGACAAATGGAAGTATGTTGAGTAAAGAGATGGTGCCACACTGTATACCTGCTAACTGTCTGGTTGAGTCCCAGCATTGATGTGTATAGTAGCATAATTAACCATAATGTAAATGTTTTTTCTAACTTTAGTGATAGTAGGTAAAATATATCATTCTAGAGGTGAACAGGTATCATTTAAAATCCTAATGCACTTAAAGGCACTTCTTTTCACATTCATACAATCTGGCGAGTGTTTCATGCAAAAAGTATAAAAACTAAACGCAGGCATGAGAGCAGCTCTATGAGATTATTCATCAGTTAATGATTCAATCAAAGTTTCTATCGTTATGAAGTAATACCTCTGGCTACAGAGAACAGTAGACGAATGAGTTTTTAGACCGACTTACATTTCTATTTACATCGAACAGTTTAGTAAACCTCTATCCCCATGGATGCACTACGAATACTGCATTCTGTAATACACCTCTGGACCCGTCTTCAATTAACCCTGAAATTTCATTGGATGTTTGTGTCGAATGACCAAACCCCGACTTGTGTCCAAATGTTGCGCTGCTCCCCGGATCCACGGCCACCATGAGATCATCTCAGCACCCTCTAGGATTTTTCTCTGGACCCTTTGTACTGCAGTTTTGCATTAAGGTGTTTGATCAGCACCAACAAAAAGCCAGTGCACCCAACCTCAACTGGCTCAAAGCCGGTCCTCAGGCCATTGCTGTTGCAGTCTCTGATCTAATGAGCATTTTACCCTTTTGCACTCAGTGGCCTCTTCAATTTGGTCTCCCAGAGGACGGTCAATTCCAGTAGGGCAACTTGCTTGGTTGACTCCAATGTTAACACCACATCTGTGTGGAGCAAAGTGGTCGCAGTGGTCTCTGGAACTGGAACTGCCAGTCCAATGCAGTGGCAAGATGAGGTCTCAAGAACCTGGAGTGCTGAGCTTGTTCCTCAGCTCTGATGAAAGTTATGAAATGTTTGTTAGTGTGGAGAAAAAGCCATAATAGACAAATGCCAGACATCTTCAATTTATCTTGAATTGGGAATAATTTCTACTTATAGGTGGAGCAAATTTTGCTTGTCTAAAAGTGTTAAAATTAGATTTGAAGTCAAAGCAACTGAAAGACTATATGATGTCATAGTTTATGCAAACTGTGCTTATCATACACAAAAGAAACTGTTATTTTCGACAGATGCACTTACTAGGATTTTATTCTTTACATTGAGCCGACTTCAAGAATCTTTACCTTAGTGTAAGGGTCCCCTGTTTATAGTCAACCTCAGAGAACAGTTGACCTCAGAGTAAAGTTAACCTCAGAGTACAGTCAACCTCAGAGTACAGTCAACCTCAGGGTACAGTCAACCTCAGAGTACTGTCAATGTCAGAGTACTGTCAACCTCAGAGTAAAGTCAACCTCAGGGTACAGTCAACCTCAGAGTACTGTCAACCTCAGAGTACTGTCAACCTCAGAGTACTGTCAACCTAAGAGTACTGTCAACCTCAGAGTAAAGTCAACTGCAGAGTACGGTCAACCTCAGAGTACAGTCAACCTCAGAGTACAGTCAACCTCAGAGTAAAGTTAACCTCAGAGTACAGTCAACCTCAAAGTACTGTCAATGTCAGAGTACTGTCAACCTCAGAGTACTGTCCACCTAAGAGTAAAGTCAACTGCAGAGTACGGTCAACCTCAGAGTACTGTCAACCTAAGAGTAAAGTCAACTGCAGAGTACGGTCAACCTCAGAGTACTGTCAACCTAAGAGTAAAGTCAACTGCAGAGTACGGTCAACCTCAGAGTACTGTCAACCTCAGAGTACTGTCAACCTCAGAGTACAGCCAACCGCAGAGTACTGTCAACCTCAGAGTACAGTCAACCTCAGAGTACCGTCAACCTCGGAGTACAGTCAACCTTGAGGTACAGTCGACCTGAGAGTAGTATCAACCTCAGAGTACATTTAACCACAGAGTACAGTCAACCTTAAAGTACACCCAATACCTCTTTGCGTCAAAAATAGCCAGTTGGGATGCTTCAGGCATCTGATTAGGATGCCTTAAGCAGAGCAACTGTTTTTGAAGGTTTTACAGGCATGTCCATCTTGGAGGAGACACGATCTCTTCCCACGTGTTCTGGTACACCCAGAACACGTGGGAAGAGATCGTTGCTGGAGAAGGGGAAGTCTTGAACACCCTTTTTCGAGTCATCAACTCTTTTAAACATCTGTAACATACTGTTGCAAATGAATATGGCCTGTAAATGTAACTTGTATAGTATAGGTGTATAATGTTTATACATTATAATGCTGATGTATCTTTGTGTCTGTTTATGGCTCACAGCTGGAGCTTTGAAGTCATTAACCACCTCTTTAGTTCATTTCCCTGCTGCACACATTGTCATATGTAAATCACACTTCAGGTGAAAGAGTACTTGAGAGAGTATTTGAAAGAATATTTATTCTAGAGGAAGAGAGGCTGTTTTTGAAGTCAATAAATCTTAAGAACCAGGATTGTGAATTCAGAGTTAAAAGTCTGCAAGGATTTATGTGCCTTTTTTCTTCTTCTTCCAATCGTGTTTTCGCGAGTCGGATTGATGATCTTCAACTGGAGATGGGAGGGTGTAAGAATTATATTCCCAAAGAATTATAGCCACATGCGTAATTCCTGCAGTGTGAAGTGAATTAAATATTACAAGCTATAATTCAATTCACACTCAACAAACCAATCCAATTTAAGGTTTCTTCATTTTACCACATGGCTAGCAACTAAGAATATTTTCAGTAGCATGATAAACTTGATGGTTAGTTAAACTTATATTGAATGCAAAAAACATTCTTATCCCAGCTTCTATATGAAGGAAAGTCCGAAATCTTCCTTACTCATGCTAAATATGACACTGAAGTCCAGTCAGGTTTAAGCAGAACAACCATGAGGTTTGGTTTACTTTTACTCTGAATGTATTCTCTGGTCTTGGTGAAATTAATGTGTGTGACTCACCCAGAACTAATTGTTCAAGCTTCAGAAGAGCATCTACACTGGGCAGATGCTCTGATCATCTCATAATGACATGGATGTGATGCTTTGTTTTTTAAAGTGCAGTGTTCCTCTACCATGTGCAAATGGGTGTCTTGGAATGAGACAATGGCATGTATATATATATATATATATATATATATATATATATATATATATATATATATATATATTTATCTATAATGCAAAACCTTGCCAACTTTAGCTACAGTAGGAAACACACGGCTGACGATGGTGTAAGTACCTTATAGAGCTTTATTACTGACAATCATGGCCATTATACATTCTGTCAAAGTTAGTGCACCACCCTCTGTGAGCTTTGCAATATGTGTCTTTGCTTCACTAGGGAAATCACTATTTATTTTCCCAATGCTACCATTTATGCATTCCTAAACTGCCAAAAAGCACAACAGTGTCAATATTTCAAATGAAATGCCAATCAAAAGTTTTCTACATCAGACTTTGGCTCAGTTTCTAGCCTTTCTCAGTTTATGCATATGATGCAGCCTTACCTTTAATCAGTTAGCACATTTTTTTGTGTGCTATAAAACCCAACCAGCAAAGTTCAAACATTTGTGATGTATGTTTTGGTACTGCGTATAAAAAAAGCATTTCTAAGCGAGACTCTGTCAAACTGATTTATTTTCAAATGCAGAAAAGAAATTTAACATATACCGTATGTAACAAAACACATCTCTGACCTTTGAAAAATAATTGCATCAATGTTTTCCATGTGTTCCATTTAGTCTTTTATACACTGCTAAGTTTTCCTTTAACGAGAAATGGGTCTGGATTCTAAATGGGTTAAATACACACACATAAGTGGTGACACCAATGCTTAGATTTGTGTGTATTATGTTGAAAAACTACGGTATAAATATTCCATTAAAACTGCAAATAATTACAGTACAGAAATGATAATTCACAGGATGAAATCCTGCATTCAGAATTTTACTGAATAAAAGTACAAAAGCATTACTATCAAAGTAAAGCAACACAAGTTATGCAAAATTACCGATTGGAAATCTAGTGATGCAGCTTGTAAATGTAGAGCTAATTGAAATTACTCTGAATCACAGTAAATGTTGTCAGTATGTCTAAGTACCCCTCCTGTTCACTCTGATCTAAATAAGCTAAAGAGACATTTTCCCCCTGCGTCCCTCTCCTCTCCCTTCTTTCTCCTCTTTGCTCCGCACAAAGTTAAAAAAAAAAAGTAATGAGAACTAAATTGGGGTATTTCCAGCGCCTACATAGATTTAAGTTGCCATGGAAACCATGCAAAATAAAGGCTGGGCTTAGTTAAATGCTCTCCTAATGTTTCAGCAATCATCTTGGCTGTAATGAAAAGCAGCATGCCACAAAAACAGCTCTTTACAGTCCAGCCCTCATAGTTTTATAGCTTTTCATGCTTGCAAAAGCAGTTTAACAAATGATTTTATGCTCCTTAAATGTTGTAAATATAGTGTGTATTTCAAAGCCATAAAAAAAAAGCTTGATCAGTTGGCTAAGTGTTTGGAAAAATAGTCAAGTTTCTTTTTGTTGCTGCAAAGAGTCGGACAATTCAGAGATGCTCACACCAAGGTCAAGTTGTTGAAAAATTGAGAACAGGACCTTCAGTATCCAGGCTGCCATCCTGCTTAAGACACCAACAATGAGAGATTCACTTACTCCACAGAGATTTTGTACATTTGAACCGCTTGCTTGCCCTCACTCAACAAAACCGCCTTTTGTTATCTGAAGGAGATGGAGGAGATGGATGGCAGGAATCCGCTGAAGATGCCAAAATGCTTTGATGCCACAGAGTGGCCTCCACTCGGCTTTGGCTGAGAGCCACAAGGCTGTGCTCAAACTATGAACTGGACTGCTCAGGGCAGGGAGTCAGGGGCGGAAACTAGGGGGAAATAGCAAACGTTAGGGAGAGAAAATGAAAGAATTCTGACTGTTATAATCCCGTAAAGGCATAGAGTGAGCCAGCATGGTTTCATCACAACACATTGTGTTTGCTTAACACGTTTACGCTAGAGCGTCCGCCTAAGCCCGAGCCGATGAGTCTCTGAAGGGAGGCAACGTCTCAGAGGACAGTCTCACATTGAGTCAGTCAGGCAAAGCAGAAGCTATCTGGAGGACATCTAATACACACACACATAGACACACACACAAACACACAAATGTATGAAATGAATTCTCTTCCCTCCTGTTCAATATGCTTCAGTAATGTCCAGCCGCTTCTTTCACAGCCATGCCTCACCAGTTTTCTCTTTTGTCCACGACACAAACTGTTCACATTTGACCACATTTAGCTCTAAATGTTAAATCTAAAACTAAATGTTGAACCTAAATGTTTCAAAAATGATTTCAGATTTACACTGATTTCAGCGGATGTACCAAAATAAAAAGCTTGGTCAAGAAAACCCACTTATCTAAAATACCCCTTGTTGTACCACAGTACAAATATATAGGTACAATAGTTGATGATAAATTAACATTTGATGAAAACACTGATGCTGTTTGTGCAAAGGGGATTGTACTTTACAACAGGCTGAGAAAGTTTTAATATTGTGTTTTATTCTTGTTTTATGGAGTCAGTTTTAACCTTCTCTGCATACGCTGGTTTGGGTCACTTACCATGAAGAACAAGAATAGACTGGGGCACATTTTGAAGGGGTGAAGCGGGATTGCTGGACTGTGCCTGAACAACCTGTCCCTCTTATGCAGAGCCAGAGCTACAAAGGAAGCACAGTCGATACTTGCTGATAACAGTCACCCTCTGTTTACTGAATCACAGATTTTTTTGTCACAAGTTTTTTGCTGAGGTGCAAGACAGTGAGATGCAAGAACTAATTTGTCCCTGCCACAATTGCCAACGATAATGGCGTCATGTGATTTTCGGTCCCATTGGCACTTTTTGCATATTGTATTTGTGGACCCTTGATTTTGTTTGTTTCTGGGGACTTCTCACTGCTATTATTCTCTGCTGACTGTATAAACAAATTAACCGTTGAGGATGATAAAGTTTACTTTGAACCTTGAAGACAGCTTCCGTTCCAAATCTGACCCACTACAAATGGGAGTTTGAGAGCAACCAAAAGCTCCTGGGTTAAAAGCACGAAGCAGTGAAATCAGGGACTGGGTTTTCATACCGAACCAGAAGTTTTGGTCCAGTGTGTTTGAGAACCCAAGCAAGCGAATGTCATGTCTACCTGAAGATCTTAAAAGCAAAAGTAACTTAACCAATACTTTTTACCATCCTTGGTTTGTTGTTGAACAGTTGGATTAGGTTATGTGTTTTTGAAAACCACCACTTCTATCCGTTTACCGTAGATCTTCATCCCGCTTTTATTTCGGTATTTCTGCTAACGTCAGTAAAAATTGGCATATTTTCTCAACATTAGGTCCAACATTTAGATTTAGATTTAACTTTTAGATCTAACATTAAGATTAAGATTTAGAATCAACATTTAAATACAAGATTTTCAATTATATTTCAAATTTTGAGCTAAACGTGGAAAAATATTTCTATTTACATCAGGATGTGCTACGTTTTACAAACGGCACCCCTGTGCAATGACTCTGTTAACGGTTCATTTCAATTGATTGTAAAAAAAAAAAGAAACCCTAATTTTTAGCCATTCGTCTCTCAAATTTTTTGAGTTTAAGCCAGGCTCAAAGGAAAGTAGTTTAGATTGTGAAATCTGGTTTCATATCATATGCAGACCAAGAATCTCTCCGGATTATCTCACCCATCAACTTCAAAACATCAACACAGTGCAGGATTGCGAAGTAATGGGGCATGACACACAACCGAATTTCATTAAGATTCCTGTGCCAGGGGATCTTTGAATGCACCACATCACAGGATCCCCTGAGAAACAGCTGTAAAATGTAAACATGCTTTCCAGTGAGAAAACAAGAAAACGGGAAATGTTTGTACACGAGGAAATGGTTGAAAGAATGTATACGATACAGGCTGTTTATCCATCTCTACAAAGTAGATGTGAGATATTAACTGTCAACAGTGTTATGTTGGCTAGCCTAAAAGGCTTAAGTGTTTAATGTTGCTTGGCAGCACTTACAGTTACTCTGGGATGAAGGATGTCTCCCTTTTACTCACAAAGTATTGATCTAACTTGTAAAAATAAAAGAAATATTGAATAATATCTGGGTGGCCCTGACTGTCTTTGAGCAGATGAGGAGGTGATGTCCAACAGTACCAGATAATCTGGGCTGAACATTGGGGTTGATGAGAATGGTTTGCTTCTGAACAGAAGTTGGGAAATGTGAATCCATTCAACAGTTTAAGAAGAGTCAGAGTGCACAGGAAATATAAATCTGAAAAGGTTATAAAGGGAACTACACTATCAAAGCTAGGCCTACGCTGTTGTCCACGACAGCAAGAGCATGTCCCCAAAAAAGTCCCCAATCCCCTTTATTGCATAAGCCATCCCCTTTATTTAAATAAATAAAAAAGTAATGTCCGAAAAAACAGGGTTTTTCATAAAAAGTCTCCCCCTAGTGGATAAATTATGCAATATTAGAATAGAATATTATATATACGAGAAAGATCTCATCGAGTCAGTTCATATGCACCGAATTTGGACTAAATCGGATTAAGGATTAAGAAAATTATGCAGAAACAGTGTTTTTCATCAAAAAGTACCCCCTAGTGAGTAAAATATGAACTATTACAGTAAAATATGCTGTATTCAAGACAGATGTCATCAAATCGATTCATATACATCAAAATCATTTTAATCAGACCGAAGGGTTGGGAAAATATGTCCAAATTGTTTTCACATATACAAGATAGATTTTTTCAAGCTGATTCATTTGCACCAAATTTGGACAGAATTGGACCAGCGGCTGAGAAATGATGGTCCGAAAACATACGGAGATAAAGACCCCTCTACTGACGGAAACGTACAACCGCCCTTTCCCAAAATCAATACACTTTTAAATCCAGGTATAAAATTTGAAAGTGATCAAAGTCATAGTCTTTTGGTTAGCATGTCAACATGAAGGATGTGCTTTGAGAACGATTTTATAATTTACATGACATTTTGGGGATACAATGGCAGAAGAAACATTGCACGAGACCCTAAACTATTATACTGCTCAAGTACAATACATTATTTACCAGGAGATTCTAACATGTTAGCTTCAGGAAAGGCTAATAGGATTAATATCAAGATGTATTGAATAAGTTCAGTGGAGGAGATGTTCCATCCCATCCTCCACTTGGAAGGGAGGATTTTGATTGTTTCTAATTCAAATAATCATCTACAGTTGATGATTTTTATAGTACAATTTTTTATATAATTCACTGGATCTATCAACAGACCACCGCTATCTAAACCAGAGAATTGAGCTCTGTTACGTAATGCCCAGATTCTATTCACCTGCAGGGATCTTGCTCACACAGTGTAATCATACTCATCCCATAAAAGTGTGTGTGTATGCGTGTGTGTGTGTTTGTGTGTGTGTGTGTTTGTGTGTGTGTGTGTATTCGTGTATGTGTGAGAGACAGCAGTTTAACAACACTTTGAACGAGAAAAACTTGCGGTCAAGCCTGCAAATGCAGAAGAAGTAAGTAAGGGTGTTTTTATGATGTTCTCATGCGATCCAGAGTCTGTTTTCAATGTGACAGCACTGAATCAATGACCACAATACTAAAACACATGAAACTCTAGACGCCACGAGGTGAAATGATCCGTTTGGTTTGACGAGGTATCAGGTGTCATGCTGTACGGAGAGCGAGCAGCGGAATGATGTAACCGGCAGAGCAGAAGACTTTTCACACAGACCATTAATCACTGACGTCTTCAAAGCTGGCTCACACCCCGCACTGGACCGTTTAGTTCAACTGAGCAGCATCCAAAGTAAAACCATATTCAGTCACATTGTCTGGAGCAGGTTCAGCCTTCCCTAAATTCCCTAGTTTTCCTCATTTCAGTGAATGTTTAAAGTTTCGTGAACATTTGATGTTGAACATACGGGCGCCTTCACAGTTAGAAAATGTGGTTTGAAATTTATTCTGGCAGGATTTCTGTGAGTTTGGTGCATTTGAATTAGTGTGAATGCAAGCGGAGGATATTCTGCATATTGTGTTAATGGTAAGGGGAACTCCAGGACAGGGAATCTCTTTTGGAAATCTCTTTGCATATGTTCCCGTCCAGCTCAAGGCTCAAGACAATCACCCAGACACGCTGGGGTCACAAGACAGTATACTTCTAGCAGCGGTCCCAAGGTCCCAAGCCCGGATAAAAGGGGGTCAGGAACGGCATCCAACGTAAAAACTGTGCCAAATCAATATGCAGAAGTTTAAGATCCACTTCCTAAAGGGAAGGGGTGAAAGAAGAGACCAGACCAATAAGGCATTAGCTTCAGTAAGACAAGAATTGAACAAAACAAGATGTTACTATGACGGTGTCTTACTGACTTGAAAATACAGGAAATAATAATAACTTGTTAACAACTTAACATGTTTCTAAATAGAAATACACAGAACCCGCAGGAATAGCAGGTAATGCACGATGTCTCAAAGGGAAATAACGAAGTCCTGACCTCTCCCATGAAGGATTCAATCAAAAGTGGAGAGATCAGAGGAAAAAACAATAAAAAGGGGTTACAGAGAAAGAAGAAGGGGCTTTGAACATGACTTAAAATCATACCACAGAAGAAGCTGGAGGTCCTAGCAGTCGGATAAAACCAACATAGAAGAAAATTGTATTTATTTTGTTTAATTATAATTCGCCACTAGAACTTTGGAGATCAATGAATAAGAGCAGAATCCCAGCTGTTCATAAGTTCTCGGTCTTCAGAACAAATTCTGGTGCGGTTCCTCTGAAGTACGAATGCGGCATGGAACAAATACCGAATAACCTTGATGCATGTTATTCTTTTAGCACTTTGAGATTTGATCCAAATGTAAAGTGCGTTATAAATTAAATGTATTATTATTATTATTATTGTTATTATGAGTTGGGAACCAAAAAAAAAACAGCCATACGTTGTCATGCACGACAGCAAGTAATTTTACAAGGGATGTAATAACTAGGTTGAAATAATGCAGGTTAATTATATTTTATATTATACAACCAAGTTAGACCAACTTAATTGCTCAATAGTGAAAGAAACCCATTTGATTATGTCAAATATTTTAGGTTCATTCAAAGAGCTATTTCCTGAGTGTAACACAAGTTATGTTTAAGTGTTAGGCCTTTATCTTGTACACCTTCAAGTATCGCTCCTTAATTTCATAATGTAATGCATAATGACAATAAAGGTTTTCTATTTCTATTCAAGATAAAGGACTGCGTCAATACTTATAGACGCAACAATGTTGCCCTTACTATATCGTACAAGAATGTACGCTAAGATATATGTGAAAAACAAACATTCTATATTTAATCTGTTTCTTTTTCTGACATATGAAGTAACATTCAAGCACGTATGACAACTTCTGGTTAAAATGTGCAAACACTTTAGGAGGACCTTGTAATCTGTGAACTGTATGCGTCCCCGGATCCTGGAAACAAGAACCAGGTCTTTTCTTAAGATGGGTTTCCATGTTTGAAGGTCCTCAGCTCTTGGGAATCTTACACCGGTATTTGCTTCTCCACTCTAACGGCATTAGCGTGTGTTCATGCCACGAGGAAAGAGAGGCTGAACAAGCATCTGGATCCACTCCAGTATTATCAACAAATGACGGATGAAAGCTGAACAATCAAACAATGACGGCTGACTCATACAGAACCATGTTCCTGAGCTGGATTGTCTGAGCACACGGAGTATATGAAGCATGTTAAGGAAAAGCTCTGGCACATTGGGGCAACACCAAATATGTCTTATGGGGGTTTAACCTCTTGCAGCAGTAGTTTACTCAAAGAGTCGGGGATTTGTGGTCAGGAATTATGGCGAGCCACAAAGGACCCCTGAAGCAGCAGAGAGGAAGAGAGAGGACAAGTGGTTGTGGCTCTGAAAAGGGAAAATTTCAGGTTCCAAATTATGGGAACCAATCTGTGTTCACAACAGAACTCAGCGGTAACAGAAGAACATGGCTGCAGCCACAGGAACACTTAAAATGATTTTCTCACGAGAGATCATTAATGTGGGAATCCAGGCAGTTCATTACAATTCCGTTCCTGAGAAGAGAAAAGTCAGACTCCAGAACAATGTTAGACCAGAATCCATAACTTCCCGCCTTGGAACTGTGTTTACTGTAATAAGTTTAGTAAAAAGAAGCTTTTTAAACGGTTGCATTCATAATTTCTATTTGTTTAACACTGTGCTCCACAATGTTTTACTTTGTGTTGGATTTAAAGAGAAAGTTTAACATGTGTTTCCTAAATGTAATGTTTCCTGTATGCATTCAGACTGGACCGTCATGGAACTGAACGAGATTTCACTTGTGGTGCTCAAATGACTCAAAAAATACATTTGGGTTAGGTTTCGAGTTAGAAAAACTCGATAGTAATGTTTAGATAACAACAGGCCTTGTTTTCCGTTACATGTATAATATAGTGTAGTGTGGTGTAACTATTGTATAATGCAATACGGTAAAGGTATTGTATAATGCTATATTGTATCGTATAGGTATCGCATTGGTATTGTATAGTTTAGATATTGTATAGTATTATACAGTATAGTATATTATCATAAAATGAAGTATGTATGTACGTTTGAGAGAGTGGTTGACGTGTGTTTATCTGATATGACGTGTGGTTGCCTTGTTTTCTCTTCTGTATGACCATAAATAAATTAAAAATTTAAAAATAGTATAGTGTATAATGTTATACAGTATAGCATATTATCATATAGTATAGCACAGTATAGTATAGGTATTGTTTAATGTTATAAAGTATAGTATTTTATCATATAGTATGTATCATATAGTATAGGAAATGTATAGATATTGTATAATGATATATAGTATGGTATCATATAGCTTATGTATTGTATAGTGTTATATAGTATAGTGTATTATCATATAGTATATCATTGCATAGTATGGGATAATATAGGCATTATGTTATATAATATAATATCATAGTGTAGTATAGTATAGGTATTGTAGAGTGTTATACAGTATAGCATATCACCATATAGTATAGCATAGTATCATGTAGTATAGGGTAGTATATCTATATAGAAGTAAAGTTTTACACAGTGTAGTATTGTATAGTGTAGTGTTATATATTATATTTTATTAAGTACAGTATCATATAGAATGTTCTAGTTTAGTCTTGTATATAGAATAGTGTACAGTATAGTACCATTTTCATAAATATGACTTAAACTAGGTGAATGTAGTTCCTTTACCAGCCATTAAATGTTGGTGTCTATTTAAGTCAAAGCTCCTCGTCTGATGCCATTAGAAGGTCATTTTTTACTCTGACCCATGAAATCCCTGTCCAACAACAAAAACAAGCAGTAGAAAGGTTCACATGCAACTCCTTTTTCTTCATCTTGACTTCAGAATCACTGGTCATCATCAATCATCTGTTTTGGACATGAAGACAAGAACAACATGTATCAAGCAGACCGGGACAAAACCCACCTCAGTCCCTTTGGCGTTTGTCAGCACTCAGCTGTCTGTGTCTGAACTCTAGTTAGTCTAATTGAGAATGAAAAGAGGTCACGGAACTCCAGCAGGTCGTCATTAAGCTAGCCGTCCAATATTTACTGCTACATGCCCACAGACGCCTGGTCACAGACAATGACCCAATCCTTGTGGTACAGGGGGCGGTCAGGGTCTGCATGTGTGTGTGTGTGTGTGTGTGTGTGTGAGAGAGAATGGTGCAGATGAATGTGTGTCTGTGTTCATATGTATGTTGGAAATCTCAGGTTACACTCTTATCACTCCACCACCCCCTGCAATACATCACTGTCACCACAGCCATAGCCTCATTCCAAATAGTTTAGTCTGACAGAACCCACTTGAGAGTGATACAGTGGTTTGTGTGAACCCCAACTTCCACATATTCCTGCTCAAATCTGTATAATTTAATTTGATTATTCAATATATCTTGAATGAATAAATCACACATTTTATGCACGCATTAATACAATTGACTGTTTTAAATTAGCAGCTGCATTAAACAAACTTCCAAGTATATCTGCTTAAACTGTTTGTTGTTCAAAATATGGAATATTTGGCACTAGATGAGACATTTTCCGTCATCTCATCCTGAATCCGATGCGCTCAAAAGATCCATCTAAGGAATTGTTTTTCCTTTACTTCACATATTTTTCCCTGTCACAGTCTGACTCAGGAGGCGTCGTCATTGTGTCCCGGGAGTTGACACACAACTTGGCTCACAAGTTCCCGCAGCAATGAATCTAAAATTCAAGATCGATGATTTAAGGATAAGAATTAACCCACATCCTGAGGTTACACTGCCTCTGACAGCCAAAGTTATTAATGCGTTGGGGAAAACACATCTCCTTTGTAATGACAGAACGATCCAAAACATTTCTGACTAATGTGGATGTAATTGAAGCCTGGTGGTGATTTCATAAGTTCTCTAGGGGCTTAAATTTGCTTCATGGGGTCAAAATCACTCTTAACCCATGCACTAACCTTCCTGATGGGACATTTTTCAAAGATTTTTAGACATGTTTGTAGTGAAAAACGTTTTTCTCCTACAGAACACATTTATATCATGCTAATTTCCTCATGCAGTTATATTTAAATAGAAATGTAGAACAGCATGAATTGATTTTCACCAACAAAACAAAATTCTTTAATTAGAGTGGGACTCGTTAATCAGATTGGACAGCACGTCTTGTTTTCATGGATTGTGTCCCACCCCTCCACAAGTTTTTATGGGCATCAGCTAAGAACATTTGACGTAATTGAGGAAGTTTTCTGAGATTGGCAAAAAATTGCCAGTTCATCAGAGGACTGACACACGGAGATAAACAACCATTCACACTCAAAAATGTGTGTCAGCAGTTCTCCCATACTAACTGTTTTTGACTGTGGTTTTGACTGGTCTTGTTGATAGAATAACTCAAAAATGACTCAACTAAAAACCAAACTATCTTTATATCTGTCTCCTTGGGATTTTGTAAAGGGAAAAATGTCTTTTTTATTCAATTTTGATTCTTGTACATCAAAACGATGTACATCAAAGCGAATTACAACTTGTTTTTTCGTTTTTCAATATTTGTTTCTAAAACTAAAAACGAAATTCCAAAACATACACAGATCCACTTCAAGCAGTTCTGCAAAGAGTTGGTCAAAATTCTACAACAGTGTTGTATGTGTATAGTGTATATGCCCCAAAGCCCCTAATGACCTGCTTTGTACAAGAAAAACTCCTTGATTGAACTCCTGAAATTAAATATAAAGTTATGTCCAAAAATAGTGTTTTTTATAAAAACTTCCGCCAGTGAGTTAAATATGAACTATTGGAGTAAAATATACAAGAACGACCTTCTGGAGTCAATCCATAGGCAGCCAATTTGGACTTAATCGGTTCAACAGTTAGGAGGTCATGTCCGAAAAACATAATTAAAAAATTTGAAATATACAAGATAGATCTCTCCAGACTGATTTGTATGCACCAAATTTGGACAAACTCGGTCTATTGATTGAAAAATGTTTCGAGATAGAGCTCCCCCTAGTGTAAATAATATACAACCAAACTTTCCCTAAATGAATTAAGTTCTTCCTCACAATAAGGCCTATGTGGCTATAAAATGATGATTAAAATGAGCAGTATGAATGTTTTTAACTTATCACTTTAAGCAAAGAATCTACAGCAGAAGATGAAGAGTCAGCAATGACTTTTCCATAATATCCCCGACTTTTAGGAGATATTGTAATAATTAAATCATCAAAAAATGGTATTTTGTGTTAACTGTTTGTCAATTCTTTTATTCAATTTTGTAACTAAGTATGCAAAACACGAAAAACAGAAGAAATAAGGTAAGGACCTGATACTTTTTCAGAGTTCTCTATATAAATAGACATTTGGGTCTGAATGTCGGAATTGGAGAAAAATTGCTTTTCATCGGAACGTACGCTTTCACCTCAACTCTCACCATTTATTCATCCGTGTCTTATTTCCTGTCACCTCAAGCCAAAGTTGGATCTGAGTTCCAATACAATACTAGCCCAGTTAGAGGACATCCAGTTGTTCCTGCACACACCTTTGTGTTTTGACTTATCTTGTTTTCTTTATTTTATCGTGACATGATTGCAAGGATTCTCTCCAGGTGATTTGACTTCTCCTACAGCCCAAAGGCATACAACATTGCTGAATCAGCGACTCAAATTGGCCCGAATTCTGAACGCAGCAGAGTTATGTTTTTCCCATAACTCTGCTGCATCTGAGTTATGGGATGGCACGAATCTCTGGAAGAAACTGTGAGAATCTGACTTCCTGTGGAGAGAACGGAGAGGACAGTCTGGAAACAGTTTACACATCCATGTTCTTCATCTATCACTTCACTGTGTTCTTCATTGTGACAAACAAATATACCTTTGCCATTAATGTCAGTTTAATGAAATACAATATTTAAGAGTACCATAAGCCATGTTTGATATTCTGTCCGATATTACAAAGCAAACATTGCACAAGGGCTCTTATCCAAAGCACCGTATAAAAAAGTGTATTTGTATTCTAAGTGGGTGCTGCCTGGACAAATGAAACACCCGTTGGTCCTGCAGATGGGTGATGTAGCCTCTAAACTATCCGGTAATCAATAGAGAGGAGGCTATTACAAGTTGTGCTCACGCATTTGGAACTCAGCTGCATGGTTATACCATGTTAATGGTTGAGCCGAAACAAGTTTGACATCTGTGAAAAGATGGAGGTGAGACGAGGATTAAAACAAACCACCCCCCGCTCACCTCGCCACCAGGACAAAAGCCAGACCTGACCCATTATTTGTTCTGTGTGAAGCAGAGCCACAGACCCACCAGTGCGAATGCCATGCTAAACATCTGGTTAGGCACGCTTTTATGATATCATCCGTTAGTCATCCATGAACGTATAACCTAATAAGAGTGTGAGCTCCATTACGACGGACCACAATCAACCTAAGAGCTTATTTCTAATCCGTCTATATGTGAAAACTTTACATCCATGCACGTACTTTTCGGCTGATCTCTGACTGTTTACATGCACATCAGTATCCTGGTTATTATCAGGTTTCTGGAGCATACTGTCTTTTTCTTAGCACGTAAAAACATCACATCCCGATCCCAGTGACTTGGATAGGACTTTATACCGATTTTGAGGAACCGGAATATTCTAGGTGGGGTACTTCCAAAGAAACCAGGATAGTGTTCTTAACCCGCTTTCTTTGATTTGCATGTGCGGAGTGACGTATGAGAAATTGAACCAAAAGCTAAGATTATGAAGATTTGTTGAAAGTTCAACCAGAAAGACTATCCTCATGCACACTCGGGCCTTAGTTACTGCTCAGTCCAATCTGTTATCCACACCTGTCACACACGCTCAGTCTCCATTGATTGCATCCCAATCCGGGGCAGGATTTTGCGGCAGTGCTGGTTCAGATTGGTTCTACAATGAAACTTATTGAAGCCTTGTTCATATTTTTTTAACTCTTTTAATCTAATTGTTTTCATAATAAAAAAAATCATGCCCATTCGATGAAATTTGAATATATACATTTTAAAAAAAATAGTATTTCAATAAAGTCAGACGGATGCAAGTACTTAAAATTTATTTCTGCAATTATTCTTTTTTCTTTGAACATATAATCTGTTTTAATAAATCATGCATTTTCTGTACATTCTCTGTGTCTCTGTGCTGATTTAAATCAAAGAATAAAGTATACATAGCAGGTTTGGAATAAATGCTGAGCAGGTCTAATTACGAAGGACACCACTCATGAAACATCAAAGTCAGGAGAAATGTAGGAATGTTCCCGGCTCTCCGTGTCACTGTGTCTGATTTTGTCTCTTTATAAGCCTGATTTTTCAGCTGCTTCTCGAAACCTTCCTGGTTATGGAATTACACCAAATAGCAGCTTTTACGCAAGCCACAATGAAGTATTTTTACATAATATGAAGTCTACATGGAGTGATTAATCGTTTTCCCTCTTGGCACATTCATGGTTGATGTCTGCATATCTCTTGCCATAATTCATGCTGGGAGACACCACACAAAAATTGAAAGCTGTAATACAACAATACAAAAAATGTAATGTGTAAATGTATAATAATATGTAATATTATTATATGTATAATATTATATGTATAATATGTATAATATTATTATTATTAATAAAATGTATAATATAATAGCACTTTGAGATTTGATCCAAATGTAAAGTGCATTATAAATTAAATGTATTATTATTATTATTATTATTATTAATAATTGGAGCCAAAACAAATACGTTAACAGCAGACCTGTCATAAAGTCCAACAGAAAAGTACTGCACATCAATTCGGCACAATAAAGTTCTGCTGGCCTCTGGGGAAAAAGATTCCACATTAAAAAGATAAATGTATTTGTGCATTTGGATTAGCAACACCTCTGAAGCTGCAGCCTGTTTCTCCTAAAGAGAATGTTTGGACAGTTTTAACCTTTTCACCGTACTAAAGACACCTATTTATTCTAAAACAATCAATAATCTGATGGTTCACCTCTGACTGCAGCCACACCATAAAAAACAAAACAAACACACATCACCAATCATTATTGACTCTGCATCAGTGATGTGAAGATGGCTGATTGATTTAGATTTCCGGAGAGGATCCCACCGACTAGTGGCAGAGTTGGACATCCATCAGACGGCCCCCATCGACAGCTTCTGGCCTCCAGACCATCAGCTTCATTGACTGTAATGTAAACATCTGCATGAAGGCCACTCGAGGGTAGCTCAGCAGAATCCAGCTCTGCTGGAGGACGTCCAGCAAATGCAGCATTAATATCCACAGAGTAAAGGCAATCAGGAAATGATTACATGAATGCTTTTAATCTAATGTGGTACTGTGGAAGAGTTAATGTTTTTTCTATAATGGAGTGCAAATGTTGTTTGAGTTGAGCGATTGTATTTTTGTCACTGCAACCTGTAGCTACTTAATAAAGGTAAATACTGATAGGCTCTATATCAGGTGGTGTTTTTCCCATAAATGCAGCTATTGTATGTCATGATCATAACTTTGATATTTAGAAATTTAAAGCCTCTAATTGTATTGTTTGAGATGTGGCTGTGATTTCTCTCTCAGGCTTTCAGACCATCAGAGGAGTGGGCCACACCTTGGCCCCGTGCTGCTCTGGCCCCTATCTTTATTGGCCAGAGCAACATCCCGTTGTTCCTGCACACACCTTTGTGTTTTGACTTATCTGTTTTTTCTTTGTTTTATTGTGACATGCTTGCATGGTTCTCTCCAGGTGCTTTGGCTTCTCCTACGGTCCAAAAGCATACACATAGCTGAATCAGTGACTCAAATAAGCCTGAAGGTATGAATAGGAATAGTCTTTTGATGCATCAGCCCTGTGTTGATCTGATTCAACCTCAGTTGGAATGGGCTCTAGGCAACCCACAACCCCGAAGGGATAAGCAATTACATAGAATGTATGGAATGATGATGATGATGATGATTTTACAACGCCCATGAGTCAACATTTTGACTCAACCACTCCCTACACTAGTGACTATAAATATTCTCTCACATGCGTTGCTAAAAAAATAAACACATTAAAGCCACATTTAAATCACAGATCGAAACTCGATGAACACAATATACACGTTGAAAATCTTCATCGACATACATTGTGTAGTTTGTTAAGGAACAAGATGAACCCTGGGATAACATTCGCCACAGTGTCACTGGTCTCTCAGCGTCACTAGACTGCAGCGTCGCATGAGCTCACTGCGATTCTGCTCTCATCTGGAAAGACAATTGGGTGCCAACGGTGAACCTGCCCAGTCTGGTGTTCTCTGCCGAAAGCCAATCAAGCCGTACCCCAATGTCAGCTGGAATAGGCCCCACCCCCTTTGAAACCCTTGCAAAGAAGCTGTTTGAGATAATGAACGAATGAATGACCCAAACAAATAAGAAAAAACTAGGCCTATGCTGTTGTCCCAGACAAAGAGGGTTTACCTCCAAACAGTCTGATTGAACTCATCAAATTAAATGTGAGGTTATGCCCACAGTATTTTTTTTTTTAAATGAAAATGATAGATCTCCTTGAGTGAATTCATATACACCGAGTTTGGGCTAAATCTGAACGAGGGTTTAATGAAGAAAAGCTCCCCCTTGTAAGTGAAATATGAGTGATTAGAGTATAACACAATGTATAGAAGATAGATAGCCTCGAGTCAATACCCATGCACTAAATGTGGACAAAATCGGATCAAGGATTGAGAATTTATGTCCTGAAAACCTTTGGAGACAGAACTCCCCTTAGTGCCAAAAATATACATAAATATAAAAAAATATATACATGCCAAAATCCAACACGTTTTTCCTGGCACTAAGGTCTATGTGTAGATGATGTTTGAAAATAAACCGTATCTCGAGTCGATTCATTCGAGCCAAATTTAGACTAACTCAGGGCAATGCTGAAAACATTTTGTCCCGAAAAAACTTTAGGAGTTAAGCTCCTCTTAGTGTTGAAAATATACAACCAGCCTTTCGCAAAATCCCTCGTCACACTCAGGTATACGGGGGTTAAATATTTGAAAATGATCCATGAAACTGTTTTTTGAGTTATCGCGCTAACACGAAGGTTCTGCGGCAGAAGTGATGACGATTTCCATAATATCCATAAACTTATTGCCGCTATAATGATAGAATAGAGAGCAGAGGCATTTATGCAGGCTATGCATATGAAGAGATCCTTGTGTCTCTTTGAAGGCCATAAAAAGATTGAGGTTGCCTGCGATGAAATGGAATTTGACACCAACGCTGGTTAGCGTGAGCCGTAGAATCACAGCAATCATTGGGCAATACGCCAGGATTAAACATTGTGTAATTCTCCCAATGTTTTTTGAAAGTTTCCTCATTCTAACAAAACATGATAATATCTGTGAGTAATTTTGCGGTACTGTTGAAAGTTTTGCCTTTGTCAATTTGTTGCCATGTTCATCTAAATATTGGCTAACACAACATCCAAAGTTTATATAAGACAACCAAAAAGCCAATTGTAACTGGCTGGAACAGCTGCCTTCTTGCAGCAGTTGTAGAAGCCAGGGGTGCGAGGATGCTTTGAGCAGCGGAGATTAAGAAGTGTGGGCGTGACAGGGGTTTTTGACTGCTTCGCCCTTTCCAGATCCATTTATCATTTTGAAAGTCCATATGTTGAACTTGTTAGCTGCGGGGAGGAAAGGAGTCCCAGTCCCGACAGCCTCTTGATGGATCACCTGCATACTTCACAAGATTTTCAATTAGATCTACTCCAAGAGAAAAATCACAGTTGCCTCACGCTTTTCCAACTTTTCCTATAGCCTTAAACATTATAGTCTGATTCAGTGGCAAGTCTGGACAGTTTCTGGAGTTTGTTTCAGTGATGACTTCAGTGTACAATAGTGAGGCCATATTGAAACATGGGTTCTATGATGAGAGAACACTGTCATCTAAAATCCAAGAAATAAAACATCACAATTACTTAACTTAGTTATGTCAGTCTAAAAAAATGGCTAGACTATGGCTAGTCTAAAAAAAAGGGCTTTGAACAAATGGGAAAGAGATTATAAAGGTAGCTGAATTATAACTAAATGCTTTTAAGTATAGGTATGTCACCAAAATGCCTCATTTATGTGTCACAGAATAATGGTAAATATAATAAACAAAGTTTTGTTTAATTTACTGAAGACAACCAGGCTTACGCTGCTGTCCACAACTGCAAGGTTATATCCCCGAAAAGATCCGTCGTGTTAACACGATAACTCGCAAACTATTTCATGGATCACTTTGAGATTTTATACCCACATAGACCTTAAGGTGAGGAAGAACAGGACAAATTTTTTGAAAGGTCTGTTGTATATTTTTGACACTAGGGGGAGCTTTATCACCAAAAGTTAACAGGCGATAATATCTTAACCATTGATATATTGTAAAGTGCATTATAAATTAAATATATTATTATTATTATTATTATTATTATATTCTACTCCAATAGCTTATATTTTACTGAGTTCAGGGACTCCCGAGAGTTTCCTCCAATTAAACTCTAATTTTAATTGTGAAAGATGTAACTATTTAGTTCTTTCAACATAAAAAAAATCCTGTATTACAAAGAACATTTGTGTTTGATTTACTCAACACAATTATGCTTCAATTATGCTACACAGTTATGTTGATTTTTTTGTTGAAATTGATATGTTGACTTAACTCAACCCAATTGTTTTATTTCAAAATCTTTTAAATTGAATTCATACGATGAAACTTTCTTGATTTAATTGCCAAAGATGCAACATGTAACGAGAAAAAAAAAAAAAAGGTGAATTCTACGATTGTAGCGAACTTATCTGCTTTAAGAACATTTGAGTTTCTGTAGAGCAGATATTTTAGTGAAATGTGATTTTGTTTTTTTTATTATATTCATTTGTAAGCCTGAATTAAGCACTTTTTCAAATTCATCTGAAAATTTCCTGCGTTTAAAAATTTGTCATATAAAGCTGAAATACGTCCATGTTGTCTTCTCCAACTGTAAAAAATCAACGCCACACATTGGAGCAACTGATTTTGGTTTTATTTTGTAAGTCAGACATAGTGGACGCCACCACTGAACAAATATAGAAAAGACAAAAGTCAAAAGTCAAGCTGGCGTTGTTAAAATTTTTGAATCGTACACTTTTATTGATTTAGAGGCAAAAACATGTCGTGTTGATTCCACTGTACTGAAGGGGATCTGAGGGGGTTGATAACAACGAGAAAAAAGCTTATGATAAAAAAGAATTCCCATATTCTTAAAATAAGGAGAGAGAAAATTCTCCTCTGCTCAGACATGTTGTCTCCATTGCTGGAGCTTGTTACTGGTTAGAACTAACTCAACATTAGCTGGAATATCTCACTAAGAAAAGGTTTGAGACATTTTCTTAAAATAAGATTATTTTTCTAATGTAAAACACGCTTGACAAGATTTTTTGTTTTTGAGACAGAAAGTAAGATACATTTCCTAGTTATCCCGTATTGAAATTTCTTTTGTGAGTGTGCACATTCCTCAAACAAAGCGACTGATCGTCATCCTTCATTGGAAGGTGAGCCAGAACATTCTGTATAATACGAACCAGAACACAGTCCAGATTTCAATCAACACCTAAAGTGACTGGAACTAGATTCTGATTGTCTTAACTAATCACCAGCATGTGTCAGTGGCTCTGCCATAGAGCAGATTCTAGATTTCTTTGAGTGACTCTCAATCCGTGTCCTTGAAACCCACTATATGGCTAAATGGACTCCACCCTGACACAACTGAAGGGTCCGGTAAAATTGAAAGGATGTGGGTTGTAATAATTTGACTCAAACTTAATTAAAAGCATAAATTGACCCCTAAGAGGGGGATCCTTTCAGAATGTCAGGAGCTCACTGATTGCCTGACTCTATTTCAGAGCTGGACATGTGACCCTCCATTAGAGACGGCCGCAAAGATCAAGTAGAAGAACCGATCTGTAAATGTCTGTGAAATTGCATGTTGACTGGAAAAGCTACAATTGAATTGGCCCTTCAGGAAAATGATTTTGTCTTTACAGAACTGACCTGTAATGCCTCAGAGTCAACAGCAACCCAACTAGTCGAATGGGAAAAACAACAGTTTTAAAAAGACCATAGAACCTTTTTGCTTGTGCATATACGTATGTTAATGTGTGCATATGTTCAGGCATAACGTTTGATGCACTTATATGTGTTTTATTATCCCTTGCCATCAAACATAGAGAAGAGGGGGGTGTAGGAACTGTGTCCTGTTTTTTTAACAAAACACGATGCTACAGCCAACCTGCATTTAAAGTAGATGTTCCAAATATTCTTTTTGTTATCAATATTCTTTCACAAAAGTTTACTTTTACAACTCCCAGAAAACCGGAATAGATGTTGTTTTAATTTTTTGGGGGGAGTTTTAAGTATTTCAATTTTTTATTCTTTATTAGTCAGGGATAATACTGAATCATTTCCAGATGATAAATAAATAATAAATGTTAAGTGTTTTCAGAGTCATCAGAAAGATTGATTCTTCATGTCCATGTGCACAACACATTATATTTTGGCTATTTGATTTGAGCAAATATGTTTTGTTGTATTAATTGATTTTATGTTTTGTCCAAAGATTTATCAGTTCATTTGAATTAATGAAAGGTTATTTCATCTTAATAACATCTAGGCCCTTGGGGCTGAACAATTCAATTCAATTTATCTACAATAAAGCTAATTACATGCATATGTATTACTTATACATATGCATCTTTTCCCCCCTATAAGACCAGACAGAACTCTGACCCACTGTGCAACCAGGTTAGTGGAAAATCTCTTAACATTAAACGTTGTTCTTTGTGTCCTTTGAATAGGTAATCCTTTCCAGCAGAGACTCTACATGTTTGTGTCAAACATTGATGAAGTAAGTCTATAAGACCTTTGAACATTGTATATATTAAATTACTTTTAGTGGACTTCCAGGGAAGCTGAGACAGAGGTGGATATTACTGACAATAACATCACTGAGTCACCAGAAATCATGCAGTGAAAAAAAAAAAAGACATCAATGCAACTGTCTCTGTGTTGTGTCTGTACCACAGGCAACGCTGGTATCAACATATTCAGTGCTGCCTTGGAAAAGTATTTTACCCCCTTATTCTATTTTTGTTTGTATTTCTTACTTAACATTGTCAGATCTTTAAGAGGGTAGTCTTACCTACCCAACTTTCAAAAGATCTCCATAAAAAAATAAAAAATACACCTGTATTTTGTGATGATAATCGTATTTCTCCTATAGGTAGTTATCTGAAGCCAACTGAAATGATGCCTGTATGATAAAGTAATCTCCTCCTTAGAAGATAATTCCAAGGAAATCTACCAAACTGCATCAATAACTGCTTCCAGCTGGACTAGACCCGCCCAGACCTGATTACAACCAGACCCTTTCAATCACATCATCCCTTCAATATTCCATTTTCAAGCAGCGATTTGGCTTGTAGGTCTAACCAGTGGTACACTATGCCAAAATCATAAGAAATTCCAGATTAGATGAAGATGATGGGGAATTATTGTAATAGTCTGCGAAGAGTTAAAATGTTAATTCTATGGCTCTGGGACTCAACAGACCCAGATGGTACTCCTAACACAGTAGTACATTAACACATCTTCTTGTCCTATGGTTCGGTTTTGATTGGTTTATTTTGTAGTAAGATTATTGTTTTAATGTTGTGTTTCCTGTTTTATTCTTGAAGGGTTACTTCTACGCTAATTGCCTTGTTTTGTTGTTTTAATTCCTTTTCAACCTGTCTCTTATTTTAGTTTAATTTCCTTCTTTCCTCTCTGTATCTATGTGAGTCCGAAGCCTCACCTGTTACCCATTTGTCTTGTTACTCTTTGTATTAAGTCTGTGTCCTGCGCTCTGTCTTTGTCAGATCGTCCGTGTTACTTGCCGGCGTTCCCACTCATGTTAGCTCCTGTACTCCTTGAGTCCTGCTTCCTTGTTCTCCCTGAATCCAGTGTTTTGTGTCTCTTATGAATTATTATTTTGTACTTTTGTAAATTATAGAGCGTTATTTGATATTTTGCATTTATGGATTATTATATGCTACTTTTTATATGCTTTTCCCTAGCTTTTGGAAAGATAATATTTTACTTCTTAAACATAATTTCTTTTTTAAATCAAACCTTTTAAAGGTTTAAATGTTATTTTTTTGCACATTGTTTTTGAATCCTAATTATGAACTTAACATAACATGATGACCTGAGAGCTTTTCAGATAATATTCTCGTGAGTGATGAGCTGAGACAGTTGAACTGTTCAGATGGGATGTCCAAACCACATTCTCCAAAAAGAGCTTTATACCCGTGGTAAGTATGGAGGCTGCAGTTTGATGTTTTTGGGAGTCTTCGGAGCTTTAGTGCCAGAATGCCTTATTTGACAGAAACATGAATTCTGCTCTCAATCAGAAAATTCTGAAGGACATCAGGTCAGGTCATTAGTCTCTGTTTTGAGGTCCAACCCTGATTGCCTCAGAGGGAATAAAACTGAAGTTTTGCAGTTGATCATTCAGTCTGGACCTGAAGTCCTGTGAGGGTGATATGGAGGGACCAGATAATAACAGTATTTGATTACAAAGCCCCCTGAACTAACGCAATTCTGAGAAGGAAAGTGGGCCAAAAATTCCACTTCAGTGATGTCTGATGGTGATCTCCAGTTACTGGAAGTATTTGATTGCAATTGTTGCTTCTAAAGGTGACACAAGGAGCCATCATGTTCTGGGGGTGACTACTTTACCACAGAAGTGATTGAGGTTTTTCCTTTTTTTGAATGTAGCTATCACTTGTATTTCTTTTTTATTTACTTATATCGTTTTGTGTTAAATTTAGTTTGCAGATCCGACACAGATCAGGAAAAACACATTTACTGAGATGGATGGTGATAAAACAGAAGCAAACAGTTGATTATGTAATGACCCTTAAATCGTATCTCTTTTTTCCTTTCCTTTTAGGACTGCTGTTTCAGTTGTACAGACAGTTAACAAGCCTGAATGCAGGGAAGAATTATAGCACTGCTGGTTGGCACTGAGGTAAGCACTACGTCTCCGGCAGGAGTACAGTTCAGTCCTCTGGTGTGTTCATGGACCTCTCATCACCTCTCGTTGTCATGTAGTTACATCATTGACCCGGTTCATGTGACAGGATGTCTGATGCGAGTCATGCTCAGGGTGGGAAACATGGAAAACCATTAAACATCCATGCTGTAAATGTCATTCAAGGGAAACTAGTTAAAAACCATTTGCTATTTAAAATCCCAACCTTTAATATCCTCAAAGCGTAGAAGAGATAGTCTCTAGCTAGTTCTATGCTCTCATCACCGACAGAAAGAGTATATTCCCAAAAACACGCCAATCATCTGATGGAACTCTACATATTCAAAGTAAAGTTGTGTCCCATAAAACTCCCCTGAAGCTCCTCCTCGTGAGTAATTTATGAGCTATTACACTGAAATATAATATATACAAGACACATCTCCTCGAGTTGATTCTTATGCATCAACTTTAGACTAAATCCGATCAGTGGTTAGGAAGATATTTACGTAAAACATGTTTTTTTGTGAAAAAGTTCCACCCATAGAGTAAGTATACTATTAACTGTCGTAGTTAAGCGTAGTGCATACAAAACAGATCTCCTAACGTTCGTTCATCTGCACCAGTTTAAAAAAAAAATGGAATATTATCCATGAAATATTCTTCCTCTGCATTGGCGGATGCGGCAGCGATGATCCATAATATCCCTGACGTTCAGGAATATCATTATTTTATAAGCTTTGAATTTTCAATCCATAAGAAAGGCTTCAACAGAGAGTAACTTTCATCCTGGGAACATAACACAAAAATAATACTATTTTATTCAGAAAATCTGCACATCTCAATTTTTTTTCCAATGGAACAGAGCCAGTCTGTCCTGAGAGTTGGAAACAAAGTACAGAACTCATAGTTCCATCCAATCAGCAGAATCAAATTGTTTTGGATCCCTTCACCTACATTACTGATAAAAAAAAAAACCTGGTGCGTTCCTCCTTGCTACATGTCCAACACTGCAATCAAGCTCATGAAATTCAAAAGTCATTTTAAGTGTAATAGACAGACAGGGTGAAAAAGCCCAATCTTACAAAGACTCAGAACAACTAAAAATATTCATATATCCACTTCTTCAGGCAAAACCACTTCAAAATGTAATGGGTTCCCCCTCACTACATCTGCAACCTTTCCAGCTGGTTTCACAAAAATCATTTGAATTTCTTTGTGTAATCTTGATATAAGTACAACAATGTCAGCATTTTTTTTTTTGTTGACTTCATTCTAAAGAACCAAGAAGTGATTGTTTTTTGTTTTAAAAGAGTTCTTGGATAATTAGCTTTATCTTTCTCAGGGGAAAATCTAACACACGCTGACACAATAGTGCATCAGCAAAAGAAACTTGTTAGGCTTGCATGTTCAAACAAAGCCCTTGCAGAAGTTCAGTCAGGAGGACTGTCCCCGAGCACACTCAGGCCACAGTTACATATCTTAATACTCTCATATTCTACTTTAGTCCCGGCAGATTCATCAGCCTCCACCACCCAGACTCCAAGGAGGATAAACCTTTGTACCCTTGGATCCGAATCTCCCTGAAGAGTCAGAGCACCAAAGACTTTCTGACCGAATAATTATGAAATCATAGTTACAATAAAAACTCAGCTTCACACTGAACTGATGATTAAAGTGTTCATCCCAGTCAGTTTTGTTTTCCTGTACAAGAGGCCTCAAAAGTTGTTAAGCAACAATAACCGATATATTACTCATCTGAAAATAAGTCAGCTTGACAGGTTGGCCTCATCTCCATTCACCGCCAGATTGAAGACTCAGCTATTACAGTTAATCTTGTGCCACAATGTCTCTCTTAAAAATCTAGTTCTTGGCAAATACTAACACTCATCTCCCTCTGCCTGCTGACTCACCTGCGGCCTGACTCCAGCTGCCTCTCCACTCCAGCATAAGAACACTGCAAGCACCAAGAGCTCAAAGAACCCACTTGATTTGATTCCATGTAGAATTCTCTGGCGCCGATGAACACTGGTAACGCTCCAACCCTGCAACATTAAGAATTTGATTTATTGTTATACAAACAGATTCCGAAACCATCTGAGTTCAAACCAAAGCCTTAACACAGGTTGCATTTTTGCTTGTGAAACAGAGATATCCCTTTTTATTCGCAATATCCAACATCTATCAAACTATTTATCTTCCCACGAAAAATATTTTCCCGACTTATTTTATATCCATTTGATAAAATTTTGTGATCAGAGCAAGTTACCTTGAGAACTAATTGTTAATCAGCACTTGAGGGTCATATGAGTTAACAAATTGAGGATACAACCGGGTAAGGATTTTTCCAAAGCACTGAAATGGAATTTAACACTTTTGGCACGATGTTTTTTTTTGGGTTAAAGGATATCAAGCAAAAGTTGTGGCGCTCGAGGGTCTAAACCGATTTTAAAATGAAATACATAAGCCCCTTTGTATCATTTTCTACCACCGCTTTCTTTCTTTGCTTGCTTGCATACAGCTTACTACCTCCAGAAGTAGGCGGTTGTAGGCTCCTTAGCTGTCATTACACACACAAAGACAGTTTCATCTTTGTTATACGTCTGTTGACAACTAGTTGTTTTTCTTCGGAGAAATAATGGCTCCACAGCACAGTCCCTGTGCAGACCTGCGTTACTGCCTTCAGCAACAGAGCTGCCACCTGATCCACCCGGAGCAACGTTTTACAGAGTGAGTGAGAAACGACCATTCACACTGTGTTAAATTAAGTCAATCAATTATATAGCTCCTTGTAAATCTCTAAAAATTAGTGTCTGTGTGTCATATCCTCTCAGCAGGGCCAAGAGTAGAACAAGCTCTTTGTGCGCAGTGTGTGTGTATATATATGTATGTGTGTGTGTGTGTGTGTGTGTGTGTGTGTGTGTGTATGTGTGTGTGTGTGTGTGTGTGTGTGTGTGTGTGTGTGTGTGTGTGTGTGTGTGTGTGTATGTGTGTGGAACGCACCGACATACCAGGGTGATATTGTTCATGGTGTTTTTAAGAAATCACATGCTCACGTTGGCATGAATGACAGCACCTGGTAGAGATTACTTAATGCAGAGCTGAGCACTGATGCACAATGCGCGTGGGGCTCGCGCCTAGCCTAGCCTGCTGGGCTAGTAAACAGCAGGAGGGAGCTTAGTGGTGGGATTTTACTACTAACACCTGCCACTTAAGAGCCGGAGGTAGACTGCACTACATCCACGCCATTAACCTCAGGAATGAGAAAGCGCTCATTCTTTAGAATGAGTCGAGCATTCTCCATACATCGCATCAGAGCGATCTTGTTGACGATCATTTCTACCTAGGGAGGGGGTCTGAAACAGTATGCCATTGTGAGTACTTTAAAAAGTGTTTAATAATTGCTATAGAGCTTAAGAGTGCTTTATTGAATAATATATTCAAGTTCTTTCCGGGTCTTGAGTCAAGTGCTTTGGTTAATTGTTGTACTTACATGTTTTTGACGTTAATATTATATGATGTTATTACTTATCATACATAATATATTATATAATTATATATATTAATGTTGCTTTAATAAACATATTAAATATGTTTTTTTTCATTGTTATTATTCATTTTTTATGATTTTTTTTTTCCTCCCTGAACCAGTTGCTCAACCTTCTGTGGTTACCTTGATGCTCTCATTGTGATCTCTAACCTTTTTCTGGAAAATGTAAGTGTGTGTGTGTGTGTGTTTGTGCGTTTGGGTGTCATTTGAGACAAAACACTGCAATGCAAGCGAGGATGCTCATCTCTAAAATAAGTCCAAGGACATGTAGTAATAGTTTATCCTACTAGACTGTAAAATGTAATGAATGCAGAAACTCACATGTGTATTTTTCCATTCACTGTCGGTGAGGGATGTACTGGATACTTGCACATAGTACATACCTCTACCACTAAACTTGTGTCAGTGAAAACCCAATGATGTAATCAATATGCAAAAGGACATATGATGTCTGTCGGCAACTTTAAGCTTGTGTTAGCTAGTTTCTTCAGTTCACTTCAGACAACTTTATTATTCATTCAACGTCAACAACCAACAGTTCAAATATCAGAGGTAACAGGGACAGGACAGTACTAGGCAAAAAGTTACAATCAATTAGAGCAATCAATAAAAAATAGCAATTTGAGACTCTGGTACAGGACATACGTCCTTTCACCAAACCACAGTAAGAAAATCTGAAAGCAACCTCAAAAGCTGCTCAGGCAATTTAAAATAATATTTGAAGATGCGATTAATTTGCTCGTTAATGTTAATTTGAGGTATTTTCTGTGCGCTCACACAACCACACAGTGGTAAAGTGTGGCCAACCAACTACACAAGCTTGGTCAATATTTTGTGAATGAAGCGTCTTTAATCTGACGCAAGTAACACTATCAAGTTAAATGCTGGGAGGCTATAAGGGAATAGTAAAAACACACACTATTATACACCACACCTCTCTGTACTATACATACAAGAAACATGGCTAACTATTTTTGCCTGATGAACTATACTTCAAGGCATTTTAAATCAATATATATACCGTATCCATCTTGAAGCATTTAGTATTAAACAAAATACGTTTTCTTTTAGTAAAGGGATTCCAATAACATGCTTTAAAGCTCTTTTCTAAGTGAACTGGTTCCCATGAAGACGTGTATTAATTCAGTTTCATCAGAAGAAACAAGTGATTGTCGGCCAGCAGGGGCGTTGCTTTGCTGTTGAATAGCTTTGACAGTCCTGGACAATGACACCAAGGGATTTAAATTTGAACTTTTAAAGGCAAGAGGAATGCCACCACAGAATTAAAGGTTGAAAAGTGAATTAAATTTTCATCAGATAAGCATTCTGTTTATTGTGTACAGTTGAAAATAAAGACCCAAATGCAGATGACATTTGAGGCAGGAGTGAGGTTGAGTGATCTAATAAAACAAACTGAATTAGTCCAAGTCCATTAAATGTTGCAAAGAGTCAAATAAAAAGTGAAGCACATCCATCAAAAAACTGGCTGAGACAAAAATCTCCAATCCAGGAAAAAAACAAAATGAAATAAAGCAACATGAAGAAAAATAAAGTTTGAGTAGGCGGGACATCCACGCATCAACATTCAACAAACTGCAGGAAAGACACAACGAGGGGAGGTGAAGATAGAAGTTGAAACATTACAGTGGACTAAAACTTGCGAAATAGAACAGGAAACCCGATCTTTAACAAACACAATAACCATAAAAAAAAGAAAGATATCTGAACCATGACGTTAGTAAAAAAAAGAAGTCAGGGAACCGGGCTGCCTCAAAAACTCCAAGTAAACTAGATTATTAAAGTTTTAAAAGCTAAATAAAGTGTTTTCAGCTTAAAATAATATATATCAGGAAAGATAGATAGAAACTTCATTAATACCCAAAGGGCAAATTTAGTAAATTCATCTTATTGGCATTTAAAGAGCAGACAAAACTATTAAACAATGGTGCAGTTTCTACTGCATACACAGGTAGAATGTATGTAGTCGCTTTTCTTAAGTGCACACATTTCTTTTTACACTGATGCCATACTTTAAGTAATAGGGGTGCCAGTTGAGGCGCCTCATCATGCAAGAAATTCTATAAGTGCTGGCAGAAATGCAGATCTTCATCTTTGATGCATTTGTTTGTTTGTATAGCCTGGTTTGTGTGAACAAAGGAGGGGTGAAGTATACAGCCATCACCCATCACCCTGCTTGGCTCCCCCAAAATGGTGCACTTCTACTACTCCATCCTGGAGTCCATCGTCCCCTCTTCCAGCACCATCTGGTCCTGGAGGAGGAGACTTTAAGACTGACTGCAGCATATCATCCAATCAGCGGACAAGGTGATTTTATATAAGGTTTTTTTTTATATTTTGTGATGATTTCCTTTTTTGAGTGCAAGTTTTAGACTAATTTCTTGTAACTGTGACTTATTCTGCCAATAAACTGTTTTCTGGTGCTGATTCTGAAACACAGCAGCATCAACGTCTTACATTTGTGTCGAGCAGCTCTCTGGAAACAATGGAATAGGGTGACAAAAAGGGAAAAACGTGAATGTGCTGTGTGAAATAAAGTTGCTCCAGTCCTAGATTAAATGCGCTGTGGAAATGTGGCCTAAAGTTCACTATAGTCATTTCCGATCCTTATCAATCATTTAATCTCCGAAATGGAGTTTTCTGTTCTTTCTAAATACTGGGACAGATCAGATGTGTTCGTAATCGTTAATCATGATTCAACAAACATAAAACTTATAAGGAAAAAGTCAAGCCTGCAATCAGAGCTGACTCACTGTGACTCCACTTTTTGCAAGAAAGCAATTCCATCTTCCAGGACAGATTACCAAACACCAGAGGAATTATCATTCTAATTGATTCCTTGTTAAATTGCAAAACACCGCCTTGCAGGGCAATTCTTAAAAGTAGGTCAATGAGTAAATCGGTTACAGACCTACTATTCAAGGAATCAGATGAAAACTTTTCTGTTCCTCTGCAACTGAAATGAAGGGTTGACATTAATTACTAGCTTAACTATCTACAAAAAATGTCCTTTAATTATCCTTGTTTCTGCATCTGTGACATCAAAGTCAGCGACGTGGAACAGAAGATATACTGACACTGCATGAATTCATCAGAGTGTGATACTGATAGGGTGTGAAGGCAAAAGAGAGAACACAGTCCAGAGAGCAGGAGACACAAACAAATAAAAATGACCTATTCTAACTTTTAAAGACAAGAGAATCGATGGATCGTCCAGACCTTAGATCTAAGGCCTGGACTTATTTTTAAGTTTTACTGATTACTTTTGACGCCTCTCTCCCACCTATATCTATGAACTTTTAGTACCGTACACACCAGCTGTACCTTGAGGTCCTCAGGCTGAGGTCTTTATCTGTTCCAGGGGCCTGGCTGAAGACGAAGGGGGACAGAGTGTTTGCCATCAGGACCCCACAGCTCTGCAACGATTAACCCCAAGAGATCAAGTCTCCTGAGTCAGCAATTTCTTTCAAGTCACCTCTTTGAAAGACAATTATTATTATTAATAATAATAATAATAAATAATAATAATAATAATAAAGGCAGTCTTATCTTAAACTGTCACCATTTATTTTAAATTTGATTGAATTATTTACTCCTCACTTTTTAACATGGGTGTAGACAAAGTAGTTTTAAATTTTATACCCACTAGGACCTGAATGTGAGGAAAGACTGGATTGATTTTTGGAATGCTCTGTGGCACATATCCTATAATAGGGGGACCTTTGTCACCAAAGGTTTTGGTGCCATAATTTCTCAACCGTTGGACCGATTTAGATCAAATTTGGTGCTTGTGAATCGACTCGGGGGACCCTATCTATATATTTATATATCACTTTTTACTCTCATGGTTACTATTTTAGTCACTGTGGGAGCTTTTTTATGAAAATGCTGTTTTTTTGGACATAACTTCTTAACTTAATTTAGTCTAGTTTTGGTGCCAATGGATCAACTTGAAGATATCCGTCATATTTCACTCAGAAGTAGATTTTTACTCACTCTGGGGAGCTTTGTTAAAGAAAGACACTGTTTTTTTCTGGTTTAATTTCAGTAGTTCAATGAGGGGGATTGCTTATAAGACTCAGGAGATTGGGGGCTTTATGGGGATATACACTTGCTGTTGGGTACAACAGCGAATGCCTAGTTATGATTATGGCTATAATGCTATTAGAAATTTAAATTAAAAAAATAAAAATAAAAGTAATTATCTCCGTCCAAGACATCCTCTATTCAAAAACATTAAACTAATGATCATCAAACAAATCCACACTTGTAAATTACCAATTATTTGCAACAAATACTCAAATAATAACAAAACATCTCTGGGGAAAATTATGAGTCCCGTGGGAATAAATGCTCTTTATATCTAGGTGAATGCAGAACTATGCAGAACTTTGACGGTCCTTAAGAATGGATGGGAACACTTAGTGAAGAAAACATTGCTTCAGGCAAAGTCATTGTTAAACGCCGCACAACTTACAATTAGAGAGGGGGATGAATAGATCCCACTTGCTGACAGGCCGAAACATTCTTCTGTTAGTCACCAGCTAATCTCACTGAGCCGCAGAACAAAATAGCTTTGAGACGAAGCCAAAATACTGTAAGGCTTCAGTTTCTAGCTGCCAGTCACAGACAGCTGTGAACCGGCTGATTGATTGAGCAACCGCTCATAATGGCAGCAAACAAGTAAAAGCCATATCTAGAGCCACTCAGACATGTAGAGGCCCAGAATGTCAATGAGAAATAGCACCGGGAAAATCTTCACAACACAGGCGTTTTGTGTTTCACTTCTGTCTGAGGAAAAAAAACATACAGGATTGTTCAGCCATGGCAGAACTTTACATTCCACTGAGTGCCACTCTAGTTTAAGGGTGTCTCTCATGTCTGCAGTTCCTTTCAGCTCTACTAAACTCTGCAGCATCTTAAAGTAAATAAGTAAAAATAGATTTTTTTTGTTTTAATTGACTTTTTAATTTTATCAAATTTTTTCTTGATTTTTTCTGTATTTAATTTTAATTTTATTTTTTGTTTGTTTATTTATTATTATTTTTTATTTTATGTGTACCTTATTTTATGAATTCTGCCCGTTTCTTCATATAGTTATATATTTATTATTTTTTATTTAGTTCCAGTATTTAAATGTTACATTTTTTTAATATTTCAAATTTTTCATTTCATATCAGGCAGCAGTAAAAAAAACACTCTGATGGACCCTGTTTACGCTACGATTGGGGATTATTGTGAATTCTTATAGTGTGATTTTGTTTGTGGGTACATAAACGGATAGATAGTCGCGTATTTCGCCAAAATGCGGAGCATTGTTAAATGTCTCTTGATATTACATGAACAGAAAATGTAAGAATTGCATCACTACTTAAAATACTAAACTGATTTTAATAACTTCGGAAACAACACTGAGCTACAGGGGCGGCTGAAGCTCAGTGGGTAGCTGCTGGGCTAGCTATAGCACCCTTCTCCCAATCAGAAGTTCGGACGGTCCCCGGTTCGAGACCGTCCGAGACCAAGATGAATAAAGGATTTCTTCTTCTACTTAAAGTACCAGTATTTTTTGTATATACCTTGAACATTTAAAATCATCTCTGTAGAAGTTTCATCACAGTCTGACAGCAGAGACTACCAGAGATGATATCCTCCTGCTGTCAACAGTAATATAGTATTCTGGGGGGAGTTCCCTGTTCTGGGAATGAGCTCCTTCCATTGATGCCTTCGGCTGCTTGTCGCTCAGTGTTCTGGCTCACCTTTAGTTCTTCTGCGTCTGTCGGAGGAGGTGGTGGTTTTTCAGAACAGAATTCAAATGTTTCTCTACTCAGCAGGATGTAAGGCAGAAGACATTCATGTGTATTAAAATAGAGTTGTTGAGGGTTAAATCAAAAGGTGTGGTAACTGAAAGATCTTTACTTTGTTTAATATGTTTACAACTGAAGTAATGTACAACCGTGAGTCTATAGCATTAGGCTATAGCGCCCATTGGTTTGCGCCTTAAGGTAAATAAGCGTCAGTTCACAATATCATCCGGCACTTTTTCAGTCTTTGTGTTAAAAGAAAGCACAGTCAAACTAATAGATACATTTCAGCTCACATAGCTCACACAGTCGGCCCGGCCGGCAACAGACGGCCGCACAATGCTGCATGCTCGCTCCCCCGCTGGTCATATTTCTTCAGCCACAGTGTGACAAGAACCCATCTTTGATAATTGAAGGCCACATCATTCTCACAGAAAAGGAAGCCAGGGAGATGAGGAATCTGGAATTTCCCCAGTAGATGCCACTAGTTTTTACGCGCTGTATCTTTAAAATAGCATCATAAGACCAGGCACTGTCTGCAAAGTAGTTCTATCGTAAAATGACAAGAAAACACAGGTTTTGTCTTCACAAGATTGACTGAAATGGTAAACCCGCTTCATTGACTAAAATATATCCCATTTCTTGACTGAAACTAGGCAGATGCTCTCCTCCCTGACAGAAAGGCTACGTCCCCGGAAGGCCCCCAATCCACTGTGTTGTGAAAGCAATCCCCCTTATGGAACTGAAATGAAATGTGAAGTTATGTCAGAAAAACATTTTTTTTTAAACATTTTCGTTTAAAAAAAGCTCCCCCTAGTGAGTAAAATATGAACTATTTGAGTAAGATATGTTGGATTCAAGAAAGATCTCCTTGAGTCGATCCATATGCAGAAAATTTGGACAAAATTAGACTAGCAGTTACCAAGTTATATCTGACGTAAGTTATATATTTTTTTTAAAGAAAAAGCTTACCTAGTGATTAAAATTTGAACTAAAATAGTAAAATATGTAGAATAAATAAGGTAAATCTCCTCCAGCCGATTCATGTGCAGAAAATTAAGACTAAATAGGACCAACAGTCGAGAAATTATGGCCTTATAAGATAAAGCCCATCCTAGTGTCTGAAATATATAACTGACATTTCATAATTGATCCAGTTGTTCCTCGCACTGAGGTCTGTGGCGGTCTGAAACTTGAAATCTTCAATGACTTATTTTCTGAGTTGTGACGTTAACATGAAGGTGGCGGTGACAGACGGGGCCACAACAACTTTGATCCCATAATATCCCTGAATTTTCGGGACTATAATGATTCTAAATATGCCGCACATAATGTCAACTAAAAACTGACCATAAAGAAACAGGTTAAGGCCTAGCTAATGTGATTCCCGATGGCTAACGGTCTGTTTAGAGGCAGACGTCTGTCTTTGGTTGAAGGGGCAGCCGGGTTGGTCCCTTAGAACCCAGCTGCTGAGCAGAGGTACAATAACACGGGTCAGCGAGGTTATCCCCGGCTGTGATCCTCAGTGATCACAGCTCCTTCCACATAGCGTGAGCCGACTACGAAACACTGTGCCCATCAAGAAACCGTGTTTGTTTTTACCCGGGAACAGATGTATCTTGTGAAATCTCTCACCATTCCACTATTAACTGGAAAAACACAGTTTGGTTTGTTTTCACATTGAGATTTAATTTCATTAGCTCCCTGGTAAAACTTCATATTCTAAGATTAATGTTTCTGACATTTCTCAGATGCAGTTATGAATACACCAGGTACGAAAACGAATGTAAGTGATTAACAGCTTGTGCGGTAAGCAGATATCCAAACTGGTTGCAGGTAATGGCTTAGTGAGAATAAATTGATGCTCTTTTGCAGCGGAATGTTTTAGATTTGCATGAGCTATGCTCCACTGACATAACGTCTGCATCCAGTGTGTCAGAGAAAAGATGTCACTATTAATGACTACCATATTTTTAGAGCACGCCTACATCAACCTGAACCAATTCAATCTAATCCGAGTTCCTCGTACACTGACAGTGTCACGCCCTCATGTGCCTCATCTGGACTCTTTGGTATTTGTGGCCAATGAGCCACAAAGCCTTTTTTGACATGTATTGAACCTGAAACGAGGCCTTGAATTGGGTCTAGGTACAAAAACAACGTGGTTATGTTTATAATATGTCAGTTTTCACATTTGATGCAAACTCTGATTTGAAAAAATTCGATTTGCATTCTCTATCTCTCTCTCTCTCTTTCTCTCTGAGAGTAAGAGCAGAGGTACAATAACACGGGTCAGCGAGGTTATCCCCCGGTTGTGATCTCTCTTTCTCTCTCTCTTTGGGCTATAGATTCTCAAGCACTTGTCCGATTTTCTCCTAAGTGGGTGCATATGAATCGACTAATGGAGCTCTATCTTGTATACATATTTTACTTTAAAACTTCACAGTTTACTCACTAGGAGGAGCTTTAATAAAATGAACATAACTTACGCGTCCTGTCTCTGTTTTTTCTGTATAGAAAATGACTCCTTTTCCAGGGTACAGGCAGCTCCTGATCCAGCCCTGTGACACAAACACAGTTTTTTTTTTTGGAAGAACAGCGTTGGAAGTACCTATCCCCAATATGTGAGGCCTTAACCTAAAGCAACCCCATTTATTACCTGAGAATGACTCTGCCATCAAAACCACAATGCAATACTTGGTACCCCTTTACGATAAGACACCCCCTATTAGGGATTTATAAATGGTTTGTATGTCGTTTACTAATTAAGCTGTAAACACACACGTCTTTTGTAAGCTGCTATAACTCATGACATATATATGGTATCAGAAACCTGATGCATGCCAAATAGTGAGCTCACTTATCTGTGCTGCTAGTTTTATTATGCCAAATAGAGACCCACAATAGTAAATTGAGAGCATTGCTATAAGCTGAAGTTGATGAATGTTACTTTTTGACTAATAAAGTGTGTACGACTTCATTTATAACCTAAATATAAGCTCTTTATATAGAGAAAGTCTTGTTGTGGTATCCAATACAATCATCTATCACTTTAAAAACTCCAACCGGATCTTCCTAAATGAGAGGTGAGAGTGAAGAATGATGTCCCGGAGGAGCATACGGGAGGTGTGCTGACGTTAAGGCAGGTAGAAATCTTTCTGCACCTTCCACTGCTTTAGATTCTTGGGTTGTGAGTGTTGAAGGGGTCACTGAAGAGCAAAACTGTGGAAAAAACTGACGTCAGAGCGCTACGTTCACACATCCTCAAAGCCGGTCACACGAATCCTCACTGTCCTGGATCTGAGAAATACATTTAGAAAATTCCAAATGTCCTTTCCCCTTGAGTGTCACTAAAAGGCTCTGAGCTCCTGTCAAGATGTCTCTATCAGCCGTGAGGTGGAATGCTACTACCAACAAACCAGCGAGTGACTGTAAAGATTCTCAGCTGGGGAACAGACTTTGTTTATTTGCACTTCACACATGCAGGGACGGGAATCTATTATTTTATATTTCCTGGACGAACCTTAAGCAAGAGACATCTCCAAGCCAAACCATATGCAGGAGGAATGAAAACGTATTAGGATGACACGTGGCTAAATGGGCCATTGGATTATCATTTACATAAAATATTCTCACACTGCATTCAGTCCTGTCCATTAGTAGCATACATCTGCTCCCACAGTTTAATATCACTCGGAATGTCACTGTTATAAATTAATTGTAGTTAATGTCATGTGGAAGATATTAGGGAGCTAGAAATTGTAGATGCTGTTCTTTTTTTTTTTTTAAATGGTAAATGAGCTGCATTTACAAATTTCCCCCTCATCTAAAAATAATTTTGTTGTCTTCTATAACGTTCTATAAAATTGTTGGTGTAAGTGTGACGCTCCGTCGAGAAAGCTTCTTCAGTTTGGGCAACAAGCCGTCAGTCAGTGGCTTCTTCACGGTGTTATATGTTCAAACCCTGTTTCCTATACCATGTGTTGAAGTATCGCTGAGCCAACGATGAAGCACTTGTGCTGGCCTGTTTGCTGGAAACAGTGCACACGTCTACATGGGACCAGGCTTTCATGGAAAGTCTCATAAGGAGTGGAGCGTACAGTTGCATCATATGTCACTTGCAACAAACTGGGGTTTCACATGTCTACCTGGAAAAACAGATTTAAACGCAAAACGACTTCTTGGTTCTATAAAGATTTAGTAAGTTAAAATGAATGAATGCAGACACAGTCTGGTCAGATTTTTGCTTTCCTGTAGTGTCCCCCAGGTCAGTGAAGCGGCACACATTTTTCAATAAGAAACAGAGACTCAAAATATGCTCTACCAAACTGTGGAGTAGGGAATTTTAAGATAACACTTGAAAGATGGTGAAACACAAAGACATTTTTTTTTAAAACTCAATGATTGTGCTACCGATTTGAGACATTTTGGATGAAAACAACATATGACATGTTTGTGTATTATATCCGTTCCACGTGTGCCTTTTTAATGAAGCATTAAAAAGGCACATGTTTGTTTCTGTGCCTTTTGCAGCGCATTCTCCAAATAATAATGTTTCCTTTATTTATCAAATGTTACACACTACAATGTCATGAAATTTGTCTTTGCTTTTAACCCATCCCTGTGTGAGCAGCGGGAGACCCCTGTGAAGCGCCCAGGAACATGAGATTTCAGGGTCTCGCTAAAGAACCCACTGAGCTAAAGCTGCCTAGTGGATGGAGCTAAATGCTTCGCAGGTACTCAAACCAATGAAGATAATTTCTTAAAATGCATTTCATTTGTCTATTTTCCCTTTCTAGTCCTTATATTTTCAAACTAGGTCCGAGCTTTTGTCTCCGACAGAAAGGGTATTTTCCCCGAAAAGGCTCTAATCCCCTTCCTTATACAAGCAATCCACTTGATTGAACTCCCCAAATGAAATTATGGCCCGGATATCAATCCTGTTCTTCCCTTCTTTTATCGGTGCAGCAGCAGACGAAACGTGAAAACAGACATAGGAAGAAGATAATAGACAGAGAAATATGCCAAAAACTCAATCACGAGGAAAATGCCTGTGTGTTTATGATACCAATTTCTTACATAGATAATACTTTAACATTACACTCATTTGACATGAGGTGGATTTAAGTTTCCAGAAAAATATCCAGTATATATGTTAAACTAACTACTACTATTTAACGGAATAGTTTAAGTGCATATCAGAGTATAGGATTTTTCCCTGGTGAGGGTAAAGAATTAGATCAATCCTTCTACTTTCACTTTTATAATACCCGGCTTTAAGGTGTTCAGGAACCCCCATAGCACCCAAGATGATGTCATATATGTCACCAGAATGTCCATGTGATGTTTATACAGTCTGCATTAACCAGGTTTCTCTCCCCTCAAGAAAGGTCAGAGTTCATGCCACTGCCGTTCGAAAGACATTGGGGGAAGAATGCCATCTACGGGGGTGCGGTTAGACAAAATCATAAAGATGCTCTGAGGTCAACAAGATGACTTGCCAAAATCTGGGGAGTCATTAATTCTGCCCTCAACCTCAAAATTCAGAAGGACATCAGGTTATCGGTCTGTGACCTAAAGCTCAGGAAAAATAGTACGTCCACCACAGAAGAGGTCAAAAGGAATACAAATAAAGTTCTTGAGGGGCCTAGTCAAAGTCTGGATCTGAACCCCATTGAGATATTTTGGTTGGACCCGGACAGATCAGTTCACGCTCCAATGGGACTATATTAAAGCAGTTCTGAAGGGGGGAGTGGGCCAAAGTGTTCCTTTGATGTGTCATACTTTAGAAGAACAAGAAATGATGCAACGATGTCTGTTTAAGATAATGCCCTGCTCACAATCTAGAAGTGTTGAGCAGAGAATAAATCAAGTTGCTGAACACATGAGGAGAAAGAGAGAGGAAGAAACAAAGTAGGTTCAGAGAAGGCCTTGGTGGAGTTTTGCGCTCCACCAAGTGGAGTCTTGGTGGAGCGCAAAACTCTTATAACTAGAAAAGTGCCTTTTCTAGTTATAAGATGTTCACAGTTATTAGGAAGTATCCTAAATATACAAATCTAATTGGTTCTGATCACAATAATGTCTACTTTGGGTACTGCTGTGCTTTGGCAGGAGCCTGCGTTCCCTGAAAGCTTTCTATTAAAGCTTACATTTTGTTTGACGATCCGCCGCATTCCTTGAAAATAAAATTTCCAAGCATTGGCACGAGCAGGATGAATGAGTATCCACGCAGACAAGATCCGACACAATATCTCCCCAGATTAAATTATGGCAATCAATCAATCCAGTTCTTCCCGTGCGCACACAACCAGAAGAAATCAGTTTGGGCGTTGATACTTTTTCACAGCTCTGTGAAACACTTCTTATTTGCTGATTCCTTCACATTCTGATTGCGTGCTCTCTCGCTTTCTTCATCCCTGAGTCTTTGTGTCGCGGCACAGAGATCTGCTCCAGCAGAAGAACATGGAGCAGACGCGCAGGCTGTGGGTAGCTGGGATTATTTTCCAGAGACCACAGGAGGACATCCAGGCCCACTGCGCCATTATGTCCTGTCAAATACAATGACATCACTGTTTTGTCAGTTTTTTAATGTGCATGTGTGTTTGTGTGGAGCTGAGAATGGGCTCCATGGTGCTGTGTGGAGAATGGTCAGCTGTTGGCTCGCCGCAACTCTATGACTGATGGGTAGCAGAGCTGCTGGCACTGACTTTCACAGCTGCACTAAATGATGCCGCGATGATGCCAAGCCAGGCTCTCAGCATTCCTCCATAAGAAGGAGAAATTAGTGTGCTTGGTTAATGTCATGCAACACTATAGGCTACAGAGGATTGCATTCACCTCCATACATTAACAGACATGCATCAAATCAGCAGACCACCTGAGTAAATGAGGAGCGCATACACCAACCAACACCAGGTTTACATATCAGATCGCTGTAATTAAAGCATCTGATGTTAATTTAACCAACACAGATTTGGCGATACATCATCGGGTTAAATGTTGATCCAAAAGGATTTATTTAAGCACACAACCACCTATAAATATATAGTGCTGAGTAAATTTATGCCTTAGAGTCAACTGGCATATACTCTCATCCATTCTAGTGGGATGATTGCCATTCCAAAAAGTCCCTAATATAATATCCTGCCAGCACAATGACTCAGTGGAACAGCTATTGCATAACTTAGCAATAGCACATGCGGTACGATGTGTCACGTGTGTATCAGGTTGGGATTTCATCTCCACAGAGTAAATCTCTGTGTTTTTCTGGATTAAACGGGATGTGGCCCAGCGATGGAGGTGTTATCGACACACAGACTAACAGAGGAAATAACACCTGTGCCACAAAAACATCTGGCTCTGTACGCTTCCGTGGAAGCAGAGTGCATCCACCTTATTCTTCTGAATTAATGAGATAATTATCTGAGATAATTGTCTGCATTAATGTGATATCTCAAATATGAAAAGGAGGTTTCGCTCTGTGAGACAGATTTAATGGAAGTTTGGCTTAACCCAGCACTACTTGGTCTTGGTTTGATTGACAGGTACTCATACACTTGATACTCATTTGTCGATTTTGCAACGTCGTCTGACAACGTTGTCAGGTTGTTCAAACGGAAAGCCCTGTTGGATCTGTTGGATCTTTCAGTACTTCTCCGGGATCATTTGAACCCGCACAATGTACTTCAATGATATAAGACAATCCATCTGAGAAGAATTGAAGCTGGTGGGGCTGAGACAGTCATTCCTGGAACATGATCTAGTCAATTTCTCAAACGATCCAGTCAAATCAGACGTGATGAAATATAAGACAGCTGTACTCTCTATATATACTGTCTTTTTTTACAGTGAGGTTCAAAGTCTAATTTTTCCACAGAATGTTGAACTTATTCAGAAACTGGATTTGTCAGTACCTCCTTAAAGGTGGCGATGTTTTTCACTGGCACTGCTTTTGTCTTGATTAGTCAAAAAACACAGAACTTCCCAAAACTCGATGGGAGGGTTGGCCAATCATTTAGATTTTGCCAGGATTTTATTTCTTCAATGTTGTAGGAAAGGAGTTTTTTTAGGAAGTATTTTTCTCAGCTACACATTAATGGATTGCCATGAACTGGATCAGAATCAGACTCAGCTTTATTATCCAGGTATGTCTTCACATACACTGTAGAGAAGAGGATCGTTTGATGAACTCCAAAAAGTACTGGTGAAACTCAAGGAAATTAAGTATATATGACTGAAATGTAGGGGGTAGATTCAAAAACACGTAATATTACCTCGATTTCTAGTTTCTTCACCAATTTTCTTTTCACAGAGCATGATTACACACCTAAAGCATAAACTAGTGAAATTCAAGCTTTGGAAATTGTTCAGATCTCTTTCAATAAATGTTTCACCTTCAAATAACCGTTAATATAAAACAGTAAATAAATATTAGTTTATCATCACTGCAAAAATCTGACATAATAATACTCAATGATACTTCATTTAATTGTGCGTTACCAGTGGACAACTTACTTTTTATTTTGGAGCTAGATCCTGAAGAAAACTGCCATTTATTAAAACTGTAGTAGTTTGAATAACTCTCAAACTAATAATGAAACTGTGACAGTGGGGTTCGGTAAGTTCACTCGCAGGAGATTGTGATTGTGGTTCAGGGAGTGGTGTCAAGGTTCAAGTCTAATTTGCACCGGTATCTGGGAATGAACTGTTTGATCTCGCTCCCGTATTTGCAGTAAACTGAAGGACCTGAGGAGTTTTGGAGGTCCCATTTCACCGGCCCTGTTTCAACTTTAAATATATGTTTTTTTCCCTCGCCTTTCAGAAAAGGTCTGCATTGGTATGAAAAGGTTGTAAAAACAATCTTCTTAGCTCTGGATTTGCAAATATGACAGAAAAATGGTAATGAGTAAATCAGGCCAGTAGTTGGCAGTGTAAAATTTCAAAATCAACACCACCAAAGAAGTCCTACTCTCTCTCTCTCCATAGTCTGTGACATCAATGTTTTCACAAGAATTATTTTTTTGCCAGTTCACATGGAGACGGAGGCAGTAACCCCTTTTCATGTGTTTTCAGGCTCATATGATGCAGTTGTCATGTGAACAGAATGCCAAACTTTTGTTACAGACTGGGGAAAAACCCTTCTCATTCCCTGCCCATGAGATACGACTCAGAAATAGAAGAAAGCTGAAAGCCAAGAGACCAAAGACCAACCACCATGTTACCTACCACCATCTCCCTGATCACTAAGAGGAACCCACATAGGTCAAAGTCCTTATGCTTCAGATACCATAGTGATTACAAAGTCCCACAACAGGTTTTAAAGGTTGAGGAGTCATAACATGGAGGCCATAATATACTCTTGACTTTATCTTTTTTAGGTAAAATGACATAGTGAGAAAACTGAGCTATCTTGTTTAAAGTTTGTCTAGTTTTTATATAACATTACGGTTCGGCCTCTTTAGGATAAGGTGTCCTTTAAGTCAGTAGTTTCAGACAAAACATTCAGTGAAGCCCCACTCAGAGTTCAGCCATAATCACAATATTATTTTTCATAATAAAATTGGTATTTGCAGACTCTAAAGCCATGCTATTTGTTCTGTGTGAGATGAAACGCATTCCTGACCATGGAAACCCGCTCCTAATAAAAATGCTGATGTTTAGCATCTATTATGTTTCCATGGTTCCCATAAAAAGCTGCTACATAAGTTTTGACATCATAGCAGATTTTTAAACCGACTGTTATTTCAATTATCACAGTTAAATGCAGTTTTTGTTAATTGCGTAGATGATAAAACATTAGATTTCAAAATAGAAGCAGCCGTGTAACATATATATATATATATATATAGAGAGAGAGAGAGAGAGAGAACGAGAATGTGTCTCTCGTAACCGTCCAAACAGAAAGATTGTTGTCTTAATGGTCCTAATTCAGTTCTTGGTTGTTTATAAATAAAGTCTTGGTGACATTTTTTAATTGTATTTAAGATCTGACAAGAAGCCTAAAGCACCAAGAACACTAAATCTAATAATAGAAAAGATATGTGTGAACACTGTTACAGTATTTGGTTGTTGTATGCAGAAAGTTTAGAACAGTTATTGACTAATGCTCTTGGAGAAGTTATGCTTTAGGACTGAAAACTTCGGAGTAACACAAAATATAATAAAGTAATAAAAACTACAGAGGGAAAAAACTACAGACTAAAAGAAATAAGAGAAAAAAGAAAATATAAAGTAACAGAAACTACATAACTAGTAACACACAACTGAAAAACCTAAACTACAGCAAAACAGGAACAACACCGCAAACAGAGTACGCACCGTAACATAAACTATCAAAGAAACATCAAATGTACAGTAACAATCCCATACGTAAAAACTGAAACTACAAAGAAACAGGAACAACACTGTAACGGAGACTACACAGTATATAAGAATACAGAGGAACACAAACTACACAGAAACACACACTGCACAGTAACTGAAACGACAGAGAAACAGAAACTATATGAAAACTGAAACACAAGGAAAACAATCAACTATACAGTAACAGACTATACAGAACCTACAAAGAAACATAAACTTTAGAGTAAAGCACACTAATCAGAAACTGAAACTAAAGATACACAGAAACTACGCAGTAACAGAGAATACACATTAACAGATACTACAAAGAAACAGAAACTGTAGAGTAGCAGGCACTAGTCAGAAACTGAAACTGCAGAGAAAAATGCAACGACAAAGAAACAGAAACTACATGGTAACTATAATAACAAACAAACAGTCATTTTCTACAGTTGCTTTAAAATTTCTGGGGTAAAGAGTCACAGTTCTACGTCCATGATGTCATACATTTATTAACATGATCAGCTTATATTTGGTAAGAACTAATAGTGTGGGAGCTTCCATCCCCAGAGGATTACATTCTATTTTTTCAATGTTCAAACTATTCCAGACTTAGCATAAACCCAATCTGGATCTCATTATATTAAACAGAATGTTTTTCCTTTGAGTCAGGCTCATCTTTGCATTTTTGGACCAATGACCATCCTTTCTCTCTAAACTCAACCTGACAGGTCACAGAAATATTCATGACCACAGGCCTGTGAATCACACAGCATCACAGTGTTTCCACACCTGAACCATGCAAAGAATGACGCGCTTTTCTTTTTCTCAATCCTCAAACTTGTCACTTTTTTTCTTTTCACAGTCAGCATGTATGTCATACTTCCAAAACTCAACCGAGTGCACTTCAGGAGGGCTTCTTGCTGATGTGTGGTAGTTAGGAGGAAAAGCTGCAGAGGTCTGAAGCAAGGGGTCAAGAGGGCGGCGAGAGGGTCAGCGGGGGTTTTGATGATCCCTATTCATCTTGTAGAAAATAATACAAATGATAAGAAAGCAGTGAACTGTGTCCCATCATCCATCATCATCTGAGTTGGAGCTGGAGAAGCCAACTCCTGTCAAGGCCAATACATTTTATTATTGAGGATTGGGTTTCAGGCCCTGGCTGGGTCTTCATGGTGTGTGAATGCAACGGCTTGTGGCACGCTTCTTTGTGTAGTCCTGTGCAGAGGAACACAGTGTTCTGGTGTCCAAAAGGTGCCGCTCTTACTGTAGAGTCGCTTCAATAAAGGGAAATATGCTGACCATTGAAAAACATTTGGTGCTGTGAGTCAACATGCTACAGTAAAACCCTTACAACTCTCTTTAGTTAATTACAAACTTTTGACTTCCACATATGAGTCATTTTGTTTTCGCTCTTAGGCAGTTTTCTTTTCCCAAATTTAACCAGGTCATCATGGGATTATCTGATCTGGATAGAAATCCAGAATGTTTTCCAAGAGATTCAGAAACTTGGTGTGGATCCAATTGAAAAAAAAGATCTACCAAATTTATACATTTGCCTATCATTTGGGAATGATGGGTTTTGGTGTCAGTGTTCTTCTCCAAAAAGACACAGCAACTCAATGCTGGGCCAGACGGATGTTTTGAGTGGGCCTATTGGACAAGGGCCCAACCAAAGTTACAGGTACCCAACATATTCTCTCTCCAATTGTTTTCTATTAAAATTTAAATACACAATAAAGACTAAATCCTAAACTATGTTCTCCTGTCTTAAACAGTAACAATAACATTCATAAATATATGATCCTGCTTTTTCTATTTCCTACTTAGCTTTTATTATACCGGGAAAGTCCCACGGAGACTAAAAATCTCTTTTTCAAGACCGATCTGGCCAAGACAGGCAGCAGTACACAAAAAGAGTCAAAAAATATACAGTTTACAGATGTACAAGTAACAATTTACAATGAAGTAAATTGAAGACATCATAAATATAAAATGAAAAATTCATGTTTATCAAAAACATTAATATCATTTGAAGCATCGACAGCCAGATGTTTCTTCTTTTTCCTTGCAGAGGGAGAAGCAAACTGAAACTCTTTTTCTAAATTCAGTACGGACTTTAGTTTATATATCCATATATAGATATTTATGGATATAGATAGATAGATAGATAGATAGATAGATAGATAGATAGATAGATAGATAGATAGATAGATAGATAGATAGATAGATAGATAGATAGATAGATAGATAGATAGATAGATGGATAGATGGATAGATGGATGGGCGGGCGGACTTACGGATGGACGGACGGATGGATCTAGACCAATCACAGCAGCCATTTTATGTTGGCCCATGCATGCCAGAGTTTCACGCACAACACTGAACCGGAAGTTCTTACCAACCTTAAGCAAGTAGTATTGGTGTCTCACCAAAACCTGGTGGGATAATAAGGCAGGTGCATGTTGTACCTGCAGTCAGACTAAAACTTGAAAAACCACGCCCATATAATGAACTAAAGCTAAATTGATCCATGTTTTTGGGAAAAACATGCAGATAAATACCTGAAGAATGAAGTCAATTTGCTCTGCAGATAATACAACAATCAGCCTGAACATATTGATTATTATTATTGAAGCTGATGATTTATGTCTTATTTATTTTATTTAAAAATAAAGGGACACAAAAAGTATATCAAACAAGAAGAGAGATAAAGCTGAAAAATCCTCACCTCACTTCTTATATCATATCATATTGAATTGATAGAGCAATGCGCTGCTCTCTCTATCCTTCAAAGTTAATATAGCTCACCAGGCAATTGATCTCTTTCTCTCCATTTTTCTCAAGGTGGGGATCTAATAATCCAGAATTACACATGGTAGTTGGTTAACTTTACTTTGATCCGAGATGCATCAGATATGAAAAAATAAACCAGTCATATCATGGAGGCCAGAAATTCAGTCAAAATTCAAAGGTTATGCAGTTTAACTTTTTCATAATCATCTAAATGCACTTGCCACCTTCAATGATTTCCAACTGAAATCATTGAAGGAAGGAAAATAACAATAATTTGTGTAATTAAAAGGTCCGCCAGAATTATAGTCGAGGCGATGTTGGCCCACCCAAATTTAAAATCCGTGGCTGGGCGGGGCATATGTTGACACAGTAGCCCTGGTTTGTTTATCAAAGTTTTTCACTTAAAAGTAAAAAAAAGTCTTTCATCATCGAGTGTTATCTCGGCATCCACCTCAGATTCATTTCCTATAGTGACCTGTATCTCAGATTTGCCATCTGTCATGAATAGCCAAAGCAAGACAGACTCCCTGAACAGACAAATTGATGAGTTGCATGATAACGTGCTCTTGGGCGGAGACGGGACTTCACAACTGTCTAGCTGAGCGGCCGCTCAGCTAGAACACTTGCGCTGTTTATTTCACGGTGCTTAGCTTACTAAAGTTCAGGATTTCTTCAGTGTTCGTCATTCAAAATATTTACACTGAGAACTGAATTATCCGGAGTGGTCTCCTCTTCTAAAAAACAAATAAACTCAGTAGAGACATCTCAAATGTTCTTTGGCTGAAGCAGGACATCTGGGAGGGGCTTTGCAAACATCATCTCGGATTCAGATCCAGACTAAAAGCCTTCCATTAGATGTTAGAGCACACAGACTCATGTCCATCAGGTGGGTTCGAGAGAATCAACGTGGCTACACAAAAAGTTGTTTTGTTGGAAAATACAAGTAAAGACAATGTTTTTTAAAGTTGTAATGAACAGGGTAGATGAAGTAGAGATGTGGAAAAAGGAACAGATCTTTGCCATTAACTAAAATCAGAAAAGATATGAGAATCTTATGCTGGCTCTAATAGGCATGAAGACGCCAGCAGGGGCTTCTTCTCTTTGACTCAACTATCGGTCATGAGATTTAAATGTCAGCTGTAACAGGTTTAAGAGAGTTATGAAGGTTAAAAAAAATGTTACGTTTTTTTTCTAGTCTGAGAAGACTCCACAATAAGATGGTGGCTTTATTCTTGCTCTTCGTCTCTGTTATGATGAGTAGATAATGGGATTACATTTTTGGTGTTACATACACACATATTTGGAAATGGAAACTTTTTTGAGTTCTGAAAGTATATTCAAGTCAAATTGCATTTATTTGGCCACACTTGATTACAATTATGTCCACATATTAAGATTGTGAAGAAAAAAAGGAGAAGTTGTGGTTATCATGTGATCAAAAACAGACATGGAACATAGGCAATGATTTGGAATCAAATCTCTTTTCGCCTCGCATTCAATGTTCTTGTAGTTCCTTTTGGTTTCCCCAAAATCCTTAGAGAAGTATCTACTGAACATTCCATAGGCCATTCATCACAGATCCCTGCTATAAGCAGCTGCCTGCTGGTGCTGAAAAACAAAATTGATGAGACCACTGAGACTAAACCAATACAGTGAACCGGCCAAAACCCGGAGTTTAAGGGCTAAGAGGGACGTCAGAGCCAGTTGATTATTGTCTGTGAGCTTGTCATTACGATCAACCTCCTCTACACCTCATTATCAACCTCGATGCAGGGATATTGATCAAAGCAGCGTTAGTGTCCAATGACTTACGGTCAGAGTTGGTTTCAGCATATATTAGATTATTGCAGGTACACAGATCTGCTGATGTGGCAGAAATGTTAGTCGGGCTACATGAAAAGAAAAAAATTAACTTGCAACGTTTGCAACTACCTTCAACCCCATAAGAAAACAAGCTGACACACGTGTCATAAATAATTCCAATGTCACAGAAAGCTCCTTATACAGCTTTATCCTTCATTTTTATCACACAAGGTCTAAATTTGTAGATTGATGTTTTGCCTATATGTAACTTTTAACTAATTTAATAATTCTAATACCTTAATAACATGTCAGGAATTACATTAAACCTGTTCTGATTACATATTTCAAACAATTAGATACAAAATTGTATGAAATTATCTCCAAAACTGTGAGGCGATAATGTCTTCTTGTTCCGATTTGGTAGAAATTGGGTGCCTACGGATCGATTCAAGGGGATCTATCCTGTGTCAACAGTATTTGGCCTTTATTGTTCATATTTTACTCATGAATGGGAGCTTTTTTTTATGAAGAATACTTTGGATATAACTTCATATTTAATTTAATGCGTTAAATCAGTTGGTTGCTTGTATAACTCATGGGTTTGGGGACTTTACGAGGATACTCTTGCTTAAATAATGAACATTTTATGAATCAATAATAGGTTGGTATAACTCATTACATATAAAAGCTAATAGTGTAGCTTGCCAAACATTGAGCCTGTATAGATGTTAAGGTGTTACTTTATTAACAACCTTACTCTAAACCACAAATATATATTTTATGTGTATCGTCGTATTGAAAAGTAGACAAATAATTTGCAGGAGTGAACTGACATTGACTGCCAATCAAACCCATTTTTCAGTTGGTCTACTCTTCTCACGCTGATATTTCTGCTATACAAGTTAATAAAGGATTAATCTTGTTATATTAGACTGCAATTAAAAGATTCTATCTGTATTTTTATTCCCAAATATTTGTGCTCACCACATCCATCGTGCCCCTGTCAGATGTTCACCAGTGGTCGTTCTTTGGATCCCTTTGGTTTGTGCTAACCACTACAGACCAGGAACACCTAACTAGACCTGAAGTTCTGGAGATGCTATGAGCCAGTCTAGCAGTCATCATTTTTCAGGTCCATCAATACTGAGGACAGAATCTTCGCTTACTGCCTTATATATCCCACTGACAGGTGTCATGGCAACAGATGACTTTACCTGTGGTTATAATGTTGTGGCTGATCACGTGTGTATGTTCGGAGGCATAAAGTTGGCTTGAATGTTCCATCATTTCACACTATGCTAAAATTGAGAGAAATTTCCAGAAGAGATGAGGAAGAAGGTAATAGACATACATCAGTCTGGGAAGGGTTCCAAAACAATTTCTAAGGTTCTGGGACTCCACAGATCCACATTCAGACACATCATCTACAGATGAAGAAGACCTGGAACAATAGTCAACCTTCACACGCTCATTCAGAAGTCATCAAATAAAAAAAATACAAAGAAATGCAGGTCTCTCCCAGCCCACTACGATCAGAGTTCGTGGCTCTGCCAACCCAGAAGAACATTAAAGCTCTTTTGAATAACAGCACAACACACCTTGATGACCCTTGGAGAACATTACACCAGAAGAGTTGCCATTCCGTATGCGAGCAGCAGCTGCTGCTCATGTCTCTGTGCTGAAACCTCATCAGGAAATGTCAGCCTCTTCTTACCACAATGATCCAGTCCCTGTGTATACAGCTCTAAAAGAGGCGTATAAAGACTTGTTGACAAGATGTTCAGCATCCTCGACTTAACTAGACAAATAAAGAGGAGATGAAGTGTGCGTCAGTGAGTCTCAGAATGAGTCCAGACTTGCACGTGAGTGTCTCCCACATTGTTTACCTTAGATGGGATAAAGCTGAACGGTTGACTCTGTGAGTTTATTCTCTTTACTCACTGCCAAAATATCCCATTATTTACCCTCCGTCATCCTCAAACTGCTGTCAATCGTGTCTAAACCTTTTTCTTTTTGGCATCCAGGCCTCATACATCAAGAACAGAGAGCCGTCTTTGCATTGAAGAACCCACAGTCAGAAACTTATCTCACCATATGCCGCAGGACACACCGCAATAAATGATGGATATTTTGTTTTCGTACGAAGGCATTCTCTGTGATTTATGTGACATTTGTCTTTCTCACTAGGATTCCAGAGGAATGTAACATAGAAAACGGAAGGACATATTTTGGAGATGACACATTTTTAGGGTTGAAAGTAGACAACAACACGATCCCGTAAAATCTACTTTTACGTAACACTAGTTTGAAACAGAACACATGTTCTGACGGAGAACATCATTTTCTTTTAAATAAATTGGTCAATGAAAAATAAGAACAGACATGCAATTAGCTTAACAACCATTCAAGTGAGTTATCGTACAGATGTGCTTCGTCCAATCAAACATACTTGGCTGAAATGATATGGGACACATGGCAAAACATCTCAGAACTGATGCCCAGATGATCAGGGTCCTGATCCAAACAACAGGTTCCGTGTCAACATGTAACATATCACGGTATTGAGATCCCACGCTCTGAATGAAAAACAAAAGGAGATCTTGCTTCAGAAGTTGTGTCTCCTACAGTTGGTAACACTCTTCCATGAGGCAAAATTAGTCTTTATTGCAATTTATAAGTGTTTTTGTTTGTCTTTTGGTCCTGGATTTTGTTTTTTAAGATCATAGCTTTTATTTTAATTTTTATATTACTGGCGTTATTTGTTACTTTATTGCTTCACATTTACTGATTATATTCTATTTTCGTTGTTGATATTGTTTCTATGCATTCATGGATTGGTTGTTTCTCTTTAAGAAGTTGTTTCTGTGAAAAGTGATGTACTAAAGAAATGTATTATTACTTATTATTATTACTATTATTATTTTTTTTTAATTGTACTTTTTTTTTATATGACTAACCGATCTTTTAAATCCTTAAAAGATCAATTATTTCATCGCTTTCATCCATAGATTCTATTCAGCTCCCTTGAATCTATTGTTTTATCTGAATCTTGTATTTTCCGTCGATGTTTTGCACAGAAACCCAGTTTAAATCGATTGGCCCAGTAGGATGAACAAAGTTATTTGAACTTGAACTTAACCTAACAGTGGACGTCAGAATAAAATTGAATCATCACAATGACATCTCTCAGTAGATGGGATCTATTAGGCAGTAAGTGAACATTTTGTCTGAAAGCTGATGTGTTGAAACAATTAAAAATGGGCAAGCACAAGAATATGAGCTTCACCGACCAGGGCCCAGATGTGACGGCTAGTCAGGCCACATCATCTCCAGAACCACAGGTCTTGATCTGTGTTCCTAATCTGCAGTATTTAGTACCTACCAAAGTGATCTATGGACAATCAGTGTACCATCATAAGTTGGGCGCCAGAGGTTAGCCCGTGTTGTCTGATCCTGTGGAGAAGCACAGATTACTGATAGGAAGGTGTCAGGACACACAATACATCAAAGAGCTGATGTCGGCTTATACAATAAAAGGCAGGTGGTTTTAATCTTGTGGCTGATCTGATTAATGTTGATGTGACAGCCTGCACCAACACTGAAAACCTGTGTCAATACAAAAGCAGAGTGGAACTGTCTGCAGCCATCAGTAATTGTTTGGAGACATGATTCCAAGATCCAAGATTCCAAGATTTTTCCAAGGCTGTGTGAGTTTGATTGTGCCGTAAAATCATATTACAAAAACATGTGCTCATTTGGTCTCATTTAGTTTTGCCACATTATGACCCCGGAACCAGTGAGCTGTATGACTTTCCTGCACTGTAATGCGTGCTTGTCTGAGGACCACCTTACCGACTACTATACCTTAAATCAAAGGTGCGTCATCGAGCAGGCAATAGAATACCTATGCTCGAGGTTTATCCCCAAGGGCAACGTTTCACCGCTGAACGTTTACGTAATGGTAGTAAAAATTGTAAAAGGAGTATTGTTTGGCAGAGAAGTGCCTTAAACCAATAAAGCTCAACTAGAGCAAGATGTGATCAGTTTTTCTTGTCCCTCTCCTCAATATTGACTCAGTTAATTCCCAGTTCTGTGTGGAATGTGCAAACAGTAGAAGGCACAGGCTCTGCAGTGACAACAGCGCTGTTTCTCTCAGTGTATCTCGGTACCATGGTAACCCACAGTGGGGTAGATGTATGCAGTCCTGGCAGGGAACAGAGCTGTGTCCGCTGACAGATACTGTCTCTCTGAGGGGACTGGGGGGATTTAGGGGCTGCAGTATGTGCAGGACATCAACCATATGCATGTGCCCACCTGCCCACTTAGTCACCGATTCCTAGGGAAAACAATCCACTTCCTGGCGATGTCATAGCAAAGGAAAATATTTTTTCTGTAGTTTTAAGGATATTTTGTTCATCTCCCTCTGTCAGAGTCAGCAGACTGTGACACGATGCACGGAGCAGAAATAGGGGGTTTTATGTCACACTGTCTCTCAGAGCTCACAGAATATGAACTTGAAAACATTCATCTGAGCTAATTCACTGCTTCACACCCTCTCTCCCAGAGAGCCTTCAAGTTCCTTTTCGCCACCAAAGAGGTTAAAAACAAGAGCAGAAATGATGTTTGCTCATGTTTCCTCCGCTGACCTCATCATCTAATTTAATCCTCTTCTTAGAAAGAAAAGAAAAGTTTTAAGTCAACCAGCTTTGCCATCCTGCAACATGGGCTTAAAGTTTTTTCAGGACACCCCGACTCTAAAAACGTTTGCATGTCGTAACCCTCTGGGTGTATATTTATATAAATATCAATCGCATTGTGTGGTTTTGGAAAAAAGCAATGCGTGACAAATTGCTTGTAGGGATCAGGGGCTTTTATACTTTACAGCATTTCGGCTTAGTTTTGACGAGGGGGTTATTGTTGCCCACAACATCCATTATGAATCGCAGACTTAATTTGCAGACAACCACATAAAAAACTTCTCCAGAGTGAATTCAACAAAGTGAACGTAAACAGCTCGCCTGTAAATTACTAGCAAATTAAATCTCACCCAGAGCTCGTGTCAGCAGCTCTGCCTTCTTTTGCATTTTCACTGCCTTACCATTCATGGATCTTGGAATTCCCCTCAAAGGCGGTCGGGTCGGCTGAGGCAATCTGGAGAGCGCCACTGGTGTTCAACAGTGTTAATGGCTCTGCACGGCATAGTGATCCATTTGAGGATTACATAGGTTCACAAATTTGGTTCCGTCTCAGTGCTGCATCAGCAAAGATGCAGCACTTTAGCCTAAAGCTGGTACTTCCTGATGTGCTTCAGTGGAAATACAGAAAAATCCCCGCAATGTGTACAAACAATTTGGTTTTATCTGAATGTTCATCTGAAAGCTTTTAAAGATGACATTTTCTGTTCAACACATTTGGGGATGCCTTCTTAGCCACCGTTACTTGATATCCATGCCGGAATTTAAGTGTGTACATAATTAAGTCCCTGAAAAGTTGCCGCTGCCGTATATCCTTCGTGTTAACAAGATAACTCAAAAACTGAGAGAAGCGAGGAATAACTGGAGTAATTTTGGGAAAGTTTGGATACATATTTCTGACTATAGTTGGACCTTGTCCAAAATTGTCAGGCCAAAAACACTGTTTCCCGGACATAACTCAAAATATATTTTATTTTCAAATTTTATAGTTCAATAGACAATAGTCCAAGGAAGAACTGGGTTTATTTTGGGAAAGGTTGGTTGTAAAGTTCGGACAATAGGGGGAGCTTTATCTCCAAATGTTTTCTGAACAGATCTGTCAACCGTCCGACTGATTTCAGTCCATATTTGGCGTGTATGAATCAACTTAAAGAAATATGTCAGATTTTACCGATATTGTAATCTAATAGTTCCTAATTTACTCAATTTAGTGAGCTAAATTGGGGTGTAACAAATGGGGAAAATTGTTCCCTTTAAGTTTTATAATGTTTTTCTATCCATTGATTAACTTGTATACCTAAATCCAAAAATTTCTAAATGCTTTCTCCCAAAAATATTGATAAATGGGATTAATTTTGATTAACTAATTAAAAAGCTTTTAATTAATTAGATTATTTTTTTTTTCATCACCCGACAGCCCCTGGAATCAAAATATTGTTTATGTCACCATCACGTTCAATATCAGCTGGGATAGGCTGCAGCCCCGCGACCCTGAACAGAATAAGCAGTTCTGGATAATGACTGAATGAATAAACAAAGACAAACCTAATTAATAAGTAAAAAACTGACTCTTTCAATATTGAAATCTTTCAAAACAGAGTTGATTTCAAGTTAACTTCGTAAATCCGTGGCTCAGGTTTCTTTTTTTTCTCGGTTTTCCAATACAGGGTCATTTTATTATAGTTAGTTTTCACATTTTCTGCATTATTAAACACTAACAGCAGTTTTATGATAGTGAATAAATGTTGTGATATTGCAAAAGAAAAGGGAGACCGTTGTCCCTTAGCAAGAAGCTCTCAATATTATTAAATCATTTTTAATATACTGTCAATGGCTAAACATCTCAGCCAGTAGCCGGTTGTAAAACGCTGCCAGTGTCCATTATGTGGGAATGCTTTTCTGACCCCACGCTGCTTGCGGTCCTTAGTATTTTTAATTTGTAGAATAAAGTTATGATTTCATTGCGGGTGAAAATTCACCCGATCTCTGCCTCGAGCCTCCTGCTTGAAGTCCTGCTACTACAATCATTCTAATATTCATTATTTTATTATTTCCAGGTATCGCCTTTGCTATGCTATAACCCAGCCATGACTATGTTCTGGTATCGGTCGGGTCCCAAATTAACCACATCCACCACTGGCACTGTCAGCCAGCAGGGTCCTGGCGGGAACATTTCCTGCAACATCTTTACATTTGGATCGGTAAACTTTTCGATTGGTTGTGGGTGGGTGGCTCATTCTTGTCACACTGGAGGCAATCGTTTCAAATTTTGCTTTACCAAAGCAGGAAAAGCTGAGGAATATGAAAACATGAAGGTAAAAGACCGTTTGTGGAAGAGTGATAAACTGCATTTGGAGGGTTTTCAGGAGGGGGCAAGGGTCAAAGACAGGATTTTGACCCATGAGCCTAAGGCTTATACAATGATCTTTTCCTCATCAAGTCATTGTGGTGTCCCTAAGCCTAACTGACTAAACCTAATCTCAGCTCTGATGACCTTCATCTTAGATGTTTCCCAGCAATCTTTATTTTGAAAGTGTAACCAGATGTTGCATATTTTCTTTGTTGACAGGCGGGTCTATTACACGACGCATGATAGGGGTTGGCTGAATATATTAAAATGGTAAAAAAGAACACACAGCTGGGCCCACTATACTTTGGCTACAGGGCGAACTACTCTGAGGATAATGAGGCAACATGGGCCTCAAAATGTTTAGTCTGCTGCCCAGTCTGCTGTGAGAGGTCCTGCTACGTTTCATCCTGAGCAGTTTGTGTCATAACTGTGTTGTGTAACTGTCATGTAATACGTCAGGAGCAGTTATGGTCAGATCCTTATCAAACTCCCTAACCCTGATCTAAATGGTGTTTAAGAGCCACTCTGGTACCGATACTCTCATCAATGGCCAGTTCTGACGGATAAACACAAGTATGGTATACAGTATCTGATGCAAGAACACGTGATTCAATATATATTCTGTGAGTCGTCCACATTTGAACTTTTTTCAAAACCTAATGTTTTTACAGGTAAATGAATAGAAGCCTTTATTTGTCATATACAATTATATGTGTAATGCATTATAGCTAAATTAGATCTCTGCATTTGACCCATTCATGTGGAGCAGTGGGAAGCCACTGTGAGGCATAGGCGTTCAGGGTCTTGCTCTAGGACCCTATGAAGTCTAGACTTCAGGGGCGCGTATCAAACAGGCGATCTTTCGATTGGGGAATGACCTCTGTACATACTGAAGAACAACAAAATCAAATATTTAGTGACCTTTCTGACTTGAATCAACATAAATAGTAAGATTCACACAAAAGAAGCAGTTTTTTAACTGTGGTTCCCTTCTATAACTAAAAGTGCAAGCTAAAGTGTATCCACCAGAGAAAATCATGTGACTGACACATTTGAACTTGTCAAGACCTGAAAAGAAGGCAACTTCAGAGACATGTGTCTTAAATAGTAGACAGGTTGTGGATCTTAAAGGTCCAGTGTTGTAAAATTTGCTCTGGGGGGCGGGGGGGTCGTGGCAGGTCATACTTTCAGCTGAGTTGAATCTTCTGGCAGCCCCCGGCAGCTTTCTTCCCTGACACTCGGATCTTTTGTAAATTTTGGCATGTGTTTACCTTCCAGGGTTTGAGGCACTGCACAGCATCACCTCGATGACCTTATGCCTTCCCCTCCATCCATTATTCATAACCGCTTATCCTTATCAGTGTCGCACTGGAGGGGGCTGGCGCCCATCCCAGCTTCCACTGGGCGAGTAGCACGGTGAAGTCACCTGTTCATCAATGGGGCCAACACAGAGAGACAGATAACTGCTCACGCTCACATTCAAACCTACCGACAATTTAGACTCCCCCATGCTGCATGTTATTTGACCGTGGGAAGAGGCATGAGCATCCGGAGAGAACCCACACAGACAGGAGCTAAACATGTCCAAGTCCGCACAGAAAGGCTCTTTATGTGTTGAAAGATGGATTTGAACCCAGTTGAGAGGCAACTGTGCAACTTACAGGTTCAGCCTGAGATTGGATTGCTGTCTGTCATCTGATGTCCAGACTCATTCATTTCTTTCTGTCATAGTTTGTCACATCAGGTCTGACTTGAACAGTGCTACAGAAGGGAATTTCCCCTTGGGCACAAAAAAGTCTAAAGTTATTCTCCGTAACTTAAAGATGGACAGACAAAAAAAGTAAATGCCAAGACTCAAACCCAAACTATTTGGAGGAGGGTCTGACATAGCCAACACGTCAGTTCGCTTGCACCATGTGAGACGCAGTCTGCCAATCACTTTGATGACAAAAGTTTATAATACGCCAATCTTTGTAGTCATAATTGAGAAAGATTTTTTGCCCATAGGCCAAAATTTAGTGACCCCTCCTCTAGGCAAGCTTGGTGTTCAGGGTTCAAATCCACCTCTTTTCTTGGGGCCCTTCTGTGTATTTATGTGGGTTCTCTCCATACCAAATTTCAAAAACATGTAATATAGGTGAATTGGTGACTCTAAATTGCCCATTGTATGCCTGGTCTCTATGGCTGCATTCATGCCGCCAGTCGTAACGCTCTATTCCCATCTCTTCTTAGATCTGATTTTTTTTTTGTTAGCTGTTCACGTTACTTTTAAAATGTGACCTATATCAGACTCCAGTTTAAACAGTTCACGAAAGACGTCACACGCTGCATACTGTCAACACGGAAGCAAACTTGAAGCAATGCTTGAATGCTATTGTTTAGTTATGTTTATAGTGTTTATAGTGGTGTTTATGGTGATTATAGTGAAGTTTTATGCTTTAAGTTTTATATGCGAATCCCACTGGCCCAACTTTGTGACGAATGTTGATGGAAGTTGACGTCAAAGTCGCATGTATTCCGATCTGACGCACTGCAAAACAAATAAGATCCCATCTGTGTATGATTTAGGACCACATATGGAAGTGACCCAATTCGAAACTGGAGGAGATCAGATTCCTTGTGGTTGGTGCTGTTCACGCTGCCACGAAAAAGTCACGTATGAGCAAAAAAATCAGACCTGTGCCGCATTTTTTATGCAGCGTGAACAGAGCATATGTGTTGAATGTGATGAGCAGGTGACTTATCCATGTTGTACCCTACATCCTGGCCAATGTCAGCAGGGATTGACACTAGCCAGCCCTCTATCCCTGAACAAGATAAGTTGTTAAAGAAAGGGGAGTTGTTCCAGGAGCATATAAAAAGGAGATTGAGGTTTGAGACGGATCACTGTTTGTGTTGTTTGTAGCAATGTATTATGGTTTGGCCAAAATTTTGCCAAGTACAACATTGACTGATAATATAATTTCTTCATTTGGAATGAAGAAACAACGTCTAGCCATTATTTATCCTGAGGCTGTTTTTGTTTTCTGGATGCAGCTTCAACATCTGACAGGACACAGAAAAGATTCTATTTTGGACGGAGGTGTTACAGAACAGACAACATTTTGGTTGGCAGCCCACCCACTGCCGCCCTCAGATAGTCTGTTTATAATTGTGCCGCTTGCCTAATGATGAAAATATATGACAACATGTGGATGGTGCAGACAGAATTAGCTCATGTTTCTCTTTGAAATGTGAAAAACAAAGGACCACAACTTTCTTTGTTTTTGCTGATTCAACCCATCTGGTATGTTGTTGTTTTTAATAACGTGCCCAACTTTCGGGCCCACCTTGACTCAACATATAACCCTCCTGATACTCAATGGAACCTTCTGTAAATGTTTGCTTGAGATGTTAACTGGAGGGCTAACATGTCCCAGGAGGGGGTCAATTAATGCTAATGTTGTTATGTCTTCACCGACTCTATATGTATAAGATTGACAGGAGGAAGAGCATTCTGGGACTCATCGTGCTCCGCATTCATCTTGCGTGTAATGTTACACTGGTCATTACTAATCAGAGCAGCAGGTCATCAAATTGTAATAACACCCCAAAATCCTTGTGTCTGAGACACATACAAAAAGATCTTTTCATTCCAGTCTCATTTTTGTGAATTCAGCATATTTGCTACAAATGACTCCATCTTCGGACCACACACCGTCCTGCAATATTGATGATCGATTAGAATATTTCAAGTAGAGCGAGCCTGAGGTGAAAGCAACCAGCTGTCCAGCTCTAAACACATAATAACTATCTGAAATGTTTCTTTAGGTGCGTCGTTATATTGCCCGTAGGGTGATGATGTAAGCGTGTCAGAGATCCATGTTGTACCACATTAGTGTCTAGCACTTAGGCTGAGTGCAAGACGTTTTTATGCACAATCTCTTCAAGGTATGCGGATGGGAGACGCGTATAAGAGTCGGCCACGCTTAGTTCTCTGTGAGGTTGTATGTAGGGATAGAGGTGCTTTGAACGTTAGGTGTACGAAGCATGGAAAATGTGGTTGGGACAGGAGCAGAATTTGAATTCAACGGATTAACTATCAAAACTCTTCTTGTGTCTTTTGGGAATGCAATAGAATCATCATTCCATTACACACAGATAGTTATTCAATTCGTAAGTCTGTGTAAATTGTTATTATTCTTTAAACTTGAATCTGACAAAACTGGACCTTTTGTTTTAAGTTGAAGAGGCTTCCTCATTTCTAAGTGACTGGTTGGGAGTTAGGTACTTAACCTCCTGTGAGGCAAGAGAAAGGCAGCGCGCACATATATCAAGAAATCGCTGAAAACATGTGGTTAACCCAAATGGGCTTTCATCAAGTCTACAAAGAAACCTCAAAAGTGAAACTTCCCAGAGGAAAAGGCCGACAGGCGTAATAACATCATCATTCCATATGTGGCTGGAGTGTCAGAGAATCAATATGTGATTTCCTCCAACCATAACATCCCGGTTCCCAGCAACACCTCAGAAAAAATCTGGTTAACCCTTAAGATAAAACACACAAACACAAACTACCTTAAAAAAATACTTGTTTTAAAGTAGTTTAACACAGCGAGAACTCCAGAAGAAGATGGAGACATAACACATGAGAGACAGCTCATCAGGACAGGACTCAGCAGTCCACTGGCTTCTCAGGGACGAGGGACCCTCGTTTGAAGAGAACAATGTTCACATTCTGGACGGAGAGGATAGATGGTTTGACAGAGGAGAGAAGGAAGTCATCCAAGGTAAACTGGAGAAGCCAGCTCCAGAAAGGGTCTAAAAAATCATCACCTATCACCCAGATACAATCCTCCATACTTAATGCCTCTTCCGTCTTCAGCTAAAAATGAATTGCTTCTGAGTCATCCTTAAGGGATTCCATTAGTAACTTAGAGTCAATGTTGGAACAGTTCACACTAAATTAATTTCTTCCATCCATCCATCCAACCATTCGTTCACATCAGATATAAATTCAATCCAGCAGGTTCTGGGTCAACCCCGGGGTCTCCTCCCAGTTGGATCTGCATGGAAAACCTCCAAAGGGATTATTCCTGGAGACAGCACTTATCCAAGCCCCTTAAACTCTCTCCTTCTGACCTGAAAGGAAGGAGGAGCTGCTCTACGTTCAAAGTTCCCTTTGGTTCCCAACGGATGTCTGAGCTCCTAACACTATCGCCATAGGCTGAACCCAGCAGCCACTTCATGAAAGAGGCTCTTCTCAGCTACTTGTATCCAAAACCTCATTGTTTCTGTCACTACACAGAGATCAACAACATAATTTAGGGATGGAATTAAAAAAGAGGAATTAAAAAAGAGTTTCCATATGAAACTGGTGACAACAATGTATGTAAACCGTCTTGAGTACCGTGGCTTGATTTCGGGACGGGGATATTACTGTTCGAGTTTGTAAAATGTTTGATTTTTGTCTACGTAGGGCACAACAATCCTACGGAATCCGATTTGGTTCCATTATATTCAAGAGCAGGCCAACATGTTTACATTTCTATATCTCCAAACTCTGCAAATCACAAAAAAACAATAGTTGATATTTTACTATGTATGGGGAACTTTATTACAAAAGAGTGATGTTTTTCACACATAAATTCAACATCGTTGATCGGATTTAGACCAAATTTGGTGAGTAATAATCAAATTCGAGGAGATTCCTCCTTCACTTGCATACTTTACTTTGATAACTCATGTTTTACTCACTAGGGGAAGCTTACTCATAAAAAACACTTTTGTGGATGTAACTTTAATTTCAGAAGGTCAATCAGTTCAATCATTGCTTGTATAACGCAGGGAATCGGGGCTTTTCTATACGTTTGCTGTCGGGTCGTCAGCCTTGTTCTAGTTATATTCTTGTTCCAACAGATCCCCCTAAATCCTTTCACTGACGCGTACAATATTCTGCCTCTTAGAGCTCTGCTTTATTATAAAACATTCTACTTCGGTATACATCAAATGTTGCAGCTGGTATCTACATTAATGGGTAAAAATGTTGATGTAAATAATATCCTAAATTGAGGTTAAAGTCATTATATGCAGTGACTGAACCATTTAACCCAAAGATGCACTCCTCCTTTTGGGGATTGAGGTGGCATGTCAAAGGTCAAAAGCATTTATTATCTGTCAGAACTGTGCTGAAAACATTAACTAGAAAGGAACAGCAAAGTACAGAGTGCTTTATCATCAAACACATGATGTCAGGCAGGAGAAGCGAGAGAGAGGGGTCTAAATTAAGTCAGCTGTCTAAATACAGGCTAATGGTGTGGCTCATATCTCAGCCACATGGAGCTGCATGAGAACCTCTCACACCACCCTCTATTAAAAACACATCACAAATTAGACACATGTATACAACATGGTGTGAGAGAGAGAGATTCAAGAGACTTACTATTCACTTTGGGACTGAGCCATGTATTTATTATATTTGATTCACTGACCTGATCAAACAAACAAGGAGAGGGATCATTAATTGGAAAGATTAGGCCTTTGGTCCAAGAAATGTTGCATATTTCAAAGCCTCCACCCAAGAACTATTCAGAAATATAGCTTACAGATACTTGTTACCACAATTAGAGGCACCATCACTCATTCATTATCACACGGTATTGGACGTTAATACCAGAATACACTATTTAACAGCTGTTTGCACTAACCAAGGAAATCAGGAAAAGCTAAAACATCTCAATAGACCCTTTTTAGTGTTAGTAAACAGCCATGACTCATTCTGTGGGCAGATGGGGACAACTCTGCACCGGCAACATCAGGAAGAAGAAATATTAACTGGAATATCCGGATGCATTCTCCGATTATTTCAAGGGTTTTCCAGCAGGAGACAAGTTGTCTTACAATAATAACCTAACTCTTAGTGATGGGGTGAAATTTCCAGACAGGTACTCACTGTGGGGTCGGTGTGTCTAGGATCTGACAACCAAAACTTTAGGCATAAAAATCTCTTGACGAAATTATTCGTCCCTCTGAATACCACGGCTCATAAGGGCTAACCTTTGAAATCAGGTGCTATTTATGACTGGCTAATAGTCCTCCTGACTTTCAGGTCTTTCAACCTCAGATCGGATGATCACTGAGCCATACATTTGTTTATTTGGTGGCCAACACTACAAGTTTGACAGCTACTGTTAATTCATGTCAAGTGATGTGGCGTAAATGAGGAGGTGGGTCAATCCTGACTACGGAAGAACTCCATGTTTTCATCAACAGCACCTTCATCACTCAATCGTGGTTACCCTTCAATGACAGATTGAAAAGGCAAGGGTATTGATTACATTGTCGGAGAAAATTTAGAAAGAGAATTTGAACATGCTTGAATTTTCCAACTGGTGTAGTGGAGCGACCAAGACAACAAATTAGACCCGATCCTCATACATGGCCGCCTCTCTGAAGGGATGGCTTTGTGAGCAGATTGTTTTAAAATCGTGCTATAATTGTACCGTCAGGACAACGCATTAAACACTAAACCAATCATCATCTTTATTGTTTTGTGGAATAGACTCAAAGTTTTAACTGCTGTGGCAGAGAAATGTTCACCAGTGCTTACCCAAAAGCACGAGATTAGACGACTCCAGTAGATTCTAAGATACTGTTCTGTGGTGGACGACTCAAAACTGGAACATCTCAGGCTTAAGGATCAGCAGTATGACTGGAGGAAGAATATGCCTACCTGCAGTGAAGCATGGTGGGGGCTCAGAGATGCTCTCCCGCTACCTAGCTTCCTCTGGCGCTGGAGAGTTGAAGCCTGTAGAGCAGGGGTTTCAAACTCAATCACAGAGGCGGCCAAATTAACGATGGAGACCACGTCGAGGCCTGAACAGGACCCAAATTCGCCATGTTTAATCTGAGGTATTATGCCAATTTTATTCTTATTTTATTTACTCATTTTATGGAACTCTGAACAAACCAATGGAAAACCAATCCTCAAATGACAGATTAAACTCTAAACAGATCAGCATAACTATTTTTTCTGTCTCCCGCTCTATCGGCATAGTTTCCCAGAAGATTTTCTTCAAAGTCATCAACTACAGCCAGAAAACTGTATTTTTCAAGTTATAAATGACATCTCAAATCAATGCTTTTTTATTGAAAACTATCAACAAAAAGTAACATTAAATGACTCTCGGTAAATGGATGGGCGGATTTTACCGCTTCTTCCCTCTTTCATATTAAAAAAGAGTAAGAGTTGACTGTTGCTGCTAATATCTCAGAAAACAGTGAGGTGACTGAACAACCTACAGGTGCATTTCACATAAATTCATAAATGTAAGCGCCTTCATGTATTTTTATTTTTTTTCACGCAGCAGCACTGACACACGTTTAATAGCTGGAGGACAGGAACGCGTCTCTTCAGTTAATTAAAACGTGTGTTCTATCTACTAATACCCACATGTGACATACTAATACGCTCATTATTTATCGATTATAAGGATTTCTCGTCTTTATCCCCTCCAGGGCTTCCTAGCATCTCTTCTAAGGATTAGCCTAAATTTTATTAGAGTGATTGGGTAAAGGCTGATATCTAACAACAGAGGAGTGGGGAGAAGCGCTGGTGCTCTTGAATGATACACCAGCTATCGCAGTGCATTCTGGGACTTGTAGTATTTGTGGTGTTTGTGCTGTATACCAACTGAAATGAAAATGAAAATGTTTGGTGGAATTTGAAGAATGTTGTTAGAGCAATTAATGTAGAAATAAACAACAGTGGAGCCCCCTGGGGAAAGAACCCAGATTCTTCACTCTGGCAGAAGCAGCTGTGTAGAACTGTGTCACGTTTGCAGCAGGTCAACCCGGCATAAGAGTCACCAATCATCACCCCAATAAGTCGAGAATATTCTGGAATCATAATTGTGGCCTCATCCCCCTGCAGATCCTTCACGTTAATGCAATTACTCAAAAACTATTTGATCCATCATTTTCCAATCCCTGGGGGAGCTTTATCTCTAAAATTGTTGATCTATCTTATATACATCTGCATTTACTCTAATCTTAAAAAACACTCCCCTAGTTTTATACTCACTAGGGGAGTGTTTTTACAAAAAGAAATCCTGTGGACATAACTTTTCATTTAATTTGAAGAGTTCAATCAGGGGAGTTGCTACTACAATCCAAGGTATTGGGGACTTTAGGGGGGATAAACACTTGTTGTCGGTGTATGAGGCATAAGGTTCACTTTGTGTGAATATACATACAGTCCAGTCTATGAAGTAGCTTTACAGTTCAGTACCAGCTGGGTTACTTCACTCCAGCTCTTGTTAAAGTTTATTTCTGGTTGCCACCAGTGCAGGTTGTTTCTGGACACAACCCATGTCTCTGTCCCCATACAGCTGTAAAAACCTACAGCAGCCTTCTCTGAAAGCATCGGCCCACCGCTGACATCGTGCAACGTCACTCTTTCTGAGGTCACCGCTGCTGTCAGCGAGAGTCGTCCACCTCCCTGCTGTCAATCACAGTCCAGGTGCATAGGGGAGGAAAAGTGTGAACATGTGTGTGCACAAAGCGGATGGAAACGGGTCTGAGAGGCTGTGTAAGTACAGTGAGTAGGACTTTTGACATAAATCATCACCCACATTAACACAAATTAATCTTAGTTCAAGGATGTTTATTTAAACCCGAACTAAACAGAAGTTTTACGTGAACAATGAATCAAATGTCTCTCACCATGGCAGCATAGTGAAGCTTTTTAGTGTCTTACAAAACGCTGCTTCGTTTCTGGACCAAGAGTCACTCAAAGTTGAATCTTTGTGTATCTGTTATTCAACGTGTGTCTGTAACTCTTTTGTCTTGAGTTTGCCAAGCTTTACCAATTCAGAGTGGAAGTAGTTGCTACATACAGGTAGAAAATGTGATTTGGTAAATTAGTAAAAACTAAGTAAAAAAGTAAAATCTTCCTCTCATTCTTATTTTGGCTGTTCCCTTTAGAGGTTGCCACAGTGGATTACCAGTACCCATCTTCCCTGACCGCTGGATCGTCCTCTGTCACACCACCTCACTAATCACATCAAGAAACTTCCTCTTTGGTCCCCGTTTTTGCCCCAGCTTGGCCTCTCCATCTCCAGCATCCTTCTACCAATACATCCAGTATCGCTCCTTTGCACGTGTCCAAACCATCTCAGTCTGGCCTCTCTTGCTTTGTCTCCAAGACATCTAATCTGGGCTGTCCCCCTGATGTGCTCGTATTTAATCCTGTCCACCCGTGTCAATCCCAAAAAACATATAAACATCTTCAACTCTAACCCCTCCAGCTCTGCCTCCTGACAGTAAAGCTGCTCTCACTACCATCGTGTAAACCTTCCCTTCACTCTTGCTGCTAATCTTCTGTCACAGATAACTCCTGACACAACTCTACTCCTGGCATCCTCACCGTTCCACCTGCCTCCTTTTCACACAATGTTGTTCTGTCTTGCTGCGACTGACCTTCAATCCTCTTCTCTCAAGCTCATACCTCCACATCTCTGGGTTTTCCTCCACCTGCTCCCTGCTCTCAATACAGATCACAATGTCATCCACCAACATCATAGTCCACAGCGACTTCTTCCTGACATGATCTGTCAGCCTGTCCATCACCAAAGCAGCAAGAAGGGGCTCAGAGTCAATCCTTGGTATGGTCCCACCTCCACCTTTAACCCATCTGTCTCTTTCTGCACACCTCACTGCTGTCATGCTGCTCTCAAACATATCCTGGACCACTTTGACATACTTCTCTGTCCTTCCAGACTAACTCATACAATACCACAATTCCTCCCATCACTCTGTCCTACACTTTCTCTAAATCCACGAAGAGACGGTGCAATTCCTTTTTTGCCTTCTCCATACTTCTCCATTAGCAGTCTCTAAGCAAACATTGCATCTGTAGTACTCTTTCTTGGTTTGAACCAAAATGCTGCTCACAAACTGTCACCTCTTTTCTTAACCTAGCTGCCACTACTCTTTCCAAAACGTTCATTTTGTGACTCATCATCTTTATACGTCCGTAGCTGCTACAGCTATCTATAAGATTTAGTTCACCTGTATACTTCTCATAACGCTCTTGAATGTCACCCTCGGCCTGTCCTTCTTATTGAATTACATTCTGAAGATGATCCATTGTGGATCAGTTGGAATATCCCTTGTACTTTGTGTTTTCACTTTGATATACCTCCATCCATAAAAGCACTTCAACTAGGGGAGGAAGAGAATGAAAAAAAAAGATTAACATTTATTCGGGGTCTTTGATAGTTTGTTAGAACATCTTTGCACCCAAATGCTTCAGGGAGATTGAGATTGAAGGGAATCTTCCCTGATTCTGTCCATCAACAAGGGTTGGAGTAGGTATGGTGATCTGCACAGTTTGTTGGTGTGTGGTTTGATAGCAGGACAACTCAAAGGGTTATAGACAAATATCCATTACATTTTTGTTGGACATGTGGGCCCTGGTGTGGGGAGCAAGAGAGTAGATTATGAGGCTTAATCCTAAAATGTTATTGATGCAACGCTATGACCTAAACTGCTCCGTCTCCGATAGGTTTTGTGTGATGATGATGATTCTCATGAAGTCTCTTTCAGTGAGGAGGTCTGTGAGAAAAAAAGTCACCATGAGAATCAGAAGCAAAGGAGGCGGGACATAGTGTCACCACTTTTATAAAAGGGGTTGGGCTAATTAAATCTCAGGAAATGAGTATCACAAATCTTTGAAGTTAATGTGGTCTAACTTTTTAGAACTTTATTTAGGATATTTAAAACACAGTAAGCTTGGTGTCGTGGTTCAAACAGCAACACCTGGTGTATTCACTAATGCTTCAGTCACGTTTCCCATTTCCCCTCTTCTTAATGGTCAAATGTTACCAGGGCAGGGATTTTACCTAATTGGAACCAAATTCAGCACCGGATATTTTTTTTTTTCTTTACTATTGCAGGACAAATCTGTAACAATAATACATTGATTCCTGCAAGGACCTGTGAATGTAAATGTGTCACACATCAATGCACCAACATGTCCATTTGTTTGGATGAGCTAGCATCCAAGTTTAAAGTGACAGAATTAAGTGGTCAAAATTATGAGTAGCTAACTAGCTGCAAGTCAGGTTCCACGAAAATCTGATCAAGTGTTGGTCTTATTGGCTGAATCATGTTTGTGTTGCAGCCGAAGTTGAGCCTGAGTGCATCATCAGCCAGTGTTAGTAGCACCTCCAGTGAAGAGAGGCCCATCTGGTTCGGATGGACTGTTCTTCCAGGCAATAAAGGGAAAACCAGAAACCAAAAGAGAACTGTGTGTCAAAGAGCAGTGGTGTTTGTGGTGAAAGGGCTCCAGAGGAGTTGTGTGTTGGTTTCTTTTTATGATGTTGTTGCTCCTCCAGTGAAACATGACGTCCGTCTGCTGCATCATTCCAGGATCAACTCAACTTTTTTTCCAATAAAATACATATGCACTAGAATTGTCTCCGTTAGTGAAATTAAAGGCTGTAAAATGATTATCTTTTAAGGATTTTTGATAGTATCCATTAAGCAAAAAAGGAAAAATGTAAATGTTGTCTGTGAATAATCAGTTAATCCACGAAGAGTGTAAATATTTTTGGCATCTAAACTTTCAAGCTATTTCCCTTGGGGGTTTTTACCAATGTGGAATCAAAAAGGGACTAAGAATAAATACAATGAATATAATACCTAACACTGTTATAATTATATTATTATTATATTATATCATGATGATGCTGAAATAATAATAATTATTATAGATATTGTAATATTATTTATGTATTTATTGTGTATTTATTTATAAATAAGATTGTGATTATATACATAAAAGTTTCTTCCTTACATGAAGTTTTGTTGAAACCGGTTGAGCAGTTTTTGTCGTATCCTGCTATCAATCCAACCAACCAGAAAACAGAGGGACAAATAGAAAAGTAAATCAAATCAATCATTAACTAATCCCTTCCTAACAGAGGTAACAGATTGCCTGAATTTTTCTTTCTCACTATGATGTGATGCTTGTTAGGTAGCATTTATAACCGATTGCCGAAGTCATTACAACATTAACTGGACAGCAGCGATATTTGACAGCTACAAACAACATGACGTATGACGTCATACAGTTTCTGATTATGAAGACATTATGTTTTATGTCTATCATATCCACTGCATAATATTTATTGAATATATATTTAAAAGTAATTATTCGACTGAGCTCATTTTTAAGAATGGCTTTAGTTAACTTTGTGATTCCACACCCCTGGTTTATTTTTGTGTGTGTGCCATGTGCACGGCGGATGACATGTATGTTTGTGTGTGACAGAGAGAGAGAGAGAGAGAGAGAGAGAGAGAAGTGAGTGAGTGAGTGAGTGAGTGAGAGACAGGAAGAGAGAAAGAAAATCTTCCCTCAAGGCCAGACCCACCACATTAGTTAGTAACCACACAGCATGTTGGCCAACACTAACAGTTGAAATGCCTTGCTGAATTTAATGCTCGTTTAGACACCATCATCGAACCACCACACCCAAAGCCGCCCAAAATCCCCTTTTTCTCCCTCTCTACCTCCCCTCTCCTCCCCTTCTGTCCACACGTTCCAGGTAACGCTACACTAATGAAGCACACATGCTTGTTTTTCGCTGCTTGTCCAACAGCGTCCTCCGTATTCATCTTGACAGACTGGAGCTCTCCGCCTCTCCAAATATAGATGTAATCACGCCACATTTGCACGCTTGAAGTTTTTTTTCCAATATGTTGGCGTTGGAGCGGATGGTCTGTGTTTGCATGTCCGTTTGTAAAAGGTCTGTTTGAGTGCATCTATTCTGCCCTGAAAAAAATGATATGTTGAATTTACTCAATTTTATTATGTCGCATGGTTGCACAAAATAAATCAGGTACTCAGAACTCAGAACCTCCTTTCTATTAGGCGACCGTGCCAAGCACCACTCTATCTTGCTGCCAAACGTATGAAGTGGGGAATAAACTGCAAAAAAAATATTTCAAATAGCAAAATCTTCTTTTGTTTTGTTTTTGTCTCATAAGTAAAATAATCTTGTCAACTGTGTTTAATAAGCAAAACTTGCTTGAATATAAACTTTGTTGTCGGTCATAGTTTTAAGGCCCATTACAGTGTTTCAGTGGCTAGATTTTTATGTTTATTTTTAGTATGCTACCTAAACAAAATTTTCTCACTCCATTGGCATAAAGGCTCATTTCAAGATAATGTGATTAAACTGTCCAATTTGAGGTGAGATTTGAGAATTACTCATTCTAGAGTCGGCTGTCATTTGTCGTTTACTGTACCGTGGGGCTCAAGTTAACACTCTTATAAACATTCAAACGCAGATCACTCAATTCCAATTCTCTCTGCAAAATGGACCAGCCATACTGACCATGTCTCCTACGGATCAAAATATCCTGGAGCCTTTTCTTTCACAGGTTATCGTAAACAGGATGTTTTCATACAGATCTTTGACAATTTTCAATAACCACAAACAGCCTCAGGGGTGAATGGGCTATTTTCTTATTATACGCTACAGGTACACAGTAAGCACACAAATCATGAGCTTTAGCTTTACATCACAGACAATTTATTCGCGCAGGAATTGGGAAGAAACAACACTGATTCGAAAATAGTAGGGTGTATTCCAAAGCTTAACCTGATAAAAAAAAAATTTAATTAATCTTAAGTGGGAGAAATTAACTTGTATTAAACAAGGGCAGTAGATAGAAAAGGTATGTAGGGTTCAATAACTTGATGAACGTTTTCGGTGTATATGCTAAACTCCTATTTATTCTCCTATTCCCTTATATGACCACGCTTTTGAGCATTGCTTCATGTAACTGACTTGATGTCATCGTGGTACAAAGTGAGCGCAGCAGAGCTGCCGGCTCATTATTACTGTCTGTATGGAGTTGACATATAGAGATGAGGTTGCATAATGTTGACATAGACATGGAAGCAATATTCTTCTTCTTTCTCTGCTCTCTGGCCGACTATTGACCAGAAACAATGGTGACAATAAAGTCAAACAGAAGAGGAATGTTAATCTTACGAGAGAAATACTACAATCACCAATCAGGTAATCGGATTAATAGGGGGCAGGAAAGTGTTGCGCCGCATTAGCCCCTCAGTCTGAGCATGAACAAATGCAAACTGTTTGGAGACGTTATCATCAAAATCCTACGCCTCCTTCGTTCCTCCCTTGGCTCGTTTTCATGTGGCTGGAGCCCAACCCAAGCATTAAACTCAGCTTCAGTGTAGAAGCAGAGCAGGAAGCGTTAGAGTCACTTTGAAACTCGCTTCTTTAGGGTATTTCTCCGAAACACAAATAGGCAATTACAATGTTTTGAGCTATGTAATCCAAAATGTTGAAACAAGGCTGCAGCAGGATTGAAGCGCTAACGTCTTCCAAATGTGCTGTGGCACAATGAAAGATGACATCATGAATGCATAAGACGCTCAGTGCTGGAGTCCTCGGCGCTGGAAAGTCCCTCTGTTTCTGGTGCGATGTGAAAAGCAATGATCACACACTGCATAGCACTCACCTTTGACCTCAGCTACCTCCAGAGAGGCTAACCAATCACACAGGCATGTTCCCACCAACCTCTGGGTCTGTGTGTGTTTTCTGCCGCCTGCTCATGTGTTTTGACATGCATGTGGGACGTATGTGTGTGCGTGTGTTTGTGCAAATATGTGTGTGTGTGTATTCCCACCAAGCAGTCCCAGTCTGCAACAGGTGCAGCTGATTAACTAATCCCCCTCTCTCTAAGAGGAATTTTGCAAGAGGAAAAACGTCACTCCACTCCTCTCCCGGTGGGAACATTTGTTTTTTGTCCGTTTGGCTGCGGTCCAGAGAGAATAGAGAGATGTCAGCTGCTCTTTAGTTAGACGCTACTCATCCCTCAGCCCTCAGAACTCAGGGCTCGGAGCTGACATCCATCATTAATGACGCTCAGAGGATATTAAAGCATTTCAATAAGCACAAAATGTTCCAGCAGACTATGTTTCAGGATGGTTTAATAGCACTGCAAATCCTAATATTTAAACCAGAAACTACATTTTGGATATATTATATATGGTAAAATGGTGGTTGTGTCAGGAAGTTATGTCAAATTGAGTAGATGAGCCACCTTATCTAAAAAATGTGATTATTGCTGCAGCCAGCCCTGCTTCAACTATTTAAATCAGGAGCGACAGAATGAAGTTTAAATGAAAGTTTAGTTCAACAGATGGTATGTGATCATTAATCTGTCAAAGTATTTGGCACTCGGACTCTTCAGAAAGAATGTGATCGGAGGGTCTCTGACCTGGGCAGCAGCACGTATATCCTCCCTTGCAGTCTGGATAATGGTGGTGGTCCCCGATGATTCTGCTGAGACCCATGGCGGATGAGAAGCTGAGTATGTGAGTGAATGAGACCTCAGCCTTTTACTGTCAACAGTTTCATGAGTCGGGGCTTCATGTTTACCTTATTAGGCGGCAAGGTTTCATACTCTATTGTTATTTATTGTAGTACCAGGTGTGTGTGTGTGTGTGTGTGTGTGTGTGTGTGTGTGTGTGTGTGTGTGCGTGTGTGATTGGGGGTTATTGTTTTATTGTGTGAAGCACTTTGTAGTACATTTTGTTTGTATGAAAAGTTCTATACAAATAAAGCCCGATTGAAGGATTGGCTGACATCTTCATGACATATGAAGGCCACCCTGGATCCATAGACAGGGGAGGCCTGTCTATGGATCAAATTACCCTCCAGAACTTCATCGCTTCATGCTGCTATATTTTACACACTGAACCTTTTAGTATGGAGCGTTTTTTCAAAACGTAAGGAACAGATATTTCAGATAATTGTTTTGAATTGAAGGGGGTTAAGGTAAAAAGTTGTCAGAAATGTAAATACTAAAGTACAAAATCCTCAAAAGATTATTTGGATTTCGTTACTTCATTTCTCTGATTGATAGCATTTAATTTGGTAAATATGAGGTTAGCTTAGCATAAATGCCTAAATGAATCAGTCAAATCATGATTTTTTTAATACCTCAGAAAGAAGATAATGACATGAAATTAAACCAAAAGTATGATCTGGAAAAGAGCCCAGACCTCATATAATATATGATTAATATATATAATCACTTTAGCTAAAATGTTGCCCGGCATTTATTGCATCAGATCAGCTGATTAGGAGGGAAGGACAGTAAGGGGGAACGTGGAAATTCCTGGAAGGCATCTCACACTGTGAAATTCCTTAAAGAATAACAAAAGTGTAGATGACGCGGGGGAGAATTAATGAGTTTGCTGATAATCCTGGCTCTGAGAATAGCCAGACAAGCATGGTGCCTAAACATACAAACAGCAGTTAAATGAACCTATGGCTCCGTCATTCATCACATGGGATCTCTCAGTGGACAGACCCCCTCCTCCTCCAGCTCCTCTTCCTGTCCTCCTCCCATTGTTTCCTCCCCATGCTCCCTCCTGGCTTGTTCTAGTGGTGAAATTATTACCTGAATCCAGCTGTGGCCCAAGAACACTCCCTTGGTGAAGGATAATATAAACACGATCCGATGGTGATAGCTGTATCATTTCCCCGCAGTGATTAGCTGCAGCCGGGTGAACAGATGAGGCAGCGCGGCTGGCGAGATATCCAGTGTTGATGTGCGTAATATGACTGTAAACGCTGCAACTTTCCCACAGGAAATCATCCACTGCGGTTTCATTGGGTCATTGCATCTGTTTGGACCAATCACCATCAGCTGTTTCTCCTCGTAGGTGCCATGACAACATGTCACCGTCAGACTAGTTGTACAAAAGCTTGACGTAAACATGAGGGCAGAATCAGAGGAGAAAGCTGACAGACACGCAAACCGTGCATGTTTACATCCCTCTGGGTGACGTTCACAGGGCCCTTAGGAGTCTATTCCACTGTGTTCATCCTGCAACGTGACGTAAAAGTCTGCTGTTCCAGCTGGACTTCACACACAGATATGATTACTACCAACCCTGTTCAATCTCATCATCACTTCAAGAGACCATCTTCAGGATAATCAGAGAGAAATGCTGCATGTAAACACTCCTTTCTGGATGGAAAGAACACTTCCGAATTAGATTTCATTCCTTTGCAAGGAGGAAGTCTAAATCCCTTCGGAAGGCCTTTCCGACAGCCAGTCGCTGAATGTAAACGCTGTATGATAATAATAATAATAATAATAATAATAATAATAATAATAATAATGTAAAAGCTTTCTGTTTGAGTTGTATCTGTACATGTCCAGTGTCGTGACGTAATGCTACGCTAAATTTTTTCAGCGCTGCAACATATTTAAAATAGGTCGACATCAAAACAGTACCGATCAGAGAGTGATTTATTCATTGCAACATTGAAATAGTTTGACATATTTGGTCGGTCGATAGACGAAAAGTCACTTCCGCTCATGCCCTCTTTGTCATATTCTTCTTCTGGGCGGATGGATGTTGGCGGTCAGCACCCAACTCACCGAAGCATTAATGCCACTTTCTGAACGGGAGTGTGGATCGATTGCACATTTCTGAAAGCGTTTCTGATTGAATGAGTCGATGCATGTAAAAAAAAAAAGGGTCTGAAAAGATCACAAGTCATGCAAACAGGCGACCAACATTGCAATTCGGAAAGGTTTAATTTGAAAAGGAGAAAAGTGTCACATGTAAAACAAACCTACAGAGTAAAAAGGGCTTCAGGAGAGTGGCGAAGAGAAAGTCACTGCTAAACCACTGAAGTGAACAGTTGAATTGTTTAAAGAACAGATGTCCCGTTACATCTGGTGTGAACCAAACCAAATTGAGGAAACTTCTCTCTACCAGAAAATTCTGAGGCAGAATGTCAGGTCATCAGTCTGTAAGTTGAAGCTCATGCAGCGAGCCACCCCTGGATGGATTAAAAGGGATAATATGAAGTTTAGATATGGTTTGGTCAAAGTTCTGGAAAGTGGAGTGGGTAATGTCAGAGACTGATCTTCAGTTATCACGATTTGTGGTTGCCTAAGGTGAAACAACAAGATATTATTTTCGGGGGTTGTGTACTTCTTCACACTTGTGATTTAGACAATCCTCTGCCTTATAAAACAGGAACATTTTAAAGGTGTGATTTGATACTGGAGAGGTCCAATACTTCCTCTCAGCACTGAAGTTAACACCAACCAAAAAAGAAGATTGTATTAACAACAGTTAATGAAATAAATGATTAATGAGAGATTACATAGAGCTACACAAGGAAAACGCTAACAATAAGGTTTGCTCTTACGCCCTTTGTTACAACCTCGAACTAGAATGCGATTCAGCAGGGCAGAAACCTCCACCAAGCTACCTCTGGGTGCGAGTCCCATCACTGGACTAAAAATGTATGGTTCTGTGACAGTTTGAACTCGTAATGACTCTCTGACCATAAAAAATTACCCCCAGAAATTAGAATCACTTTGGTATCATTATCAGTTATCCATAAAATACACAATTTCACCAATGTTGGTTTTCTTTGAGATTGATTTAACTCAGTTTTCAGTGCTATTCCAGCAATAATTTGATCTCATTTAAATTCTAGCACTGTCATTTCTTTTAGCACAGATGTCACCTTTAGGTGAGCCTGTCAGAATTTGCATCGTGAGATCTCCAGATCAGACTTTGCTGTGCAGTCGATCATAAAGGGGGGCCAAAATATTATTTTTATATTAAGCGTGCTGGCATTATCCATGAAGTTGCATGCAAATATCTTGTCATTGACCATGTCCTGCAATGTAAAAGAATCCTTTAAAACAATCCAGATGTGGATCCAGATCGCCATCAGAGTCTAATGGATCGTTCCTTTGGTTAATGCAGCAGCTGTGAAATGAAACCGAGCGTCCAGCGTGATCTGGATGTTTGACTTTATGTGAATGGAGTAACGTAACGTCTCTCAATGAGAGTCCTAACGGGGGGTTTATCGGGGGGAAACCACTGTAGCACACCAGTAGCAGAGGCGGTAGACGTCACATGTCAGATTCTCATCATGCACATGCAATAATTAGTGATGAGTCCTGGCTTGTGATTCTGGCCCTGAGTGATGGATTGGTCTCAGCGGAGCTGTCAAAATCCTCTCAGATGAATAATGAAAGGTCTTTATGACGGATTAATCTCACATTACACGGATGGCGGTAACCTTAAAAACACAAGTGGCAATGTTGCAGCCAACGTTTCACAATCTTTCCCACAGCCGATGTCTCTTCCTGTTGGAAGGAGAACTTTTTTTAAATCTTGTTTATGCTGGCTAGAGGCTGTTGGTGAGGGACTCTGCATGATGCTAGGATGGGATGTTACGCAGACACACGTGTGCTAGTCGGATATCTTGGCTATGTAAATGTTTCCATGGCTTGGCACAGGTTGCTCCACCAGGAGAGGGTTTACTTTATGCCTCCCGATAATATACTAATGGGATCGTAGAGCATCATAGTTTAGATTGATTTATTTTCTCTGCACAATCAGTCGTTTTCTCGTGTTTCAAAGTTTTCAGCTGAAAATGTGATCTTCATTGTGTGAGAAAGTGGATCTTAGGCCCACTGTGGTTTGGTCCAAGTGGAGCGGACAGCAGGGTTAGAGTTCTTTGAAGGCAAATACACTCTGTCCTCACCCACAGAAACAGTTTAGCCAGTTTGGCATGGGTCTTCAAGAAAGATTTGCCACTTGGGAGTTCCGTTAGGCTTTTCTTTGGGAATTCCACTTAGGCCTTTTTCCCTGAAAGCTACACAGACCTCCTTATGTCAACAGTTACAATGCTCTATTAACATTAGAGATTCTTTAGGTCAGGGGTTGTCTCAGAATTTCTGCTATAATGACAGAAAAATATAAACAATAATCATGGTCCAAACTTGAACATAATGAGTGATAGGGCAAACAGCTTTGATGGGCTGTACTTAATCAATCAATTCAAAAATATTCCATCTGCAACACAAAATAAATATACTGCTATATCAAGCGGTAGAAAAATTAAAAATCATTTTCTTTAATTACATCTTAATGATCAGCAACTTTTGTAGAGTTTTGAGTATCTAAATGCTTGACCACAAGTAAAGTTTCTAGAGGAGGCTCAGGTTCAATCAGGATGTCATATCCCTGGACTAGAGGAGCTACCGTCAGACCGCACCATTCATCCGATTCCTTTAAAATTCAGGCGCAAGTTTAGTGTAAAAGTTGAGAAATAATGTAGAACTGTCGATAGAAACAGAATGCAAGTAGGCCTATGCCTACGTCCAAGACAGCAAGGTAGAATCCCCGAAAATCCCCCCAGTCCCCCTGTGTTCTACAAGCAATCTTAGTATCACATTGAGGTTTTGTTAGGTATAGAATTCAAAATTAATCCATGAAATATTTTTGTTATGTACGGAAAACAGTTTTTTTGAAGGAAAAAAATAAATATATATATATATATATACATATATATATAATATGACGTTTACAACACGGCGGCAATGACAATTCCATGATATCCGCGACTTTTCGAGGATATATATTCCGTCCACATAGCTTCACATTTAATTTCAGGGGTTCAATCAGGGGGATTGCTAGTACAATGCAGGGGATTTGTGACTTTTCGGGGATAAACCCTTGCTGACCTTGGACGACAGCATCGTCCTTGTTTAAACTGAAAAACATGATCCACTTGACTGAACTTGTTTATAATGTGACCCAGTGGCAGCTTGTATATGTGTGAGACTAAAGGGTAGAGAATGGAGCCCTGGGGGACGCCACGGGTCAAAGAGGACACCGAGGAAGAAGCATTAACCATGGCTATTGAGAAAGTTCTGTTTGATAAGTACGATGCTTGAGCAAACGATTACAAAATTTGTCATATGGTAAATGTACAGTATATAAGATATTTAATAAATAAGTAAATGTCCCAATATTTTTCCATAGTTTTCTTTTTCTTGGCGAGGACAATAATGACGTCGACATTAGACACGTTGTCTTTGTGCAGTATTTGATTTCACTGGCTACATGTTTTACAAAGCATTCCAGCTTTTTTGGAACTGATGTCATTGAAAAGCTCCTACTTCATTAGCCGGCTGACACAAATTACTGTAACATGAAGGCTTATTTATTTAATTGGCATTCATTAGATTCCAACCTAATTAAAATGTGTCAAGGATTCAACGTCTCAGGAATTATTTCATTTCAAAGACTAGCCAACTGTCAATCAAAGCTATGACGACGTGACCCGGCCTTGGCAGAACCCGTCTGTACTGTTCTTCTCATCGTCCCTACCATGGGAAGAGTAGAGTAACACACTCAGGCTGTTACTCTACTACTCTATGGGTTGGTTTTACTTTATGTCCTTTCCCGGAGTAAGGACTAGTTTTAATTACACGTTAATGAGCTATTAATTAGCTTCTTCATTAAAGTCACAGGAACGGTTGGTATCGAACGCTATTCTTCCCAGTGACGGTCCTGTGGTTTTCACAGTCATTACACAGATACTGATGTATCAGATCGACTGATGCGGTGATTTATGGACCCTGGAAGGTCGTCAGCGTTGTTCACAGTTCAGTGACCTCTGGGAGCCATTCTCCCAAGTTGCCCTCCGGTGCTCCAGCTGATGTTACGACTCAATACGAGAATGCGAGTAAGCTTTACAACAGCACATTGTGAATGAGTAAAGCCCTAAATCAAAAGTCAAAGGTCAGAGAATATGAGGCTAGAAGGAAATAGCAGTAAGGAAGTGCTGATAATAGTTTTTGCAGTTAATGTCCACAGCTTATAATGAATGGGTGTGTGTTTCATCCATTCATCATTCATACCTACCACAAACACCATCATGTGTTACGAACAGTACCTCTGCATTCACACCTTCATCTTCGTCATGTAGTGAAGTAGAAGAGCTGGTGCAAACTAAACTGTTATCCTTATCCTCCCATCGATAGTGCCTTCCGAAGGCGGAAGAAAACCTGGATCACTTGAAGAACACTTTGGTCTTGATGTAAATCGGGGAAGTTTGCAGGAAAGGTTTAGCGTTTCAGTCTGAAGGGCGGGGGCAGCAACTGTCACTTCCTCTCCCGTAGTATGAGGAGACTTTTCATTATCTCCTGTTAAGAGGGGGAAAGCTTGGACACCGTCTGGGGGGAACAAAACCATCTCTGGATTTGCGTAAATCACATTATCAGAGATTACACTGCTGATGGAAGGAGTTTTCATGAACTCTCATTCAAGTCACTGCTAGACGGATGTCACAAGTGGAACTTTGGACAGACAGACAGAAAGATGGGCAGAGCTCAACTTATAGAAGGTACATACCCTTAAAAGTAAAGGTACATACCTTCTATCCTGGTCCTTGAATGATTAGATCTGTGAGACCAGCTGTGGCCTGACTGGTTTTAGTTTGCCTGAAAGTGTCTATGGGCAATAAGACCGGGAGAAAAAGAAAGACCACAGGGGGACTGACAAGATTAGAAGACCGGCAGCCAAAGAAAATGATTACGGTCTTAAATTCAAATTGAGGGTCTAAATTGCGCTACTTCTGCCAATCATCTGGAAGTGCTGACATTAATCTCCATCAATCGACTCTAATGATCCGCTAATCATAATTATAAGTAGCTTTCGAAATTATTAATTAAAAGGACCTTAAAAGGACGTTAAAGCCTTAAAATGACGTTGGCGACAAAGTAAAGCATTAAAAACGGTATGCCAGAAACGGATTATGAACCGTTTGTAAATCCAAATCAGCTTAATAAGCATCAGTGCTGAGTCCCGCTGTTCAGATCAACTCAATCTCCAGTTTGTTCAGTACAAGATATCTGACACAGACTGGCACCACAAAGTCTTCAAAAACTTAAAACCTTCTTTTATAGGGCCGACAACATCTACTTCTCCACGCTATTCAGCATCCTGCAGAGATCGTATATTTAAGCCATTCTGTTCAATTCTCTCCCAAATAACGACATTTATTCCACTTATTTTCAATGTATTCATTCAACAGACATTTAAATTGAGTTTGGCTCAGATAAGCCGTAAAGAAGTTGATAATGCATTGATGTGACGATTGAGAGTTTTTGTCCAAACTTGTAACTGCAGGGTTGTGGCTCAAGTTGTCGGTAAAATATTAGGCATGCATGTAATTTCGTCAAAACTGGTATCTAATATTTATAATATAATATATTTTTATTTTTTTTACCAACTTGAACTTATATTCAGTTTTACTTTTAAATATTCCAAACAAATGCATCATACCAATCTGGAGAGAAAGAAAATATTACATTTAGCACTTTCTTTCCAAAAAAAATGTTCTGACTATGTATTGTATGCAAGAATGTTGAGTTTGGTAGCCAAACTTGTCTTGTCATGAGTTAATAATAAGTTAAGTTTCAGGGCTTTCCATCAGACTCCGTTTTTGACTGAAATGTCGACATCCTGAGACACAAATTGCTCCTAATCGTCGATCAATTTCCCTCATTGGACAGTGTGTAAACATGGACCTACAGTATGCGGGAATCAGACTCTGGTATGAGATGTCAGGCAGAGTTCCAGACTTTGATCATCCATAAAATATGAGGAGCAGTTCAGTCAGCTGTCAGCTGAAATACTCTGAGGAGCTTCAGGTAGATGATAAACGGAGAACCCCAGTGAAAACAGATCAATCTGAGAGCATGTGTGACCAGCTCTTCACTGAACTGCTACTTCATTCAGTACTACATAGACTTATTCAGCACAGTAGTACATACTATATATATATATATATATATATATATATATATATATATATATACGCATCCATTTAAACACAAAGAACTAAAGTGTAGATTCCTAAAGAGTACCATGAATTAGGGTTTAACCCAGATATCCACTGTGAAGTAATACATTATCAAACAAATTAGATATATGTTGCTTTGGCAGTCCGAATGTCTGTTTGTTTGATTGTAAGCAGGATTACGGAAAAACTGATTGGCAGATATTTTTGTTTTTTGACATAGCCCCGAGATGATTACATTTTGGTGACGTTATGTCATAACGTCATAATGTTTTCCCTACCAATTGTGAGATAGGGTGCCATTGGATGTTTTATGCAGTAACTCATAAATTAGAACTTAGAGTCTAGACGTCATGGAAGCATCAAATCACTTGTCTGAATGACGCTGTCACAGCATTTAAAACCAGAAAAAAGCAATCGAGGAGCTCAATCCTCCGCCAACGGCCATAATCAACCTCTGAGCCTACTTTGTTCCTTCCTGGGTCTCTGTTGTCATAATGTTGGTGAACAGAAAGGTAGACAGATTTTGCACAAAGAATCATGAATCTATTGTTAAACAACTAATAGAGAAATAAATGATAATAAAATGAGGACTTCAGACACTTTCTGATCCATCCACTTACTCTATCTGACAGCCAGTTTAATCTTAAGCTTCCTCATCCATCTGTTTAAATATTGCAAAACACGTAACGTCACCAAAATGTTATATACTGGAATTGATGTTCCAGTATGAAACATCAAAGGAACAGACACTTCAATAATGGACACAGTAGAAAACCTCAAAGTTTCAAATACCTTATTTGTATTTTATTTTTATTTTTAAATACTGCAAAATACCTAACTTCTCCAAAATTTAATAACTCCAGGATCTACCAAAAACTACCTCTGGGTAAAATTCCATGCATTCATTTTCCAATAATCTTGTTCATAAAAAAACAAATAAACAAACAAACAGACAAATGTACTTAAAACTTAACCTCCTCCCTTGGCCTGTGTAATCAAATATCAAAAAGCCGGTTGGAGAAGTGACATCGCCTTATGGCAAAAGTGCGGTCTTGAAACTGTCAGTTTAGGTTTGGCGTCTAAATATGAGTATTGTCTTGAGATTCAGCGTTATAACGTTCATTCAAACATCCTGATTGCATCTGTAGAAAACCAACGACAGCTGGGATCCTCTCCAGGCGTCTACATCAAGCTCCAATAATCCTAATTTTCTTCTGAATATCCAGGGTCAAATCACAGTGGCAGCAGGACTGGGTTTTTCAGACGTCCGTCTCCCCGGCATCTCTCTCCAGCTAATCCTGGGAGATCCCCAGGCCAGATGAGATATAGAGTCCCTCCAGAGAGTTTCGGCTCGATCCTGGAGTCTCCTCTCAGATGGACGTTTCCTGAAATCCTCCAAGAGGAGGCCTCTTTGGGAATCCTGATCAGACAAATGAACCACTGGCTCCTTTCAGTGTGAAGGAGCAGCAGCTCCAAACCGGATCTCTAAGGCTGAGTCTCACTCTAGACGCTTATGTCCTTTACCTCAGAGCTCCTGATCACAGGTGAGGGTTGGAATATTGATGGATTAAAGAGTTGAGCACTTCGACTAAGACGACGGCACTCGAAAACAAAATATCGAGACACTTGAATTCCTTCACTTCGGGCCAGAAAATCCCCCAAACGTGGGGCAGCCTACTTCTTACTTCTTCTGCTTCCACCGGTGGAATGAATTACACTAATGTTTTAAAAACACATTTCTTATAAAAACATTGCCGCATTGCGTCACCATCTTTGGCCTCGGTCAGGAGAATATAGTCATGCTTATGTCATAGTCGTCGTTCCGCCCTCGCCAGATATAGCTTTTAAAACAACATCCTAAAAATTCCTGAAAGCACCTCCCAGTATATGGTTACTCCTGGTTATATTTGTGGAGGATGAATATTAAAATGTCTCAGACGTATTGATTTACTGATGTCAGAATGCCGCCGGAGTCTTTTAGGCTGCAGTGGCATGAGGTCAGATCACTTCCCAGCCCTGAGGTCCACTGACTGTCAGTTAACCTCCCACTCACCTCCGCCCTGAACCTTCCTGTGCAATTACAGGAGGGTGTTTTTCACAAATTACCCCAACAGTCCCTGGAGGTGTGTGTGTGTGTGTGTGTGTGTGTGTGTGTGTGTGTGTGTGTGTGTGTGTGTGTGTGTGTGTGTGTGTGTGTGTGTGTGTGTGTGTGTGTGTGTGTGTGTGTGTGTGTGTGTGTGTGTGTGTGTGTGTGTGTGTGTGTGTGTGTGTGTGTGTGTGTGTGTGTGTGTGTGAAAGAGAGAAACCTGACGTGAGTTCTTCTGTCTCTGCAGATCCCCTTGTCATCAGCAGACCATGTTAATTTTAGCGTCACACGGGGCCAAAAACATTTATTTTGTAATTCCGGAGGCGTGTTGATGCATCCCCTGTGTGTGCGGTTGCCTGTGCAAAGGGTGTGTCTTATCAATCTCCTGTTCATAGCTGGCATTGTTTAGAGGTCAGGGATGTGTCACATTCTTACATTGGCTGCCAGCAATTTTGAATTTCCTACTCATTTCACAAACTCACCAACTCGTGGAACAAAGAGAAGCTTGTTGTCGTCCTGTGGAGGAAAGCAGAAGGTCTCGCTGCTGCGGACAGCGAGAAAATAAGGCGTTAAATTCAATACAGGTGTAATAATAATAATAGAAGATGAGGAGGAGAGTTCTGCCAATAGATAGAAGCTTTCTATGTTGAAAGTGTGTTTGGCAAGATTTCTCAAAATAAGACATTAAATTTTAGGTAAAGGAATAAAATCAGCTGCTGGCGAATCTCGTTTTCAACTCCATTTTACCAATATCAGAAACAACTGTGTCTCAGAATGAGCCAGTTCCCTTAAAAGGTACCATAAATGCATTTAAGCATTTAACGAAGTTGAATAATAGCGACACTTAATAGATTTAAGACCATCACATAATAAGTGTAGAATGTGGTATTTAAGCATTTTAAGATAAAATATGTCTGCTAGTTAGCTGAAAATGTCAAGGTTGAGTATCTGAGATATTAAAAAGATAATCAAAATGTCAATGTCAAAAACAAGTGATATGATAATAGTTACATTATTCCCATGTACCAGAGAAGTGGCTTTTATGTTTTTGGGGAATATTAAGCCTTTTCATTTTCAAATTTAACTTTCTAGTACTACTTGCTGTTGCCTCACAGCAAGAAGGTACTGGGTTCAAATCCACTTGGAAACGTTGGACGTGAGGACAGCAGGACTGCCTGAGTGGGTTCCCTCCGGTTACTCCAGCTTCCTCCCCCAGCCAAGAACTGCGCAATTCGTAAACTGGTATATTAAACTGCCTTTCTGCTTTCCTGGGATGAACTGACTGATCTGAACTTAATCTGGCAAATATTTAGGAAGAAATGGCTGAAAAACAGGGTTTTTCATGATAACAGCTCCCCCTAGTGAGTAAAATATGAACTATTATAAGTATTAGAGTCAAATATGATGTATAAAAGATAGAACGACTTCAGTCTAATAATAAGCTCCAGATTTGGACTAAATCAGACCAATTGCTAAAAAAATTACTCCCTGAAAACCCTTTGAGATAAAGCGCCCCCTGGTGTTGGAAATTTACTAACGATCATTCCTAAAATCAATCCAGTCAGAGAGTGAATTTTAAAAATGCTCCATCAAATAGTTTTTGGGTAGGTATCTGCAGCGGCAGTTATTTTCGGGTACAGTAGGCCTATTTCTATGAAGTAAACATTTGTATGATCGTGATAAAATACGGAGGGTTTTGCTAAACACTGAATGACTTTCTACATGAAGGCCCAGCCTCCATGAAACATAGAAGTGTGTCCGTCATGAAATACACCTGGGAGAATTTCCTGTGTTTTGCAGTTTCTGTACATCTCAATCTCCCTAGTCAAGGTAGCTGGCCGCCAACCTAAAACACCTAGAGCTGGGCTCTGTTCCAGGTTTACTCCTGTTAGAAGACAATCTTTGCGTGTCACTCTTGCAAAATGAGGAACAATTGGCCTTCAGTAAAATAGAGAACACCGTCTAAAATGTTTGTGCTTGCATCTGTTTGATTTTATTTCAATAATCATGTTTTTAAAATGTATGTATTCAAATTTCGTAGAATCGGCATAAATGTGTTTATTATGAAAACAATTCAATTGAATCGGCTAAAAAATATGAAAAATGGTTTAAGTAAGTTTTCGCTGTAGAACAAGGAAGATACACTCATATGAGTAACAAACAAGAATGTTATTTCTGCACCTTTTGCAGATAAGGACTTTCTGTTTCCACTTAATCATGGAAAGTAATACATATCTCTCAAAACATGCTCACAAAAACATAAATGAATGTTCATGCAGAATGAACCGGTTTTTACCACTGCTTTATTTTTTCCCGATCTTTTTTTATAGCCTGTGAGCTTGTTCTCTGGAACAAAGCCTCATTAAATTCACCCTTTTAAAGAGGTTCAGTGTTTTTCATCAGACTCAAACCTCTATGCAACTCAGCCAGTAAACAAAAACAAGTCGAACACGAGGCAGGCGGACATTAATTAGTGAGGGGAGGATTGGGATTCAGATACAGCTGTTGAAGATGTCAGCATTCATGTTCCAGCGAACAACTGGATGGACAGCCATCTAAAATTCCTCCAGCTGTTGATACGCTTTGGTGTTTTTATTGTTGAAATAGTGTGAACAACAAAAATGAACGTACAGATGAGGGCAGACGCCATGACAGTAAGCACTTGGGTGATGTTAGTCATGATGGCGTCCAGATGGAATCCGCGCGGGGAAGGTGGATCTGTGAGCATGTTGGGAGTCAGGACTTTAATAACCACCACTTACATCCCAGTGGTGGAATCTTGGCCTACACTTCTTTGCAGAACTGCTTTTGTTCGCCCACAGTGGGTGGTTTTTAAGCACAAACTGATATTTTCAGGTCCCACCACAGCATCTGAATGGGGTTGGGGTCTTTGACTTGGCCTTCTCCAGTATTTTCTGGTAGGAGCAGAATTAATGTTTCCCTTGGTTATAACACATCATCCTGGTCCTGAAGCAGTGAAGCATCCCCACGCATTACGGAATTCTGTATTTGGTTTACACCAGTTGTAACATGACCTTTGTCTTCCAGACAATGTAACTAGCGCATCATCAGTGGAATCGTGGAATATTCTCCCAAAAGGTCTGAGGATCGTCGAGGTGATTTGTGGCAAAATTGAGATGAGCTTTAAGGTTCCTCTGGGTGACTCCTGCCCGGCCACCCTCCCACTTTTACTCCGTGTCTTTGGAATATTGTAGTATGGACTTGGACCTTTATTGACATGAGACGGGCCTGTAGGTCCTTGGATGTTTGCTTTAGATCCCTTAGCCTTCCTGAATGAGCCTTCAATGTGCTTGTGGAGGAATTTTGGAAGGCCAACTACTTCAGTTAAGGTTCACTGTTGTTCCAACTCTTCTCTATTTGTAGATGATGTGTCTCACTGTGGCTCTGTGGAGTCCCACAGCTTACAAACAGTTTGGAACCCTTCCCAGACTGATGGATTCCAATCACTTGCTGAATTTTCTTGTGGTTTAGGCATACTCTGCAACTGGTGAGACCTATGAGCCAACTTCCTGCAGCTGAAGATGGTCTATTGACGTAATGTTGTGACTAAACAGGGCTGGGAGTGATCAGGTCCGGGTGGGTGTAGTCCACCTGGAACCAGTGATCAATGTAGTTTGGTGGTTGTTTTTTTCTTTAAATGACTTTCAAAGCTGGGGAAACTTTTTTTTCACACGGACATATAGCTTTTACAGTATGACCTCCTCATCATAAATATTCATGGTAACCCCACCTCTAGGAGCAAAACCCTACGCTTATCTCTTATTGAACTATGCATCCCGTTTCTATCTTGTAATAATACAGATCAACGTGCTCCTGACCAGACTTTAGCTCACACTTCATCCGTCCCTCCTCTGCCTCCTGCTCAGAGCAGCAACAGGTGGATGGATCCCCCTCCTTGGACACACAGCGCCTCCCTGTGGTGCCTTTAAAAACGGCCAATAAATCATTAGTTTGCTGATGTTGCCATCTAGAGGGGAAGAAGTCTGTGGATGGAAGTATCTCCAATCCATTTGTAATGAGATTTTTTTCATGTTTAACAATAATTATTATTATCATATATTAATATACAACATGGACAGAGCTTTACAATTCTTACATGTAATTACATCTTTATTAAGAGTGCCCCATATATAGAATTGAACTAGGGTTATTTTTATTCTGTGAAAATGTATAACTTCTTATTTATTTATGTAAATCCCACTGCTGCACTACTAAAGTTGCCACTAGAGGGCGCTGTGCTGCATCTTGGTTACAGATGTGCTATAATTGAACCTTTTGCTGCAGAGTCCCTCATTTATTTGGCCGTAAAGAAAAGGTTCATGCCTGCATGTTGTTGAATCTGTTGAATCAGAATCCTGTAATTAGCCGTGTTTTATAGCAGAAGCAGAGGAAAAAATATATTTCCAGGCATAAACATGCAATGAGAATGTTTGTAAAGCAGGTTTCTGCTAACATTCGTCTCTCACCTTGTTAAAGTCGTAAACAGCCCTAGAAAACACAAGGAGTTCTTGTTTGTTTGGTGTTACTGACAATCTAAAGCATGAACTGTTTAAATTATATCTCTAACTCACTAATTGGATAAAGGAGATTCAACAGCTCACACACTGTTGATTTGCTGGTATCGCATCATAAGTTTTGTGATTTTTATTGACTCAGGATATTACAGCGCTAAAAAGAACAACTAATCCAATCTAATCCAATTCCTCCAACTGGCATCAAATGTGATTTTAAACCTTACAAACAGTTAACCGGGTCGTCAGAGGACAATGTAGACTACTCTATACACAGTCAGCTCTTAGATTGATGTCCACAGAGCTGCAGGGATTTCTGAGTATCTGCATTTTATTATGTAAGAAGGAACGTGTTAGAAGTAAAACGGTGCTGGAGTATCTCTCTGAAGGGGAGGGGTGTGATGAGAGGAGATTGCATAACCAATCTAGGATGAAGCACATGTGGTGTCCAAGTAAATCAGCCAAATTCTCCAGACTGATGCAAAAATAACAAAAATTTATAATTACTTATTCCCCCACTCTATTAAAAAAAGAAGCTGCAGCTGCTCCTCTGGATGCTAGAGCAGCTTCACGCTATGGAAGCAGATGATTGGCTCAGTGAAGTGGACCAGATGGAAATCATAGTCCGTTTAAATAATTATGCGAGCACAGATCAACACGATTAGATTCATTTTACCATATTGCCTTAATGTTTATTAAGCAACTCCTCCGCCAAGTTTGAGCAGAATTGCGAAGTGATCATGAATATGCAGATGATTAACTTACATTTGTTTACATTCAATTTAATTCTCTGCCTCTCTTTTGTCTAAAATACTGATCGTTTGACTTTATTTAGGTGTATTTAACCCGGTTACTATACAATATTTATGTATGATAGCCTGGTCATCACTGTGACATTATTAAGTTATCTTGGACCTGTTAATTTGACAGAGAAGATTTTTATTCTGCAGCCCCCACCACAGGAAGTTAGGACTGTATCCTTTCATTATTTTATAAAATTGCACAGACTAGAATAGTCATCTCCTGTTTCAAAAAAATCAGTAATGAAACGAGTTGTTAATTAGAGCTCTCGCTGGACCTTCGCCTCACCTGGCTGTGGTTCTTTACGTGAGCCCGGAGAAATTTGATTTATATTCTAATGCAGCCTACACTAGGACATGAGTCTGGCTTACAGAGGGGGCCACATATCTAAATTTTAACATCTTGGATTCAATAGTTCCATCCATTAATCTCAAAACTATTTAAAGTAAGGACACCGGCGACAAGGCTCGTACGGCAATATTTTGTCACGTTTCACCGAATACAATATTTATAATATTTAATAATTATCAGAAAAAATGACCAATATTGGGCCTTCGCTAAGACTGAGTACATGAGTACTGAGTACTCATGTAGGACTAGCTTTTTCTTCAGGCCCAAAATCAGTCTTCTACTAACATTTTGCATATTTTCCCAACTCCACACAATACTCGATTTTAATAAAAACATTGATTTATGACAGCGGTCATATAGTTCCCCCTAGTGGACACAGGTGGTATTTTTGCCAACAACATTACTTTATTCAGTCAAAATCCAATTTCACACATCTTGGGTAAATTGGCGATATAAATGTGCGAAGTGGAGAAGCCTGCTGGTTGTATCCCAAAAAAACTTTTGGAAAATAACATGAACTTTGTGGTATTTCGAAGAAATTTGATGCAGTACCTATCAAAGAGTTTCTGAGCAAATTCATTGATTGTTTTGTATCATGGCGTTACTGTAATATAATGATGTTGTAGCCTTTTTTATATATAAAACAGGCACAATGTTACCGACACTGATAGTAGATTATTCTAGGACTTACCTGTCCAAAGACACCAAGGTTATGCAAATACACTTGATAGATGTGGAGCTGCTAAAAGTTCATTTGGGGTTAATTTCTATTTTGTCCTTTCGTTTCTAAAATGTCATGCAATGCAATTTCTTTTCTGATGATTGTGGGACGTCATCCAAAGCTCCAGAACAGCTACTACATGGATCAGGGGGAGATGAGGAATTCAATCAATATTTATTGATTTAATTTTAAGTGTTCAAAAGTCCAACATCTCCAAGGTAGGTGTGAAGATACTAAAATGGAATGGTCAGTCGCCTTGGCAATCCATGGCGTTCTGTAGTCTATGTCAGCAGCAGCAGTAGGTATAAGATCCTGCCCCTCCCTTGTGGGTGTCGTTGCTACAGCGACCCTGTGGGTGAGTCTGGTCATGTGTAGGGTGGCGGCAGCCCTGGCTCCCACCCAAACACTGTCCTGAAACATAATGGACACTCAGACGCTGTGGATAAACACTGAACAATGCGTCAGTGATGGCGGGTCACTGGAGTCAGTCTGTGACATTCGTGATGGCATGAGGGGCCGCCTGCACCACAATCATATAAAACCAGTCTGAGAGTCTCATCAGGAAAATAGATTTTTCATAGCATTTATTTATGTATCTAATAGAGTTTTGGTAGTTATTCATCCCAAATCAGGACATTAATATTAAGGTTTAGGTTAAGGGTTTTGTCATCCTATCTGATGACAAACAGAACGGAAATATAATGAAAGCCATCAAGTAATTACTGAACTACTTCCTTCGCCCTCTGCTGACATCAACAGTCAGGCAGACAAAGCTCTCTGAAGTCTTCCTGGAACTGAAACTCCTCCCTGCAGAGATGCTTTTACTGGCACTGCTGCTCCTCTTACTGCTTTGCTCTCTATTATTATAAGAGGGCTCTATACTATCTCATTTATAATGACTGTAACTGATCAAATGAGTCAACCATCATTAAATACCAAGACTCCCCAATCAGTCATTGAGGAAAAACAGAAAGACATAGCTGTCTCTGTAATTACATGTCTCATGCATACCTGCTTGATGCATTTGCATCTGCATTGTTCTCCGGTGATGGGAAAATGGACCCCGGGATGGACAGATGGTCGAGTGCAGCATCAGCAGTAATGCGGCCGTTGTGGCGAAGAAAGATTTACCTGTAGATTCACGTTCCAACCCTCACCTGTGGTCATGAGCTCTGGACAGTGACCCATATGTCGAGACGCCGCTGCGTCGACCCAGAACTGGCTTTGGTGACTAGATTACTTGTCAGGCCAGGGAACGCCTCAGGATCCCCAGGGATGTGCTGGAGATTGTTGCTGGGGAGGGGGACATCCTGGATACCGTTCATAGCCTGATACTACTGCAGCCCGATCCGGATAAGTGGAAGATAATGCAAGAGGGAATGAATGACTTGTTCCATCTTCTACTGGCCTGGTATGGGTACATAATACGCCGTTTCGAAAAAAAAAATTCAGATCAGTGTTTGTAAAAATATTTTTCCTTTTATGAAATGCTTAGGATAAAAATGTCCATTCTTTGCAAAACTGCTCACCTGGTTTATTTGTGGTAACACTTTTGTCTTTTTGTGCATTTTATACAATAAAAAGGTAATCCGTGTCAAAGACTTTTAATCGTCTGTATCCCTCAGTGCTTGACTAATCCAAAGTGTTGCTTTCAGTTAAATCATTAAATCCGATTTAAGAGGATTTCTCTCCAATGCAAAGCTGGCCTGCAACCCCCCCACCCCCACGTAGTTCGTGGAGTGTAGCTTCACAGGGACTGTTCCAAGAAATGGGTCTAATCTTTATTAGGGCGCATTTCTTTCTTGTGCTTTTTGCTGCTGTTGGATCCGGACGGCGTGTCAGCGCTGAAAACATTGGGGAGCTGACAGAGCAGAGTGAACGTACATTTATACTACGAGTTAGAAAGTCAAAATATGGAGTGAAAACGGGTCTGAAGAGACCAAGAACATTTATAGTGAACCTCCAGACACTTAAAGTACGCCTGGGATGAATTTAAAGTAAAATCTCATAAAAAGTTAAGTGAACAGTTCACTGGTCTCTAGTTAAATGTATCTCCTACCTGTGGCCAGGAAAATAATGAGTGTGAATAACACCTGAAGATTTATGAACTCATGTTTGGTAACTTTATTGTTTTCTTTTTTATTATCTTCAGCACCAACCAGGCAAATGCTTGAAAATAGAGACAGAGTCACAGCAGTTACAGAACAACACGACTCCACATGTTCTCCAGAGGCAGTGTGGAGGAAAATCCTCGGACAGAAAGAAAAGTGCGAAGGTGAGACAACATGATCATAGCTCACACCTATACAGACATTTATCCTCTAAAACAGATCAAGCTTCTGTCCAGAAATCTCTTATAATTGGCAGAAAGACAGATGGTACAGTCCAATTGTATTCAACAAACGCTGCAAGATCCAACATCTTAATAACAGCATGTAGAGGGTAACAATTTCCTTCTGACATCACGTAAACCTCATCGGACGTCGACCTGTGCCACTTGTATTGAAGAGACTGTTAAAAAAACAAAAACAAGAAATGCGGAAAAAGTTTGAATTCACACACCTTGCGACAGATAGTCACAAGATTGTTGTCCCGCCCCCTAACTTATTAGCCCAGATTTGTAAGCACTAGACTGGTCGTTCTCAAAAGGGGGTACACCTAACCCTAGGGGTACTTTGGGGTAATAAAGTGGGATATGTGATTCCTTTTTTTATTTATTGAATTTTAGTTGGAAAAAATATCAGTCATACATACTTTCTAAAGTAATACCTAAAATAAAAATGCCATATATAAAAAAAATTCAAATGAAATGAAATGTGTTCCACAACGTACATTTATACATTTAGACTTTTAAGCTGGAACACAGCAGTTTAGCGTTTTGAGTGTGATCTCAGAGAAAAATGGTCCCCTGTATCGCCATTGGCAAGCTTTTATTATACAGTAGAATCTTCCTTCATCGACAACCTTTGAAAGGATATTACATACACTAAGCAGCCATAACATCATAACCACTGAGACGTGAAATTAGACTAACGTTGATTATCTCGTTACAAGTATACCTATTATATCGGATATAATAGGCAATAAGTGAGAATGTCTCCTAGAGGTTGATGCGTTTTCTTCAAAAAATAGTCTTGTTGGGTGTTTCTGGTCCGAAGGGGTTCCTACCATCCAAAGTGGTCTAAAGAAGGACAACTGGTGGACCAGCTACAGGGTCAGCAGAGCTCAGGCTCACTTTGCTCCCAAAGGCTCAGAAGGCTACCATTGAACAGATTCTTGAAAAAGTCAGTGCTGGTTCTGCAGTGCATTCCTACACAATATGGAGCAGGGGGTTTTAATGTTATGGCAGATGGGGGGTGTTTTCATGCTTTTAATACAGTACAAACCTCATATGATATAACATTTGTTTCTTCATCTTGAAAGCTTTCATTCATTACAAAAAATCTAAATGGCTCATTTACACAAGAAATGTTCTTTCTTAAACCGATGAAACTATATTTGGGTTAGAAGTCCAGTCATCTTCTAAAGAGATATTTCAGCCTTTATAATATAGACAACATAACATATATTGTCTATATATAGCATAAATAGACAATATATATGCTATATATCTTTTCAAAAATTATTATAAAATAAGGTATTATTGTTACATCAAGATTTCAGATTTTTGGCTGCTCTTTAATAAACTCCATTACCCATGAGCCCATCGTCACAGGTTGAACATCACAGAACAGTAAAGGGACTGGTGTTGCGTTCAAGTGGTGTCAGAAAAGTCTTAAAAATCACTTCACATGTTGTGCACTGTGTTCGACACGATGCACTGTTACAACTACAATTTAAAGAGAAAATCACAGTAAAGTATAACGATTCAAACAGCTGTCACCATTTAGCTTGAAGACAAATAGAAAAACTGCAGCATCCATGTTGCTGCCTAATTATTTAAGGGCCTATCAAAGTCACAAGAACCTGGAGAATTTGGAGATTGATGGAACCATAACGGAATTGAAATGTGTTTGTAGCTCATTACATGATAGTTGAAATTCCATCTTATAGACTGAATGAGAAACTGGTTGGATAAAAACTGGCCGGTTCAACTAAGCTGCTGTGATTAAATGTATGTATTTCATTTTTAAGAGAGCAATATCCTGTATGAGTATAAAACCATATTGGTACATGCTAACAATTAATGTTCATGCGTGACCTGTGAGGCAATATATTTCTTTAACTTACATGACAATAGATGAATTATTGTACTTGGAGTAGTTATGCGAGTACACGATGAAATGATAAAGCTGTGGAAATTAAATTTAATATGAAACAGATCTTCCCTTCTCAAATCATATTGGCATTCTGGCAACTTGGATTATGCTGTCGTTTTTTTACGGTTACGTTTTACGCTGTGAAGATCCTGAAATGTTCACAGCAAATGAGGGGCTACGTTTGAATCCCTGCGCCAGCGTGACTCAATGCCACAATTTTGCCTTAAAACCCTTTAATGTCCTCATTGAGAAAAAGCTATGGAAAAACTGTTTGTTTTCATATTCTATTTCTGTCCAAACGTTTAGAAAAAGCATGACTTGAAACTGTAGGAAAAAAAAAAAATTACATTACCTCATCCTTTTTTGTAAAGCTTGTCTTTAGGAAACTATTTGACCCTTATTAGACTTTCTTGGTTGTATCATGTAACATAATATTGTTTGGTATGTCCTCACATTCTTTAATATCCCCCCCCCAAAAAAAAAAATCCTACTTATCAAATAGGACTTTTTGGATAGCCTCCTCCTTGTGGTGTCCCTCAGGGCTCCACCCATGGCCTCTTACTCTTTATAGCCCATACGTGTATTCAAGGACTTATATAACTAACGGGCACAGTCAAGTGGCGCACGTTTTTTCAATAACAAATAGTGACTTAAACAGTTAGGCAGGGCATTAAGGGGTTTTAATGTGGTGCAAATTCAGATTTTGTTTTTTTTGCTTTTTTACTGTGTTACCTGGAAAGCCTGATCTTTTCAAATAATACTTGAGTCACTTTTATATCTCTTTAATTCTATGAAAATAAGTTTTCAGAGTGTAGTGAAACAGATGACCAGTCCAAAAACATGTCAATGTAGGCTTGTGTGCTGTCTTAGATTCATTCATAAGATAAACACACATAGATCATCATTCTGAGCAGCCTGACTTTTTCATTTTTATGTGAAATACCCCTTTAAAGGAAGGGGTATTTTTGATCTTCTTAATATAGAGACAGAATATGTCGTAATGGGGAGAGTAAATTGCGTAAGTAAATGAGAACACATCCAACAATCTCTTCACAACACATTCACAACCGTTTGCCCCGATGATAAGATTACACATTAATCGTAGTTTCACTAGAGAGGGCTGCAGTGGGGTGATACGTTCCACTAAGGCAACTGCAGCTGCATCACTGCATCACTGGCAGACAGCTGGATCTCACCTCATCAGGTCACCTAGTAAGGCAAAATCCACTTGAAAGCACTCCATTAGAGAGAAAAAGCTCAGTCAAGATTGAATAGATTCAATAATTAAATAAATCAAGAAAATAAATAGTTACATAAATCTGCTAAATTGGGAAGGGAAAAAATGATGTGATCCCTGAACCAGGATAAGTGCAAAACACTGGAATGAAAGACACATCTACTTTGACTTACAATAAGGAATGTAACATTTCCCATACTTGGCGTTGGGACCTCAAATTTCTTTGACCTAATACAACCCATTTGTAGTCGCCTAAAAATAACATCCAATCTACGCAGGATTACAACTCGAAGAAGAGCTTCTGTAAATATACAATGTGAGGGTCTGGAAAGTTGAAACTGTTGGCAGAGGAACAAAAAGAAATATGAAGACAGTCTGTGGTAAGATGTCAGGTAATACATGTCTTAGTGGACATTCCAATCATGATAATAATAGTAGTAGTGCTGTAGCATGGAAACATAGTGATATCCTACGCTTAACACTGGTTTGCAGCTTTTTGTGACTGTTTGTCCAGCTTCAAATGTCACATTAGAGAAATCACACGTGTAAAAAACAAAAAAATTAGATATGTATCACATTAAGCTGCTTTTGGAACATTGAGGGACTGATTCCGTCCTACGGTATCTTTCTGATCTTTTCCTAAACCTTGATGGAAACGTCATAAGGTGAAGGAACGATGTGAGTAGGCCTGTCACAATTATTACAGAATGATGTAATCGCAATTAATTGAAATAATTGCAAAATTGTTTCGGAAATAGCGGAGAAATGTAACATTTCCCCACTATTTCCAAAACATTTTTCCAGTGTTGGATGTTTAACTGCCGTTAATGATGTCATCATGATTCCCTTACTCTGCTCTGAGTGGAGATTTAAGTTAGTCTTTAGCACAATATAACGGATCATTCATTAACAAAGTCAAACATCACTTTCGAAAAAAAATTTTTCTATGGTAACAGAGAGCATATCATCTATATATATATAGATATATATATATATCTATATTATACCATGATATGTTTGAATTTTGTAGTAAGAAGGTAGTTGTTGACACAATTCTTAGGATTGACTAAACTCTGAGAGACTGGCCACTGGTCCATCAAGGAAATGAGCCATTACTGGGGCTTATTATTAAGTCCAGTATAAATGTTCCAAAACATGGCTTTTCTTCTTCAATGGGTGTATTTGTAGATTGTAAATAGACTGACACTGTACTGGTGGGACAGAATAGATTAAAGACAGTCAAATCATTCATTGCAATAATTTGCATGACGATTAATGGTCAGCTAAAATGTCATGATCGTGACAGGCCTGGATGTGAGGGGGAATTCACTCAGAGGACTTCGTAAAAGAAGACCATGCTGCTGTAAATGTGTTCCTAAAGTGGATGATCCTTCCGGTGGACTATAAAAACCAAACTTACTTACTAACTTTACCACTTGTGCTCTGACTATGTTGATGGCTTCAGGCAGAATTAACATGGAAACATGGCGAAGAAGCCTGCGTCCGCTGATAAACAGTGCAATTCAGTCTCAGAGAGGAGAGAGACGGAGGGGGAGCGAGACGGAGATAGACGGAGCTCATGACATAAGAAGATCTTTGTGGTTCATCAGTGCATTATGTGTCCTGCAGACGGGAGTCTATAATAACACTGAGTGAATGATCAATCCATCTTCTATACTCTGGTCTGGTAGCTGCCACCAGACATTATGGAACGATATATTCGTCATAGCTTTAATAAAGACGATCCAGTCAATCCTACAACATGCGTCTGATAGAGGCCCCGTCGGAACGACGCCAGGCAACAAAGGGTTTACTAGCAGCGCGCAAAGAAACAATATTGATCACTTGGAGAAAACTGAATAATTTCTTCATTTGGAGATTTGGGGGACGCTACTCTTATGAAGCCTACATTCTGTGTGGCTGCAGTCGTGGAGTAGATTACAGTCATTCTTAACGTTGGTGCCTGTGTTGTTCCTGCTGTGTCAAGTCAAACCGGAGAACGCACAGTCAGCACTTTTCCCAGGGACTATTTCTATTCATTGAAAGTTGTCCACATAATGTAAAGAATGCAACTGAACAAAATATAAATGTGGATGAAAGTAGCTGGGAAATAAGTGTTTTGTGTAATTTGTCACCTAGTAAAGCATACTAATTATTCAAATACCCACTAGCCTGAGACTCCTGCAATGTTTTACAATAATATAGAAAACAACAACTAGATAATTTGTGTGCAAAGACACAGATACCCCCTGCTACTAGGAACAGCTAACTCTGTGGTGTAGTGCACACCTTTAGGCCTCCACAGAGCATGTGTGAGATTCCATTGCTCCTCTCATGCTGCTTTTGAGAAGATTTGATGAGACAATACCCCATTAGGCAATATGAGGGTAACCCTATATGCCCCCTTTGGATGGGGCAATCACTCTACCTACATCCTTCATAGACCCGTTTTTTTTGGAGTTTTAAGAATTAGACATTGACTGAAGAATTTAAAAACTGTGACGCATCTGAGCAGCCAGTAAATAACTTATGGTCAAATCTTCACCGCGCTGCTTCACTACAGTATGTACTTTTCTTACATCTGGACAACCACACACATGTGATCCCCGAGGAAGGCTCAGATCGAGGAAGTGTAGCTCATATTATGTCAGGATCACATGTGTGGCTTTTCGCAGAGCTGCTGGGATGTTAAAGGATGAGCCAACGGAGAGAAAAACACTGATGCTTAGTCCCGAATGAGCATTTTGAGATTTAAAAGCAAGTCCTGCTTGTCCAGATTAGAGCAGCAGGTGTAGATTTTCCTAACCCAAAAACCGAGTGTTAAGAACATCTGAAGAGGGTTTGGCCGGAGAGCCAGAGAGCTTAGAGAGGAAGAGGCCGGACGTGGAGATGGAAAGAGACTTTGCCAAATGTTTCGATCTGAACAACACATTCTGAGGTTAAACGCAAACTATGCGCTCTTGTGTAATTAAAGATGCATCCAACTGTTTGTTTTTAAAGGAGCAGTTCACCAAAAAATGAAAATGAGCTATCTATCCTCTGTGCTGATGGAAAGTCAGGTGAAGCTGAAGTAGTCCACAAACATTTCTGGAGCGTCACAGCAAAACAACCTTCTAGTATTCTCCTAATCAACCGAACTAAACATAAGGCAAACTGAAGCGGCCGAAAACAAATATAAAATGTCCCACACACCTTGTCCAGCAAAATAAATGTCTCAAGAAGCCCAAAGATTGTATGCCGATGTGAAAATATCTTATTTGCACCATTTCTTTCTCATCTACTATGGAGATTATGCTTTGTTCTTTTTGACAGTCGGTTACTTTGTAACCAGGTTTATAAAAAAAACAAAAATACTCAAAGGACTTCCATGAAAGTCAGTGAAGCGATGGGTGTGGGGCCAAAATTGACCCAATTAAATTTTGCTGCATATCAGGATAAAGGAACACTTTTTTCAATATTTTCCTTCATTGTGCAAAAAACTGTTAGACTCATTTCCATGAAATTTTCAGCCAAGGCAAGCTAAGCAGACAAGTGCAGGACTATTTGTTCTTGTTAGATGTATGTGCCAAAGCCTTTAGATTCTAACCTGAAAGAGCAAGTCTGCAGTAGGTGCAAAAGTCTGAGCAACTATGATCAACTCGCAAAATCTATATAGGTGAGACACTGAGAACTCAGCAGAAGTTGATCTAATCTACAAGGCATAGACCCGCCTCACACTGTGTATGTGATGGCACCTTTAATTTACAGGTTATGGTGAAGATTTTAGCCTAAAAAGATATAAATATTGTCCTTTCAAACCAATTTTGGATCTCAAGCTTTCTGGAAATTTTAATTGGACCAAGCGAGATACATGGAGTGCCTGTCACAAGCTGAACTGAAGAAATGTTTTGTGGATGGAGAATGTTCACTCATTTTATCATTTTTGGGCAATCCATTCCTTTAAGTGTTTGTGCAGAGGACATTATTTTCAAGAGCCTCTAGCACAGGCTTCAGAGACCACAGGAGTTGAAAGTGGGGACAGAAAATATTCACTATGACCAGCAGTTCTCACTTACAGACTCCTCAGAGAACATTTATGTTTAACAGCCGTCATTAGTGGTGGATGAGTTCAGATGGTGGAACTTTACAGCTGGGGTAGCAGGTGTTCCTGTGGGATTTCGTCTCATGCCAGGGTTCTTGGAGAGGGTCTGCAACAGGCTTCTCTGGAAGTCCGCATCAGGTATTTCAGGAACTAGGAACTCCAGCAGAAGATCAAATATGCAGTAGATGAGGTGTCTAAAGGAACAGAGAACCAGCAGTCACTATCTTCTCTTTGGACACAGGTATAAGAGACTGTTTGAGGGGGCAGTAGATTTGTTTCTCTTTCTATCAGTCATGTAATTTAACATATTAGTTTTTTAGGTTTTCTAGACATAGATATGATGGATTTGGACTGTCTGTGGATTTGGTTATCATTTGTATTTGTTTCCCTTTCACTAACACATTTACATTTTAAATCTGATAGATTTAGATTATACTGGCACAAGTTCTCTCCAAGTTCAAAGGAGGTGGCAGGAACCATTCTAGACATAATGCAAAATGGCAGGCCCCTAAGACACGTCCCGTCAGCAAGTCATTTTACCTTTCCTTTAAGCAAGGTAGTGGGTGGGGCAAAAATTGTAACCTGAATACAGTTTTTGCAAGTATAAGGGAAAAATTCTGACAGTAAACTGAGCAGGAAAAAGGTCACTCAGCGGGTATAAAGGGGGACGCCTCGCGAGAAGAGATGCGGTTGCTCCCCGGCACTAACTTGTTATTTTTCTCTGCTGTTTTTGATACAGTTCAGCAGCGCTGATGCCCACAGCAAGAAAGTTAAAGGTTCAAATCCCCCTCTGCCCGGCCTTTCTGTTCTCTGAGTTTGCATGTTCTCCCCATGTTGGGGTGGGTTCTCTCGGGGCACTCCGGCTTCATCCCACGGCCTACATACTGTGTATGTAGTATAGACTAACTGGTGGCTCCAAATGAATGACAGGGTGAATGTTTGCTTGTCTCTATGTGACGGCCTGTGATGAACTGATGACGCGACTACGGTGTACTCCAACTCTCTCCCAATGTCAGCTTGGATAAGCTCCCCCACTTTCACAACCCTGAACAGAATAAGCGATTACAGATAATGAAGATTGAATTGTAGCAGAGAGTTCTTTACTTTACTGGCCCAGGTTTGGAAAAATCTATTTTAAAGAAACACCTTCCTTTTTGTCTTTTGCCTTTTTTACTTTTTACTTTATAACGAGTGACTTGTGTGTCTGTCAAAGTTTAGTAACATCTGGCAACAGCTTAAATCAATTAAATATGTGAATAAAGTTTTTGACAAATAAGATAAATACATACTTCTTGACGAAGGTACACATGGTCTGTGTTTATCTGCAGGATTACGCAAAAACTGCTAAATGGATTTCGACTACAGAGAGGAAATTCTGGTTCAGAGCCATTAAAAGGGACATTTTTTCCCACTTCCTTTCAGTGTCATATTGACATTTTTCCCTGTGTAAAAAACTAAACCTGGTTGCCGTTTTTTGAAATGGTGGGTATAGCCAAGCAATTGAAAGAGACTTGTAAGATTTTTATGTTCTGGCAGAGGTACTCAGACTTTTGTGTGAGAATGTTGTTTTTTATCTACATCAGTAAACCTTTTGAGATGTGTCTTCGTTCATGTTGTTTTATCGACCATTCGTTTTTGCGTGACACGTGGCGCAAACTTAAGACAGTGAAACATGTGGCTCAAAGTGGAAAAAACACTGAAACATGTGGCTCAAAGCATGCAGTCAAATTAAGAAGATCATCAGGTCCTGTTCTAACACCAGAATGGAATGGACCAGAGAGTTCAACAAAATGAGCATTGTCATTATTGAGTTCTGCCCTCTCTGCTGTTTGCTGAGAATGGTGTCATAACACAAACCACATGCATTCCAAGGCAGTCCTGGAGGCAAGAACACTTTGTTAAAGAGAGGCCAGATGGAAAAGACCACAAATGTCCAAAAGTGCAACAGATAAGAACCTCGATATGACGCTCCAGTAACGACCAACCTGCAAGACCAAAGAGTAGCAGCCACAGTGTCTGAGATGACGGTGGAAGTATTAAGAAGGTCTTCCTATTTAATACAAATCTATAAGTTCTTATTTTGAGGAAAGGCTTGCATCTTAAAAATCCTTTAATTTCCATGCTTGAATTCTATCCTTGTTTTTTCTAAAAAAAAAAAAAAAGGGATTACTGGATTATTTCATTTAATGGGCTTCATAAATATCAAATAAATTAATCAAAACAAAGATGTATTTCAGTTAATAGAGTGACAGAACGGTGTTGATAAGCCTTTCAGATCTCAAAAGAATTTTTAACTTATTCTGCACAAGATTGGAACGAATTGACATTTCAGTTTTGTTTCATCTCTACAAAGAATGATGGATTACGCAAGATCTACTGGATGCATTGGTCAAGAAAGGACCATTAATCAGATTAAAGGGCCATCTTTCTTAACATTTTCCCTAATTATACAAAAGCGACTGAACCTTTATCCAAAAATTCATGTGGAGGAATGGGGCCCTGACTTGAAATATTGTGAAATGTGTTTTCACAATATTTTGTCACGTTATATCTAGTAGATGTTGGAATAATTCACTGAAAAGTGATGACTATGCAGAGCAAAAAGTCAAAGAATCACCAACTCTATCTGATCCTTCTAATTGGTGCTTTTCGTGTTTAAATTGATATCTATAGAATCACACTGCAGAGTTAAAACTCTATTTATGGATAAAGGTAATATTAATGGATTTTCTTATTCTTGTTTCTCCTTTACTATTTCTATTCAGGGAACTACTAATCCCATCATGCTTTGAGGTATGTATACTCTGTGTGTTAAAAATCTGATAAGTTGGTTTTGAAAAGGACACTAGGGCTTTTATAAGCATTAGTGTCATGAGCAAATAGCCAAATCTGCCATTAATGCAAACTGCAACTGACCGTTAATAAGTGGCCATTATAGTAAAAGGTGCATATTGACCTGTTTATGTAGGAGTCTTGAAGAGAGTCCAGCGCCGTCTGCCAGCTGAGTTTGTACTTCTCAGTGCCCAACATGTCTGAGATCAGATCTACGGACACAAACAAAAGGAGAATTATTTTACAGTCCCTCTCTTAAAAGCACATATTAGGAAACCCATTCCACATGGACCAGATGATGTTGATGGTTAGGTATGCATCTACAAGTGTCTAGAAGTGCAAGAAAACAATTTAGTACTCAGAACCGTTTTTCCTACCTGGTAAAAGTTTCATAAGACCCCTCAAAGCTTGTTGCCTGGTGTTCTCCTTCTGCTGCAGACTGCGTCCCAGTCGGGGCGCCGTAGGCAAAGTTCCTCCAGGCCACACGGCCTCCTGGATGACCTGCAGGTACACCACCCAATACCTGGTGCATGTCAAGTTGGCAACGCTCACATCCAGCCATCTGAAAGTACAAAAACACAACAACTTTTCAAGTGAGTGCGCTTGATGAAAGGAGTCTAAAACTCGCAAAATTCCGTCTTCACGCCTGGTTTAGGCTTTTCAAAGAACTACATTTTGAGGCAAACTTAGCGTTTTTTTTAGTGAATTACCACAATTGCATTTGCATGCAAAGTAAATCAATTCACACCATTCCGCAATAATATTATAACCGCTGACAATTAAGTCTGAACAAAACTGATCATCTGGTTACAATGGAACCTGTCAGTGGGGTACTGGGTACAGTACTGGGTCAGATTCCAGAACTGGAACTCTTGTTGTGTGTTCTTGGTCCACAGTAGTTTGTACCTACCAAAGTGGTCTAAGGAACACGGTGTAATATGAGAAGGCTGTTTTCGTGGAAAAAGTAAAACTTGAACAATAGAAGCAGATAGTTTTAATGTTATGGCTTATCAAGCTTGGTGAACTCTGACCTATACAATTTGCAGTGTTGAACGATAGCAAGTCACCTTGACAGCAGTAAGGAGATCGGGAGTCAAAATGGGAGGAAGCTTTGTTTGGTTCTTCGCTTCGGAATTCCTTTACTACTATCCCATTAATTCTTTGCTGACAGTTTCAAAATAGTAGTTGCTAAAATATCTTTTAACATATCTTTAACAATAACAGTAACAGTAACTGTAGAAGACACACGCTAACAATGTCTTTGTGGGAAATGGTGAATAAAATTCAGGGGGAAAAAAATGAAAAAAGTACAGACAAAACAGGTAGAAGCTCCAAGAGCTGCGGTTACCAGCTGGCACTTTAGCTGTTAAGTTTGTTAGCAAAAGCCATTCATCAATTAGTCTGACTGCCCTTTTGTTGAGTGACAGCCACTTTACATCTAACTGTACCGTTGGTACAACGACCTTGGCAGCAGTTGCTTAACCTCCTGACTTAAAGTCAACAGGTTCAATGTTTTGTGATCTTTTCGTCACGCCTGACCTGACCAGTACTGATGATCCTTAGGTCGTCCAATCCCTTAAAACAGACCACATGCCTCATTGGGTTCCCACACAGATTTAAAACTAAAAGTTTGGACTCGCACAGTCCCACCATGGAACTGATCTCCAACTGAGACCATTTCCCTCAAGTATCCGACTTTAATGCTAGAGTTAAGATCTTGTGACAAGTACTTTGAACAGGCTTGTGTGTGGACGGGAGGCATTGACCCTTCTCTTCTGACCTGACACTTTTCACACCAAGATTTACCATCTGAGGAGTGGAAACATAGCCAGTCGCCATCCAGGCTGGATGACGGGGTTATTTAAAGCGCCAAGCAAAAGCTAAAAAGAACATCTCAATGCAGTTCAAGTATTCGAGCATTGTATAGGTTAGGCACGTAATGCAGGAGAGAGGTACTAGAGGGTTTGTTTTCATTTATACTACTACCAAGTATGCATAACATTGTGGTGTTGAAGGCCATTTAAGGCCCTAAAGAAGATCATTTTGTATGCTTTAAGATTTTATATTTAACCGCATGCATACGGTCTTATGCAATTTCTTCTTATACAAGAATGAGGGGCCTCCCTCTGGACATAATTTTCCGCTCCTTTTCCTCACTGTGGCCCCTAATTAAGTAATCCCATTAGTTTGTGCTTACTCAGGTAACCCAGTGCTGATCTGCACTCTTAGGAGCTGTTGATGGAAAAGTGGCAGTCATAATCGTTGGTTGACATGATTATAAATCCTTTGTTGCACAAAAACTATTCTATTAATTAAAGAGAAAAAAAGATAGCTGATTGACGCTAATGAAAATTAACAATTTAAGGAACAGCCTTAAACAGAGTGAGTGATACGTGTTTGTTTCAGATAATGTAGCTTCAGCAATTCACTGCATCTGTTTGGGCTGGCATAAAAAATAGCTGCCGATATCATTCACGGTCCAACAAAGACACGCTGTAATTAAACAGCTTGGGGCCCGACGTTGTTAGCTGCTGCTTCGGCCCCCCCTGGAATCTGAGTAATCAACACTGAGTGTCCTGATCTGAATCTCGGGGTAGATGCTGAGGTCACAGATCCACCTGTTGCTGAGAGTTTGGACAGTCTGGACACCGGTCGTTTGTAGACCAAAGACAGAGACCCAGCTAATAATAAAATATCATCCTTTGTTGGATGTGGAACAATCACAGCAGGAGGTGTGAATGATTCTTCCAAATTAATGACTGCCAACAGTGTTGGCAGAGGTAGCAGACCTGTTTGTCGGTTTATTTACAGGTATAAATTGATTTATATCAACTTTTGTGGTGGCATAGGTTTAGAGTCATGGAAATTTTATTTAATTTCAGACTGACTCAGGTGTTTGTCATTAACATAGAGAAGACAGAGCACATTTTGATATTTCATTTCTCAGTTAATCAAGAAAATGTGTCAATGTATCATATTTGGTCAACTAATAACTATGAATATGTAAGATTTAGTCTAATGTGAATTTTTGACTGAATTCAGGAGACCAAAATACAAATGGATAGATGATAAATGAAACCATATACATTAAATCCAGTGTCCTTTTACAACGTTTTGAAGCATTCTCAGCAGTCTTAGCACTGAAGCTTTGCCTTGTCCCCGGTAACACCAGTGTATTTTGGTCATGGCTGGTTGAAGCTCAGCAGGTGGACATAAAGTTTGTCTCTTGACCAGCTCATACCAGTCAGACACTCATTTATTACTCTGAGTTTAGACTGGCCACTTTAGTCAGGAACGTATGGACACGAGTCCTCAACTCACTGACGGCCAGACACGTTGAAGAGCCAAAGCAAAGAGGCATTATTAGGACTAATTAACATTTTGTCAGGGATTCCAAATATCTCACCACCATGATTGTAAGTTGTTTGAATTCTCAAGGTTCAAGAATAATGAAGGAACATTGTTGAACACAAATACTTCAGTCTTGAGACAGTTTACCATTGGTATGGTCCAATCAGGTGTTTGGAGTATTTGTCAACTTCCACAGTTTCTGTTGCTCATGTCCCAATGTAAACTGCTCAAAAATGTAACGGACCACTGAATGATCACAGTTTAACACAAAGTCAGTTAAGCTTCTGGGATATCATTCTGTCCAGTTAGGAAGCACTGAGGCGACTGCGCGTCACTTTCAGCTGCTTTGGCGCAAATGAAAGTGACAACAGGTGGACAGGAGAGGCTGCAGTAGGACAACTTCCCAAAAAGGCAATAGTTCTGCAGGTGGTGACCACAGACCATTTCTCTCTCCTCATCCTTCCTGAATGGTTTTTTTCTGGTTGTGCATTTTTGCTAGAGTCCCTTTTTCTACTGGTAGCATGATGTGGTGCATACAGAGACAAGAGAGTTACACAGTCCAGCTCCTCCAGGATGGAATATCCATACATGGCTTAAGAGAAGATTTGCTGTGTCTCCCAGAACAATCTCAGGAGTGTAGTGGAGATACCAGGAGACAGTACGTTACATATGGAGAGTGGACCATAGAAGGACAACAACCAAGCAGCATGACCGGTATCTGCTCCTTTGTTTGAGGAGGAACGGGAGGAGCACTGCAAGAACCCACAAAATGACCCTCAGTTGGCTACTGGTGTGCATGTTTCTGACCAAATTGTCTGAAACAGACTCCACAAGGTCGTCATGAGGGCCTGTTGTCCTCTATTGGGACATGTGCTCACAGCTCAGCACCATGCAGCTAAATTGGCATTCGCCAGAAAACACTAGAATGGGCAAGTTCACCATAGGTGCCCCATTCTTCTGAGAATGTTATTCTGCCTTAAAAGTCGTACATCATGACCAGTTTAGAGGTTGGTCACTGATGATGCCGTCGACTGGTCCCCATGTTCCAAAGACCAGCATCCAACTGAGAACCTCTGAGACGTTACGTATCGGTGCATCAGATGCCACAAAGTAACAGCACAGACTATACAGGAGCTCACAAATTCCCTGACCCAGTTCTGGAACGCCCAGGACAACATGTTCCATCTCATCAGGAGCACCTAAAGTTGTTGTCAGGAGTGTCTACAGACACTTAGAGATCAAACATACCACTGAGACACAGTGATGGAACTCACACGAGTTGGATCAGCCTGTGAATCAGTTTCCCACTTTTATTTTGGGTGTAATTTCCCAAAGTTTTTTCCCAATTAATTACACAATGTATATAAAGCAAGATTTCAAGTGTTCCTTTCATTTATTTTTAGCAGTATATAATTTAAATGTGTTGCTGGTACAAAAACTGAAGGAGGTAGCTGAGTTAAAAAGTTGAATATATTGTCTTTGCAATGTTTTATTGAGTCCAAGGGATTTAGCAAATGATCGCCTTCTCTCTTACAGTGTTCCAAGTCGTTCTGGTTGAAAATTACAGAATGAAGAAAAAACCCATGAGTCGGTTTGACAGTAACAAAGGCATTTACTATTTATATGAACTTCAGTACCAGAGCTATAATGATTAATGAGCTACTCGCTATGCTCTTGGTGAGTAAACTTGTTAAAAGGCTCGTGTGAGGCCACAGACGGTCAAAACAGAATATAAAACTAGACAGCAATATTAACAAATTTGTTTAATTTCAGTAACACATTTTTCTGACTCTGTCCTTGGGGAATAAGTAGTGTGTTTTTCTACAGACACGGCAAAAATATAAACAGAATCACACCATATTCTCACTGGAGGCTGACCTTACCTTATTTAAAAAGAGAGTGGAAAAAGTGACAGAGGCAGAGGAGGGGGCTGAGTGGCTGCTTGAGCAGACAGGGAGGATGCCAAGGTTCATTTGGACAAGTCAGTCTGACAATTAATTAAGTGCAAGTTCTGCAACCATGATGCAGATCAGTGAAAACATAAACGGCCATTTAGTAGAGGTGTTTTGGCTCCAGTGATGTTTGTTTCAAAGCAAAACAACCAAGTGAGGCTGCCTGAAACCTGCTAAGTTTTACATCTGACATCTTTATACCACGCAAACAAACATTTAATAATGTCAACTGTCCAAAAATATGCAGTATTATTGACTCTAAATTGCCCGTAGTTGTGAATCTGAGAGTCTATGGATGTTTGTCTCTGAGTGTTGGCCCTGTGACGAATTAACAAATTGTCTTAGATGCAATCCCCTACGATTTTTATGTTTTTTTATTGCCTTTTTATACACATAATTTGTAGAGCACTTTGTATTGCCTTCTGGTTGAAATACACTATAGTATTGTGGCTATTGTGGCTCATTCTCTAGCTGTCCCATCATGGCTGAGTGAAGCTGTAATAAACATACACAGCTCAAAACAGTTAAGGGAACAGTTATGAATGATATATTCAAGCTGTAAATAATTATTTATATACATGAAGTGATTTAATGACGTAAGAAGATTAAATGGTAACTAAAATCATGAAGCCATCGAGGGTTGGATTCTAAATCCCACCAAAAATCAAAGTGACTTACTGAAATCCCAGGCTGATCCGACTTAATGAATTCGATCTTAACAACTCCTGATGTGGCTCAGTCTGTGGTCCCAGAGGTTCTCAGTTGGTTTCAGGTTTGGGGAATGTAAGGACCAGTCAACAGCATCAATACATTCATCATCCCGGAACCGCCGACACACTCTGGTCACATGACGCCAGACATTGTCCTGCGTCAGGAGCAACCCTAACAGCAGTCAGTGCACCGTTGATTATCAAATGGAGGTCTGTGAGACCCTCCATGGATCCACCGCCAAACCGTTCATGCTTGATGATGTTGCAGGCAGCTTAAAGTTCACCACAAAGTCTCCAGATTCTTTCACGTCTGTCAAATTAGCCCAGGTGAACATGCTGTCATCTGTGAAGAGACCAGGGGACCACCGGTGAACCTGACCATTCTGGTGTTCTCTGCCAATCCAGCTGCATGGTGCTGGGCTGTGAGATCACAGGTCCCACTAGAGGACATTGGGCCCTCATACCACCCACCTGGAGTCTGTTTCTAACAGTTTGGCTAGAAACATGTACACCGGGAGCTACTGGGGGTCACTTTTGTAGGGATCAGGCAGTCTTCCTCCTGTTCCTCCTCAAATAAAGGAACAGTTACCGGTTCTGCTGCTAGGTTGTCCCCCTTCTACAGTCCTGTCCAGCTCTCCTAGTATCTCTCCTACACCCTTGAGACTGTTCTGGGAGAAACAGTAAACCTTCTGGTGACGGCAAATATGGATGTGCCATCCTGGAGGAGCTGGAGTAACTGTGGAAAGTGAATGGGCTGCAGGTACCACATCATGCTACCAGTTGGGACAAGGACACTAGCAAAATGCAAATTGAACCACAGCTGAACCCAACTCACAGTCACTTACGCTTCCTAACCGGACAGAACCAGAGCCCAGAAGTTTAATTGATTATGTGTTATATTGATGAGGATGAAGTGTTCCCTTAATTTTCTGAGCCGTATCTAACGATTGACTGATTGAAAAATAACTGCTGACAACAATGCAGCATGTAAAAACATGCATACAGTGAATCTCTCTCCCTGTTGATGGTATTTGTGGATCAAGGTATAAATATGCACTATGCAATGCATTACTTAATAATAAACCAATACTGAGAGTGAATGATCAGATCACATACAATAATCACAGCCTGTAAGGGACTGGTGCAACTTGTAGCTGGAAAACAGACAGAAAGTTTTTCCTCACAGGAAAGAACGGTATCAGTTTTCATTGGAAAGCGCAACACTCATCCACGCATGTTCCCCCTCAAACTATGTACCCTGGACATCCACAAAGAATCCAGCATTTAAGAGTCAAACTCTGACCATAGGTACAGATACAGGATGTGAAGCCAAACACAGTATATAAACACATTTTTAATGGATGTGGTGAGTACATCACTGCTCAGCCAGATGAGCCTCTTTGTGAGTTATCTTAAATTACCTCCTTATGTTGCAGCCTCAGGCCGAGTCCCTGAGTACATTACGCTGCAACCATTAAAACCTGAGGCTGCTTTTTAGAGTCAAACACGTATAAACAAGAGACAAAACAGTCATAAGGAACACACACAGCCTCTCTGAACTGGCTCTTCAAACACTATTTCTACTATAAAAAAGATTATTACTGTGCCAATGCTGACGCTACATAACACATTTTACTGAAGTAGTGCTGTAACTGCATCAGAAGTGCTCTGAAAATATTAACTCCCTTGAAATATAGACTTTTTTAAATCATTTTTTTAGAGTTGCCTACAAAAATCAGCTTCCCTATCTTATATTATCACTATGCTATCAGTGACAAAAAACAATCTGTTTCAACATCTAACAAAATCAACCAGTTCTAATATTTTTTAATTACTTGTAATTATCCCTGTCAATAGCAATATGACGTTGTTATGTTTATACTTTTTGTCCATAAGAAATCTCAAAAAGTTGTCAAAAAAGGTCGAGATAAGGAAGGGTTGGATCAGAAGAAGGATATTTCATGGAAAACCCATAGAGGCATCATTAACGTAATACTGTACATATTTACATTTTAGTATGTAATTGTTATATTAATTTTCTTCTGAATTCGAATACCTTAACATATCTGATCTTATGTCTAACAATAATTAGACAACAATTATCCAATGCTCAGGCAATGTTGTCTGTTCCACTCTGATTGCGCCATAAGTAAACTTACATTTACTCAGATTGCAGAGGAAGTGCTATATCTGTATCTATATATCGATATATATTGTTTTGATAAGATTAGTTGCTTGGTGAAAATGCGAGCAGATCATTCACAGAGAATAGTGCATTCTAACACGGCACAAGGATCATGACCTCATCCTGAGGAGAGTATTGTGATTCCTTATGTTTATCTAGGTTTCCATTAAGAGCTCTTTTGTCAGTAAATGGTCTGAGATCAGAGAGCATGGACATCATTAACTGAGACATTTTAAATCCCCACAGATGTGATCATTTATTAAGAACCTGATAACAATAAGGAGGGATAACCTATCATGATATCTGAAGGACAACTCTTTAGACAAGCTGTGCTAGAAGAGACAGATTATTCCAGCAGGGACTACGTTTCTGGGTCTAATGGAAAGGGCTCATTTAGTTCCCTATGGTGAATTTGTCCACCAGTATTATGTTTCTTTGACTCTGTTCCTGGGTTGTTTGCTCTTTTTGTTCTTGTGAAAAACCATTGACATCAGTGAAACAATACATGTTGGATGGTGGTAGTGTACCAAGAAAAGTTGTCCCGCTGCATCTGGCATAAGTCAAAGCACAGCATTCCACAAAAAAAGAACATTTGATCCAGGATCAAAAAAGTTATTCAGAGTCAGAAATTTGAATGTTTTCCAGATATTTCTGAAGGAGAATATCAGGTCATTAGCCTGTGAAATGAAGCTCCAGCCCAAAGTCATGCAGCAAGACAAAGAGAAGTTTGTGTTCACAAACTTTTTCTGGAAAAAGACGGGAAAAAGTCAAAAAAAGTTAATAGAAAATGAATAACTCATTACCCGCTATTTCCTAATTAAAAAGATTTTTGTGTGTTGATTTTACGGGTGTTTTTCTCATTAACCTCAACATTGGATATCTTAGAGTTTACAATATTAAAGTCATAATGTGTACAAAATTGATCCAAGGTTCGCTTGCTAGCACGTGTGAGCTATATAGCAATGGTGAAGTAATGTATACTTTATCACAGTCATAAAAGTCACTGTACACAGTAGAACATTGTGAAATTAGTTATCTGTATTTGACTCATCTATAGTGAGCGGTGGGCCGCCCGTCAAGCGCCCAGAGAGCAAATTGGGGTTCATGGTCTTGTTCAAAGACACTAACACATGTTAGGTGCAGTCCAGGAATCGAACCACCATCCTTCCAACTGGGAGACAGCCACACCACCTCCTGAGCCACACCCATGGCAATAATGCATTCCTGTTCTGTTGGATTCATCAGAAAAACTTTTCCCAGTTTCTTACAGTTCATCCTCACGTCTGAACTGAATTCCATTAATTTGTGCATTGAATAGATATCATTTTTTCATTTATGCAATTTGCCATATGATATTAGGAAGTAAATCTTGGTGTCTGCCCATGTGTCTGGATCACTTAGAAAAGCTATTTATTAGCATCAGGTAAAATCAGGTAAGGTAATTAGCCTTTTAACTAGTTGTTGAAACACACGCAATAAAACAGAGCACACTTCATTTTTAGATTAAAAGTTGTTCTCACATTATGAATATGTGAGCATGTGAACGTGCAATATATTCCAACACGTCGATGACAACTGTTTCAGTGTGTGAAGGCAGCTCAGCGAGAACGACAGCTAGTGCGAAGTAATGGCTGTGCACCAATACCGCGAACACGGAGGTGCAGGAACAGACACAAATGGCATGATGTGAGCATTGGACCTGAACACTAATGAGAGAATGCAACACAATAATATGTGTGTTGCAATAATAAATTCATCACTGTAGAATAGTTTAAAAACCACAGTAGCGGTCCAGAAACTTCTTCATGTCGCTGTTTTCATCTAAGCGTGTTAGATGTCTGTAGTTTACGCTTCAGCCCTGAGTCACATCCCCCACTCCATTCCGACCGTCTGGTCCACTGTCTAAAGTAAGCGCTAGTGCACATATGAGCACCCAGCCTGGTTTTACTAGGGCTGTTGTGGTGCCTCATTCTTTGTGGCTGGTCAAAACACACACATGTGACATTACAGCCCTGAGCCAGAAATTAATCACATGTGACACTTGGAGGTTTACGTCAATCGTCATTCCATACGGGTCACATCATGGGTCTAACTGGCACACGTAGCAGGCAAGACTCTGGGGTGGGTGGGTGCATACAAACATGGTACACTCACACCCATATGGGTCAGGGTCCTCACCCGTGCAACAATAACATCCATCGGACTTAGAATCTGCTTTCATCACCACCGCCGTCTCATGGCAATCAACAGAGAGATTACTTTTCCCTTTGGCACATGCAGACGCGCACAGATTTAGAGCCGGCACACTCAACGCGGAGCCGAGCGCTTTCAAGCAATTAGGGCGGACAAATGCCAAGTAATTCTATATGAGAGATTGTGGTCTGGTAACGTCTTAGAAGGCACAGCATTATTGCTACACTGAAAACCACCAGAGTTGTTTCCACGCTCACTCCGTCGCTCAGATATTTTTCAAGCTGGCAGGCCAAAGCTCCCTCACTGCAGGCTTGACGTAATTTAAATTAGTATTAATTTGATTGTCAGCAATTTTTTAATTTCGTCTTAGTCATGTGTCACATGTCATCATCAATTTTTTTTAATCACATTTCTTCAGCATTATCCTGTGTTTTTTATTCAGTTGTTTACTGACAAAAAGTATTTTACTGTTGATATTTTTTGGCTTTTTTTGGACATCTGGTTATTTTCAATATTTCCGCTAATCTAGTTGGGTCAAATCCAAAATTTTGTCAAATTTACTTTTTCACATCAGATAAATTTTAGAATGATCAGAGGAACATAATAAAAAGTAAGAAGCAGCTTTGAAGGAAGTGTCTGCTCTGGTGATATCATTTTAAGGAATATATCAGACATGGTAGATGTCCTGATTGGAGGGACCCCACCCGGCATAAGCCGGCGAGAAACCATCGACTAGATGTTTTACAGATATCCCTCTCCCCAGCAACACTCTCCAGCTCATCCTGGGGGATCCTGAGGCGCTCCAAGGTCAGATGAGCTATATAGTCCCTACAGCAAGTACTGGGTCAACCCTGATTCTCCTTCCAGGGAGGCATCCTAATCCGATACCTGAACCGCCTCAACTGGCTCTTTTTGACATGTAATACTCTTCTACACTAGTCTTTCATCCCTATATCTAAGTCAGATGATCAATGTATCCCTCAGGACTAGTATAGGCCTGTAACAGTTTTCCTCTTGCTATAGCCATACCAGGCGTAGTGCATCATCTTCTAAGACAAAAATAGACATGTTATATTTAATTTAACAGAGCAGTCTGGCAGTCAAGCACAAATCGAGTAAATGGTTGTTGTTACTTAAGACATTGGTCGGTAAAATATGCAGTTTACATAAGAGAAGAGACTCGTAATCTTCTCCCCTCAGTGGTAGCCGACTTTGGGCATGCCAACGAAGTAAACAATGCTAGAGAAACACTTGAATTCTATGAGGGACTAAGCAATTGAATATTGCCTGTGAGCTTCCAAAACCCCAAAGCTACGAGAAGAGACGGTGGAAAGTCAATATCAACCTGTGGGGTATTTACACCAAACACAATTCAAAAGTTCAAGTCACTGGGGGTGGGTAGGCATCTTTCTCGTGTTGTATGTACCCTTTATGTGACAGAATTAATTTCCTAATAAAAAAAGAAATACTTGTATTTCAAGTGTACTTTCTATTGAAAATAAAAGAAGGCTTTATTTATCACAATTATACAATTAGTTCAATGTAGCAAATTTGGTTCTCTGTATTTAACCCATCACTAAGGAGCAGCATGTAGCCATTATTGGTGCCAGAGAGCAAATTTGGATTCAGGGAATTGCTCAAGGGCCTTACAACATCTAGACTCCAATGGTTGGGATTGAACCACTGACCTTCGGGTTGGGGGATGTCCACTCTATCAACGGAGCTACAGCCGCCCCTAATTTCGCAACAGCCAATTATACAGATAAAACTTGTTTTGGTGCATAACTTAATTTCAATTTTAACGCAAAGTAGGGGTGGAAGACTGCCAGTCATCAAGTCTTGACTCCATCAAACCTCTAAAACTTCTATCAACCTCATGCTTTAATTCAAAGTGCCTCTCCGTTTCGGCTGTGCAGTAGTAATGTGAGCTTTGTTCTAAATGATCTCACAGGGGCAGCTATGCTACATGTTTTTTCTTCTTTTTTTTCTTTTATTAGATTATTAAATAATCTAATAAGTGATATCTACTGAACTGCCACAACTCCACCACCTCCCAAGAGAGTTAGTCTTGGCGTAAATGATGTTTTCACCAACCCCTTTGCACACTGTCATGTCAGGTGGGACAAACGTAGCCAGTATAAATCTGAAAATGTCAAAACAACCGCCACTCTTAGTGTGAAAAGTGCATCCTTGCTAGCCTGAAGAGCTACATTTTCAAATGAGACCATTAAGCCAGGGTCTTAACTGGCCCAAAAAATATTACACATTTAAAAAAACAGTCAATGATTCAAATCGAATGCTTACCTCAAGTTAACTGAGGATTAGTTTTTCTCAGTTTATGTGTGTGGAGCCATCCAATATGAGGCAGTTGTATTTTCAATCAGTTTCCACATTTACTAACTTCGGTATTAGTTGTTTAATTGTGAATAGAAAAGTATATTTATTTTCATAGAAGGAGAAAATTACTGTGAAAACCAAAAACCCAATTCAAGACAATAAAGGTAACAATACACATCCCTGACACTGGATGTAAATCATTTTGTTAAATTTTTCCATGGGGTCCATTAATTCAATGTTACATTCCCCCTAATTTTCCTCTAAGTAGAAATGGGTCTAGGTTCTCATGAGTTGAGGGGGGAAACATTGCAAAATTTGACTTGTTTTGAGCAGAAATTCTCTGCATGCAGATTCAATCTTGATTTAAATGCCACATTGAGGTCAATGTAAGAATAAATAAGACAAAAACAACAGGGCTACGGTCAACAGCCACAGTAAAATGTTCCTCTTTTTGGCAAAAACAAATTTTCACCAAAAAAGCACGGTAGCCACACATTAAGAAGGTACATGGTTCAAAAGCAGTTCTGCCCCCTCCTTTCGGCTTCCTCACGCAGTCCAAAAGCATGTAATGTGACTCTAAAGTGCTCGTAAATGTGAGCGTGAATGGTTGTCCGTCTATGGGTTTGCCATGTCCAGGTTGTTACTGGACTCCCGCCTAATGTTAGCTGAGATAGGATAACCCCCCAACTCTAAAACGGGTAAGTGGTTACAAAGAAAATGTGGTTCATGGAGGGAGGTGTGCAATCACAAAAACAACAAATTAAATATGTGACATAACTATTCAGCTGTGACACAGTGTACTTTTATCCTCTTGCCTATGAGGCTCACATTGAGTACAAGAATTCCCAGTTGCATTATAAACTCTGAATCAACTGGGCAAATGAACAACTATGATGGTTAACTCCAACAGTCAGCCTGAAACAACCAATGGCGATCAGATTGAATGTAAAAAAATCTGTGCTTTCACGAGAATCCAAAACTTTATCAGCAGCAGGATTTATCTTTTCCATGTATGGGAAACAAACACCAGTATAACCAGGTCCTAATGGTGCTAAAATAAGCCAGTGTTCAACAGACGAGATGTCAGGGTACAAGTATGTCCCTGGAGACAGAGGATGAACCATGACTTTGGAGCCACATCTCGCGCCCCAGGCTCAGGTGAGCAGTGAAAACAGACACCTAGGATTTGAAGGGTGTCACTTATCGAGTTCATTTTGCAAACATCTCAACATCGTTTTAGCCCGCTACACTCATCCTCCATCTAGCTTTATAAGGAGTGTGGACAATAATGAAGCTTTCATGTGCTGCCAAGGGAGGATTGAGATGTCCCAAGAACTCACTAAGCTTTATCTGATTGAACACTGGGACTGGGATAAGAGTGTTTCATAACCTTCATGTGTGGCGACTGAAGTTTGACCTATACTGTCCCCTTGAGACGATTACATAGGTTTGTAGGAATTGGAAAGCAACTGCAGACTACTATTAGCCTGAAAGAGAAGACAATATTTAGATTTCAAACACGCCTGTAGATATAAGAAGGGGGAATAATGCCCCGAGCAATCATGATAGTGACATGACACCTGGAATACATCCAAGTGAAACACGGCGCAAGATATAAACCACTCAGACAGCCTGATTCCACTTTGAGGACTAAGTCTGCCTTTGTCTCATTTCAGGAACAGCCCGTTTACGGAGGTCACACTTCCTCCTCAGTGCAGAGTCTGATAGAGAGACCATACCATCATGTAATTAGTGTCTTTTCCATCCAACCTTCTCTCCTCTACTTCCCACTAAATATGTCTTGTGTGGTCCATCTACATTGTCAACGGCACAATCGTAGCCCAAGAGTGAATTGATGCTAACAGAAGAAATATAGAACTTCCAAATGGGATCTTCTGTTTATACCTCCCGCTTGGCCTCAGGACCAATACATTGAGGAACAGAAGAGGACTCTGATAATACCCCCTCACTGTGAAAACAAGCAGTGGTGTCAAAATGCAGATGGATGTCTGTTGTGAGTCATTAAAAGGAGGGAGAAATTCCCCGGACTCCAAATGTCACATTTACTAAAGTCTAGAGGATTAAAATAGCCTTCAGAGCCAGACACACAAGACTATTCTCACATTGTGTTAATATATCAACCTAAAATCTGCTGACGCATATTTATACTTGTAGTAATTTTAGAACCAGACTACCTGAGCCAAATCATTTGAGTGAGTATATTCTTTCAGACAGCACACAGCCTACCAGACGGATGAGACAGTGAATGTGGGTAAACAGAACTAAATATGGATCTGCTGAATGCATGACAGCACCGTGGAGCGAGCTCAGTGCCTAAATTGTACTGCAAATGCTTTGGTCTGTGCAGGAATGAATAGCTGGGGTGCTTTTGGTGCTGGAAGCAATGCGACAATCGCGTTACACAACAATGATGAGAGTAGTTGGAAGTTTAACAGGAACATTTCTTTTTCATGTTCAGCTTTTATCCCTCTCATCGGAATATTGCTGGATTCATCCTTTGCAACTCCAGGTGGTCTATATCCCCAAAACGACATAGTATCTGCAGCAAACATTGCAAATACAAACAAATATGTTTTTCTCAGTTTGACAGTTTTGAAAATGTCAAAATGACATTGTTCGACATGTTGTCTTTGTATTATTAATTGGAAGAAGCAGTGAATAATTCCACCATGGCTCTCAACATCCTCCAGTCCTACAGCTGCTGTTATATCCACCTAATAAAATCCAAGTACTCAAGTAACAAAGTTGCAGATTAAAATGAGAAAAAGTTAATGTTACTTTGATACCACATGGTGAGTCCAGTTTCCAAGTAGAAAAAGCAGAGTCAACACAAACTTAAACCAAACTCGACTGCAGCTGCATGGAGTATCGCAGTCTCTCATTGCCAGTTCTGCTGTTTGCCTTTGCCCTTGTGCATACACTAAAAAGGGGCAAATGTAAAAGTTCCCTTTATCCAAAAATTGGAAATTGACTATATCTCTAGTCAACCACGTTTATGTCCGTGTCCCTGCAATCAATCAGTCTTTGGGTGATACAAATCCAGAGCAATCTGTCAGTTTATTCACTGAAACAATGAAATCCAATTGATTGGTCTTCGCCATAATGTCCAGCAGAGAATCAGAGAATGAAGAAGGAAGTCGGCAAAGTTGGTTAGACCATGGTGAAAAAGCTTTAAAGCATTACAATGTAAATTTGATTTTCTGCCTGAGGTATATTGGATAGATTGCCAATCAAAATGAAGAAAACAACTCCCAATATCACAGTTAAGGATTATGAATTAATTCATCAATTAATTAACTCCCATTATCTAACATTACATCACTTTTCCACCCAAGTAGGTACTTTCAGTACGATGTTAGGTTTTCTGTGTCGTTTGTCAACAGGCCCAAATTCAACGAAAGGCTGCAAAATGATGTTGCATAATATGGTGAAGATAATATGTGGAAAATGTTTGATCTCAGAAAAGATAAAGAATGCTTTTAAGTGCTATCACGGTGCTATATAAACCACTCTAGTCTTTGGCAGAAGTTTGAATAAAAATCCGAAAGCCAAAACTTAAAGGTTGGATGTCTCAATCTATTCATTATAAACACCATTAAAACACCATTTTCATGCCTCATGCCACGTTCGACCAGTGCCAAAAAACAATAAACCTCATTCTGCAAACCACCTATCAGTCTTTCAATTCTATAGTCTACTGTGGTGGCTGCCAGTAGAGAGTGTGGTAATGGACCTAGCACCAAAACCCTTTGATGGCAAGGTGTTCACAATCTCATCTACATGAGCGAAAAACATCACTTAAGAAAGGGCCATAATAACTAAATTAGCGTTCTGGAGGCTACATGAAGCTATTTTCCTTCTTGTGCTGCGTGTATAACCTTCTGCATTTAAGGGGGTAACTAATACAACTCAGAAGACAATTCCAAAATAGCAAGAAGTTTGACTCATGTTAATAAAATACACTACGCAGAAAAGCCAGGGTTGTATGTCTTGTTATTAACGGAGGTCTGACCACGACTTCAGAGCTCTCTCCAAATGCCAGAATGTGGTCATTTGCTAAATAGTGCAGCTATGAGACAGAAACCGCTTTCTCTGAAGCCAAACAACTTGTTGTTCAGCGCTGGTGAAACCCAATCAGGCAACTGTATGTCAGATAGCCTGTCCTTCGGTATTAATTAACAGTGGAGCTGTGGCAGAGACAAGCAGATGCAAAAAATAAAATAAAAGATTGATGGAGTGAGAGCTCTCTCTATGACAACTGTTGACAAGCCTTAAACCCACCATACTTCCCATCATCCTCACCTCCATCATCAAGCTGTCAGCAAGGACTTGTGGTACCATTTGAATTGTTTATTTAAGTATTAATATGTTGTTTTAGGGAGCAAAAATAAAGAATCATGTCATTTTGGGACAGGTGCAGCAAAGAAAGAACTTGCAGGGCAGAGGTGCCACATGGCGTTTGGTGGGAGGCAACCAGAAAACAAAGGCCTTACGAATCAGACAAGCATCCCGGTGAAAAAACAGAGAAAGACAAGCGAGAATCATCGTGGTCGAACAGGTGCACCCGAAGTGAGCACCTGTGTATTCAAGTTGGTTGGTAGTTAATCGTCAGATATGACGTGTCCTCTGGACTCGCACAGTGAAGGTTCCACATTGACCACAGTCCAATGACTAGACAGCTTGCTGAGAAAATAAGAGCAATATGATGCAATTTGATTTATAACAGTCATTATATTGTTTCATCATCATCATCAAGACTCAACCACTTTCTCCAAAACACGACTGCAGCCAATGCTGTTGGGAGCACCCAAGTGACTACAGGAGCCTAAAAGTTCACATCTCATTCAGTTCAGTATATGCAAACCTCCTCCAACAAGGACGCATTTATGGAGTTGCCTTCCCATATTTTAAAGACTGACATAAGTCTCTGCGTGATACTGAGATTTATTTATACTGACAGATGTTTGCTTCATCGTCTGCAGCCAATGCTGTTGGGAGCACCCAAGTGACTACAGGAGCCTAAAAGTTCACATCTCATTCAGTTCAGTGTATGCAAACCTCCTCCAACAAGGACGCATTTATGGAGTTGCCTTCCCATATTTTAAAGACTGACATAAGTCTCTGCGTGATACTGAGATTTATTTATACTGACAGATGTTTGCTTCATCGTGACCAACTGGGGTTTACGCAGCTTTTTATTTGGCGAATGAGGAAGCACTACGTTTGCATACACATTTAAGAACAACGAGTATCCCCTAAGAAACATCCATAGACACTGACAACAATCTGGCTACAGCTGGACTTTCCATCCAGAGTGCTGTTGAGGAGAAAGTGACTATATTCATCCTAAACAGTCCCACTTTCCAGTCCCAAACCAGAGCCTTTACTTGGACCTCATTTATTGGAGCAGAGAGCTGGTTGCTCCAGCCAGGCCTGTCAAATCCCCACAAACACTCACACACACACTCACAGATTTAGACTGTTGGGTCCAGACCAAGTGTCATCTCACACTCATAAACACGCACTTTCTCTATCCATTCGCACTTCATAATTAAATTGTGACAGTTGTGCATCCACTACAGATTAAACTGGCCTGGTTTGTGCTGGCAGCAGCTTCTCCTGCCTCTAACCATAAATCTGTCAATTCAAATGAACATTCACATTACCTTTCAATCCCACTGCAAAATGCAGAAAATGGGATATGAAGACTTGTAGATCTATTTAATAATAAGAATGACAGCTAAATGGCTGCATCAACATTTCAACACAATTGAAATATGCTTAATATACAATGATTGGTTCAGTTAAGTCAATACTTGAATGTTGATGCCACTGAATATCTTTTTATCTGATGCCTTGCAAAATATGTGGGGAGAACTCTGAAGAAAGCAATTGAGGCAGCAAATCAAAATGAGGTGTCTTGCAATGACATTTTCTGCACTGGGTGAATTTGTGTTGGCAAATAACAATTCTGATTGTTAAATGAACCTAAAGAACATTCATTCATTATCTAAAAAGAAAAGTCTCTGGTTGCTGCGAGACCACCCGTGTAATACTGGTATGACAGTGTAGTGGGTGGCCAACAGAAGGTTCTTAAAGGCCGATATACGAGTTTGTAGTAAGAAATATTTGGTCAAGTCGAGTTAATGAAAGGAAAAATAATGCAAATCAATGAGGATAAGGCTCATATGAAATAACACCTAGTATAGCATCTTTAACGGAATATTCAAGGTAAAGTAAGAAGAGTCGACTGGAAATCATCTTTCCATGGAAACTCAAGAAAATAAAATTTGTAGAAATATTCAAAAATAAAGAGTACAACTACTTTTTATCTGTCAATTTTATTTCCAATGGTTGAGGAAGCTATTATGTAGTGCTAATATGATATGAGCTCTGGGATAAATGAAAATAGGTGGCTGCAATGTTTTTAGGAATTGAGTGGTTTTGAGGTGCTAACATCGCTGATACCGAGACTTTGCGCAGTGTTTCATCAGGGAAGATTATTCCGAGTAGTCGATCTGTCTCTCTGACTCCGTGAAGTTCAGTTCCATTCCTGTTATTTGATCTTTGAATCACATCTGCGAGCCACTCAACAATGAGTTTTTTCAGTTTTCTATTTGTTTCAGTAAATGGAAAATTGTTGTAAATTTTTCCTGTCTTTCTATGTGACTAAATAATACTTGGGAAATGTAGTGTGATAAGTGGTAAGTTTAACATTGCTCATAACATTTTAAAATCCAAAAAGTACAGTCTATACACTTGGACCTCTTCAGGGGTCAAAGTTTAACAACGCAAACGCGCGAGAGGCATCCCCTCACTCTTCGCTGAGGACAGCAAGCCGGTGAAGCCACAACGGTGAACAAGCTGTTAATACCTAAAAAGATAAGAAAAGTGAAGAAAAACATATCATTTTCACAAGGAGTGGGAGGAAAAGTTCTTCTTCACAACAGTGAAAGAAAAGAGTGCATGCCTCATTTGTGGGGCAACTATGGCGACGGTGAAGCAGCACAATGTCGAGAGACCCTTCAGTGCATGTCATAAGTACTTCCATGCTAGCCACCCACCAGGCAATCCACTATGGGCAGAAACAGCGAGGGAGTAAACAGCAGTCTTTTTTCACGAGGCCAATGTTAAAGTCCTTAAAAGCAACGGATGCTTCGTGTGGCGCTGCACAAGAACAAGAAACCCTTTTCGGGTGGAGATGTACTGAAGGAGCAATGACGGCAATTGCAAACACCTTGCTTAAAGAGGAGAAGAATGGTTCCGAAGCCAACTCCACTCTCTCTGATGTCCAAGTGGGGGCAAGTACGATGGCCAGAAGAATGTCGGCTATGTTGGGGAAGTTGACATAGCAGCGAGACCGAGATCTGCGTATGTGCAGGTGGTTTAGCCTGCAGTGCGACAAATCAGTGGACAACAGCAGTAGGGCGCAGCTGATGGTGTTTATCAGAATGGTATTTCATGATTTTTCCATGAAAGAAGTACTCCTGACACTACTGCTCCTGAAGACAACAATGAAGGGGATTGACATCTACAACATCCACCTCAAAGCCCACCAGCACGCACCAAACTGCCTTGAGGACCCAGAAAATCACAAAAGTGTGTGCACAGCAGAAAGTTGCCATTCTTTTTGGCTCAACATATAGTATTCAGTGTATCAGCCTATTCTGACATGAACTTGTGAACAGCATGCCACACCAGGCTTCCCACCAACAGACATTTACTGACCAGTGAGGGCTTTACAGATGTTTTCTTTTGAAATATCCTGGGGAATCTAAACTCTATTGTTGTACAAAAATGTGAAAAACAATGCGTTCAAAAAGTGTGACTTATGTGAATATGTGTTCAAAAAGGTTACAGATTGAGTGGGATTGTATTATTATGTGAGAGATACCACATAAAAATGTTAAAGAAGTTATAATTTGCCCAAAAATATAACACGTGGTGATTCATAAAAAACTGTCACAAATCGATATGTACAAAATATGAAAAGTGATATCGCTGGTTTTCAATGTTGAAACAGATTGAGATGAACAGAAATAAATAATGTTGAATTTTTATATATATATTTGCGTTTCCTGGGACAGTAAATCATTATTAACAAGTAATGATTGTGAGGAATATTAACAGTAATCTGTGACCATAGCCAGTCTCCTCATTTGTAGGCTATGAAATTAATATTATTTAAAGGTAAAGAGTGTAAATTTAGGAAGTTTTTAATCAAACAAGTAGTTCTTCATATTACTCAGTACCCTTGACGTAGCTCTCAGTTTGAGAAGGGTTGGTGACCCCAGGTCTAAAGTAATCAACTGTATTTTAGGAATCGCTTCTGACATATGCTCATCTAAAACACCACCAAGACAATATATTTAATGTTTATGACATCGACTGCATTTTGTATTCCAAATTTGCCATCAGCAACATGTTTGAAACTAGTTAACAATCCACTGATATATCCATGCTTGGAATTTTACACTATGATTTCATCCACCTGGTGTTTTGATATGTACAAGTGCCATTTTGCATTTAATAATTATAAATCAGAGCTAGTGTGGTGACACAGTTTAACATGTAGTGTGTCTGTCAGCCACAGTTCACAGCCAGAGCATCCTGTCTCCTCTGTTCACAGAAACCAGCAGTTGATGAGAGGAGATACCTGCTGCACTTAGAGCTGTCACCGCAATGTTGACAGACTGCTGCCTAATATAGACAAGGCCAAACAAAAGTTTGGCCTTGTCTATAAGCGGGTGGAAATTCTTAAAATAGACGGCCCAGTATTAATACGAAGAAACTGTATTCTGGTGCTGACACTCCAGGGAACGTGAGGTCACAGCACTCAGAGCAAACACTAGAACCTGAGAACATTGTCTCCATGTTCAGTTTACTGGCAGCTTGAGCTATACGTATCTGTGACAAATGTTTCGGGAGTCGATGTCAAGCATTCTCTTGATGGCGGGCTTGAATGTATGCACGTACACCCCAACTCTGTAGCGCATGCAATATCGAAAAGACTATTCAGAATCCAAGGGCAATCTTTTCTAATGAGATAAAGACCATATGTCAGGAATGATCCCAGCACATAAACAGCCCTCTCTTTGGAATCTTCTCTGAGGAACAAGTGTCCTCATGTTCTGACCTTCCTGTTGCGAGTCTGTAGACTCAGCTGCCTCCTGCTGTGTAGAGGTTTTCATCAGTTCTCCCCTACAGGAAACTTCGTAAAAGCTCATCAGGAGGGCAGAGACATACAGAGGCAATTATTTCTAATGGCGTAAAAAAGATGCTTTATCTGATCAGCCTGATCAGGTTCTTTCAAAAGTATTAGCAGCATCTGCATATTAGTGACTAAGGATGGAGAAAGTGAATGAAAATGCCAACAGTAGAGAACTGGAGGACCATCCAATTCCATTAGTTTTGATGAGGACTAAGTAGAAATCAAATGAAATTTCCGATACAAAAGACCAAAATGTCTTTCTAATCAGATATTTGACATCCACAAAGCTGTCACCATCCCTCACATCTCTGCAACACAAGAAGCATGATTAATCTGTGCATCAGCTGATCAAATCTGCAAATGTATGAAAATAAAAGGGCTCAGGTAGTCTGGTTGAAATGTACTGTACGGATTTCTCAATTACTTCTGTCTGTTGGTGAGCAATCCAAGTACAGCACACCATGATTACTTCAAGAACGATGTCCTGAATGCCATTATCAGCATAAAGGAGAACTGTGTCTGGCCCACCTGGTTAGTTTAGGGCAAACCAGCGCTGTAAATAGTTGAATTAAGTTCCTGTGGAATGATCTGGCCATCTGATTAGAATGACTTTTGGATGCTTGTACCCCGGTACAGGCTCAAATCTATTCTAGGTTTATTTGTTTTTTTTATTGCCTAGTGCTTTCTTGAGCTTCAGTTCTGTTTTTAGTGGAATTTCAGATGTTCTCTATCTTCAAACCTACTTGTTTGTCTTTTGCGGATTCATTTGCGCTCTTTCTTCCTTTCTCTTCCTTTAAGTCTCCTAACTGTCTTCCAGCCACACAGACTGTCAGTCTGATACCTATCTACCTGTTTCACATGCTTCTTATTACTCTGATTACTATTTACCTCATTCTATTTACCTCATACCTCATATTTACCTCACTCTTTCTGGATTAAGTTTGTCTATTCATGTCTTCTGTGCCACTTCATCGATACTTGTATACTTTGTCTCAAGTTCTTTCCTCCTGTTCTGTTGTACATATGTATAAATACACATGTGTGTATGACAATAGAAAAATGTAAATCTGAGCAAAATACAATCTAAATCTAACTGATAATAACAGAACTGTGCATGGCACTGTTATGAAGTTTTTAAATGTAATTACAATTAATGAATGAAGTAACTTATTATCCTTATTGAGCAACTACTGTAGTACAAAAGGGCAAACAGTTTGTCATCTATAGTATGATGGATGACGGAACGAGTCCTGTTAATCTGTCAAGGTGTCAGGTTTAAAATTGAATTACAATGAGATGATTAGCCAGGCTGGTTCAGATATAAGACAGTAATCCCGACAGCTTGAATATTTTTTAACAACACAATGAATTAAATGTTATAATGAGGGTCAGGGCCTGACACAGGGAAGAAGAATACTGATGTTATGTTAGGTAAGACACAAAGGTTTATCTGACCACTTCAGAAGTGAAATTAACAAGTTAACAGTAATCATTTTTTGAAATCCGTCATATAAATCCAACATTTTTGTATGGGCTTAGCACCCACCGTTCAAGAAAGGTCCAGCATATTGATACTTTGACAGGGAAACCGGGAGCAGATCAAAAGATGTTTTTATACTAAAGCATTGTCGCACATATGTAGAGTATCAAACAGCACAACCTTCACCTACTTCTGACATTTATGCCTTGGAGACATCCGTTGGGGCACTTAGAATGGACAGCAGCATCAGGCATTGGGTTAGAAAGCCATCTCCACACTGACTCCCCAGAAATACTGCTTCTATGTTTTGCTTAAAATTAAGTTGTTTTTAGCTCATCTACCGGACTGGGGGAAAACTGGAAATCTGACCATTCCTGGAAAGCACTTGAGGATTAGGCTGGAGAGATGATTTTTCAACATTACAGTGCAAAGACAGGTGCAAAATGATGACAAACTAAAGGAAAATTTAATGAAAGTGAAACATTATGAGGGCATTCCCCTTTTTAATTTTTCCGACAAACTGAAAAAAAAACGTAACCTGCTGTCCACAATACTTAGGTATGCCAATCACAATAACAGATTTACTGATGGCAGACATGAGGCAGTCGGACGGCATGTACAATTTAAAAGCTGCCAGGCTGCCAAAAATACCTCAACTCCCTTTCAGTCTGCTTACACTTCATTTATTTGCCGCTGATCAACCACTGACGTGATGTTCCTCACAAATAAGTGCAGCATATATGACAGTTAACAGCTCAGAGAATTGCTCCACTGTGGGAACAGTATCGTTTTTCATATCAGGAATACTGGAACATAGCTTAAAGAGATGGCAGGGACACCGGCTGGGGTTGTAATAATAATTGGTGATTAAATACTGACTGTATCAAATTAATTTTCTTTCTCTAAAAGTAATTGTTATGTAATATAAAAACATGATATGCCTGAGCTAAGAAGATCATTTCTAAATGTAAGCACCCACGTGTAGTGCTGAGAAGAGTGAACCTGGCTTCACTTGTGTCAGCCACCAAAGGGCGAGTAGAGTTAATCTCCCACTGGTAAGACGCGTTCCACTAATGATTAACTATCTTTTGTGCAAGATTGTTTCTGTGTGTGTCTGTGTATGTGTGTGAGAGAGAGAGGAGCCAAGATAGCAATTCTCAAAAAATGAATCATTGAATTCAGCCCAACATGGTCTCAAATCAAAAGATACAGCTTTTCCCCTCGCATACTGTTTTGTTTTGTTGTTGTTTTTAATACAAATACACCTACAAATACACTTATACTTCAACAGGCTCTAGTATATCTAGTAATATATTCACTGTATATAAATCCCTAGATATTTATTCTAATTGGCTGTTACGCTGGAATTTTCTTTATCATAGCTTAGTAATCTCTGGGTACCAAGGCTGTCAGGCAAATCAGCCTCAGACATCACTTGATTCTGAGACAAGAAAAATCCATATAACACACTTGGCCTACGCTTTTGCACCTGACAGCAATGCTATATGCACGAAAAGTCCCCAATCTCCTGCGTTGTACAAGCAATTCCAATGATTGAACTCCTAAAGTTAAATGAGAAGGGTTTTTTCTGAAAAAGGCATATATTACTCAATATTCTATTGAGCAATATATGATATGCAGAAAGTTGGATCTCCACAAACTGATTCATATGCACCAAATTTGGACTAAATAGGACCAAGTGTTAAGAAGTTATGTCTGAAAACAGCATTTGTTTGTAAAAGAAAATAAAAGGTCCGCCTAGTGAGTAAAATATGTACTATTAGAGTAAAGTAGGATAAATACAATTTTGATCTCCTCGAGTTGAACTACATCGGACAAATGGATGAGAAATTATGCCCTGAAAACCTAATCAATGAAGCTACCCCTTGGATCAGAGACATAAAACCGGCCTTCACAAAAAATCAATCCAGTTCTTCTTCACAGGTCTATGTGAATATAACATTTGAAAATGACACATGAAATTATTTTTGAATTATGGCGTTAACACAAGGATCTGTAGCGGCAGATTCAGCGGAGGTGGATGTGGCCGCAGACACGGCGGCGGCGATGATAACTCCATAATATCCTCTTTTTTTAGCCCTTTTTATATCTAACTTTTCCAATGATGCAATGTTTGGTTCAAGTTATTTAACAATAATATAATAACATAGACATACAGCATTCATATAACATGGACAGTGTGCATTTTACAACATCTTCTGAGCTTTTGACTTAATGGTATAAACGACTGAAATTTTCTCACAACTGCAGACTTAAAACTAGGATATTTCATCCTATTAGGATGGCCTCGAGGTCGTGTCTGGGAGAGGGCCAGTTTGATCAGACTCATTAATAAAAAATGCATTTTTGTCAAAGAACACAGATACCCCACCTACGGGAAAAACTAATTCCTATTTGCAATGACGATCTTGCATTTGAACAGGTAAAAATAAAAAAAAACTTAAAAAATTGCCAAATTTCAAGTATACCTTAAGTGTAAGACAAAATAAAGGGGAAAACACCGGTTATGGGTTTACAAAAAAAAATTGTGAAATTTAATTTATTTCCAGCTTTTTCTGGGGCAATGTGGACGGACGTATCCCTTTCAGACCTGGCGAATAAGGACATGTGGAATTTATGGGACATGCAGGATGCATTGGTGGAGGATAAATATTGCAAGCGCCTTTTGGTGGGAGCATAAAAATCACAACACAAGGCTGCAAGGACTTTAATGGGGCACGTGAGTCTGTTCATGATTCGGGGAGAACTATAGTCCTTCAAGGAATATAAAGTTTAATATTCCAGTTTAGATTGCCAAGAGTGTCATAGTTACATAAAGTGAACACAAATGCTAATAATTGAACATGTGGCAGATAGGATGAAGGAATTCCTGTAACTTTTGCAACACCGGGCCAAAAGACGGTGGTCTGATGGAAATGCCTGATGCTACTCAACAGGAACTGTTGTCATTTCACAAACAACTTTTTGTCTTTGAAGAAGCACTGGTTTTGCAGATGTTATTAAAACCAGCTATTACCAAAGCTCAGTGGGTTTGTCTGTTTGGTTGTTTGTGAGTAGGATTACGGAAAAACTACAGAACGCATTTTCAGATTTTACACAGATGTAGGTATTAGCATATCCTAGAAGTGTTTCATAATAATAAGCTGTTTGAAGTAGTGACGTCACAATTATTGCCTTTGCTCCATTTGATGTTTCTATGGGGGTGGAGCTGGGGGCTCAGTGGTCTGAGCAGAGACGCTAAATCGATGGTTCAGGGGAGAGGTTGTTGGAATTTTAGTTAGATTTAGAGGTTGGCAATGACTCAGCCATAACCGAGGGTGTCTTGACGGAAGTTTGCGATATCTGAGTGCTTTTTCTAGTTGCATATTAATTTGATAGTTCTTCTAGTAGCATAGGTAGGCTATGTTTCACAATGAAGAGGGAGTGATACTGATATCATGACACTGTAAAGTAAAAACATCCCAAAATGCAAAACTCATGGTCAAAAGAAGGAGCTTCATGTTAGTTAGTATCCAAACTAATGTTAGCATTATGGGTGCGGGTGTAGTTTAATTTGTTTTGGATGTATGTTGTGCAATAAAGTGTTGGAAAATTGTAAATTGTAATAAACTGGTTGTTTTACTTGAACTTGGGTGTGAAGCAGTGGATTCAGCTTGTTTTGCTTTCCAGCTTTATTCAATATATTTAATTATATTTATCTGTTTTTTTCTCTTTTAAGCATCGCTTACATGTCTGTATTCATAGAAAAAGACTCCCTAAAAGTGTAGTTTGCAGCGTAACGAGTTTCTCTGAAATAAAAGGTTCATTGTAGTAGTACTGTTTTGTGGCATATCACCTATTAATAAGGGTTCCAAACAGGAGTTGGATGGTCCTCTGGATGTTCTCAGTGCACAACCAGCTCCACTGCTTCCTCATCAGCAGACACAGGATGTTCAGAGCCACCTCAGCCAGCGCCATGTCAGATGCCGCTACCCCAAAACAGATAATTACCGAGTTATTGGCACATTTCAGGAGAATCAAGCATGGAAAAAGCAACTAAGACAGATGGTTCTGTACATGGGCATGGATTCAGTTCTGAGAAAACAGTGCTCATCTGTTTCAAAGAAATTACTTTTGATTGCAGGTCCATCAAGACATCAGTGATCCACCTCATACATTTATTAACACTGCCCTCATGTGGTTAGACCTAGATTGTTCGGTTCAGTGGACACTTAATGTTTTATAAAAAAAACTGAACACCTTTAAATCACCACATAAAATTGGTAATATGATGTTAATAGAAATAGATGCTATTATTTCAAGGTCATTAATTCAGCCTATCAACTTATTTTAAGATTCAACGTACTGTAAATGCTCTGTTTGAAACACAACAGTAATGTGAAATCAATAAATGTACTGTTAAATTCTATGTACCATCAGTCGAGTAAATGTTGTGATGAAACATTGCAGGGTCTGGTCATAATGAAGTGCTTCATTCACCCTTTATTCAACTTGACTGTCTGGAAAAAAATGTAATATTCCTTCAAAAAGAAAATTGCTCTAACGAGTCCCAACGAGGGAAAAAGGGCAAAAAATTTCTCATTTAAATGTCAGGCAAATTCAGAGATTGCAACCACATGAAGTTAGTGAGATCATCAATTTTAATACGGTTATTTCTTGTGATGGAAAAAGATGGAGCGGAGGCGGTGCTATGATGAATTACACAGTCAAAACTTCCAGACAACTAAAAAGACATGAAAAATAGACCCTAGAGTGACCTCACGTAGCCTGGGTTGGGACCTTAAAGTCGAATTTACAGCTAAAATGCACATACTGAATGCAGAACAGTATTTTCTGTATACACTACCACATGAGAGGACATAGCGCCACACCAGCAAGTAATAATAATAATAATAATACATACATTGTGGTCGTATTCTGCATTCAGAAGTCCACACAAGCCGTTTTTGAGGACGAAGCAATTTCCCCCAACTCACACACTTTTATCTTATCTTCAGTTGCTTAATTCAGACCGGATGACACTATTAGTGGATTGGAATGATGAATAACATTGAAAATTTATGGGTGTGCCCTATTGACTAATCTTTGCTTTTTTCACTTATGTTTATTTTCTTCTGCACTGATTCACTTTTAGATGAGCATCAAATCAGACTGATTTCTACAACAAACGGGCTTCACCAAAAAATAAGTAAATACTGTGTGATCGCTCTCCAAAAGATGGGTTCACCAACAACCTAAAGGATGTGTTCCAACTGAACGGAAAAGCAATTTTCCTTTTGGATAGGGTCCCTGATGTTCAGAAACCTAATAGTGGAATGTCAGCAGGCAGTTGGAGGTCGCCAGATCAGAGTGCTTGTCCAATAGTTTGAACCAGTTTGCAAGAAACTCACCAGGGTTGGTTCTTCCATAGCTCCCAAGATCAATCACTCAGAAACAGAATGAGTTCAATGAGTGACGCAAATAAACTCAAATGGTTCTCTGTGAATGTAACACTGGACATAAAGTGGTAGAATAATGAGGAGAGGATAGCAGTAGACAAGCAGACACAGTAGCTGTTGAGAAGATGGTAAGAGGGTAAGAATTTCATGAGTGGATTAAACCTCCAGCAGCTTTGAGACATTTATCACCATTTCTCAAGAGCTGACTGCTCCTCACATCAACTAGAGTATATTTTATCTCCCCATTGTGTCTCATGCCCCATTCTCACCAGCTTCATGACTTTGCTTTCCACGCAAGCTGTCATCCAGATAGCCTCCCAGTTTTCTCACTGCTGGACTTTCCTCGCTCTCTGGTTCAACGCCGTTGGGCATTTTTTCTTGTTCAGAGATAAAGGATTCCAAGTCTTCCAAAGACATCCCATTAAAAACCTTGACGAACAGACAAATGAAAGTAGTAATAGTGAAAACATGACCACCACTAAAAAAAGTCAGTGGTAAATATTTGTAGAGTTGATTAATGTTCAGATTTTAACACTTTGCTTTTAATATCAGTCACTTACAGTGTTAGTCTGGTCTTGGCTGAAAAGAACTGGAGGTCTAACGTCTGAGCCGTTCATAAAAGGGACGTTCTTACTGGAGAACTTCAAACGGGACCTGGGATGATGGAAACTAATTAATGACAAAATCTTTATTACTCAACATTGTGCAATAACTAAATCTATACTGGTACCGTATCAAGAAACAGACCATGAACCATAATAAGTGCCAATATCCAAACTGGTGTCAACCCCATTTAGAATTAAAAGTGGTTCTCATAGTTGTGAGGGGGTTCTGGAGGTCAAACAGGATCGGGCGTCACTGGACATTCCAAAAGGACACTGATCCCAAGCAGACTTCAAGTCAACCACAGCTTGGCCCCAGAAAAAGTCATGGAATACTTTAGAGTGGCCGTCACAATTAAACTGGGTTTAATCGTGACGGTTTAATTGTGTTAACGGTTCTTATTAGATTTGGTTCAAAATGATGATAAATCGTATATTTTCCAAATTGGTCAACTGTAAAAGGGCTGGTTTCATAATTTGTTGCTCGGGATCTCTTGAGTCACACCTGCTCTTCTTGTCCGAAAATATCTTCACTCCTTCCATCTCGTCATTATCCTCTGTTGGGCTGGGAGGTTCTGAGCGTGGAAAGGCCGTCTTCAGCGTGTCCACAATGGCGTTCACGACAATCTAGACGCGATAACACCCGGGTGACAGAATACAAACTGACTGTAGATCTAACAGAAGCTGATTATCTTACAAAAAAAGTTTTTAACATGACAGTTTTGCTATGATGAAATATTCATGATCCAACCTTGTCTATCCGTGATACAATAAAAGGTTTCTTTACGAAGGCGATCCTGGCGTCTGTATTGAGAGCCAAAAATTCCTGCATCTCTTCACTGTTGGCGATTTCAGCGATATTGCAGAGTTGCTGGAAAAGAGGAAATCATACCGGTTTACAACCTTATAAGTCAAAAACAATGTAAGGCGTTATATTACATTAAAATATCAGTCACCTTTAAAAAGGTCTCCAGAAGTCCTTTCCTTGCCTCGATCTTGTCACTGTCCATATTTCCAAAAGGCATGTCTGGAAATACTTTCTTGGGACCTTTAAGACCTGAAACGGGGTCAGTTTAAAAAAAATGTTCAACTACAAAACGTAAATCAATTTCTCCACCCGTAATACCTTTGATGAGTTTCCGTAGTTCTGCTTTTTCTTCCAACCGTGTTTGCAGATTGAGGAACTCGCTGTATCGTCTGTTGACTGTGTGATAAGCCACTGGCTGAATCGCTGATGGATTCTCACAACCTGATAGGACAAGTTCGGCATCCTCAGAACCTGACTGGACACTTCCTGGGGTCTCGCAGCCCATCGCTGTCTCATACTGAACAACAAAACAAGACAGAATAAGTTTCAATCTGAATAACACCATTTCTAAACTAAATATTTTCATCTTTTGGGACAGATTAGACAATGGAAAGTGACGTCATTAGCATATGGGTTTAATGGCGAGTTTAATACCACCAAGGCACCGCCTTTCATTATGGAAAACCCTTTGAAAAATTTTTATTTCAGAGTTTTGACGTTATTTTCACCAAATTTGATGTTAATCTTGACGAGTTTCATCAAATACATCATGGCTGTACTTCAACTTGAGTTAAGGTCATTGCTCCAAAAGACTTTTTTGTAGATCCTGGTAAGATATACATGTATAACAAGTTTCAAATTTCTAGGTGAAAAACACGATGGGGGCTGCTTTTTTAGAAATATTGCAAGTAGCGCTGTAGAACCATTTTACAACTCCCCTTCCTCAAACTCAAATCCAAATCGCTTTTCTCGTCATCCCGGACAGGCTTACAAATTTTTGTGAACTTAAGAGCTTGTCTAACAACACAAAACATTGTTGTGTCGCCATGGCAATGCGATTATTCCAGAACTCAAAATGTACTGAATATTGCTTTAACTTGTCATAACTTATCTGACTAACTTTGAAGTCTGTGGAGTTAACGAGCTAGTAGTAATTAATCAAAGTATAAGGGTTATCATTTATTTTTGCCAGTAGGTTGTGCTATGAAGAAAGTACAAAATTGTCATGTAGAACTCTTCAGGCTGGGACCTTTATCAGTCTTGAGGGGTTTGGTGAAGATCAGGGCCCCTACAGTGGAGTTTATTCAAAAACTTATGTCCTTCACAACAATGCATCTCCAGCTTGTTATGGCTTTTCTGACCAAATTAAACCGCTGTGTGATTCACTGGCTAAGAGTAATTCATCAAAGTACAAGAACATGAGATTTCCTGTTGTCTCTAGGTGGCGCTTTGACAGATATTGATTTTTTTTCATTCGGATGTTTTCAAGGCGGGACTTTTAAATATCGTGGGAAGTTTGAGGTAAATCGCACCATGTACAGGCGAGTTATGGCAATTTCGTGGTTTACGGCAGAGCACCAATATTCAGCACCCTCTTATGTCCAGACCGTTAAACGAAAACTCATAAACTCGTTAAACAAAATAGTTTTTGTTAACATGACATCCCCCGAAGTTGAAGTCGATTGGGTCAAAACTAGATGGTAGAGTAGATGGTTAAAATTCAACACCCTGGAATCGGCATAAAACCATAAAAATCACACATTTAATTGAAATGCCCGACTTCCTGTTAGGTTTAAATCATCGATCTAAGAGATGTTTTGGTAGATCCTGTTTTGTTTAACATTGTATCAAATTTCATACTTCTAGCTAAAAGTAAGTCCAAAGGGGAGTGACTTTGACATTTTCCAGGGGGCCCAGTGGAGCCAATTTGCCATGGGTTCTGCAGTGACCCATACAATACGCCCCAGAAAAGGCAATTCATTTGGTAGAAATACGATAAAAGTAACGGAGCAGCTTCAATAGAGTCCTTGTATGGTTCGTGCTAGGGCCCTAATTGTGTTTCATACTGATGAGAAAAAGATTTTTGTTACGTCAATTCCTTACTTTGATAGTGTAAAGAGTGTAGGGGTGTGAGCCAGTGCCTCGGTGTTCCTTAGCTGTGATGGTGCCAGTGATGCGTAGATTCTGAATGATGACTGGTCCATCTGGGCTGCAAAGGGGCTCAAAACTAAATGAAGGCAATGCACAAGAGCCCTGCGACAGACTGTCTTCACACAGCTCACTGGGGCTTCCGAGCCCACTCTGTTCAACACCAAGAAGGAGCTCCCGGGCAGGGTTCACGAAAGGGGAGATGCCATCCCTCTCCAGGTTTTGGAAGCCGCTGATACGAACGGCCCCCTCCGGTGTCCTAACTGATGAATCGTCGCAGCCATTACGATGCTCTACTGATTGTGAGCTCAGCAGAACTTTAGAGCAAGAACTGAGCAGTGGACTGGGGCCAACATCCTCAATGTATACTCCATAATTGTTCTCAGCAGGTGTGGCGCATTCTCTCTGCCTGTCATACAGGCCCTCATCCGGACCAATCATGACCAGGGAATCAATGGAACCTCGCTTATAGTCACCCGAAGGAGATTCTAGATCAGAGTCGTTCTCCTGGTAAAAAGGGTTTGTTTTTCTTCCTCTCATGTAGTGCCTTAGAAATGGCTGAGTGGACTGATCTTCTTCTGGATTGTTCGGTGGACAGTCCACTTCCTCAGAATCAATCACATCATACGCAGCGAGCTCAGGTGTGGACTTGTCTGTGTCATTTATCGGTTCAGTCTCGGCTCTGAGAGGGGTAACTACATTACTTTGAGGTAACTTTTGAGGTGCATGTGCCGTTTCATGTAGAGGAGTGAGTTCGGAATGAACAGGTGGTGGGGCCAGTGTTACTGGTGAAGTCAACGTCTCTGTTGTGATTGGCTCCTGTGGTTTACTAGAGTTATAGAATATTTCCACTATGAGGCTGTTTAACCAATCAGGATCAGATAATTTGGCAATGAGAGGGAGGAGGACATTGCAGGTGACGAGCTCTCCGACAACCAACCGTCCAGTTTGGGTCTCCAAGTGCGGTGATGGCACCAAAACGTGCAGCAACAAATCTACAACTGCTCTCACATGGTTTACTTCCACGGCATCCCTGGTCATAGCGAGATGAGGCGTGGTCACACTGGAATATGCTTTCCACAGCTGCTCACTCTTGCTGCTCCACTTTGTGGACTGGGGCATTTGATGCTTTCTCACCAGCTCCTTGGCTCTGACAAAATCCTGCAGGTGGCAGCCAAACAGATTCAGGATCCTCTGAGTAAGCACCTGAAACCATTCAAAAATATGCCATTAAAGTAATTTACTGTTTTGTCAATGATAACAGTTGCTTTGAAGAGATGTCTTTTCAAAACAATCTCTGGTTTCTGGAAGTTTTGATTACATCAGAAAAAAATATATAGAGACATTATAGGTTTGTTTGAGGTCTTATTTTAATTATGTTCTGCTGAGCTGCCTTATGATAGTCTAATTTATGTATTAATTGAATTTACTTTTCTCTCTGCAATCTCCTTGATAGTCTTTGCTCTATACAAAGATTAGTCATAGTGTTAGTCATAGTGTTGTCAGAACGCAAAGTGCGTTCTGACAACACTATGACCTAACTTTTTCATCAGTTTGTGCTACAATAGCTCTTCTGTGTGATCAGACAACACGGGCTAGCATTCTCTCCCTACTCGCATAAATGAGCCTTTGACACCATGATCCTGTCGCCGGTTCACTGGTGTCCTTCGTTAGATCACTTTGGTTTCTACTAACCACTGCAGAAAGGGAGAACCCAAAATGTATTATAGTTCTGCTGAATCTCTGACCCAGGTTTCTAGCCACTCAATTAAGCCCTTGCCAGAGACGCTCTGTTCCTTAAGTTTGTCCATATTTCCTCCTTCCTAAACATAAATTTCAAGGAAAAAATGTTTAATGTTTATAAAGAATTATCTTTGAATTAAAATACCTTCCTGTCCACCTGTCTCGCACGTATTTTCAGCTCCATGGCCATAGAGATCATGGCCTCCTGAACTTCCTCTTCAAAAGCACACTCGGAGGACACAGTGGAGTACCAGGAGGTGACAAAGTCTCGGATGATTTTCCTCACTGTGTTGTGGATCTCCTGGTCCAAGTGTTGCTCATCTTGCACAGAAGGTGGGACCTAAGATTTAGTAATGGAAAATTTAAATGTTGTAATTGTGGGAAACGGATAAAAGTCTTCAGTCTTCTTCAGTTAGTAACCCATTAGAGAAATGCTTACATTTGGAAACACATTTTTTCCATTCCCAATGGAAATTCAATGGAAAGAAATTCCATCTAAATTTGTGCATCTAAAAGCACAAATTTGCAAATAAGATGTTACTAAACTTCATAGATTTACTTTGATAGCTTAGTACCATGGTTGCTTTTTCAATTAAGGTCTAAATCTACATAATGGTCTGGTGAGTGTATATATGTACACATCTGCTGACTCAAGAGCACAAAAATTGTCACTCCACTGCGTTCAAAACCAGACAGAAACAATAAGACACAGGAGCTTTGGGATGTTGTTCTGTGGATCAATGAAACTAAACTGGAATTGTTTGGACTTTTCCTATAGATCAGGACATCCAACAGGAAAACGTCTTGCAGTCTATCATCAAGTTGAAAGTGGACATCCAAGAGGATACTGATCCCAAACAGATCTCAAAGTCCACCAAGGCTTGGTTTCAGAATGGTCCTGGAACATTCTAGAGCGGTTGTCACAATCCCATGACTTGATTCCCCATTAAAGACTAACTGTTGATTTTAAAGAAGGCCGTAGCAGCATATAATGCCATGAATATTACAAAAACTGGAGGCCCTTCTCATGAGGAATGGGCTAAGATTCCACAGGAAATCTGCCAGGAGCTAGCTTCTGGTTATGCATAATGTTTGCAGCAGGTGATAGCAACACATGGGTATCCACAATCTCAATGAACATTTTGTGGGATATTTCACAAAAACACTCATAATGATGTTGAATTCTAGTTTAATTTAATTATTGGAAACAGACAACAGAAAGTATATTTTGCCAATAAGCCTAATAAAAACGGAGGGTTGAATAATTTTGCTTCCGACTGCATAACCATGCATAACATTGTACCTATAGATCACAGTTACTTGTACATTTACCTGCTCCAGTGTGATAAACCTCTCCAGATGTAGCACACTCTTGGACTCCAGGATGGCCTGAGAGCCGAGCCAGCCACCAAGCACTACCAGCAGGCTGGTGAACACGCACAGCAACCAGATGTTCACCAGCAGGTGGAACAGTAGCAGCCATGCTAACACCACACCAAAGCCAAATATGGACTTATGTCCCAGCACCTCAGTCATGGTGCTGGTGGGGTCACCGTTTCACTGGACACCCTCAGGATGAGATGTGGAAATTATGCAGGCAAGCGCAACATCATACCTTGGGAACACAAACAGAGAACACAGATTGAACATAACATTAGAAGAAGGGCTTCCATGCCTGGGGATCCAGATGCCTGTATGTTATCAAAATGAAGATGATGAATGCATGATTAAAAAAAACAAAAAAATAATGTTGCGGCACTGTAGACCCTTCTGTGTTTAGAGTTTGATTGACACAACCATTTTTCACTATGCTAGCTGCTCAAAATTGTTTGAATGATGTTTCGGCAGTAAATAACTATGTAGTCGTGTCATTAATTAGCCAGTGTTCACCGAAACTATTACTATTTATCCCTTTTTATTAGATCTAATCACGTCCATTAGCTGTGATTGACCAATGTTATCCATGATAGGTACCGTTAGTTTGCTGAGAATAACAACCAAACCCCAGTCGTACTCTTTGCAAGTCAGTTTTTAACCATTATTTCACGCATATTCGCGAGATAAACATGATTTAGGAGAATTAATTAATAATCACATAATTGTAGGGCATTCGGCATGCATCTCTATCAACCTGGATCAGAATCTTTCAATATAACAGATACTTTATGATGTAAACAATATGGAACCTTTTGCGCCTGAAAAACAGGAAATATTCATCAAAAATATTAATGACATCATGTCTCTTTATTTATTGCAATAAAGCCAAATTTAAAGAAATAGTCTAACAATCTAACTGAAATATGCAATGATCTTATTTCTTCACAATAAAGCATACCTTCTTAGAATTGTAGAATATTTAACGTGTGATAAGCTTCGTGATAGCGTTCAGAGATCTATCCGGCCTTAGTCAGCAACACATTTAGAGAAAACATAGCGAGACTATCGCAACTCGGAATTAAACTCCTGTCGTGGATAATTCTCCCTTTTCATGTCACAAAAAGATAAATGTTTTTCACCTGAACGAGCTTTCACGACACTCAAAGGATGTCTTTTGAGAGAATTGATAATTTTTTGGTTTGTTTACTTCCTGTATGATGACGTATATTCTAGTGAGAACGTCATCAGCAAAGACTCATGGGATATGCTGTTTTATTATGGAAAAATATAATGTGCCGTAGGATACGGTTCTTTGTTGATGGGTAGTCTACTGTTGTTCATACACTCTTCATCTAAGAACTGTAAATAGATTTGAAAAGAAAATAATTTCAAGGTGTAAACATTAATAAGGAAAAATACCCTGTATAATATGTTAAAAAAGAATTCTATTGACTTTCGTATCCATGTGACTAGTCATATCGGCATGAAGGTGGCATCTATGGAGGCCAGGTTATTTTTCCATTCTTTCCTTCTTTTTTTTCCTTTTTGTAGGGAATTGGCACTGGGAAATATTCGAAAGGATAAAAAAAACAGAAAACAAGTGTATGGAAGCTGAGAAGGGCCTCGGTGGATGGTATTTATTTATGGCCGTTCTCTCAAGATAGCATGCTAACAGACTCGCTTTTTTTTTCCTCATGTTTATCAGAGACCAGGAGTTTCATAGTAGTAGTAACTGATTTAAAATAATGATAGCATATCTAGGAGTTCCCATTACTGACCAATGCATGAGATTCTAATTCAATTAAGGTTTAACACAGGCAGAAATTGCCTTGTAGCTCAAGCTCTTGTGACTCTTGTGTCATGTTGCCATGGAAACACTGAAACTCAATGTGTGTGATTTTCTAAAGGTTTATTTAAAGCAAGTATGATACACCTTGTTTACTGTATATTTGGCTACTGTTTTTGCTAAAGTCATTAACATATTGAGTTTAATTTGTTGTTTTCATCTGCTGCTTCTCTCTTATTGTTGGCATCTGGCTTAACTTCAGAACTAAGAATAAACCTTAATCAAAAGTGTGACTACAACAAATAAAACTTAATAATGACCATGACATACAGAAGGTAAAGACTAACAGATGTTAAATGTGAATAGATTTAGAAATCCTATCAAACAGGGGGGGGGAAACCTGTTAAATTAAAAAGGGGTAGGGCAATTGAATTTTTCTCAAATAAACCCATCTACCAACAGAGGAACACTTGAAGCTAGAACAATTTGTTGAAACTCAAGCCTTTTCTGCATCTAACTATTCTGAAAAAAAGAAAATCCCATTCGTTATCATAGAAATGTTAGCAGTCAAGGAGGGGTGATATATATTATATTATATTATTTAGCACTTTGAGATTTGATCCAAATGTGAAGTGCATTATAAATTACATGTATTATTATTATTATTATTATATATTAGTGAAAGGTACGATAGAAAAGGTAGAAATTATGCTGTTAAATATATACCCACCATAGTGATAGCACTAATTCATTCGAAATCAAAAGAGAAAACAATAAATGGGGGAGATTCAAACCTGGGCCAAAACACAAATTGAAATTATTGATTACCTGAAAGGTAATCAATGAGTACAATAAAAGGGATTGTACATATTACTCAACAACCCATTATGAATATTCAAGACTGGACTACTTTTTTCACATATAAATCAGACTAAGAAAAAGTTTTAAAAAAAATTTAAAAAACCATTAGTAGAACTGATGTATCAGATTACTGTATCGTAAAGGTGTTTGGAATTTCCCTCTGAGAATAAGGATTGAAAGGGAATCATTAGCGGATTCAATAAATATGCTCTCTATAACATAATATTTGTGCCAGAAAAGGAAAACACTCTTTTGTTGCCTGAAAAAAATGGAATTGAATAGAAAAAATATGTAAGTGCCAGAATGTAAGGCAAAGTTGGTGATTAAAGTTATTAAGAGATGTTACATTAATTGTAAACCTATGGGTGGGTCTGTGTTCACACCAGACCTGCATTAGTCAGTGCTCGATTTGAATAGGGCCACCACAACCCCAAAAGTCTTAGCAGAAAGTCTTAGCATTTAGCGGACTTAACGAAATGTGTTCCCAGGTGTCAGTGTCGTGACAGAGGTACCGTAAAAATTATACATTAACATGACAGAATGAATTACCTACAGCCTGATTAGTTCACTGAAATCAGTGCTGATAAAAAAGTGGAAATAAAAACCGCCTCTCGACCCCAGACGCTGCTCTACTCAGCTATGACAATATAAGAATATAAAACAAGTGTTACAGGTTGTGTCATTTCCTTCGTGCTCACCTCACCTCACAAACAAAAAGTCAAATGAGTGTTTGTCCCTTTCCACTGAAGCAGCATCGACAACACACAAACAGTTGCAGTCTGGATGTGGAGGGAGAGGACGCCGGCGTTGTCTGTTCGCCGCTTTTCCATCAGAGTTCTACAGCCTGCAATATTATAAACCGACAAGTATGCCTTTATTGTTGCACAACGGTAAACCTTTTTGATTTATATCCGTATTTGTAGTTGTTATTCTATATTTGTATTTGTACGAATTCTATGGAGTCCGGTGACGGTCTTGCCTACTTGTTGCTACAAGTCTACCGTTTCCTTCATGAAAATAACGGCTTCTAAAGTCCTCTCTGCGTCTCGTCCATGGCGATATAACGGCAAATAACGGGCTAGTATCCTCGACTGGCATGATGATAAATCATTCCGTCACCCGACCCCTGAAATTGCTACAACACTCTGTTGTGCATATGGGTTATTTAACAACTTAGACTCCTTCACCGGACCCGTTACGTTCACAGAAGGTGCCTTTCTAAGTTTTTTACTCCCGCTCCGATAACTCCATTCCGTCCAGAGATCTCTTCTTTTGAATGCCTGGCATTTAATTGTAAACCCCCTTTCTCCATGACCATACTTGTAATGAACCGACTACCCAAACCAAACCCAGCCTTCATCTCTGAGATCTACAACCTTTTGTCAACATTTTGCACAACCTCTGCCAATATTATTCCCGGGCCACCACAATATTTTCCTCTGTGCCTTCGACACAGTTGACCTTGGAATACGCCGCCTACATCAAACCATTGAACTCACTGGAAAACTCCGTTCTTCACTCACCTTCAGTGATGCTGAAAAGCTGGTTCACGCGTTTGTCTCCTCCAGACTGGATTACTGTAACGCACTTCTCATCGGGATCCCTGATAAAAGTCTTCAAAGACTTCAGAATGTTCAAAACAGTGCTGCAAGGATCCTGATGAGAGTTCTTAAACACGAACATATCACCCCCGTTCTTCATTCCCTTCATTGGCTTCCGACCTCCACCAGGATTGATTATAAAACTCTCTCCTTTTTAGCGGAACCTATAACTTTAATTAACATTGCTGCTTTTTAGTCATGTTATTATATAGTTATTATTACATGTTTTATTGATGCTTTTATCTGCTTTTGCTTTGTAGCACTTTGAGATTTGATCCAAAAGTAAAGAGCGTTATAAATTAAATGTATTATTATTATTATTATTATTATCACATGAATACAACCACAGCTGTCCACTGGAAATTGGAAATTTTTGTGTTTCTTTGCAAAAAAAGCTTGTCTTGAACCTGTAAGTAAGATGTGTCCATTTAATTGAAAATATTTCTGAAATATTCTTTTTTTTTTTAAATAATTTCCACAAAGTTATCAAGCATTTATTGAGGTTTAAATACAAAAAATAACAACGCAACTACTAATGTATGGAAAAGCCATAGAGGCCTGTTTTTTGCAATATATAGGATCATGGCTTACAAATAAAGAAATATTTTTAAATAGGAATAAAAGGATATTTTAAATGAAAAGAAGGCAAACTTGGTTGGTTTCAATGCAGATTTAAACTAGACTATTGGCTATCCCTGACTGAGCACTTTCAGGTCAGGTATTGAAATGAGTGAAAATGGAGGAGAGGAGGTATGCCGATGACTAGTATAACCTCACTAATCTAATTTGTTCAGTGTGGTTGACTCTCGAGCCGGTGTGGGAAAATATTTCTGGAAGACCCGAAGAGTCACACAGTCCCTCATTAATGTTACAGCGACAATAAGTGCTATTTCACACATACCCTGCCTCCGTATGAGAGACAGTCCTGAACGTTTTAGTCAAGGATCTCCACGGCTTCCTCTCAGTCATGCAGAGCTTCACAACAACTTATGAGACGTTACCTTTGCTAAAGGTGAGTAGAATCTAGTCTGGACATGCCTCTATTGCTATTGTAAGTATCATGTGTCTATTTTAATGTTTTTTTTAAATAGAATATAGAATAAGATGGACATATTTATTGGAATGGAATATGACAATTCCAGCACTCTTTTGTTTGGTAGGATTCTGTTCACTCTCATAGAGGCAACAGCAGGAAGAACCTGTGGCGTTCCATCCTCAGGATGATTCCTCACATGGCACTGTGCAAATTCTGTAAGTACAAAATAGATCACTATTTCATAATACCTTCATTTAGCAGTAAGAAGACTGCAATTCTGATTTTATGCATTATAAGAATGGATGTTTGACAAACATATGAAAGAACATGACCACATAACTTTGTAAATGCTACATGAGAAAGGTGTTTTAATGAGTTGCTGTCCTCCTTCTGCATCAGTTCCTCTGGTTCTGATTGGGCTTGTGGTGTTTGCTGTGAGTGGGATCTTTGGAGACCCTCTGTTTGACTGCCTACAAGGAGACACAGACTACAGCGAGCTTCTCAACACTGTGGAGCAAGGTCTTCCTGCCACTAAGACGCCGCGTCACGTGGCCATCATCGGGGCTGGCATAGCTGGACTGACTGCTGCAAAGTTTCTGGAAGATGCCGGACATAAGGTGAGGAATACAATAAAATATTACTGTAACCAGCCAGGTCCAGATTTGACCTAAATGTAAGATGATACTGCTTTAACATTCTCTCTCCAACCTGACCCATGCTCTTGAAGTTACGTTGTGTAACATTTGTGGCATGTAGTGGTGAAGTTCCAGATTGCACGTTATGCTGCGCCAGAGCAGCATCTACTACTTCGACCAATAAATGCAAAAATGTCTCTCAGGGAGTCAGTAACCGGTTTGTTGGTTCTAGGCTACTGCACAAAAACGGCAGCAAATTATGGCGCCCTCCATGGAAGAAGAACCATTCCCTCTGTACGCTATAAAGGGCTTTTTCCAAACCAACTGACATCTCCAGAATTGTTTGATCTTCAGCTGATTACAGAATAAAGAATACGCAGTTATGAATATCATATTCCTCTAATTCAAAGAGATACTCACATATTTTACACACTGCACCTTTAACTTGCATTTCTTCTTTTATCAGATAGCATTGTTCTCACGTCAGATATTCCAGTTGTGCCTGGAGCTCCATAAGACGGGGGCGACCCGCAGCTCATCCGGAACCCATACTTATAATTGCGCAGCATGATTAACCAGAATGAATAACAATGTGTACACATATAAAACCTGCTGTCTCCATAAACGGGGTGGCTGGATATTTCACACACTGTAAAGTTAATGGGATGGCGCTATGTTTTCGACCCTCCAGGGGGCCAGCGGACAATCGAGCACGGCCTCCCACAAATGTATCCCTCAATGTAATTCTAAATCAGGTTTTTTTAGCCAAAGAAGTGCAATTCATGTACTAGCATACAAGGCGAGGCACAAATCGACCTAGTGGTACTCACTATTGAAGGACTTTGTGATAGGAGAAAAACATAGCAAATTGTTAAGAAACTAATCAGGGACATATTGTTGTATAGTGGAGTTGCCTTAACTAATCAGTAAAGCTATTATATTGATGTGTGGACAATCTGTGTTCTTTATTTAAAAAATATATATATCTCAATTTTCAAATAAGATATATTAACATTTATTATAGGGTAATAAAAGGACATTGTCTGTAGCCAAGGCTAATGCATCTGCCTCACTGGCCCCTTTGATCTTTGGTATCCCTCAGGGCTCCATCCTTGCCCCCCTTATTCTTTATCATATACATGCTGCCACTGGTTCATATTCTAAATAGTTTCTGTGTCATGTTTCAAGAAGAGATAGTGACTCAAAATGGACTCAACCAATCAGTTGAAGAAGACATAAAAGGGTTTTAAGAAGAAAAGGGTCAAGGTTCTGACAACCCAGGTAATATAGTTAAATATATAGTTATATATATAGAGAAGATAATTATATGTCCCTGTTGACTAAAGGTGACCATTCTAGAGGCCAGTGGCCGTATTGGAGGACGTGTGGAGACCTTCAGGAACAGGAGAGAAGGCTGGTATGCAGAAATTGGTGCAATGAGGATCCCCAGCTTTCATAAGTGAGTCTTGAACCTGTCTGCTGCACCGTAATATTACAAACACATGGGTCTCCGCATTATGTTTGAAGAACTTCATCGAATCAGCAAATATCTACAGCTACTAAATTTACTAAAGTACTCCGAAATGTAAACGTAACTTTGAGAGTGTATTTAAATTTGGCTCTAAAAAAAAGAATACTACGCTTAATTCTACTATTATAAAGGTTTGGGTTGTCTGATATGCTTGTAACTTGCTATCTTTGATAATAACAGGTTAAGCAACATATCTATTAACCACCCAAACCAATACGCAGAAAAAGACAGCAACAAACCCAGATATCAAAATAGAGCTAAAAGGCAGGTGAATATTGCACTACATTTTTATATACGTAGTGAAAAACTTGAATTGATGTGTAATAACGGATCTCTTTTGTAGCACGATTCAATGTTATTGCTGTGTGTGTGTGTGTGTGTGTGTGTGTGTGTGTGTGTGTGTGTGTGTGTGTGTGTGTGTGTGTGTGTGTGTGTGTGTGTGTGTGTGTGTGTGTGTGTGTGAGCGTGCGTGCGTGCGTGCGTGTGTGTGTGGGTGTGAATTTTGCGTTATATTTATTTCTATGAAATGTGCTATACAAATAAAGTCTGATTGATTTGATTGATTGATTGATTGATTGATTGATTAATTGATTGATTGATTGATTGATTGATTGATTGATTGATTGATTGATTGATTGATTGATTGATTGATTGATTGATTGAAACACAGCTTCAACTAAATGAGTTTAACACTTAATGATAATTATAGTAATATATTTATTTGTTTAGCACCTTTCATGCAGGAAATGTAGCCCAAAGTGCTTTACTTACCATTTAAATGAAGATTAAAAAACAAACATTTAAAAAAAGTTTATAACAATTCAATAATAGAATAAATGGTTTAATCAAAACAGGAAAATAATATTTCCTGTTTGAGCATTTTCAAGAGAAACGCAGGAGAACAGGCAAATGCATGAATTTGTTAAAAGCTGATGCAAATAGAAATGTAGCTTCTTTTTTCTTTTTTTAAACATTCACAGAGCTAATCTTTCTAATGTCTAGTGAAAGTCTATTCCACAATTTTGGAGTTAATCCACTGCTGTTGTTAAGATGGATGTCAATTCCCACTTTTATCCCCACAATATTCCATCTACTGCATGTGTTTCACAGGATTCTGCTGTCGTATGCCTCCAAATTCCAAATTTCCTTCAGCCGCTTCATCCAAGATGACATGAACACTTACTATTATGTCAATGGAATTCTTCAGAAAACCCACGCTGTGGGAAACGACCCTGGTGTGCTCAACTATAGCTTAGCCGAAAATGAGAGGGGGAAGTCAGCCGCTCAACTATACAGTCAAACACTTATGAAGGTTTGCAGTCACATATTCCATTCATTGTCACTACAATCATTACTTTTTCCTTCAAAAAGTATTTTTTCAAGTATTATAATCTGTGAGCAGGTGAAGGATGACCTCCAGTCGATTGGCTGCAGTGCTACGTTGGAGAAATATGACTCTTACACTGTGAAAGTAAATATGTTTTAATTACACAGTTATTAACAGATGTCACACGTTTCAGAGTTTAAAGATGTGCATTTGAAAAGGGAAAGCTCTGAATAAATAATGGTTTCTATTTGATTACTGACAGGAATATCTGGTGAAGGAGGGAAATTTGAGTCGAGGTGCCCAGAGGATGATCGGGGACATTCTGAATGAAGGCAGCCTCTTCTACACATCACTGTTGGAGATGTTGTACATACAGTCCGACATCAGCGACAACATTGAGTAAGAAATATTCATGGTACCAATTGGCCTGAGTGGCTCTCAAAGACTTTATTTTCCTTTCTCTGTGTAGATTCTCATTCATCTGGGTCATGGTAATCCATGTGTGTTGAATCCAAATCAGCTGGACTTCTGTTTGGGCATGAAGACGTTTCACCTCTCGTCCAAAAAGCTTCTATGGTTGTAAATGCCCTGGGTTCTCTCATGGTCCGGTTTTTAGTCTCACTGTTCACACCAGACTTTTGCGCTCCTATCTTTCTCGATTGCCACCCAGAATTGGCAGGAGCGTTCAGAATTGATTACATTTTAAAACACTGTGTTGCACCATTTAGAATGGATGAAGACTTGGCCTTGTGAAAAGTGTATTCCGTCCATTTTAGTCTCCTGTTGACGGGTTGCAGTGGTGACAGATAACGGTCCCTCTCCTCCAGGCTTCCAGCAAGTTTCCTCTGGCTGATGTAATTCTTTGCTGGCTTGGATGGGCCGTCTGGAATGGTCCTGTAGTTGCTCTGCATGGGTTCTTGGGTAAATGCAGGTACGGAGAGATCTTTACTCTTCTTTGGCACTGAAGGAAATTGTGCTCTGTGCGGAACAGCTCAAGCAAACCTCCACCACATCCTGAGCGGCTGCCAGACGGCTTTGGTCCCGGGTCGGATCATGATCAGGTGCCAAAAAGGCCGGCAGAACTCACAGCGAGTACGAGAGCCTTAGCAAACAAGAACCCTCGTAATCATCAGAAGCTTATCCAATTCGTTCCAGCTGGGCAATCGGTGCGGAACTGAAGAACCCAATTCCAGTTGCAGTGATTGACAGGGAGACGTCCCTGTTCCCTGCCCCACCTTCCTGAGATGTTGTGGTGATCTAAGGGGCAAAAAAATCAGTTAAGGATTGTTCCCAGCTGAAGACCCTGCGGCCGGTACCCAGGCACCGTTCGGAGGTGCTACAGCAGAAATGCCCTGCAGGTTCCACCATCAACCTGTCCCAAATGAGACGGCCCTTTGTGGAACCAGAATAAATCTCTCTGCAGTGCATATGAATAACTCCTTGTGGACTCAAGGAGCTGATCTGATGTATCTTGTATCTCTATGGATCTAGCTTTGAAAGTTCTGACATGCCAGACTTTTGCGACTGGTGTGGTGGTGTCTGTTTGTTGATTTTGTCATATATCAATATCCGATCAACGTACGTCGCCCCCACGTCCAGACCCGATGGAAGGAGTTCGTCAGCAACTACCAGGTTGTTTGATAAATCCGGCTACAGTCAGGAAGCCGGCAGCAGGCATCACACCATTTAGAAATGGACGTAGCCTAGAGCCAACCCTCACCTGATCAGACCCACCCTGATCATGGTGGTGTTTACATTACATTTGATGCAGTAGATATCAAAGAGTGGCTGAGCTAATTCATTGATTTTTGAGTTGAGATGATGTTATAAAATGGCGCCTTTATGTTATGTTAAAAACAACCAGGAAAGGATAGTGATACTTTTGTCCGTTAATCCCGTTCAATTAATATTTTGGTTCCATAAAATACCTGGTAAAGAACTGACCAAAGGGTGTTTGGTAAAACTGAAGATGAAGATTCCCAGCCTGTCTGGTGTGGCAAAAGAGAAATTGCTCATGATTAACAAAATACTGTCTAAAGCTGGATGGTAAATTAGTATTTTTATACAAACATTTGAATACATTCATTTAAAAAATTAATATCAAAACAGACAACAACTAACCAAAGAGCAGATTTCTTTCCTGTAGTGTCGTCTAACTGAATAAAAGCTTAGGTTTTACGCCAAAGTTCTTTTGCATATGTATTGTGATTCAAAGCTCTTAATGCATGTTCTTTTCCAGGTATTTTGAAGTGGTGGACGGTTTTGACAACATCCCAAGGGCTTTCTCCCAGGTGTTAAATGCCACCATCCTCCTCAACTCCAAGGTCAAGCTAATTGACCAAACCGGCGGCAGCAATGTGATGGTAACGTTCCAGGACTCAGACTCCCTCACCAACATGACGGTGGACTATGTTTTGGTTACGGCCACAGCGAAAGCCACCATCTTCATTGACTTCCAGCCCCCTCTGTCCAGGGAGAAAATGGAGGCCCTACGCTCAGTGCATTACACCAGCTCCACCAAGGTGGTCCTAAGCTTCAGTGACCGGTTCTGGGAGAAAGAGGGCATCAGAGGAGGGAAGAGTATCACAGACCGGCCTTCTCGCTTCATCTACTACCCCAGCCACAGCTTCCCCAGCACGGCCGCAGGAGCCCTCCTGGCGTCTTACACCTGCTCTGATGACTCCACCCTCTTCCAAGGGATGAACGAGGACGAGCTGATGGCAGTGGTTCTGGAGGACCTGGTGAAGATCCACGGAGAGTACATTAGGCCTCTGTGGACAGGAGGGTTTGTGAAGAAGTGGGGCTTAGATCCTTACAGCCTAGGTGCTTTCGTCCTGTTCACACCCTACCAGCAGGCACATTATGCCAGAGAACTGTTCCGGAGCGAAGGACGGGTGCATTTTGCAGGAGAGCACACAGCAACACCTCATGGGTGGATTGAAACCGCCATGAAGTCTGCACTCAGAGCTGCTAGAAATATAAACAGCCAGACCGTATAGCAATTTATCTTATACGTGTTCTGTCATAGTCAGTAGTTTTTTTTCTAATACTGGTTTATTGATACTAACTCCTGTGATATATTATAAATACATATTTTGTTATGTACAGATTTATTGTTTTATGCACGTATCTTGTCATCACTTGTACTCCATTATCTGTTGGGTGTGCGTGAACTTGAATTCTGTTCATATTGCAGGAGGATTTTTCATAAATACAAAATTGTTTTTGTATTTAATTGTGATCATTATCTGCAGAGTTCTACTATTACAAAGTGTATGTGATGTTTGAGATATTTTTTCTTCCAGAACATATCAGAAAACAAAAAGCATTTTGCTGTCAATCAACTTATGACCTCTATTAAACTCAGATCTTTATTAAATCTCGGAAGAGTGTGTCTGAGCAAAAGTTAAAATATCGGTATTTCTTTAAACCAGCCTTGGTAAATGACGAGAATCTGTTTTCTGAACTCTCATCAGACACTAATTATATTTATTGAGATTTCCCAACCAATTAATATTCTATAAATTTTTTCATTTAATATTTCAATATAATATTGAGTAAAGTGATGCTTAAAAATGTCACTTTTTAAGCATCAGTCCTGACAGATAGAACTCCCTGAACAGACGACACACACCTCACCCGTTTACCTCCCGTTGATGTCAGGTATCATGTCTTCATGTTGACCTTCTCCTTTACTTGATTTCATGCTCCATTGTTTTTATTTTGCTGAATAAACATTGTTGACACTCCACTTGAACTCCTTTGAATTCATGAAACTTGGTAGAAGTCACAGGCATTTAAATGATGCCTTTGACAATATAAGGATGATCAGGACAAAGGGGTAGACACTGGAGTGTGTTCCACACAAATATCTAAGATAGGACTTTTTTCACCGTGTACATCAATTACAGATAATCCATTTGACAGATTATTGATAAAACTGGGTGTGAGGGTGCAGCGTCTGACCAGTATGTAATCATCACAATTTGGAGTTGATCAAAACAGAGAATACTTTCGAATTCTTTAAATTTACGAGATATGGAATTTTCATGAAACATGTTGGGACTTTTTAAATCCAATTAAAAGGTATTACACAGCCTTGGTGGAGGTATTTGCTCTACTGAGTACCTGAGTTCTAGTTGGTCTGTGAATTCTTGTATTTTGCCCAAAGATGCTCTGTTAGGTCACAGTGAGCTTTTTATTCATGATGATAGGACAAACACAGGACCTCCTCCACCACCTCTAACACCCACTCCATACAAATGGACCTCCCTGGATGCATTTCCTCTGAGGCTGCACCTCTCTGAGTACCATCATAAACCAAAGACCCTAGAGTGGAAGTGAGTTATTAAAAACTCCCACAGCAAATCTGACTAACTGCCCATGGGAAACGCTGTGTAGTTCTCAACATAGAGGACAATCTCCAACGCCAACTACACCAACTAAAGAGGGACATTTAATATCATCATTTTAACATTATCTTAAAGGTCACGTTGTATATATGATTTCATTGTCTGATTGTCAATGAATGCATGTTTTAAATATTCAGGGGAGGGTGGTAAAAACCAGGCAACAATCAGGGTAAAAACAAATTAAGACTTTTACATAAAAGACTTTTCTGACAGATTATAGTTCCCCACATTACATAAAAATGCATTCCTGCATCCAATTAATAAATCTTTTATGATCCAGTTACAAAGGATTTCAGACTGTTATTCCAGAAATCTGTCACATTAGGGCCCTATTGAAACAAAGAATGTAATACTGACCTCTAGCGTACATTTAATCAATGCTATAAATCATCACCTAATCTACTTTGTGGCAGAACACTGAGCAGCTTATTTGTAGTTTTATAAGATCTATCTATTCAATATTTGGAGATGTCAGCAACGTATGAAGGAAGATTATTTTGTAATGCCATGATATGTATGCTTCCCCCACCTCATGTTTTGCAGTGGTGATTTGAGCTTCAAAAATCCAAAACATCTATCATAACTGGATCATTTCCATACTTCCACACTACATACTACAAGCTCCATTGGCTTCATACATGAGGATCAGAGGGACTGGATCAGAGAGGCAGGATGTGGATCACACTGTATTCATTTAATGTCAATTTTATAGCTTAACTTTTCAACCTGCCAGTTTAAGGATCAGCCAGGTGAGTGCCAGGTAGCACCAACGCCAAATAAAGCTAAAATAAACATCATCATCATCATCATCTTCACATAATTTTCCAATATTTTAGAAACACATTTTCTTTGTGTCATTCTGGGACAGCTGTAGCTTAGGAGGTAGAGCGGTCGTCCACCAATAAGAAGGTCAACAGTCGGCTCCTGTGGTCTACATGTCGTCGGGTCCTTGAGCAAGATCCTGAACCACAATTTGCTCCCCGGTTACTTCCCATGGGGAGGCCCACTGCTCCCCAGATGGCTCAAATAAAGAGAACTAATGCACTATATTGTACTGTGTCTGGCTGAATATGAATGATAACGTTTTTTTACATTATTATTACACAGTTCCACTGGCATCTGCAGTCCATTCTCAATGACCGCCCTTCTGAACCATCTGCGTGAAGCGGTTGGTTATGACTAGGGTAGTGTCGATGAAGCGTTCGACACAGCTCTGCAGGCATGTCTCTGTGCGGTAGTCCAGCTTGGAGCCTGGGCTTTCCACGCACTTGTCCCAGCAGACGTCAGTGAAAGTGTGCACCTGAAAGGAAATCATAACAATGATTAACAGCTCGTGAATTACTATGAGATTCATGAATTATGGTAGCTTCTCCACAAAGCCCTTCAAAAGTTACAACTGAGTAAGTTTGAGTCAAACATTCGTCATGGAACCAAAAGACAAACAGACAAAAAGATACTTTATAAATCTTTCATAGGGAGAATTAAATATCTTTATAGTTATGAAATTTTATAGTGCTATTTGTATTTTATTAAAAATCTAGTCTTGTTTTAGACCTTTGATAAATTTACTTAGATAATTTTAAGTATTTAGTCAACAGTATCTTGTAAAATTTGTCAGCTCATGCTTAGTTTTTACTTTCATAAAAAACGCTGTGACAATTCTGTTGGTGAAATGCTGTCTACTTGATATCTCGATCCTCGGTTCTGGCGTATAAATCACAAGGCATCACTCTCCACTTCGCAACAAATAAAACAGGCTGTGGTTGATTGAAAGGCTCACCTGATGAGACCTATATGGCCGACGTGAATGCTAACACACCTACAGTTTACAAGCGCTCGTAAGACAAAGACGCTTTTCACCTGCAAGAACTCGGCAAGGTCTAAGGGAATTCCTCTACTTTTTCCATTTGGTTTCATGGCAGGTAACATTGTATAAATTTATTACTAACTTTTTGCCTAAGAAAGATGACCAAAAACGTGATTCTTCTGCAGCCCTGACAGAGTCCACATCACCCACATACCTGCACATCTCAAGAAAAGAACCCCTGACCTGCTCAGGCAGGTCAGGGTCTATGTGTTGCAAAGGTCAAGCGTGAGTAATCCTACAATTGACTTAAACATGACTTAAGAAAAAGAGTGGAAGGGATAAGACCTTTTGAAGTTAACTAATTATCTATGAAAACAGAATAGATATGACTGCAATGACTAGGGAGCTTGTTATTTTGTATTCTTTTAAGTCCTCCACCCTTAGCCCCATTGCGCCGCTAGGGGCTGCCAATCCTTTGGAGAATTACATTTTGTTACTATATTACACTGACAAATACTATAACAAATAAAATGTGAATAAAAAGCCCACTTTCACCGAGCTGGTTCCATTGAGTCTCCACGTTGCCATGGTTACAGGTTGTCCCCATTATGCAAAATTCCAATTATTTCGTATAAGGTTTCCCCACTTTTATTTTGCAATTTTAACGTTAATTGTCTTGAAATGCGTTACTAATGAGGATAGTAAGGTGGTCCCGAACAAGCTATAAGTTTGTTTGGATACCTTGCATTTAAAGCCTAGTTTAGCTGAGCTACGAGCTGACTTCAATACATAATTCAACATTACTAGCTTGTACAATCCTTTATCAGATAAGTTTAGTGGTATTATGTCGTGTTGTAATGAGGTGTCGTGTTTTATGACGGACTAAAGAACCCTTCAGAGAAGTTTGGTTCGGTCTCGCGCCCCTGTATCCGCTGCACGTTGAATGAACGAATGCCTGCTAGCATTAGCATGGTTAGCATAACAACCTGTGCCTGGAACTGCGCTTTCTGCTGCTCTATGGCGATCATCCGCTGGAGCTCCGACGCCTCTGCTTTGTCCGCAGCGCTAACGTTGTCAAAACCCTCCATGGTAACGTTTAAGCGGCAGAACGGCTCTGGGCTCCTGTTCACGTGTCCTGGATGGTGTGACTTGAGGTGACCTTCGGTTTCACCACAAGTGAACGCTAGAGCCTCAGAAAAAATACTGATCTACAAATCAGAGGATAAATAATACCTAGCGGCGGAGCGTGCATCTGCTGTTTGTGAATCAGCGCGGTGAAGATGACGTAAGACGTGACGCTTTAGAAGATGCTTCAGATGTGTAAGAGATACGCAACAGTTAAAACTATCCTCACATTTTTCATTTGTAATAACATATACTCTGTGTATAAACACAAACGCAAATAATTTCAGCTTTACCAGTAATTATTCTTCTAACGGTAAAAAAAAAGAAAAGGTATGTCTACTTAGCCAGCATGCATGTTCAAGAGTAGTCAATGCAAAATGTATGGATTTGGAGTATTAACATAAGTTCAAATCTTGCTCTACTTGGTTTTGTTATTTTTTTAAACAAACGCTTTAATATTAATTTCTTACTTTAATAAGCATTAAGTATACATTTAAAGGCATTTAGATGTTCATTCAATGGCAGACAGGACTATTTAATAAGAACAAGTCAGTGGTTATCCAACGCCTGTCAAAACATTACTTTTCAATAATCAAAAACTGTTAATAAAGATCTGAAATATTCTAAATATAAAAAGTAAGCAGTCATATATTAAACAGTGCCAACCAAAGGTGGTACTGACTGTGGCATCACATTCAATTTGACTCCAGATGTCTATCCCAAACATAAGATCAAGGCCTAAAGAATATTTACATTACAAATCACTATTTATTCCATTTCACATGCCGTTTATTTAAATATTTAGAATATCATAATTTTGGTTCATAATCGTAGCGAGCAGGGTTCACAGAAGGGCACTTTGCAAAGGAAGTAAGTCAATCAAGTGAACTGGGAACCTCCTAGAAACATATTACATCTTAACAATATAATAAAATAAACAATTTCTTGACTTTAACTGCTTATCCTGTTAAGGGCCACCGGAGAAGGATGCTATCCCAGTTGAAAAATACATTTATATGATTTCTATATTTTCCACCAAAAATAGTTAACAATGACAAGTACCATAATATTTTGCAGCGCTGACAAAATAACACAAATCTAGAATTGTCTGCATTCCGCATTTTAAACAAGTTTAATAAATATAATATAATATGTTATTTGCCTCTCCATTATACCCCCAAACTGAAAATAAACCAACAGTGCTGCAGAAAGTGTGGACACATGCGTGCCAATCATTCCTATATTTTATAAATATGACGACGGTTCAAATATTTTGGATACAACTTTGAGATCCACATGTTGATCAGACTCCAATACCTTGGGTTACTTAAGAGAGAATGTGATCAATAAGAACGTTTATTTGCGTAAAATCGTGTTTATTGCTTGTAAAACATCCTCACTAAGAATTGGTCTGACACTGAACCTTCTCATCTGAAACAATGAATAGATAGAGTTCAAGAAACATTTATTATTGAAGAGATCGCTTTCTCACTAAGATGGACAAAGAGATTTTTTTTAGTGTAAGAAGTAAGAAATGGACCATATGCATATAAAGTACTGGAAATGAATACATATGCGTACTTGAACTAAGAGATGTCATTGTTTTTATTGTAATCAGCTCATCTATGCCTTCTAAGATTTGTTGAACCGCAGCGATATACTGATATCGTGTCTGGTGAGCATCTGCGGTGTTTATTGATCTCCAACATCTAAAATCTTTGTACCGCTGCTGACGCAACAACTACATCCGGGTGACTCTGACGACCTTGGTTGGTTCATCATGGCGGCTATTGTCAGCTTGAGTTCTGTTTGTCGCAGAGGAGTCAAACGTGAGTTAACCTGCCTAGTACATATATTTTTATGTTTAATTGTCATATCCTGTGGTAGTTTTAGGAGAGAATGTTTATGTCTGAAGCTAAACCAGCTGCTTAATGTTTAGTAGAAACGCGAGCAGAATAAATTACTCCTTTAAAGTTCACGAGATAAACTAAGCTTTCAGCTTAAATGTTATTGCGGAACATCAGTGACTGACGGTAGCGAGGAGCTTGTTCTTATTATTATTGATTGATATTATTGATTATTGATAAGCTTGGGTTTCTAAACCCGAGGGGAAGTCAGATTTGTAAATGTGATGACGTCACCATGACTTTTCTCCTGCTATAACTGCATTTAAAAAAATATTTCATAGGTTTGTGAAATATATATTACACTACGTTAAATTGAATTCAAATCGTAATTTGAATACAATCCTTTTGCTGTAAGTGTGCAAATGCATCTATGTTTATGACTGGCATCAGTGTGAACAGATCTTTCCCACAACGTCACATTTACTACATGTTGTTGAACAATATTATTGAACAATAAACGTTCACACAAAGATGAAGATATTCTATGCAAATATTTTTGTCTTAAATTGTTTGGTGGGGTGACAATAGTTAAGGGCTTTAATTGAAGCATTTATCAATTTAATATGCCTCATGTTTCCCAGTTGTCCTTCCTTATCTGAAACTTTATACCCACGTAGACCTTAGTGCGAGGAAGAACTGGGGCGATTTGGGGAAAGGTTGGTTTTATATTTCCAATACTAGGGCAAGCTTTACTGCCGAATGATTTTGCTCATAACTTCTATATCATTAGTCCGATTTAGTACAAAAAACCTGGTGCATATGAATCAACTAGAGGAGCTATATCTTGTTTACATTGTGTTCTACTTTAATAGTTAACATTACACTCACTAGGGGGAGGCTTTTTTTTAAAAGTAGAAAACACTGTTTTCTATAAAAAGCAGGACTAAATTGACTTCCATGGACTTAATTGTACCGTCGGTACAATTAAGTCCAAATTCAGTGCGTATTGATCAACTGAAAGAGATCTACATTGTATATCTATGTATATGTATATTATATGTATATGTATATATGTATGTTTTACTCTAAAAGCTCACATTTTTCTCAGCCTTTTTACGAAAAACACTTTTTTCCAGACACAGCCCAAAACGTATTTCTTGGATCATTTTCAAACTACACTAATTGACTTTAGTGCGGGGAAGAACTGGGTTGATTTTGGGAAAGGTCGGTTTTATAATTCTGACACTAGGGAGAGCTTTACCTCCAAAAGTATTTGGAGCCTTTTTTTCTCAATGGTTGGTCCGATTTAGTCCAAAGTTGTTGTATTATAAATTAAATGTATTATTATTATTATTATTATATCAATCAACTCTAGGTGAGCTATCTTGTTTGTACCTATTTTACATAGATTTTAATCAAGTAGTTCATATTTTACTCACTTCATGGAGATCTTTTTTAACCAACAACACTGGGGAAATTAAGTGTTTGATTTTCAAATCAGAACAAAATGTTATGAATATATCCAATTCCATCCAGATTCCAATCGCATAAATTTGACTTTTTTTTCATTATGATGTAGATGATGTGTAAAATTGTAGAATTGCAGAGGGTAAACGAACATCAGCGGCAACATACCATAGCAGTAATGTGTGTGATTACGGTTTTGAATCAATACTGATGTTTTCTGTTGAACAGAGATTAAAGACATACGTACATCAACAATATTACAGTGCCATAAACAAATTGTGTTATATAAACTGATCATCCACAACATTACAACTAATAACTGGCATTAGTGCTGTGGCTGATCGTTGTATGAGGTCACACTAATTACAAAAGTAAAACGTCAAGATAATCAAGTCTAATTTGAGAAGAAAATCAAATTTGAAAATTGAAAAAAAATAACAATATTTACAACCCTTTATAATAAAAGATAAAAATGCATAATATTTATTTCAGGAAAAGTTTGACTGTGGTCTAATTTTGACTTTTGAAAATGTTTTTAACTCTCATTTTTAATAATGCATTTATTCACTATTGTATTAAGATCTATTAATTAATTAATTAATTAAGAATTATTTATCTATCTATCTATCTATCTCTCTATCTCTCTCTATCTCTCTATCTCTCTATCCATCTATCCATCTATCTATCTATCTCTAAATGTCAGTCTGCTGTGTTTGTAACAAAACGTAATATTTAACAATGTGTCAGCAAATAAAGATGGATGTGGCAATAACACAAAGTTACGAAGGTTAATGTTGTATTATTCAGATAAATGTTAATAAGAAACAATGGCACATAGAACATTATCTTATTTTTGTGTTGTGAAAATGATTTTCTTTTTTTTCTCAAGGTAAAGATAAACATGATCTGTTGAAAATTACAGCTTTAATGATGGCGCATGTAGGCTGTTCTGTGGTTTATGGTTGATTCAAGGTAAACTGTGGTTGAAGATTTGTGCCCATTCTAAAACGTGACAATCTTCTTCTACAGCTCTGTTCTACCAAAGCACACTGCTGGCCCGGCCACTGGTGGTTCCACACAAACAGCAGGACCAGCCGTACATGCTGACAGCGAGGATCCACGCATCACAGGCTCTCAGCGGTCAGTGCTGACAAACACGGTGGAAATATGACTCACTACATAGGGTAGACGCTGGAAGTAATGCACAATAACAGAAACACCACAGTATAGTTAGCGAGTCACACAGCTGCCACAGAGAGAAGCAGAGTTCAGTCAACATCACTGACAGTTTCATCACAACCTGCAGATTTATCACTTTTGACCAAACTGGAATCCATCATTTCCACCATCTTAAAAGAAAAAAGAGGAATTTGGGTCATCAATTCTCCATTCCAAGGCAGATGGAATGTTAGGGGACTTTTTAAGTCCTTAAAACAATTCTAGTCCATCCAAGCAAAGGAATGTTGCAGTAATATCCTGTTTCAAAGATTAAAAAGAAAAACAGAATTGAAGCTTTATCTGGTAGATAATGTCTTTATTTTCATATTTAGATTAACTGTTCCAGTGATGTTAATGCAATGCTATGTTGATGCTTGTGGAAGTTTAAAGGGAAAAGTTTATGAAACCACATAAATGCAAGTGGCAGCTGTTGTTTCGTAGTGAAGATTTAGCTCTCCAGATGCAAGAGTGAGAGTGTCTGTGGTATTTTGACACGAGTTCATGTCAGGCCTGCTTAATGCCAGGAAATTTCACCCACTCTCGCCCTCTATCCAGGTCAATCGGTTGTTCAGAGTAAGGGTGGGGGATTTCTCTCTGAAAAGTCAAATATATTCACCCGGAACAATCAGTCTCTGTCTTTACGTTTCCTGATGAAAATGATCATTTTGTGAGGTATGCTGACGGTTTTGTGAAAACTTATTTATATTCAGGAAAACATCAAGAGGCTTCAGGATATTGTTGATAGTTGTTCTCGGTTTGGCATCAGCATCAATAACGTTGAATTAGAAAAACAATAAAGATGTGTGTGTACCTGCAGTGATAAAATAGTGTCTAATATCACATTTTTACAGTTACCTGCATTTTGTCTGATAGAGTCAACACATGTTTGTACTTAAAATTCTTTGGTAGCTAAGAAAGGTTGATAATTATCTCCAGCAAGATGGTTATGTTCTCAACCAGGGTCCTTAGTTCAGTCAGGACCGACTGATTGATTATCTGAAGACTACTGAATGGATCACCATGAAATGTGGGGAGAGGATGAGTCTTGGACAAGAATAAACCCTAAACTGTGTAAAAAAGTCAAGATTAGGGCTGCAATAATAATATTATTTCATATGTATTATTCAAATAAGAAATATTACGTGCGCTAGTGATATCATTTTTTAAATGATATCAGTAGTGTATATATAATATACAATACAGAAAATATGACAGTTCTATTGAATGAATAATGAATAATTTTTTCCCCTTTGAAAAAAACCCAAAACAAGTTTATTGCTTGAATTGCAACAAGATAAGATAAGATAGTATCGGTCTCTGCAGTGTGCACTATAACGGTTATAATAACAAGTGAGATTTGTTGTTGTGGGATTTATCCTTTGAATGTGAAATGTTTTCCAGCGCTCTTTAATTTGTTCACAGCGTCGGTCTATCACGGCTCCTGGTGCTTTTTGTATAAAAGTCTGTATCAAAAACAAAGTCCCTGCTCTAGATCTCATTTGGAATGGGTCTTTTCATTGGGTGTTTACGTGGATCTTTTTTCTATTTTTCTAATTAGGCATTAGTCATTACTTCTGATTTTATTCAGCATAACATGTAAATTCACCTAATGTTCAGTTTATGGCCATTAAAACATACATTCACTGACCCCCAGAGTCACTATCACAGTCTGTCAGTCTTTGTCTGACTTTTTAACCTCCAATTTTGAGGCGGTGGAAGCCTCTGTTCAAAGATTATCCCCCTCACTTACCTCCATTCACCAGGTGAGGTGCGTTTCCTGGGAGACGCCAGTCTGGTGGGTGACAGGAAATGAGGTGACTTGAATTAATAATAATAACTTAAATTTATAAAGCGCATTGTAGAGAGTTGATCCAGTTTACAACGAGTAGCTGGCACAAAAGGTACTGCGACACGACGTCAGGGTTAGTAGGTACCGGCGGATTGTACGGTACGATCTAGGCTGCTTCTTCGTTGAGTGTTGTGCCACTTTGAGTCTCAGTTTCCATGTTTATTAGATTCAGAGCCATTCATTGTTTGAGGTGTTTGGTCGCGTGTACGTGATGTAATGGTTAGGTGCGTGTGCAGCGCGCTATAACGCTGTAAGGGGCCGCTGTGGCTCAGTGGGTAGGGCGGCCGTCTCCCAATCAGAAGATCGGAAGGTAGCCGGTTCGAATCCCACCAGGGTCTACTTGTCCTTGAGCAAGACCCTGAAACCTTAGCTCCCCGGGCGCTCCACAAGGAGCTGCCCACTGCTCCCTCAGGGATGGGTCAAATGCAGAGAAATAATTTCACTATGTTGTACTGTGTATGACTGTATGTGACTAATAAAGGATTCTTCTTCTTTCTTCTTAACACATAGCGCTGTATAGTAGTCCGGATTTTAAGATTTTTAGTAACCGTGTTACTTGGAATTATGCGAGGAATCATATCAGCCCTAGTCCAAATTGATGGAGTAATCCACGATTATTTTCTTTTTGTCATCTTCATAACATTGTTGCTGGCTCCTTGAGCTAGACCACGAACCCCAATTACTTTCAGGCGTTTAACTGGAGCCGCCCAATTTATACTAAAGATTCTTGTTCTCGTTCTTGGGAAAGCCTCGGAATCCTCCTAGAGGAGTTGGTGGATGTGCCCGGGAGAAAAAAAAAAAGGAGCCAGCTGATTAAAGATTATACATTATTATTGTCTGACATTGTGCAGGTAATAATGTCTGGATCTAGATGGAAAAAAGATCAAATGTTTTCAATTTTGCGTGGCTCCAGATAAAAAAAATTGTGTCCTCCAGATTCAAATCCTTGACTGTTTTAAATCAAGTAACCCTGTAGTAACTACAGGATGAGCTTCTATTCTATTCCAGAAGAGCTTTGTACGAACCCTAATGGTGTGTATCTCAACATTAGTCTCCGCAATTTGCTTATTTTTTACCTTTTTAGGCTAATTTAAACTTAGTAAGTGAGCTCCCATTCGCCTATGATGCAGGTTCTGATCGGTCCTCATCAGCACAAATTCAGTTTTTCTCATGGTGAGGACATCTGTGATCTCGGACAAAAAAATTCATTTTCAGGGTGATCCAGGAATTTAGAATCGCTCAATTAGCCGAGCCCAAACATACTAAATCCTACAATTCCCATAGTTCAGTCGGTGAACTTTATTCTTATTGTATCCCTACCAGATAAATGTAAGTCTTCATAGCATAACACGTTAAACTCAAAATGCAGTTAACATTTTTGAAAACAGTTGTTGAATGAGTTTCTTTATTGGTCATGGTTTTCTTACTGTGTGTGGGAATTGTGGTTCCCTTGCAGAATAATCCTGAAAACAGGAAAATGTCGGGCCTTTCCGGTCTAGGGTCTTGCTCCTGCGTAGGATTGCTGGGGTACCTTTTTTACAATAGTCTTGGCAAGAAAGCTCATTTCCAAAAAATGTCCGTATGGACTCCAACTCTCCGGAATGATCTAGCGACCTAAAGCGTCATTGTCTAGAGATCTGATTCATTTTTTTATAAGTGTGCTGATAATCTGCTGTCTTTTTTGTTCTACAGCAGGTTCTGGCTCTAAAGCGGCCTCCCTGCACTGGACAGCAGAGCGGGTTCTGAGCATCCTGCTGCTGGCCATGGGACCAGTAGCATATTTTCATCCAAGTCCAGTCATGGACTACTCCATAGCTGCTGCCCTCACCCTGCATGGCCACTGGTAAGACTGACAAACACCAGCATGGATCCCCATCAGTTCTGATAGTCTATACACAGATGGAACTTAGTCATTTTTATACCCGAGCAGATTTCTCTCTCTGTACTTGCATTTTTGTTTTTTAAACAGCTTAGTGAATCACCAACACACTCTTGAGTAATCGCCCCAATTAATAAATGTGCTGTGATTGCATCCGAAATCCCCAGCAAGGCAATAAGGTGGTAATTGATAATGGTCAATTACCTCTGAGTTGTAAGCATGAACTCTGAATTTACTAGTCAATCTAAGTCCCAATCCTCACTTATGGGGATGACCTCTGGGTAGTGACCCGTGGTCCGGAAAAGAGCCAATTGGGATAGATTAGCATCTGATAAAATTAATCCCTCATGAGATTTTCCAGGCATGTCCAACTGGATAGAGATCACATGGTAGACCCAAATCTCACTAGAGTGGACAATGTATCTTACATGACCATGGAATGCCTCGGGATCTGCAGGTATGGGCTAGAGTGTTGCTGGGGAGAGGGATGTCTGGAATACCCTTCTCAGCATGCGATCCGGATAAGCGGAAGAAAATGGAATGAAACTAATGGCGAAAATAATATCAATCAATAATATCACAATGTCTTGGAGAAGACTGAAATTTCCACACGATACTTACATGTTGTCTAAAAAAACACAGTTTGACACAGGGCTAAATTAATAAACGGCTGACCACTTTACATAACTATCAATATTGGCATCAACCTGTTTGAAAAGAGCACTAACATCATAGTCAACGATCCTGTGACAGACGTCTGTTGCAGATTAATCATAAAATAAGAACCAGGAGGATTCCTCAGTAACAAAAAAGTACAGCCACATCGATGAGCTGTGAATTTCAGCAAGCCATCCTGGGAAAATGTATAAATCAGTGGATACATTCCTCCATCATAAGGTCCTCAGGGAGTTGTAGTCCACAGTGTGTTGTAGTCTGGATCCAGGTCCTCACCTCTAGCAGATTATGATGCGACAGATCCAGGGTGTTCTGGTAGTATGAGTGAAAGTTCTTTGAACCCTCTCCAAACTCATTTCCCAAAAGTCTCTGCTCATTTCAAAAATGTAACTTGTTCACTGCCCAATACGGGACGAAAGGCCAACTTGATAACATAGAGCTTTGGTTTGGGGCGGGGGGTTCATCCAGCCGGGCTCAACTGTCAGGGGCTATTAATTGAGCCCGGGTTATTAGCGGCTCTGTTTGCAAACCTAAGAAGCCAGATTTAGCTTAGTGTCGCAGCAATATGTTCCTCTGACTGTTAGAAGGCAGACTAAACAGTGTGGCAGACATGGGCCACAAATCCCAGTCATGGGTGGAGATAAGAACTGTTGAGCAACAGCTTTTGGATCTGTTGCATATCTTTCAGAGTCAAACCATGTGCCCTTTGACCCCAAACCAGTGAGCTGAATGCCCCAATCTCAATGTTTGGTATCGCCCCCGTGTGCTGATGAGCTTGGCTTTAAGGTAGAAAAATGGATTCTTGAGCGGCTGTTGCTCAGTGGGTAGAGCGGCCGTCTCCCAGTCCTCGAACAAGACCCTGAACCTAATATGCTCCCCGGGCGCTTTGAAGGAGCTGCCCACTGCTCCGTCAGGGATGGGTCAAATGCAAAGAACTTGAATTTCCCTCAGGATAAATAAATCATTATATATATATAAATAAATCATTATATATATATATATATATATATTATATAGATATATATTATATATAATATATATATATTTATTATATATATATATTATATATTTTTATTATATATATAATATATATATTCTCTGTGTCTGAGAAAAAAATGTGTATTAATGTGCTGAAAATTACAAAAGAATTTAAATAAGCAAAATATTACATTCAACGTGACTGCAAAAAAACATGAAATCATGTAATTTTAGTTGGTAGATAATAATCAGTACATACTGTAGGTCTAGTTTAGTATTAAATGTATTTTAAAAAGGCCTCAATGTATATTTGCTGAAAACCTCCTATTAGAATGAGATTTTGGTCTCGGCCTTCACTTCAGTGTTGGTCACTCACTGACGGCTCGGTGTGTTTGTGTCACAGGGGCATCGGGCAGGTTCTAACGGACTACGTTCACGGTGACAAAAAGATCAAGATGGCCAACACTAGCCTCTTCCTCCTGTCCACGGTCACCTTCGCTGGTCTCTGCTACTTCAACTACAATGACGTTGGCATCTGCAAGGCCGTCGCCCTCCTCTGGAATAAATGAACCAAACTGTGGACTGTGGCTCTTTTGGTGGCTGATTGTAAATGGTGGGTGTTCCATGTAAATTCTTATAAATATATAATTATTACAGTGATTGCCAAGAGTGTGATTGCATTCAATATCAGTGAACTCGTCTCTGTGTTCTTCCTCAGTTTAGTTACAGTAATGAGTTTGAGGCTGGCATCAACTTTCTGATTATGTGGAAGGGCAGCTTCCTTTCAATGTGAACTAAATTCATACGGCGATTTCCAGCTACCAATTCTACCAAATACCTGACGTGTTCAAAACGGCCATATTCTGTTTAATGTCTTACAAGATGCTGCTGTTTGACATCATAATTCATATTATGTGCAGCTTTGTTATTAAATATATTGTTTCCTTCAGAATATGTACATACTAGCATTTTCTCTCAAACGTGGAGATTGAACAGAGTTTGTTTGCAAATGATTGTCAAAGTTGATTCAGTGATTCTTTATTTGCCTTGTGGATAAGAGGTAGGATCTGAAGTGCACCGAGCGATACGATGTCAGCTAATTGCGGTCCAGCAGCGAACAAACTGGTGTCAGATATTCCACAGTAGCCGTCCTCTGCGGATAAAATACTATTCTATATACTATACTATTATTATAATAGTCAACACAGTAACAGTGAGTCACATGAATGCCTCTTAATACGGGGTAAGGGTTTTCATGTATGAATCTCAAACTCCTTCCACTGTGTGAGTGAGTACAATTTTTAAAATAGGAAATATTATTAAACAATGAAAATCTGTGCTTTCATTTTTATTTTTGCAAACAAGGCAAGTGCTTCCTGTCAAGCACTGTTCTTAATTGATTCTGCACCTATGTGATGAGGTATAAGCAGTTTTAATGTCATTTTGGAAAATTTACTCAGCCTCTACTGTGTATAATCTATATATGCAGCTTCTAACAGTGTGTGTGCTGCTGGAATGAGTGTCGGTGACTTTAGTGATCTCTTTATTTCATTTACATTCACTTGTCAGTTCACATTAAAAAAAATGTGCTGTACCTGTTTCAGCAGAATAAACTTGGCTTTACAGATGTTTTAATATCTTGATGTTTTTATGATCTAAAAGTACCCACAGTGAAACAAAACTTTATAAATTGCACATTGTCAGAAATGTAAAAGGTATCCCAGCCAGAATCACATGCTTTAATTTTTGCAACCCCTCATTTTTATTAAATAAAAAATAAAATAAAATAGAAATTCAAATTATTTAAAATATAAAAATGAGATGTTTGAACAATTACCACAATTATTATTGATTGTTGGTTCATTTAAATAATTGACACATTTTATATCATGCGATGTCATGACAGGTTTTTACTTGAAGAAGCTCTCTGTCTGTCTATTAGTAGAAGTGAAGATTCATCTTTTTCATAAAACCAGTGTGTAGTCATGGCAACTTCATCACATTAAGAAAAAGTTAATCTCACAAGAATCGTCCACTTCGTCTTCACCTTTATGACGCAAGACCAGTTTGGTCAGACTTGGATTCTCCTCTCCATGCTCAAATCCTAAGAACTCAGAAGGGTACAAGGAAGACTCCAGCATGTATCTGGAGGTGGACAGTTGGGTCCGGTAGAACACAGCTTTGTCTTTGCTCGACCCGATATAGTGTGGAAGTTCCTAAAGAAGATGACATGAGAATGATTTAACTGTAGCTGAATTATATTTGCCCCCGGAGGAACCAAATGAGCAATTAAAGCAATTAAATGAGTGGGTTATTTCCAGACACAGAGAAGGCGGGGTTCTTACAGCTTTTACAATGAAAATGTGTTTAATATTTACTTAGTAAGCATCATGCAATCTTTGCCAACATGTAAATCCATTCTGTGACCACATGACAGAGACCTATCTGCACGAGTCTCCATCTTCCATCAGGTTCTGACTGATAACTTTGGAGCAGCTGCATTTCATCTGTCTGAACTAGCAGTTCATTATTATTATTAATTCATGTCATCCAATACCTTTTGTAATATCTCTGCCAAGAAGGTTAGGTTTTCCACCATTAAGTCTAAAAAGGTCATATGGATTTTTTGGCAGAAAAAAAGTAGTACCATGTCAGCTCTTCCCTTTTGGGGTCGCCGCAGCAGGTCGTCTTGTTCCACATATTCACCCGGCATAAGTTTTACGTCGGGTAATAATAAATGTATCTGGTATAGCACTTTTCACAGAGATAATTTCACAAGGTGCTTCACAAAAAGAAGATCAAGAACAATCCATACAAAACAAACAAATAGAACTAAGGAAAAATAAAGTAAAGATAGATGTGAAACAGTATAGTCACAAATGACAGTAAATGAACGATGAATGGAATTTGTGTACGACCCAAATAAGACCAGAGGAATAACAATTCAATGGGTACCATACAGGCAAGGACTAAATCATCAAATTCAGCACGCTTGGAAAACATATCATTTTAATTAGAAATACAGGCCAGTTTGAACAGGTGTGTCTTCAGTGGCTTTTTAAAATTATCAAAGGAAGCTGCAGATGGAAGACCCTCCCAAAGAGTCGGAGCCACAACTTCAAACGCAATATATCCCTTTGTTTTTAGTTTGGAGTGTGGGACCGTCCGTAGGCCCTGGTCAAAAGAGACCTACTAGGGATGTAAGGATGAAAAATGTATTCAGGTGCCTGACTATGAAGGGCTCTAAATGTAAGAATGAGAATCTTGAACTGAAATCTGAATTTGATAGGGAGCCAATGTAAAGTCTGTAGGATGGGTGTGATGTGAGTCAATGTTCTGGATCTAGTTATCAGCCTTGCAGCTGGATTCTGGACTAACTGAAGAAATGTAAAGAAGACCATTTCAGACAGGAGAAAAGAGTTGTGGCAATCCAGGCGAGAGATGATCATCTCCAGCTCAGGTTTGGATATAATTGACCTCAGATTGGCAATATTTCTGAGATGGTAGAAGCATGTGCAAGACAGAGATTTAGCGTGGTACTCAAAGTGTAGAGGCTGATCAAAAATAACACCAAGGTTTTTAAATTAGACTGGATGCAGAGGAGAACGGATCTAACACTCTAAGAAGCCTTGGGTGCTGAGTTGTCAGGAGTGATTATCATAGCTTCAGTCGTGGCTGTGTAACTGTAAGAAAATGATAAGACATCCAGTCCTTAATGGCATTCAAACAGCTTTGTAAAATCATCGGCGTTGCAGTGATAAGACATCTCGTCAAATTGACTGACAATATGTCCAAGGGGAAGCAGATAAAGAAAATAGAAGAGGACCCTTGGACCGAACCATGTGGTAGACTGTAGGGGAGAGCAGCTATATCAGAGCTGTATGGGCTGAAAAACACCGAAAAGCTCTTGTCTAAAAACTAGTCCAGTTCCCTCCCTAACACACCCACCCCCCGTCTAAGCCTTTGATCATAATTGTGCGATCTATAGTGTCAAAGGCAGCAGAACCAGAAAAGAGCATCTCCCTGCCAATAAGGCAGCAAGAACTCACGGAAAATATCGACTTACATAATAAGGCTTATATAGCAACATGGGTGGCCGCCGGTGTATTTCCCATGACTGTACGCATATGTTGTGTAACCTGACATGAAAGCTCCCATGTGTGCACAGATGGACACATGACCAAAATAAGACATAGGTGTGAAAGAGTGCTGCTCATATTTTTTAAGTAAAAAATGCTCATTATTCTTCAGTGAAGTATGTGCCTGCAGGTGAACACTGCCAACAGTCAACCACTGAACTGTGAGTAATGTACAGTATTTGGGAGTGTGTGTAAGTAGTTCCACCATAATCCCGCAGGACAACAATGACGCATCAATTGTTTCCTCATGGGGAGTCAAACATTAACTTGGTGCAGGAGTTCTTTATCTCAGGGTTTAATGTGATCAAGGGTTGACGCAACCAGAAGCCACTCCTTTTACTTCTTCTGTGATTCAATCCTTCTCGTAACTCCGTATGCGTTGGAATTATCTGCTAAATGTATCACCCTAAAGCTGAAAACAGTCTGATGTCATGAGAAGTGGACTTTTTAAGACACGCATGGTTGCCACAGGACAACACTGATATAAACAGACTATTGTGACGCTATAGCTTAAACGACGTAACAGCGTAAAAGTAGTTAAAGTTAAAGTACTTATGTTACCTCAACTTAAAATAGACTTACACAGGAATGCTTTAGTAATATTAAAACTAAAATAATCAAATATCTTCATCTTTCGGCTGTTCCGTTAGGGGTCGCCAAGTGATTGTCCCCATTCTTACTACAAAATGAAATAACTTTATTTTTGATACTTTAAGTATATTTCACTGATTGTACACATTTTTGCTTTTGATACTTTAAACAAAATTTACTGGGACTTTGATACTTAAATTACATTTAACCACTAATACCTAGTTTTATTTTTTGATACTTTAAGTACATTTAACCAATAATATCTACTTTTATTTTTGATACTTTAAGTACATTTTACTGATAATGCATCCTTTTATTTAAATGAAGTTCTTAATGCACGTCTTATTCTGGTCTCGGAGTATTTTTAGTGTTCTATTAGTACTTTTACTTAAGTAAACGGTCCAAATATTTCATCCACCACTGGTTCTAAATTATAAAATGTGTTGATGTCGTTGTCAGTACACTCATATATACATTACATAAAGTTTAACTAATTAGATCCTCCCATGTTCACACTCACCATCTGCACAGGACAAATTTCTCGATTTTCGTTGCAGCTCACCACCATGTTCTTGCCATTAATGTTGGAGTACAGCATGACTGCTCTCCTCTTGTTCACGTCCATGCAAGAGTCCTTGTAAATCTGGAGGCTGAATTTGCAGTCTAAAAAGGAAACATAGAAAAAAAGAGAAAAGAGGAGCATGTCACGGAATGATGGGAGGTCATGTGTATTTGCTGTATTTGTCATCTGTAGATGAGCTTCAATTTCCTGAACCGTTTTGAGATCCTAGTGATCTTAGTCAGTGTCATTCTTCCTCGTATCCCTACTGGCCATGAAGAGATCTCAAAGTGTTCTTTTTAGATTCAATGAGGGCTGTGGATGTCGTCTTTCACAGGAGGACTTCACTTCAAAGCCTTTGCAAATGTTCTTTCTCCCTGATTCCAGGACAACATGATGAACTGACGTTTATGACTACTAAACTTACCAAAGCTTGGGGAGTTTTCCATTACAACCTCTGTGAAGGAGACAACAATACCTCTGCAGAAGAGGAGAAGGCCGAAACATAAGTAGTCGAACCACTATTCCTTTTGGCAACACTGGAAACTCCCAAGACTGAAAACCTGCTCAGCAGGTAATGAGTGTCTTCCTCACAACCAATGCTGTTTGTCCCGAAAGTGAGGGTATATCCCCTAAAAGCCCCCAATCCCCTGTGTTGTATAAGCAATCCCCGATTCAACTCTTCAGATTAAATGGGAAGTTACGCTAACAGCTTTTTTCGTAAAAAAAAAAAGTCCCCCCTAGTTAGTAATATATGAAATATTAGCGTAAAATAACATATAAATAGAAGTTGGATAGCCTCTAGTCGATTCATTTGCACCAAATCGGGACCAAATCGGACCAGGGATTAGGAAAGTAGGTCCGAAAGCTTTTCGAGATAATGCTCCACCAGTGTTGGAAATATGTAACTGACATTTCCCCAAAACAATCCAGCTCTTCCTCACAAGGTCTACATGGTTATAAAATTTGAACATAATCTATAAAAGAGTTTTTGAGTTATTGCGTTAATCCAAAGGATGTGTGATGGCGGCGGCGATGAGGATTCCATAATATCCCAGAGTTTTTCCTTCTGTATCACCATGGTTACTTACAGGTTAATAAGTGGTGGATGTTTCCTCTCCTTCTTTGATTGTAATTAGCATGAAAGTTTGACCGGCTTCGTGAAAGCTTTGATTATCAATAGTTTGTTCTATATTTTTAGTTCTATATACAAAGCCCATCAAAGTCTTTATGAACACATTCTGCTTTGAGAATCTTTGTCTGTATGAATTGCAGCCATATCATTTTAGACATTTTTTACATTCATGTAAGACACAGGGCAGGTACATATGAGCCCAGTGTGTGGTACAGCCTATAGTTGAATTCCATCCATGATATAACGGATATCGAAATCTATAGACCTCCATTCTCTTTGCAACATTACTTCCTGTTAAGACTCTCTCTCCTGGCGGCTGCCATTTCTCAGACGACTTCAACAAATCGTGTCAGCCACAAGGAATAGACAGAAGTTCATTAACATTGTCATTGTGTAAAAATGTCTAGAATCTGGCTCTTACCAGGCTGATGTTGTTGCTCTTTATTCAAGGTTTTACACTGGAGCTCGTCTTCATCTATGACCAGAAACTTGTTGTCATTGCTCTGGAGCAAATAGTCACGAACTGGGAGAACAGACTTTTGGAAAGCATCTGCTTCCACATCTGAAACATGAGAAATGTCATGCATATGTAATAACCACTTGAATTCTGTATATTCAGCTATAACTAGAAGATGAAAGAAACAAGCGTGAAACCACGGCCACATTGTAAAACATTATTACAATTCAATTAGATTGCGATAATTTGCCAATTAATGCTTACATTTAATGCACAGCAATGCCTAATTAACTAAATTTATTTGTTTTAACTACCATTTTTTTTTTAATCAAGACATCGGCAGGGGGGCAAAACTTGACTGAAAAATCTTGTCGAATGCTCAAAAAGGGACGGCTGTAGGTCAGTGGGTAGAGCAGCCATCTCCTAATCGGAAGATCGGAAGGTAGCCGGTTCGATTCCCAACAGGGTCTACTTGTCATAGGGTCCTTAGGGAAAGACCCTGAAACCCTAGCTCCCCGGGCGCTTCAAAGGGGCCGCCCAGTGCTCCCTCAGGGATGGGTCAAAGCAGAGAAATAATTTCACTATGTTGTACTGTGTATGACTCTATGTGACTAATAAAGGATTTTTCTTTCTTTCTATAAAACACCAGTTTGGAACGTTCCACTTGTAAACAGGTTACTGTACTTCCCTGAGGCTTAACATTGACTCAATTGGATTGCGCGAGGTTTAACATCAAAATCAATAAAATGAAAAACTGCATCTCAGCAAACAGTGTTTCCCTACCATTATATTAAGGGGGGGGGGGGCCGTCCCCCGAGCGGCAACCCATGCCCCTCTCTTGAAGGTCAAGTTAATTTTATTTAATTCTACTTTCTTTATAGCGCAATATCACAACAGAAGTCATTTAAGGATGTCTTTCCCAAATAGCAGGTGTATACAATGTCCTTTTATTCTGTATTGCGCACGGCGGAGTTCCGCCCCGATAAGCACACAAACACAGACACAAACACCTGCACGTACACACAGGTGAGCACATTCCCACCGACGGACAGAGGGCATCTGTCGGAAAATATGTCGCGTCAATTTTTCAGGTTTGCCATCAAAATATATTCTGATTGTTGTGTCACCAGTACTACATAATTGACTGATTGCAATTATTTGAATCAATCAATTCATTTTCAAAATGGTGATAATCGCCTTCAATCATCTGTTTCACAAAAGTCTGATTTAACAGAATTGAATTTCGTCACTATTTCCAAATCGTTTTCCGCTTTTTGAAGTTTAACTGGCATTAATTCTAGATTCTGCTTTAAGTGGAGAATGAAATTAATTGAATTCAAAAGAATTGATAATATCTAGAGGCTGAAACTACTGATAAGACTTATTGATTTGAACGTAAAGGAACTTTTCAGTGAATCTAAAACTAAACATGCCCAAAAAATTTTTTGTTTGTTTTGTACCTCATTAGATTTCTTTGGATTAATTCAATGTAATTAGCGTGATATTATAAGGGTGGGACGAAATTGACAGGAATAACTGTGATAGCTTAGCAACGGCTGGTGAAGGCCAGCTGCAAGACGGTACAATGACAGCTACTGGTTTGATGGCTAATTCTCCCTAGTGAACGATTATATCCTCTCCCTATGCGTCTGTGTTGTGGTATGAAATGGTCAAACCAAGCAATAATTCAGAGCAAACTTAAAGCAAAGAATTTTATATAGTTGAAACGTCAACACATCCTTTATGCGCGAGGGATCGTGGACATTGGTTGTATTTCCAGTGATTGGGTGATCACAAATCAGAATATTACACTATATAGAAAAATATAGGAAAGTTCTTACCTGCTATTCTTCTAGGTTCTTTAAAAAGGAGAGTAAAGGAGAGGATATCAGGAATTATATAAAAACATAAAAAAGCATTTTAGAATGAGAGTAATTTGAAATAGTTATAAATACAATATCATTAGCTGTACCAAATAATAGTTATTACGGCTGTACCAATCTGTAACAACTATACCTGAATCTGTATATCTGTAAATGATAAACTGTAAATATCTTACTGAGTGGATAGTAGTATGCTCTTTCTAATGTTTAGGGCTAGGTCAGGCTTTACTTCACAAACGAATGACTTGTTGATTATTATCCAAAGAATAATAATCTTTTATCCAAAATTATATCAGAACTGGACACAAGTAGAAAAGTCTACTGCAAAAAATGTGAAATAAACACACTTTGATTTGATTGGGTTAAAACAAAACATTCCAAATAAAAAGAAAATGTAAATTTTTTGTAAACATTTACTACAGTCATGCGAAAATAAATATTATAGAATTGAAACCAATAGGCACAGACACCCAATCCAGCTGACATCGTAACAAGATAAGTACAGAATCTACCTTTTGAGAATGAATCATGTAAGAAATCAAATTTACCTTCGAAGTAGAAACCTTTTTCTGTAGCACACGATAATGTAACAAGGCGGCATCCAGTGGGAGCCATCAGGGGAAGCTGAAAGGAAAAAAATGAAATAACAGATTTAATTTTGGCTATGGAATACCGCAGAATTTTGTTGTTTGGCCTAAAAGTTTCCTAGAGTGGTGCAGCTCTTCATATTCACTTTAGAGTTCCGCTGGGTGGTAGCTTTCACAGGAAAAGACGACCGACCAAAAGCACTACGGCGAAGGAACACTACACAGCCTCGCATGGAAGCTCCTCTTGTGGACACGAGCTGAGCGGAGTTCCGCCCAAACGTGCGCGCGCACAAACGCACGTGCGTGCGTGCAGACAGGTGAGCACGCTACCAGCTAGTTAGTAAGTAAGTAAATATATGGAAGATAGATGGATGATATAAATAAAAAAATTTAAAAAATCAATAAATAAAATTTAAAAATCCTACAGTTCCGCCTGTCGTTCCGCCTGTCGTACAACAGGCGGAACGACACGATCCACTGTGGCGACCCCTCAATTGAAAAAAAGGGTAAAGAACCGAAGGACGTTGACATTTTGAATACATCTATCAATCGTTTAGCACGTGGTTTCTTGTCTTTACGTGAGTGGGTTCGCGCTGAAGTAGTTACACTGTGAGAAGAACACACTGTTTCTCTGAAACAAAAACCACAAAGTGTAGAACCTTCAACATTCTAGAGAGAACCGCAGGTGGTCTAAACTGAGTATTACCAAATCAAAGACAAGTTTGTTTGTCTGTGGGACATAACAGCGCTAAACTTCTTCCGCGTCTTACTTCTCCCGATTTTAAACTCAGTCGTCCCTCCAACAAATTCTACCTCGGCGTTAATCACTGCGTGGAAATAAATGATGCATTCATTACCGTGGTAGAGATGCGGATTCTGTGAAAGTTGCTTACACGGACTGTGGGGATGTGACAAATAGCAACGCACATCCCGCGCCCATTTATGCGGAAGTGACCAAAAAAGAGTGGAAATTTAAACGAAAACACAATTCGTGTTTCATGTTCTCTGTTTCTTCACAGTTATTCTTCACATTTTCACGGTTTCTTATAATTATCTTTTTTTTTTTTGTCTAATAACATCAATTGATTATTTATGAAGGATATTTGGTATACAGCAAGGCATGTTTATATTGTGATCATTATTTTTCATGAATATTATGTATAATTTACTAAATTTCAGAAAGAAAGGAAATCCTAAAAATGAACGGATTAATTCAAAGAAAGCCTTCAAGGGAAAATTATTTTAATCAGTCAAAAAATTAAATATGTTGGATGTGGACACATTGATCAGCCATAACATTAAAACCAGCTGCCTAATATTGTTTAGGTCCGTGGTCAAAACCCCCTATTCCTTAATAGTGGTTGTCTCAATAATTGTCTTTCCTCTCCACCTGTCGTCCGTACCGTTTGCAAAACCACAGGTGAAATTGATTCACAATCATTATTGCCTCCAGTCTGAACAGGTTGATACCCCGGAGGTGTGATTGACTTGGAGTTACACTCTGATGGTTATGTGTACCCTTTATTTTTTTGAGTAGTGTATATTAATGACTATATTCAATAAACCTCCAATCTTCGTTCATAAACTGCAACTGGTCAGCTCCTTTCCTCACAATGTGTTCAGCTCCATACAAAAAAATACTGATTGTTTCATTTATTATTGTTCAATGTGGTTCAAATATGGTCTAGCCAAGGCTACGAACAAATATTAACCGTAAATTATGTCTATATCGTTGATTATAACTGAGGCATTATCTATTGAGAAATTGGAAGTTATTTGGTTATGATTGTATTGTTCTTGGTCTAGCACACCTGCAAGCACTGAGTGAGCAGCAGCATTGTAAACATTATACAAGGACTTTTCAGTTGTAAAAGATTTATTTTTATTTTTTTAGATTTATTTATGGCAGCATCTAACTGGTTATTTGAATTGACCACGAAACTCCTTCTGCCACCAGAGGGCCGAAATGTACTGAGAAGAAAATTTCAAAACGACAGTGGAGGGCAATCAACAGATGTAACCACCTTACCTTTATTCTGCTAACGCAAATGCTTTGAAAAATTTTGCCAAAACAAGTAGGAAAGTATAATGTTTTTACTTTCACAAACTAATGGACCGTCCCAATCTACAGACATATGAACAATGATGATATTCAGATATCAGGTATCTAGTGGACAGAATATAGAACGAAACACAATAGTTCCTTTTGATTAAATCGTACGGAAGCGCATTGCATTCACCAAATAAAGAAAAAATTCCGACACCTTATCTCGTAATCTGTATCTATTAATTACGAAATCCTTTATCTATTAATTACCGGAAAGAGGGATATGCTTGTTTGTTACATGCTCTGTAATGTTTGTCACGCATCTGTAACTGTATCTGTCCTGTATCTGTCCAACATTGCGTGCAATGATGCACCCACGCAATGATGCACGCACGCAATGAAGCACGCACACAATGATGCACGCACGCAATGATGCGCGCACACATACATTTCTGTGGCGTCACGCACACATAAATTGAAAGACATTGGCGGAAGCAGTGGCAGTCATTCTTCTGGAGCGACGGAGAAGTTTATATATTATTAGATGTGTTTGTCAGTTACATGATCATCCTGTTCACCTTTATAGGAAACAGGCTGCAACGCCGGTTTGCAGCTTGAGATCTTTCCACGTAATTATGAGATCCGTATCCGCTTCCGTAAAATCTTATACTAATCTTAATTAGAATTATCTGATTTACCAAAGCTGTCACGCCAAACATCACCAAAGAAACATAAAACAAACAATTAGTTTAGAATACCAGAATTATTAGAGATAAAATTTGTTTAAAAAAATATTTTGGAAACACTTTTGCTACATCTTTGCAAACTGCATCACGACAATAGTGAATAACATTTTTAAACATTATTTGATGCTTCAAATGTACAATAATCTGCAATTAATGGTTTAGAAAAAATCAACTGTAATTGACCAATATTTCATGGATCCAGCCCTTTATCTGGATCCCTTTTCCAACATTTGATATTTTTCTCCTCCTCACAAGCGCTTCGATTCCTCCTATAAGAACTTTATCCTTAATGGAAAATTAAGGGGGTATGAAAAACAACAAATGGACCACATTAGAACACGTTTCGGAAATTATTCCTGAAATTCTGTCCTTCGGGGAGCAGCATTTCTACATATAACCTTTTATGGTCATTTCTTACTAATGTGTAAAGAAATAAGCCTTTTAAGATTTAAAATGTTCCTTCCCCTTTTCTATTTGCAATTTCAGAACATACATCAAAATCGTAACCTTGCTGATTATCGAGTCTTTGCTACAACAAAATATGAACAAAATAACCCAGTGTGGAAAATACCATTGTAATAAATACATGTATATATTTCATAATACTATTCTTAGTTGTCGTATTGCAAACCAACATTTTTTGATATATGTTGTGGAATTGCAAAAGATGAAAGGAAATTTGTGTTCCAAAGTAATCCAAAAGTTTAATATTTACGTTACAGGTCTCTGATCTGAGTGTTGCATTAAAAATGTGTTCAATGTGGCTCTTTTGGGCCATATCTTTATTTTTAAGCAGAAATGGAAAGAGATTAGTCTCAAATACAACTGCACAAATAACGTTAAGTACTAGAGATGCTTGTTATTTAGGAATTTACATTGCAGTAGCAAAGAAAGTAATATTTTGTTAAAATTGTTAAAAGATACTTTTAATATCTTTCATTAAGCTATTTGCGCTGTTCTACTTTGTTTTGGTTTTTGGAAACAGCTGATAAGAGAGCCAATAAACCTAATACTGAATGGGATTAGAGGATTTTTGCTCTCAAATGTCGCTGTTGAATTCTCCGTTTAAGCCAATATAACTGATTGTGGCAGTTACAAAGAGTAGGGAAATGTTTTATTACAACCAATCAGCCATATCATAACTAAGGATAGGTAAATGTAGAAAAGCACTGCCACATTACAAATGCAGCTGTTATTGGTGGGATAAATTAGGCTGCAGATGAACATTTTTTCCTCAGTTTATGAGTTGGAAGCAGGAACAACTAACAAGCGAAATTATCTGAGCGACCTTGTCTGAGAGTAAATAGTGATGGCTGGACGACTGGGTCACAGCATCTCCAGAACTGCAGAAACTCTGACATATGTCACTATATGTCAGACCATATAGTGACATCACAGAGCTGTTTCAACAGCAGAAAGGCAACCGAGACAACATTATGCAGGGAGATTTAATCTCTTGGCAGAAAAAAATGTTTTTTTTAAACATTTACATCCATTTATAAGACAACAGTTTTTGCACTTAATAGCTACTTTGATCATTAAAGAATTTTTACATACATATAGTGCACACAGAACCTTTAACTACTCTTCAGAATGACATTGAGATAAATAAATAGTTATATAACCTAGTGTGAAAAATCTGAGGTGAAACTGAGATTGTGTCTTTAGATTTGAGAGATAAAAAAAATCATCACTCAATAACAACAGTAAATATCTGTTATAAGTTAAATATAAACAACAGGAGAAAACAAAAAGCCCTGATAAACCAAAATATTCACAAATAAATTATTCCTAAGAAAGGTAGAATTGAGCCTGAATTTAACCTTGGAGTTTTTGAGAGATTACAGCCAAAGTCTTCCTCAGATTTTCCTTCTTTTCTATTAGGTAGGACTCCAGGTTTCGAGCCTCTGCCAATATTCCTTCCAGCTCCTTCATCTGAGACGTATCAGCGGTGGCGCTCTCACTGCAACACAACAGAAACGTTGGCATTAAAGACGAGGGACAATACGTTACTAAGCGGGCATGTGAAGTCTAAACCATGTAAGACATTAGTCTGGTCATCTGATGTTAAGTTTTGCCGGAATGGGTTTTTCTGTCGGTTGAGTAAGATTACTTAAAAGAGACGTGAATTGATTTTGATGAAGGGGTTGGGTATGACCCAATGAAAATCCATCAGATATTTATGGTGATGTTGAATCTTTGTCCATAATTTCCATAAACGATGTTTTGTGATTGCTGTGTATGGATAATTACAACAATTTTACTTTTAAATTCAAGAACAACGCCAAGAATGCTTGAACAAAAATCACATGAGGGTATTGCTAAAAGTTCAGCCATACAATTCTGATCAGGATCAGGGTAATAATCCATATCAGGTGTTCTGGAGTATTACATTTAAATGGCTCACAGATGCCGTGAAGTAAATGATAACGCTAGAGTTGAACTAAGATTAAATTGTGGATGAAACGGCTTTTTTGGACATGTTTTCAAGTACTTTCATAATATTTTCAAAGCCATTATTTGCTACAGCAGATTATGTATTTCTATTTAATCATTATTTAACCAGGAAGTCTTTTTGACATTAAAAATCAATCAATTTACAAGAGAGACCGGGCCGAAGGGGTAGCCAATCAGACCTAGACACTTTGGTCTCATGTATGCAGCTATAAACATCATTACGGACTGGCTCGTATAATAATAATAATAATACATTTAATTTATAATGCACTTTATGCCACTGACACACCAGGGGGATGTAGCTTCAAAGTGTGACCAACTAGATGTAGAACCACGGTCTGACGGCTTCTTCGCATCACAATCCCTACACACAGAACCAATCTTCTGTTAATGTTTTTTTTTACATGAAGCCAAAAATCTCCGGTATTGACGCTTGAATGATTGCTTTGGTTTTTCAGGGTATGAGTGGATGCATACAGCCACTCCTCTGTTGTTCCTAACTGGCAAACCTTAATAAATGCCATCTGGTTATGTTACTACCCCACTGCTCCATGTGTTTGTCTCGCTATTAATGTTAATAGCGTGAAATAACGTTGCAAGTGATCCATGGGTCATAACTGGTCCGATCCGTGGCGGGCACCATGGATGGCTCGTTGCAACACTACTTACTCTCAAAGTATATGACCTTATGATCATAATGTGTTCAGTATGCTCGCATTGGATATATTAGCATACTGACCACAGCATGTTGCATCAAAGTTACATGTGTGTGTCCTCCACCTTTGATGTCTTTTAAAAAGATATTAAGCCAAGTCTTAAATTTTATTCCAATCTATTAATGGTTCACTATTAGATTCTTGGAGTATGTTTTTTCAAGGTTTTAACAGACAGTCAAGAGCAGACTGCAACTTTGTAAAATGTGGTCATCTAGGAGTTAAATATGAATTACCTTAATGCTTGAGCAAATTCCAGAAACAGCATGCTGACCTGATCCTTATTTGCCGAACCTGCAGCAGAAAACAACACGTCAGGTAGGAAGATGTAAACTTTAAGTGGTAAAAATATCTTAGCTTTATAATCAAACTCAATTGTTTACCTCTACTTATTCCAGTATATTATTTATTAAACTTCACTGAATCAGATTTGGCAACTACCCAAAGGTTTGAATAATTATATGACATGAGTGAAAATAGTAACCAGATATGAATTAGTTTGGAATCACACTATTGATTTCATGCAGTAGGTTAACAATTGGAAAAAACAAAACAAACTTGAGATACTTTTTACAATATCCTCCTCCTGTCTCACACCTCTCAACTGTCTCTCTGTGACAGGTAGGACACGATGCATACAGTACAATGATTACACATGGACAAAACCTTAGATTTCAGAATTGACTCATTTGTAGCTTTTTCACTTATCTTTGGACCTGGCAGTAGGATACATACCAGCAAGCTCAATGGATTCTGCTGACGCTGCAGTGGATGGTGTAGAAAAAACCTTTTTCTTATTGGGAGGAGATCTGTCTTGAATTATTGGTGCACATCCCAACTGTTAGAAAGTGTAAAAGACTAGTTGGACATTATTTAATATCTATTTCTGAGTGATACAAACTCAGCAAAAACTCTGTACCTTAGGTCCTGTGAAAAGCATGTGATCCCCATTCTTCTTCTACTTTTGACAATATCAAACACTAACCCCTGTCGGATCTTCGAACAAAATTGAACGTAAAATAGTGGCAACATGAGTAAAAACAAAAAATACACAAATGGTTTAAAATTATAATTGGTCTGATAACTACCAGTGCTGTTCAATAAAGTTTCATTTAAATTAACCATTTTATGAAGCATGTAGTTGACTCATAAAGGTGTAGTATGTAAAATATAGTAGCCTGTAGTTCAAAGCTTACATGTAAGATAACAAACATTATCATTTGTACCTTATTGTGTTAACTTTAACAAATGCGCTGTGGGCCACCTTCCTCCTGGGGAAAAATAAATGATCCTATGTTTTACAAAACATGTTTGTGACTTCTTGCTACTGTACAAAAATGGCCTCTCAATATGGCTTCATGAAAAATGACCTGCTGCCCTCTGCAGTTAAAAAAGGCTAACTTTAAAAAAAAAAAGATTTTCACCTGATTATACACTTTTAAAACTATGTTTAATATTATATTCTATTTGTTTAAAGATATACCCCTACATATGCACCAATAAGCATCAGTACCAGTATAAGATAAGATAAGATAAGATAAGATAAACCTTTATTAGTCCCACAATGGGGAAATTGCAGTGTTACAGCAGCAGAGCATGTTACAGAGTACAGAATACAGAATAACAGAATAACAGAGCATTATGTGCAATTACATTAAATTAAATAAATGTGCAGTAGTGAATTCAATGTGCAGTTGTGTGTATCACTCCAATAAAGAAATCCAGAGGAGATGAGGAAGAAGTTGATTTTTAAAAGGCTATAAAGTTGTTGCAAGAGCTCTGGGAAAACCACAGGTCTAGTGATAAACATTATCTACTAATGGAGAAGACTTGGAACAACAGAGAACCTTCCAGGAAGTGACCTACCTACCAGAGTCTATTAGCATGAAAATGGCTCATTAAGGAAGTGATAGAGTATCCAGAAAAAACATTGGAGAGAAATGGCATCCTTGTAGGAGCATAAGGTGAAAGCCACTGCTAACCGCGAGGCAGGGATGGGCCATGATTTTCAAAAATGTTTATTCAATCACCAAAAAATCTGATATTAAAAACAACAATCGTTCTGTCCTGAAAATATTTTCTTTGTTTTTACCGGTATCTGATAGTAACACAGTCTGACTTCTCCGGGTGCGGTGATATTGCACCAACAGGTTATGAACAAACAATACAAAGAAAAAAAGACAAACGTGTTGCTACCACAACCAGGCACAGGTAATACAGCAGTGACACTGTGCCAACAACATAATCGTGGTACAGCCGTAAAAAGTTCTGCTGGCACTCCTTTAGAAAATAAAGGAAGGCTAAGGTGCAGTTCTAACTTTGCCATAAAAAAAAACAGCTTATCAAGGTCAAACCTTCCAAAAGCAGTGAAGGAGCTAGGGGAGGAGGTAGAAAAAGCCAGATACTGGCTGTGGCTACGGAGGAAGGACAGCAACCGGGGGCCACACCCCTGTAAAGTAAGCTGCAGGGGGTGACAGGGACAGGGAGCAGTCCCTATGTACACCTCTGCCCCTCGTCGGGAGATGTTCTGGCTTAGTGGGCGAAACATCGGTGAACGGCAATGACAAGCTGATGAAGCTGCAGCTGACCAAATGGCACCGGCGGAGGTATGACAGGCAGAAATACCAATCCAGATTGCAACATCTCACCTGCCACAACATGACCCTCAAAGTTTTAACAAAATTATCAATATACTGATGAGTGGAAATATGAACTGTTTGCTAGAAAGAGGTCCCATACATCTAGTTTTAACCAAACTCCACATTCCTAAAAGAATATTATACCTACAGTCAAATATGGAAGTGGCAGTGAGATGTAGAGGGAATGCTTTGCTTCTTCAACCAGGTCAATTTGACATAATAATTGAGGTAAACATGAGTTCGGCTTTCTACCAGAAAAATCTGTAGAAAAGTGTCAGGTCATCGGTCTTTGAGTTGAAACTTGGTCATGCAGCAAGACAATGATCCGAAGCAGAGGATCAAATAAACCTTTAATGTCTCAAAAGGAAAGAAATTTATGTTTTGAAGTGAACAACATTGAGAACCGAATTGAGATGCTTGCCATTCTGTGTCTGCTTTATTATTATTAATAATTATTTCTATTCAATATTTTGAGTTCATATTTCTGTCATCTACAGGGAGAGAAGCCATCCATAATTTCACTATACACTGGATAATGACAATAAAGTTGATTCTGATTCTGAGAGAGACATTTGTACTCTAAGGCTGTTCTGCAAAGAAGAGTGGGCCAAAATAGTTAGTTAGTTAGCTAGTTATGAACTTTTGAGGAACGACTGAAAAAAAAGTCGAAGACGTGTTTACTCAAGATTACATAATAATTTATCGAGATAATAATAAAATGACTCTAATGTGATTTAATATAATAAAGTAAGGTCTCAGAAGCAATTCGTACCTCTTGAGATGTTGTCTGTTTGGATCCTTTGTTGTTGTTCACTATTCTCTTGTTTAACGGCGTTGGAGGAGTTTTCCCCATCATCTGTATAGCTTTCTTCATTATGAAGTGACCTGGGTAAAAATGGACAATTATTGTTTGATTGTTAATGATAGAGGTCTCGCTATGATCTTGAGCGGGCCTTTATTGAATATTCTACACATAGTCAAAACTGTCTTTCAAATTCTATGATTCTCGTATCCTGTTTTTAATGTGTAGCGTGCAAAATTTAGATGCATATAACGATGAAATTCCAGTTTGCGATTAATATTAGACATCAGCTCACCCGTCCCTAATCGAAGCACCAACAGTGGCCTCCAAGTGTGAAAAATGTAATTGAGTAACTTTTCAAGTCCTGAAATTACATCAGGCAGATATTTATTAAATAAAACTATATGTCAAAGCTTACATATAAGAATTGTATTTCATTATATGTTCTGCATTGTGGCAGTGTCTTTGTATCGGTTTGTTGTATTAATTTGGCAAAAATAACAAACAACGGGGCATGAAACTTCGCCATCAAAGAAATCAAGCACGAAGATCCAACTCATGAAACCATCGAGAGGTGAAATGGTGATGTCCATGTAGTCCACCAGGGGAATTAAACTCAGTTGCCAATGAACAATCGTATGGTGCTGGAGTGATCGCTCCTCTGGGAAGAAGAGACAGGGCCGTGAGCTATCGGCCCATGGCCAAAGGAAGCTGGAGGGTACGGTCAGGGATGGGCTGTGGCCACTTAATCCCACTTTTCCAATGCAACCTGCCGGGGAGTGAGGACGGGGAAGTGTATCCATTCATCTCTAGTCATAGACTACACCATTTAATTCTGGACGGTTTCAAGAGTCAGGTCTCGATTTTTCCTGTGACAGCAGGATGCACGCTCTGTTTCCCCTATCTTGTGAAAAAAAATTGTGATTACGATCCTACATCCGTCAAAACACGATTCTCCAGCAACAACATAAGTCATTGCTTTAGTACAGTCATCTTTTTGCTTAATTTAACTTATGGGAATGCCAAAAACCCTCTTAGCCAATGCTCCCTTATTCTCTTCAGGCTGCATTATAAATGAAATGTATTATTATTATTATTATTACTGTACAAACCAAGTTACCCAACATGTAAGAGAACCCATTCCCTCTATAGATATAAACTGATTATTCTAACCAAATGTGCGAGGGGGAACAATATCTTCAGCTGATTATACCATTCAAAAATATAGTTTGGGATGTCATATTTTATTTACGCATTCCATTAAGTAATATATCACTAATTTTACACACTTCTTTTCTAAGTAGGTATTTAAAGTGTATTCAACCCAAACTTTAAACACTGAAACCTTAATTGCATTCTTATGTTTGCAGTTTTCATTAAGACGTTTTCATGCAACTACAAAACTATGAAAAAGATATGTAGCTCAAGCGGCTGATAGCAACCGTCCGTTGGGATTGACAACATTCTGATTAACATCGATAAAAACACCTTGGCTATCGCTCTATGCGGTGTGTTGACTCAATGCCGAACTCGATATAGTAAAATGTAAACATATTAAAAATAATTAGACTTTCATTTCAACTGTAACTATTAATTGTGATCAACATTGAGCTAACTAGCCAGTTATAATAAAGTTAAAGTTAACCTACTGCTAAATTATAACGTTTTTTTTAAAAATGAATTTAAAGTCTACCTTTCTCGTAAAAGACGCACAGTGTTTGTGTCGAAGAGCAGATTTTTTTATGTAGTAATTCAACGAATGAAAAAATGACAGTTAGCTCTAGTTTTTATCATTGTTAGTGAGCTAACTGCGAAAACCGGTTAAAAAACCAACGACAATAAGGTACGAGCGCGTGTGATGAGTTCAAGGTTCGACGAAAAATCAGATAAACCATTACCTTTCATGACGCGTACACAATAATTGAAGAAGAATAGAAATCACAAATCCTTCGTGTTTGATGAAGTGTTCAGATCCTTGAGTAAATGTAAAAAAACAACACACTTTAAAGTATTCCTCTATAATTTAAAGACCTACGTTGAAAACTTTACTTAACTATAAGTATGTACCTAAGCAATATCAGCAAAGGTGATTAAATTATCAGAGTAAAAGTACAGATGAACAATAGAGTTCCCATCTCAGTAGTGTATCATTCCACTTGGATTAATATTACTAGATACATTTTAACCAGTATTATGATTCTTTATTTGTATTCTTATTTTGTTTCCTTACCTTCAGGAACAATATCCAGGACTGTTAAACTGAGGAACTAAACTAGACAAAGGAATATATCATAAAATAATGAATATATAGTGTACGAATAAGAAAAGTCCATCATGATAACAAGAAATTCAGCAAATACTTTTTGGGAAGTATAGCATCAATGTGTGGCAGCAGTCTGTAGACGTAATTCTGGCTATGTTTACTTTTGATAATATTTTAAAGTTCTACCCTTACAGCTATCTATTCAAAACAATTCCTGCTATAAATTGACAGATCCATTCCCAGATGGGATTAAGATGTTTCTTTGACCATGAACAATGTATCTTTTATCGAGGCTAATATAAAATATCTGGTGTGGACATGCAGTGCCTTCAGATCTCTTCATGTAGCCTGGCTGGATTAAAGGTATCAGTTTATACAAAGGAAGACCAGGAGTGAAGAGAACTTCACATGAAGCTGTTAAAGCGGGTTTAAATGCAGATCAATGCTGCTGCCTGGTGTATGAAGTGATACTGAAACAGAAATGAGAAGTATCTCCACTGACACAATTAAATTACTTCCTACTGCACTTTAGTATTAATCTATGTGAGGGAAAATAACAAGAGGCTGTCTACTTAGTTAGACCAGAGTTCTCTTCATTAGATTCATCCCTGAGGAGCAGTGGGAATCCCCTGTGAAGAGCAGATGGAGCAAAAATACATCATGTAGACAGTAGGGGAAGTAATGAGCTTGTTATGAAAATGTAAGCAGCAGAAAGAATGTAATCTGTATTGACGCTGATGGCACACTCAGTATTGTGCGTCTTTTTTTCCTTCCAATCAAGGGGTATTTGACCGGAAAAAAAATCAAAAGGGGCACGTTACTGAAAAAAGTTTGATAACCATTGCTTAGTGGGTTCAAGGGTATCCCAGCTTCTTCTTTTAGCTGCCCCCAATTAGTAGTTGCCATAGTGAATTTCTCTTCTCTAGTAAAGTATTCCATCCACATTTTAAAGCATGTATTTTACATCTTTTTAAGGACAGATTCCCCGTCCTCATGCTCTTCATTTATCCAGAATTGTGCATCCCAACTTGCTGATTTTGACAATCCCTGCAATTTTATTTACTATTTTTGAACTATAATTCAATTGATGAGTCATTCATACTTAGCAAAATGACCAAATGAAACAGTATATTGGTCATATGTCTCATATACTGTCCAGAACAAGATACTCCAGAGGATCCTTGCACAAAATCCTCTAATATTTTAGCTTGTGTTCCATTTTGTGTCACACTGTGGGTTCATGACATGATACAACTATACCTATGCTTTCATCCCTGACAGCATAGTTATATACACGAAAAGTTCCCAATCCCCTTTGTTGTACAAGCAAAGTCCCTGATGGAACCCCTCAAATTAAATGGTTTTGTTATTTCCACAGTATTGTCAGTTCAAAAAAAAATCTCCCTAAAGTTAGTAAAATATGAACTACTTGATTAAAAAATATGATACAAAGAAGATTTCACTTCGAGGTGATTGATATGCAACAACCTCCACCAACCTTTCCCAAAATCAATCCAGGTCTTCCTCACACTAAGGTCAATTGGGGTATAAAGTTTGGAAATGATCAAAGAAATGTTTTTTGGGGTGTGTCTGAAAAACAGTGTTTTTGGTAAAAAAAAAGCTCCTCCTAGTGAATAAAATACAAACTTTTAGAGTAAAATGTGATATATACAATATAGATCTCCTAGAGTCAATTCATACGCACTGAATTTGGACTAAATTGGACAGACGGTTAGGAAGTCATGTCTGTAAATATGAACTATTAAAGTGAAACACAATGTGAACAAGATAAAGCTCCTCGAGTTGATTCATATGCACCAGGTTTGGACTTAATTGGACCAATGGTTGAGAAATTGTGACTAAAATCATTCCATGATAAAGCTCTACCTAGCATTGGAAACATGAAAACAAACTTTGCCGAAATCGCTCCTGTATTTCCTCGAACTAAGGTCTATGTGGGTATAAAGTTGAATCAATGAAATCATTTTGAAGTTATCACGTAATGATCCGTGCCGGACGCAACAGCTTTGACAATTTCATAATTGATGTAAAAATGAATAATCAGACCCATAATTCATGGTATTTTAATGCTTGTGAAAAAAGTGTTACCTGCTGCGTGATGAGCGTGAGCATACTGTTTGTGTGTCCAGCTGCAGGAGACCATATAAGTCAGTGGGAGCAGCAGAAATGTTGGCCATATGCTCTCATTAACAGGTGTGAAACTGTTAAAATCCCTGCATTCTCACGCTGACACCTCTGCTGTTATTTGAGCTGGCCCATAACAATAGGCGAGCTCAAGAGAATGTTATCTAAAGATTGAGGTGAAAGAACTCATAAATAACACTGATGACTGCAGGCAGGATTGCAATGATGGTTAGTACTTGGTTGCACCTTCTTAGCTGCAGTACTATAACTTATGCTGAAATGATTCATGCTGCGAAGGTAATACAGTGGCAACAGAGCTCGTCACACTTTGGTTTCAGATATATCACTTTGTCCCAGCTTTTCATACCTGATTCTATTGGGAACATTTCCTCCTATCAGTTAATTAATTTTCTTTTGTGTCTTCTCTGCATGCAAATGGATGAAATATGAAATATATGTTTTCATATATTTTGCCATTGTTTGATAAAACAAAGTGTGATCCCACAAAATATGAAAGAACGTTAACTCATTTATTTGCACAGGAGTTAAGCTGACCAGTTACATATAATGTGATTATTATTTTTCTCTATGACAGACTAAAATGTCGGCTGTAAAAAAGTAAAAACAAAAGGTAAGACAAACCTTCTGGGTAAAGGAAGTGTTCCGTTAGGTAAGATATGGACATACTGACATTCAGGAATGTAAATATAAACTTTTTTATCTACGTTTTAAAACGTAGATGCCCTGAGCACTGGATAACAGTGGCAGCATACAAACTTATCACATTGTCAGTTATGTAAATTGAGCACTGAATGGAGAATATCTCAACGTTCAAATGTGAGATAATCAATAGCATCAAATAAAGCAACTCAGAGCAAAATTAATGTTTGCTCTGGAACTATTCTAATAATGATAGGTTCTTAGAGTGACTTAATGATTGGAAATTCACATGAAGCCCAAAAAGCTATTTGCCGAGGTCACCACAGTTGTGACTTTAAACCAAATACAAGAGCAAACTTTTCACATTGTTTCCTTTTTAATCCATTAAGAGGCTCTAGATCTGCCTGTAACGTCCTGGAAGAGAGAGTCCGGTAAATATACAAGTAATTCAAATGCTTAGTAGGAAAAAATGGAACTGGAGGATGTTTGTGAGCACAATCCCAGAGGAAAACAAACAATAAGATTAAAGCTGAGTGGATTGATGGTTCGTTTGCCTCACATGTCAGCTTGTATAGGCTCCAGCCCCCACGTTCACAGGCATAAGCGTATACAGAAACAAATAGATCTTATATGTGTTTATGTGATAAGCACATACCCTGCTTCTTGACCGGTGTTACCTAGGATAGGTATCAGACCCCGAAACCCTGAATAGAATAAGCAGGTACTGAAAATGAATGGATGGATGCCCCAAATTTTGACATTTTGATTTGACAACATTCCTTTCAGAATCATATCATATTTCTCTTTTTATGGAAATAACACAGATGTGTCTTGTTTTGCTTGTTTATGGTTGACATGGCAGTATTTTCATTCATTTCACATTGAGCAAGAAAACAGCAATCTGTTGACAATGCTAAACTGCTGCATCTTGGAGGCTTCTAATGAACCTTGTATTAAGGTAACTTTGTATTTATTACTTGATTTTTTGAGATACATATAGGAATATTTTTCAGAGTACATGATTATGTGACTACACCGTGCTGAGATTAGTGGGATTTCATAACTTAGTTGACCTCAACATTACTGTGATAAATTACAAAGCAAAGAATAATTCACTCCGGCGCTGCATTCAGGGGCAGTTTGAAATCAGAGAGCGCCAGTAGGAATTTAAGGGAACAGGTTTGTAGAAAAAAGGAATGTTAAGACTAATATACATAATATCGACGTAAATCAGCTAGAGGAGTTCACGAAAGGAGGAGCTATGGTAAAGAAATATCAACATGTAGTTCGCTATTTTAAGTTTAGAAGAAACGGTTTAAAAATGAGTCTATAAAGTAGTATAGAATTGTATTGTATTGTGTATGATGTATAAAGTATCAGAATACTTTTCTGGTCTTTCAATATAAATCTTTAAAAAGAAAACCAAAACAGGAATAATATTGAGGAAGGAAAGCTAATGTTTGTTTGATTGTACATTTGTTGATTTCTTTTTGTGTTTCTTTTTGATGCACTGTGCATTGTTTCTGCTTTGGTTGATTTAATTGTTATCGTCTCACCCATAAAGAAACACTACAGTTCATTAAAAACATTTAAAATCAAAACGTTTGGCGATAGAATTGTAATCTGTTCATTTGTCTAGTAATTACAGCTATCAGAGACATTTGGTAGAGCAGAAAGTAAAGAAGTCCAAGTACTTCAAATGTGTGTACGGTACTTCAGTAAATGCACTCAGTTACTATCCATCATTGCTTATATATTGTATCTATGTGTATATACATATATATATATATATATATATATATATATATATATATATATATATATATATATATATATATATATATATATATATATATATATATATTATGCTCATTTATTGGTGTCACTAATGCATTGTGCGCAGTATGGTCTTTGAGTGCAGCGCATAACCCGGTAATACTCGTTTTTTGCGACTTTCCCACGGCCCTGAACACAGCACCAGAAGCATCACTGCCAGTAGAAGGAGCTCTTAGGTCTTACCTAACGCACGAGCCAAACATACACAAACATGGCGATATCCCAAGCAGGCGAGATGCAGTCCTGTCTTCGGCGTTCGTTATATTTATTCGTCTTGTGGGTAGCCGGAACAAATTCCTCGACCCTCCGTCTTCAACAGGAGCGGCTACCTCAGAATAAAGGATTTTTCACAATAGAAGCCAATGAGGATTTATCCAACGGAGGTGGAAGAGGCGCCACGGCTCCTGCGCTGCCTCTGGCCGCTCTCCGTGCAGCTGAAGGCGGCTTGGGCTCCGGCGCCTCTCGACCGCATCGAATCCGCCGGAGCACCGGAGAATCGACCTTGCCAAAGGTGTATGGGCAGGTAACGTTGTGGATCTTTCTGCAAACATAAAGGCTGTGCATCACCTCACATTGTCCTATGATGGGTCGAAGAAAATTACGCAAGCCCCCCAGTCTTGTTTTGTGACTCACATCATTCCTTGCACCTTAAGGTGAAGCGTCCCTGTAGTGTGCAGAGAAAGGGATTCAGAGTGACCCGTTTAAGCACAGGCTGTTCATCCGATGTTTTTCCAGCTGTATCACGTCAGATGCAGTTTACAGTGACTTACACACTCCGGTCACATTTATGCAGGAGTAACCAGAACACTCTATGAAACATCAGAACCAGGTGCAGAAAGAACCCACTTCTGATTCTGTAGTAGTCGAGTGGTTGCAATTATTGGATAGATTTCCCTTCATCCCTATTATAGTAAGAGATCCTGCTGAAATCAGATGAAAAAGTTTGCGTAAATACATCATTTATAATGCAGACCCTGGAGATGATCCACCAAAAGAAATGTGAACGTGGTGCATCAGTCTGTGACACATTCTTAGTTTCGTCATTAGTTCATCTTCCTTCTTTGGTGGTTTTTATTTAGAGTAGTACATTTTGTGTTGGATGAATGCTATAATGCAGATGGCCAACTATCAGAGTCATCTAAAAACATCATGTTTCCATAGACACAGTTGAATGTATAGAAAGTCCAAAACAAAGGCCCAACTAAGAGTTACCACATGTGTAATGATTTGTGAAGCTTGTTTGTGTAGTCTGTGAACTGAAGAAAATGTAGTTTCTGTATACTTAAATGGACACATTGGTAGCTCCACTAATCCCTGTTCTATCCAAGTAAATATTTTACTCCATGTTTGCATTTTATAACGCACTTTACTTATGGATAAAATCTCAAATGCTACAAGGTAAAAGCAGATAAAAGCATCAATAAAAAATATATTAATAAATATATAAAAATATGACCAAAAAGCAGCAATGTTAATTAAAAGTTATATGTTCTGATAAAAAAGGGAAGTTTTAAGTCCTGTTTTAAAAGTCTCAGTCGTCAGTTAAGCCCTCAAATGGTTTTTCATCCACACCTTTATCTCCTCCATACAAGAGCAGACATTTGACAGGGGAGATGATGATGACGATGAGGATGGAGAAGCTGCGGAGGAACATGTGTCAGTTTTTATGTGGATTTTCGTGTCATCAGCGTAGCAATGGAATGAAAGTCCATATTGACTGATGACAGTACAGTATGAAGAGAATGGGACCAAGGACTGATCCCTTGGGGACCCTTCAGGTGACGGTGTGTGTACGGGAACTTGAACTTCCGAGGGAAATTTATTCTGCTCTGTCGGGGAAGTAGGATTGAAACCAGTTTAGGGCGGTGGAAGTGAGTCCAATGGTGTGATGTAGGCGGTGTTGGACACACCCAGATTGTACACAAGAAAATTGCTGAGAGGAGCAGAGTAAGTGATGACAAGATCCAGAGTGTGCCCCATGGTGTGGGTGGGGACATCAACAAGTTGCCTGAGATTAAAACCATCCAGTAGTTGGAGAAATTCGGATGCAAAGCAGAGATTGTGCAAAAGGTTGAAAAAGATTGTAGATTTCAGAGATGAAGGCTGGGTATGGTTTGGGTGGTCGGTAGATTAGAAGTATAGTCATGGAGAAAGGGGGCTTACAATTACATGTCAGGCATTCAAAAGAAGAGATCTCTGGCAACGGCAGTGGAGACAAGTCCAAATCACTGCGGTAGATGACAGACAGACCACCACCACGACCAGTGCTGCAGGTTTTCTGGAGGTAACATTAGCCAGCGGGACAGGTCTCATTCAGGACAGAAAGTTCATCTGGTTGTTGTCAGGTTTCTGTAAGGCACATCACGTCCAGACATTTCTCCAGTATGTGGTCATGTATGGGGCATGATTTGTTTGTTAGAGGTTGTGTATTAAGGAGTTCAGTTTTAATACTAGACGAAGCAGTGAGTCTCTCTACCGGCCGAAGAAGACTGAAATCAACTCCTCGTTTTCTGACGCGCTCAGTGAGTAGCCTTACGGAGGAAACTCCAGGGCCAATAGTGGGAAGAGCGACAGCGTTCTGATGGGCGGTGGTCATCCGTCCAATAAACCACTATCTGATGTTGCTAGTGACGGTGCGCTCGTCAGACCAAAAGTATGGAACGGAGTGATCGGAACGGGAGTAAACACATTTAGAACGTCAACTTCTGTGAATGTAACAGGGCCGGCGAAGGAGACCAAGTTGTTTAATAACCGATATGCTCAACTGAGTGTTGTAGATGTTGAATTTCAACAGTTGGGTGGCGGAATGATTTATCATCATGCCAGTCGTGGAGACCAGCCCGTTATTAGCCGTTAGCCGTGGACGAGATGCCCAGAAAAAACAGACTGCAAATGACTGCACTTGTGGTCTCAAATCGGATGCATATACAATTCATGGTCTTGTGAGAAAAGTAATATTGAAATTAATTTGGCTTTCTCCATTTGTTATGCATTTGCTACCAACGTTCCCGTATCTGTTAAAAGACATCACAAATATGACCTTTTTTTGGCATGGCAGACACTCATCATTGCATGTATACCTGCCATCTGAGAGACTAGCTGGGATCAAATTGAAGCGATAAACAGGTCACTGTAATTAAGAACGTGGTCCATCAAGATGTCCAGCCCTGATCTGAGCATATTGAACAATAAGGCTTGTAATGTGAACATGGTCTTATTGTTTGGGAAATCAATGCTTAGTGTTGTGTTTATCCTCACATCAGTTGCCCTTGCGTATAAAATGTCTCAGCTGCTGTGGAACACTCGAGAATCATTTATGTAACCTCTACATACAAAATAAAGATAGTCAAGGGAAGCATGTCTCAATCAACATTCTTTCCAATAGTCAGTGTCGGCTGTGATAATGTACCAACTGAATGAAAAGTGGCAAAAGTGGAGGCAACAGTTTTTCTTGCTGGTCATTCTTTGAGGTCATTAAGTACTTTGCGACATGTGGATTGAGAGTTTTTTTTTTTCACTTTTTCACCTTTTGTTCTTCTTATGTTTGTACACAAAGTGGTGCTACTCCATTTTGTTCCATTTTATCTGCATCTGTTCTCTTCCAGAGAACTTGCACAAATACAGACTAAAAGCCCGAAGGCTGCAGACAAAACCCTCCATCAGTGTTTGGATCCCATAAATGATAAATTTACACACTACACTATTTTAACCAAAATTACACAGGGTGGGGTGCCTTTGTAGATTTTTGTGTATTAAGGGCTATACATATAAAGTAATCAGCATCGAAGGAGCAGATACTCAGATATGGTGACTCTTTCAATCGCAATTATTTTAGCCATCCTTATCAACATTTTTGTCTTCTTCCTCAACTAGTAAGGGTGGCTCTGCTCCGCTTGGTCAGATCATATGTATGCCTAAGCTGTAAGAACACATTCACAAATATGGAGAGCAGAGTACACACATAAAAAATCTTACTTCTTGGTAAGATTGGTTGGTTTTGATATCTCCAGCGGATAGGGCCCTTCTACAGCCTTTTTTTCTTTTTGAAGCATAATGACATTATAAACTGAAGTCTGGACGTCATGTTGAGTAAGACTAGCTATGGAATCTGGACTTTGCTCTGGAAATTAATCAGTCATTTTAAATTTGGCTTGCCCTGGAGGTAACACAGTTTTCGAAACAAGGAAGATTAAAACAGTTGAAAATGATCTTTATGCAAAACAGGAAGTAAAACAAATCAGGTGATCTAAAGAAGAGAACAAACAATTTTGCTGTTATTCATTCTATCTGTCTGTGGTTGTGAATGTGGTTGTTGAAGGAGGAGTAGTGAGGAGAGAGAAGTGTTTTTCTAAATCATTCGTCATCATCCTGCTGTCTCACGCTGACTCCTGCTCTCTCGTGTGGTGAAGACCGCAGTCCAAAAACAGCTAACAGGACAAATAGCCTCCAGAGACTCATGTCAGGATCGGGTTTCACCACTTGTGAAATATGTGACAGGCAGTGGTTGTTAATAAATGTTTTGCTTTATATTTCTATGTCTCCTATACCCGTTGGCTTTAAGGGTAGTCTGGACTCTTTAAGCAATATATACTCTTTATCAGCACTTGTATCATACAGTATATACATTCCGGACAACATTGTGAAATTAGCTCTCTGCATTTGATCCATCCCTGAGGATCAGTGGGCGGTCCCTGTGAGGCGGCCAGGGACCAGATTCAGGTTTGACATGTAGGATCCGGGATGGAGCTGTTGACTTTTGGGTTGGGGCTCAACTACTCTACACAGCCAGTTACAGCCACCCCATATTGACTTGGTCTCGGGGGGCTACAAGTAGAGATGGCAATCATATTGATAACGGAAAGGCTCTGTTGGTATCGCTGTGCATCTTTTATGTTGAGCATGAATAGTCTTTTACACAGCTTTTAATTTCCCCCACTCCTCTGTATAAAAGTTACAAAGGAGGAAGGGTGAGTTGTTTCTCTGCTTCTGAGCCGGCAACCGGGGTAGTAACAGATGGGAATCAAAGTCTGTATAAAATGAGCAAGTTGGACAGGCGAAGGTGTGACAGTTTGATGTCAACGTACAACCTGGAGAGTTTGAGATAGTTAGCAACTAACGTAAAGAAGAAAAAAAACAACTGAAAATGTCTTCTGATGAGACAGCATGAGGTTTGGGATCCTAACGGACACAGATAACTAAATGTAGAACCTCATAATAATCTAACACCGACATTGCTCCGTTTAATTATATGTTTTTTGCTTGCAGAATAAGTCATTCTGTAAGTGCCACAATAGTGCATAGTCATTGTTGTGGCACTGTTTCACATTCTGTTTGTCAAAAGGCCCCAGAGAGCAGAGGAGAGAAATACTGTTCAAAATGACTCGGCAGTCATTATCTACTCATTTCAAGACTCCTTTCACCTGATGAAAAGTTGGGTAACATTTCTTGGTCCCCAAAACATTTCTGAACCTTCACAGCTAATCCTTTTTGCAGCATTTCCCTTAAATACTGAAAAGAATAGGGACTTGTTTTAAAACAGATAAAGAAGACCAAATGAAATCAACAAAAAAATCCACATAGTATTCAGTCACAGTCTCCATAGAGATTTTATGGCATAATCTACGTCAGTGCCCTTTCTCATCTAGTATCAATCCTCTTTACACTAACCTTTTGGAATTTCAAATTTTCCAGGCGTTGGAGAGTTGGAAGCCAAAGGCCCACTGCACTCTGTTGACACGATGCGATGACTTCATTTTCATAAAAATACAGTGTAAGGCATTGTCATCTTTGGTGGCTAACCTGAATAGAGCCATCAGTCTGACTCAGGCGTAAGGTCATCCGTCACCGACCACTGAATGGAATGGAGCCCACCAAGAGGCAAAGCCAACCTTTATATCTTTCTGCAAGTTGCTTGTCAAAATATGAAATGAATGTTTGTTGTTAACTTTGCTTTTCAGCATTAGTTTTACATGAGGTCAGTAGCAACATCAGATAGTGGTTTATTTATAAATATAAGTCGCTACAGGAGAAGAACAGCCTAAAGACAAAGAAAAGTCAGCCGGCTTTAAAACCTCAAACTCGCTGTTTGTTCACCAGCTGATGTTGCCGTTCAGAGACACTCTCACTGCTGTTCTGGTCTCCTGATGTTACATTACCTCTCTAAATCATCACATTCTTTCATGACTGTGTAAACAAACATTAAGGAGCTACTCAGGGAGTATGCACAAATTTGGATTGCATGTTCTTATGATATGATTTATTTTTATTTGCCAGGAATATTCGACTCCAGCAACATAATTTCACCAGTAGCGTTAATAGATTTTTTAAATTTAGTCTCAGTACTGTGTCAAGTGTCCTCAGAGCAGTGGAAGAAGGTGGCCTGGTCTGGTAAATCACATTTTATGTTACACCAGGATGACGGCTGGGTGCATGTGCTTCACTTTCCTGTGGAAAAGATGGCAACAGCATACCCTCCCTCTGGGAAGAGGGAGGCACCTAGGGAAGGAGTGTGATGCTTTGGGCAAGGTTCTGCTGGAAAAATGTGGGTTCTGCTATGCATGGGATATTCATTTTGACACATACCTCCTTCTTTTTGACAATGGCCACTTACCACCAAACCAGTACAACCCTTCATGTTAACTGTGTTCCTTAATGGTGGTACCCTCTTTCAGCGGGATGATGCTCCATGCCTGACTTAGCCTCCAAATTCCCAAGATCTCAATCCGATTGAGCATCTGTGACAAATAAGGCTAGTCCATCCAAACATCATTTCGAAGTTTTTGAGATGTAATTGATACATCTTAATGTCCGATACCACAGCACAGGTCATGTGGAGTTCATGCCTTGAGATATTTTCGGGGCAGAAAGGAACCATACAAAATATTAGACAGGCGGTTCTAATATTTGAGTGACCGGTGTGTACTATACTACATTTAAGTAGACATAAAATAGAGTTATTCAGACTTTTCACACTTTATTAGAGTGTTAAAATATAGTTTTAAGTTATGGTTTATATTTGTTTAAGGTATAAGGGAACCGCTTCACTCAGTTTATCCCGGAGATCAGTTTATTAATAATAATAATAATAATAATAATAATAATACATTTTATTTAAAACACACTTTACATCAGACTGCAGCATGATTTTCTGCCGGTATCAACATTAGCTGCTCATGCACTTAGATTAATGTAGTACAGAGAAAGGACACCCTATTGTTGACTAAGGATTTGGTGTGGCACTTTTTCTTATCACTTTCTTTACTAGTTTTTCTCGTCATCATGAACACGATAGGCCATGGTCTGAAAACTGACTCGACATGTTAGGACAAAACAGCAAAGTGTGCCGCAAGTTTCTGCATGTGAAGCAAGGCTGTTTTCACAACCACACAAACAAATGTGATGGAAAAATGGAAAATGTGATTGTGAAAAGAGCCCGAAGCACATCAAACCATAGATGAAAAAGGTTTGACATACTTTTTCAGGCTTAATAATATCAAGGATCAGTTTTCGTGCACCTTTTGAATCTGGCTGCTACCCACTGAGTGCCCTTCCCTCTGCAGTGGAGGCTGTCAGAAGAATTTTGTCACGGGTTCACCTCCAGACACTTTGTTACAACTTTTACTTCCTCTATATAGTCATGTCGTTTAGGTTGGAATAGCTTTCTATTTAGATATACATATATACACTTTTTATATTCCTGAAATGTCAGGGATATTATGGAATTGTCATTGTTGCATCGACAGCTGCTCATCCTTTATGTTAATGCAAACTCGAAAAATAATTTCATGGATCATTTTCAAATTAAATAAACACATAGACCATAGTGCGAGGAAGAACTTTATTGATTTGGGGAAAGTTTGGTTGTATTTTTATGACATTAGGTGGAGCTTAATCACTAAAAGTTTTTGCCGTAATTTTGTTTACAGTTGGTCCGATTTAGTCCAAACTTGGTTCATATGAATCAACTCGATTAGATTCATCTTTTATTTATAATATTTTACTCTACTTCTTCATATTTTTCTAACTTGGGGGACTTCATTTGTATTTTTTATGCTCAGTCAACAGAGTTGCCGCAGGGGAAGAATTGTGGTTCCCATATCGAAGGGTTTAGTCCTTCTACAGATTGAATGTATTCGGTTGCTGGATCTTGTCATTTCCTGTAAGCAGCTCAGTGCTGAAAGTTAGTGCTAACTTCAGTCAGCTATTCAGTGCTCCAGTTCAAGCAGGTTCTCGCAGCGCTGCCTTAAGGAGTAGTCCTGTAGTTCTGGACATGGGTCACATGTCACAGTGACCAATTTTAGCTGAAAGACAGGTAAATGGGTGGAATTAGCATCCATGTGTCAAAACCACGCGGGACAGTGAGAAACAGAGTTCAATTACTTGGCATGAGGTGAACAACGGACACGATTATGTCCCAGGTAAAATTGCAACTGAATGAGACCTACAGTATTTGATGGCTCCCTGTTTGAGCTTCAGCCATCCATGCCTATTTAATCACAAAAGTGAACGTTAAAGCAACAGGGTGGAGATGTGCATGACATACTTTTTTTTGTGAACAGCTCCTGAGTGCACTAAGGAAAGTATTAATTGAATAAGCTGTAATAAGCAAGATTTAGTAGGTGAGCGTCGAGGTTGAGTCTTAATGATTAAACATTCATCGATTAATTGCCATGAAGTGCCTCAGGATGAGACGTCATGTCTGTGTTTCCTGTGGCATCAATTTCCTGCCACCCACATCCTCAAATAACCAAACACACTCTTCTGACACACACTTTCATAATGAATATGTGTGCCAGAAGACACACACGTCTTCTGACACACACATGGGGACACATATTTCCCTTTACGGATGCCTGCAGGCTATGTTTTTCAAAACTTCTATAAAATTCATCACTGACTCTCTTTACTCCTTGAGCTCAGAGGGGCGAGTAAACAGCCAGCCAAGTGTGTATGGGGTGCGCTGGAACACAGCTCCAGTATGAAAGCATGGACGTTAGTTTTTGTCTGCTTGAGGTTATGCAGCTGCTGTCTAGATATATCATGTAAAGCTTTCCATGGTGTTGAGCAACATTTGCTCACGTTAATATCATAAAAGCAACTTCTTTCGGCCCTCTCCCTTTTTAGGCGTTACCATATGTTGATTTGGCATTTGTTTTTTTTTACATTGGATGCGGTTCCAACCCCCATATTTATAATATTTATCATTATTCAGGTGTGCCTCTATTCCCCATGGATATCACAACTTCATCAGGCTGAATTATCAACTACATCGACACAGATGCTTCCTGCATCCTGTTGTTTCCACTTCATATTCAGTTGGTCCAAAACTCTCTTCCCATCAGTAAGGCTTACCTAAAAAGAACCCAAATGTTGGTAGACTTGTTCCATATGGTGACTATACAACTCTAAGCCCAGTTGGGATTCTCTGTAGAATTTAATCAAATCTAGATTACGTTCTTTGCAAACTACCTGTTTTATGATTTATTTTTTGCAATCAAGTTTAAACCTGTACCACTCTTGCTTATTAATTATTATTATTTATTATTATTATGAATGACTTAAGCCATCTTTACGTGACAAGAATTTTGCTAAAAATAAAATATTTTTTTCTTTTTAATGTATAAGAATTTGTGTCTGTAGTGGGATCATGCGTTTGACAGTTTACACATCAATGTTAACAGTGGCATTTTCCAAAAATTACTCTGTAACCACGTGTCAAATGTTTGGGCTGTCAGGCCCCCAAACACTGTTGTGGAACAAAATTACAAACCTCAACGAGAGGTGACAGTTTTATGCAAAAAAATTCTGTTAACAAAATTCTTCTTTCGTACTCCATCCTGATTCTATCCCCTTTTTTTTTTTTAACCAAACAATCAGTTTACCTTTAGAATGGTTCAATCAGGTCTCTGTGGAGCATTCTACAACTTTCCCAGCCTTTTGTTGCCCCAGCCCAGTTTGTTTGAAAGAATAAGCATACATATGATCACAACTGACATTTTTTTTGGCATCGTAATACTTTTTGCAGGCAACAGTTTTAAACTTTGGCAAACTAAAATGCTTTTATCAAGTAGTACCTGGCCTTAATGAACTTCTTCAACCAAAACTTTTATTAAAATTTCTGTCGTCTTTATTTTTTGTGCCCAAATGTACGAGTTAACCGGTCGTCAGGGAGGTATGATTTACCGAGTGTTGGGGAAGTTCTTCGAAGGTACTTGTTTCCATCCATGAAATGTTAAACAATACATAATGACTCATACATCCTATCGGAAAACGTCATTATTCAGTTTTATCGCGCAACCAACCCAACTTCAAACCGAATTGAAGCACTGGAGTAAGAACAATACAAACCCATTCATATCACTGAAGCAAACAACTCCTGTCGTGTAAATTGGATTGTACAGCAAGATCACAAGTATAATATATTCTACCAATGACCTACTGAAGCTCTGCCCTATAACACACATAGATGTAAGAATCAATCATGCGGTTGTCCGGACAGAGTGTATCGAGATATTTAGGAGTTGACTGAAACTTTCATCTGCTTGAATCGGCACAATGTTTTTCATGATGTTCTTTGTGACAGCATTTGTTATGTCTCACCATCTGCTTGCATCTCTCCGCTTCTCTCCGCTGAGTCAGTTTTTGTGCTGGTGCTTCGGCTGGTTTTCTTTTTTTTCTCCCTTATTCTGAGTTTTAGTTTGTTCAGAGATGGTGAAAAAAAACAGCTGCTCTGTTGAACCCAAACCAATACCAAGTAAGTGTGGATAATCTCCCTTTTTTTGCAACCACAGTAGGTGTAACGCAGATGGTGAGGCTGCTGGTGTCGGTTTTGTTTCCTGCTGTTTCCTGTTCACTCATCTTTTGGTCACGTATTAACTTTGTGGTGTGTTACCTTTTTAACACACATAACTTGCACTATAAGTTTGCATTTGCAGTAGCCTATCCTACAAGGCAATACATTTTTGGACTCCCAGTGTGTGCTTTTTAATGTTTTTCAGAAAGTAAACACTATAATGTGGGCTGGCACATCATTTAAAGAACCATTTCGATTTAGAAAGCCTCTTTCTGTTCCTCTCTCTCTCTGTGTCTGCTCTGTTGACCTTCTTTATCAACTGGATGTTTACCTCTGCCAGCGATGTTATGTGGTGGGATTTGTTTGTTTATCTGTTAGCAGAATTTAACTATAAAAAATATAACTTTCAAGATCAGGCTTTGTTCATCATTTCCAACTCATTTTCATATGAACTACCTGACAAGTTTTGATTAAACTTGGTAGAAAGGTTTGATGTACAGATGTGCTGTAGAAGTAATGGTCAAATTTCGATAAAAAAATAAATCCACAGCTTTCAAATAATAATCTATTTGACAGAACGGGATTAAAAAGGTCAATCCTCCTCAAAAATCATTTTACAAAATTCATTAGAATTCAATAAGTGCGTTATAGGTTTCATAATGGTATGCATCTCATAATTGGTTTCTTCATTTTTCTTATCTTGCAATTTTTAGGAACATTTTAATTAGGGCACGTTGATGTTAGTTTGCTCACATTCACCTATGATAGATGTTTTGGTCTGTCTGCACCAGCACAAATGGAAGTTTTTCCAGCTATGGGGGGCAGCTGTGATCTTTGACATAAATGTTTTCTAGTTTAGATTTGGGGGTTTGGTAGTTTGGGCAGCTACCTTTTTGCTCCCAATTCAACAAATCAACTTCTCCAAGTCAGTGGGCTCTCCGTTTTCATTGGAATTCAAACCAAACTGTGCCTACAATGATGCTGTAGTGTGTGTTGTGCTGTTTCATTACAGATTAATCTAATTGTCTCTCATGCTTATGTGAAACAATTGCACTTGCCTTAAATAATTGTGACCAGGTGTTGATGTAGTCAGTGTGACAGTCCTAATCCCACAGCAACAGCTGCTGCTCTCAGGTTTGGAGGAATTTCAACCTTGCTACTTAGAAAAAAAGAGAACTACCAGGAATTTTGGCGTCGTATTGAAGCACCTGTTCAGTCATTCCATCCAACTTCTCCATTGTCCATTTGCCTTCTCACCAAACGCTGCTCTGGGCTGCAGGATTATTATTATTTTAAATAGTTTGCAGATAGGCTGTATAATATTGTACGCTCATCTTTTGCGTCTGGGCTAAACCGAATTAAACTAAATGGCCCTTGCTGCCATTTCATACTTTGCTGTAATTTAATTCCTACCACCCCATGGCGATCGTATTGCTGATCTCAAGCAACCATGGCAGGATGATTGCCAGTCGTATCTGCTGTCACATATTGAGGAAAGATCAGGGCATGCTAATTTATGCATGTAAAGTTGAGAGCAGTGAAAACAGTAGGCCTTAGTTGCCCGCCAGTACTTCAGAGATGATGTCATTGTTTGAGACTCACTCTCCTGGCCAATGTGCCCTCACCCTCCACTCACCCCCACCCCCAGAGCTGTGTAATGGAGAGCTCCAAGCTGAGGAGAGGAGTGGGGAGGGTTGAGGAGGAGAGTGTAGGCTGAATTCCCAATTGGTTTGTTGCTCTGTTCTGTACCTTGGTTGAACCAGACACAGAGTAAAGCTCCTCCTCATGGCCATAAGGACACCCAAATACCCCGAGGGTGGACATAAAGAAGAATGCAGCAGAGAACACTTCTATATCTTGTGTAAATTCTTTACACTCCAACTATGTTTGCATTTTCTAGATGAAAATGCAAACATTGCCCATTTCGGCCTTGCTTTAACATTATTTATTCCCAACTGTTTTGAAACAAAAGCCACCACATGGAATGATATCAGTGTTTTGCCAGGTTTTTCTCTTGTTTGAATAAAAATCAGATTTTAAGACATGGTGATACAAAGACATGACATTCTCCTAATTTATGTAATTTGTCAGAAGAATATTCACTGAGTCTGTTAAACTGTATGTCTAACCTGCATATATCCGGTCCGGAGGACTAAAGCTATTTATTTTGAATATTTCGATGGCCTAGAGGTCTGATCCTGAGTATTATGAACACGTTGCCATAGCAAGTAGTTTACTTTGTGAATAATCAACAATGCGAATGAAAATGTCGAGCTGGCATAAGTTTCGTCCTAATTAATCCATTGACATTTATGAGTCTTTTAACACTTGTCAGACAGTCAGTCTGACAAGAGTCAAGATAAGCCCAGAGGATTTTCATTACGATTCAAGCCCAATTAATGAATACAGCCAATTTCTCAGTTGCATATAACAGTTTGTGTGAGAAAAGCCTAATTCCCCTGTATGGTATGTGACACAAATAAGCATCAAGGTATCCATAACAATAGATGCCACTTTTTATCCAACATTTTATTGTTGTTTCGTTTTTTTACGGAACGGCTCATGGTTTAAATGTGACAGCAATGTACAAAAAACTCAAATAGATAGGTGCTCACCCCATCCACCTGCTATCCCTCAGCAACCCCGCTGATACCCCCACCCACCCCCCATTCCATTTTTAAAGGCCTGGAAACATCCCCTGTGTTTGATAGTGCTTTCTAACAACCAGCCTACAACATAAACGGTATGCAATGGATACTGCTTACTAAACAAACTATTTAAATTTTACAGGACTTCCAACATTGATTTCTTAAATAAACCAATGTGCAGCTATTGTTGAATGAAAAATGTTGATCACAAAATTAATAATCACAGAAGTTACTGAGGTTTATTATTATTATTATTTTTTACATTCTACCAAAGAAAACAGAAAGCAAAAGCGATATGAACTCGCTCGTATGTTGCACCAGTATACTGGTTTTATCCTGTACTACTAAAATTTGCGTTAAATTTTCCCCAAAACCACAAAACACTCAGTTGCAATCCACCCTAACCACTACCCTCCATGATTCCACCACCACCAATTATGTATCATTCCATTGCGGGTCATTGCTAAAGGTATATTAATGGTAGAATAATAGCATGATGCTACTTTATCTGACTCTGTTATAACAGCTGTTATGTCTCTTTCTTCTCTTATTCTCATTGGATTGACAAATCCCTCTCACAGTATCAGCGGAATGAAAAAAGAAACAGACAAAACTGCTACATTTTTGTAAAGGGAGGTAAAATTGTAGTGGAAAAAAATGTATACGTTTTTGCATTATGCTCCGGAAACAGAACGTCAGGGATGGATCATGGAACCCAATCTTATATGTCCCCTTCTCGCTTATATCATAGCAGGGGATAATAAACATGAAGTGTGGTTATAATGTTGGCGACATTTCAAATAATTTGGCATCTATTTTCTTTAGTAAAGCCATTGATGTTGTTATGTGTTCTAGACCATATTTGGGATGTTGTTCCGAGAACACGTCCGATTTCCCTCTGTTATCATAGCAAATAAGCTCAAACCATCTGTTCTTCTGACGGACGACTTGATAAGTTCCATCAGGTCTGAATGCATTTGCAAGGTAGACCAGAGACTATTACCACTTTCCTTTTCTTCAATCTGACCTCTGTGTTTTGAAAACTATGCATTCTAGCTTCCCATCTTTCCCTTATTGCCATTCCATCCTTGAGTTTGCACATGAAGATATCATACCCTGTCCTCAGAAACAGGGATAAGACCCTATCCTGATTTAGAGAAGCCCCAATATCAGATTTAGGGTACTCCATAAAAATCAGGACCATGTTTTATGTATATGTTTTATCCTGTTTTCTGACAGCTTCAGATCTTTAAGAACAATTGCCCAAATTCTTTGGTTTTCTCTGGTTCCATGAATGATTCAACCGTGGGACAGCAGGTAAAAGGACACCATACTCAGGCTAAACTTCATTATGTTGACCCTCCCCCTCCAGTCATATACGTATATCTTCATCCAGAATTCCCTGGTCCTATACAATGACAATCTGACAGACTGACCGCTGTCGAAGTGGAAGACCTTTTTTTTTCTTCTTACATTACAAACGATATCCGCAATGTGATGGTGGCATTTCCATAATGGTAAATCTGCTGTAAACCTAAATGGCCCCGTTTTCTATAGACACAGTCAACTTATTTGAAGTTAATAAAAATAATAATACATTTATTTTATAACGCCCTTTACATTTCGATCAAATCTCCAAGTGATACAAGGTAAAAGCAAATAAAAGCATCAATAAAAAATATAATAATAATTATATAAAAATATCACCAAAAAGCAGCAATGTTGATCAAAAGTTATAGTCCTTTTTTAAAAGTCTCAGTCATCTGTGGAGCCCTCAGATGTTCAGGGAGAGCATTCCACAGACGAGGGGCAGCAGAACAGAAGGCCCGATCACCCACGTTGCTGAGTTTAGTCCGTGGAAGGAGTGGGTAGAGCAGAGGGATCATGTTGAGGTTAGTGGGTTGAGTAGTTATTTTAGGTAGGGGGGTGTGTTGCCAGGGATGCACTGGTGAGTGAGGAGAGAGATCTTATAATCAATCCTCGTAGAGATGGGAAGCAAATGAAGGGAATGAAGAATGGGTGTGATTTGTTGATGTTTCCGAACTCTCATCAGGATCCTTGCAGCACTGTTTTGAACATACTGAAGTCTTTGAAGACTTTTATCGGGGTTCCCGATGAGAAGTGCGTTACAGTAATCAAAGTTATCAGTTATAGAAACATCAGATGTCTCATGTGCCAGCCCAAGCATCAAAAAGCAGTTACTAAACCGGGGGTACTTTTGCACATGGGGCAAAACTACCAGATTTGTCTGTGTTACACCTCACACCTTTGTTACAACCTCAGCTAATTCTGCCAACTCTCCCATCCTTTGCTATTATCATTTTTTTCATTATTTCTTGCTGCTTTCTTTTTATTCCTGTTCTTATTTTTCTTTCTTGTGCCTAACTACGTGAAGCATCCTTGGGTCTCTTGAAAGGTGCTTCATAAATGCAAGTTATTCTTATTATTCTTATTATTATTGTTATTATTATTCTTATTATTATTATTATTGTGATTATTATTATTATTATTAATATTACACGTAAATGCATCCCCCATTATGATCGAGACCAGATTTACTTTCATAGCCGGGATACTGGTCTGCATGTAAACAGTGATACATGATAATTTTGTCTGAAACGTATAATACCAACTATGCATATGTAGTTTCGCCATATGACTTTAATTAATCATGAAAAAGTTTTGTGACTTTCAATATGTACATTATTCTATAATTTTACTTTTTTGTGCATTCCATGGAAAGGTGATTTTAAGGTGACTCTGACTGATGGCTTTCTTCTCCTTAGCATTTATCCATAATGAAGTCACTGCTCCATAAGCTCACCAAAGGAATACAGGATATCTATCTATCTATCTATCTATCTATCTATCATATGCTGATGATTCTGCTTGATTTTATGTAATGTAGTGTTTTACAACATCTTTGAAAACACTGTCAGCATTAAGAACCACGACCACTTAGGAGACAGTAAGTGTGATTTATTTTATACCACTGGCTCAACTTGCAGTGTTTAGTCTATGTTTCGAGATCACAAGATCCCACAAGAATCACATGATGACCATGCATGATTCGTTTCATAGAGTACAAATTCTCTTTTCTCATGTGAGATTTGATGCATAATACACTCCATGTGTACCAACTTAAGTATATTTGTGTTATTGCCAAGGTATTAATTGCAATTTATTAGGAAGTGTCTGCCAGTTTTTTTGCACATACAGTATAAATCTCCCGTCACTTCAAAGGGAATGAGGAACTATTGAGATGGTAGTATACTTGCCATGCCAGTCCAGCCAGCCTCAAGGTTTGGCTTAGAATTCCCCCCTGAGAATGAATTATTCAGTAAAAACACAACCTCTGACAATACAATAAAGTTGACTGTTTTCGATTTGCTTGACACCACCTCGCCGTCCCTCCCATCCCCAACTCCGCAAGTCATCACAAAACTGTCACTTATATTGATGCTCGGGAGCAGACAAGTAACATCTCCCTGCCATTTAGCAAACCACCTCTGGACTATACACCATGAGGCAGTGCCATTTATGCATTGAAAAGAGCTTAAAGGGAATTAAAATGTGACTCCTCCTAAATTCTTGCTCACGTGAAGGTGTTCGCTCTTCTAATGCAAGGCTCTTATACAGAAACTTCATCAGTGCCCTAAATCCCAGTTTATAGGGTGTCCCTACAAATGATTCTAGGCTAACTGTTATTAAAGTGATGCAATGATGATACTGTATTCATGTATCAAGGCTTTAGCCCAAAACACCATCAAACAGTGCTCTATGACAATATGATAATCAACCCTCCCTCATATACTACAGAATTTATTTAGGAGATTTTTGAATTTATTTCCTGATTTTGCATGTGTATACTGATACTCATCATAATCTCAGTCAAGGTTCTCTCAATTTTTTGGTTAGAAATATTTGTGAAAATAATTGTATTAGTTTGGCATGCATAGCCAAACTTTCTCTACATAAGTCTCTGAGGAAGATACCTTACCATTAATGAAAGGTTAATACGTCACCGTTTGGCTATGTAAGCACACCCCAACCAACGGGATTCTTTTTTAAAAATGAAGTTGGTGATTAACCAGTGACATTTCGTTTTTTTCACTGAGTCAAATGTCCCTCGTCTAGCATTGGTGAATGTGGTGATGCTGGTTGTTTGACTTTCTTCCACAGACTAAGTTGTGGTTGCCACACTGAGGACAGTGTGGCAACCACAACTTTGTTAAAAAAAGGTTTTTTTTTTTTTTACATGTAATAGTGTTTTTCCATCCTGTGTTATCGTGCAGAGGTATCGGAGTTTTTTGTTCATTGGGATTTAAAATCCCAAGATCTTACTAGACTAGACAACTTTATTTCTGTATTACATGTGGCCATTTTATCTCTCCCTCACTCTCCTGCCTTGTCCACATGAACATGGGTGCCTTTTAAAATATGTCTTTTTCTCTGCGTTTGGCCCTTTTGTCTGCATGCAAATGCTATAAATGGTCAATATACACAGATACTATAAAAAAAAAAAAAACGTAGCCAAAGAACTGCTGGTTTTTCCCTTGCTAGGTGGACTTTGTACGTGGTCACACCTTAAAATAATTTCGCTCTTCCACTATACCGAGGACAATGCCTTTTTTTGGCTTATTATTGGTCAACATAGATTTATGGTTTTAGCTTTATTGCCCCGTTTGCTTGGTTTACTCTTGACAGCGATTGTTGAGTGTGAGTGACCTTTCTCCTGTGAATGGAGGAAGGAGAATGGAGGATGTGTGGATGAGATTATTTTCCTAAATCAGAGGAGAAAAAAACAGTTTTTAAAAATCCCATATACGTATGGATTTAGCCTCAGTCTCCCTCTATGCTCCCTCCTCCCCTACCGGCCTGCTGCAGCATCTGAGTGCAATTAGTCACTTTTTTTGTTCCTTTTGACCAGGGTCCTTTTTGGTATATTCTGTTGCATTTTGTAATTATTGGGATGAGTACAAGATGGTGGGTTACGCACTTAACTTTGTCTGATATTCACTCATTTATATTCTGTGGTCTCCAAACAAGCCTTTGTTCTCTGGTATTGTTTTCTCAATATATTTCACAATCCGAAATATATTGAGATATAAAATTACATAATTGAATTTTAGGACATGGAGGTCCTATTTCTCCTATAAGTTTTAAATGGTTGAAAGTAAGCGCACAGAGGATATGAATGAAGAGCATTCTCCATGCGTAAAACGGACGCAGGGCAAGCCTACATTAAGAACACGCCCCGGCCTACCTAGGATTCCCTGGCATGTCAAAGAACAGGGTACTTCGTGTCTGAGTCTGATTGGTTAAAAAAATATGACGATCAACAAAATTATCCCATATATTTCAAAAGGCAGACACATTCGCTCTGAAAGTTTCACCCAGAGAAGCAGTGGAGAAATCTGATTGGATAAAGCAAAGCTTTCTTATTTGAGTTCACTGTAAGCAGCCACGGCGAGAAGCAATGCAATAACATCAATAAACGGATTGGAACAAATTATTCAAATACAGGTAGTCTCAATCAAAATGTTTACTGAATAATTTTATTTTCCATTTTCTGTCAATGTCTCGATAAGCAGAGAATGACTTGCTGGTCCTGACGGCCCACTTGTGGTAGCAGTATGGTTGTGCTTGTAAGTGTTTTAAGAACTAAGTAAGAACTTTTAAAAATTGGTAACAATGAGCAGCCAGTTCTCTTTGCAAGCCATTTTAAAATGTTCTTTACTGGATTTCCTCCTCCTACTGCAAATTTGAGAGGTATCAGTAATGGTCTACTAAGACGGTTAACTGCACATTTAAGATTTTTTACATGGATCACAAAGTCAGGTCCCATGATTATAATTTGAGGCAAATGGCAGCTGCTGGTACACTGATCTAACATTAACATGCTTGTAAAGGCATCAAGATGACTTATGTGAGGAAGGTCTTGAGAGGGTTGATCAGTTAAGATGGGAAGATTTTATTCATAAAATGGCATCTCAGCCCATGTTTATTCTTTCTGTATTAACTCCCATGTTGAATTTTGCTGCAGACTGCAGTCCTCATCTCTACGTCGTCATCATTCTCTCGATTCAGCTGTGTCAGTCTGTGGGGGCTATGGCACCCCTTTGGCCGGCGCACACCGCGGCCAATGAGGCCTAAAATGCAGAGATTTATTGCTACAACACCTCGGCCTGAGAGGCAGCCTTGGCTTTTATCGAGACGGCCCTGAGGGAGAAAGATGGAGAGCAGGAGGAGCGTTATGGCAAAAGCAAAGAGACACAAAAACAAGTTGTGTATCACAAAGTGTCTTTCTACACTGGTGTCTTTCTAGTGACACACAGTCTAGTCCCGGAGGATGTTGCCTTTTCTATCTTTTTGGTTCAACTTCAACATAATGCAAAAATAAATATTCATACTTGGCTCATCATCATACACTTGTATATCATCAATCTCTGATGTTTAATGTTTTTGAGTAGGAATTTTCCAGAATCACTCATACCCTTAAGTCGATGAATTGCTTTGCTGCAGAAATACTCTATGTATTTTTGAGGTACCGATGCGTGGGAATATCAGCATGCTTGTTTTGTCTCGATTGTGTTCCTCCATGTAAGATTGAATGCTGGTGCAGAGTGGTGAATCCAAATCCTGCACAAAAAGCCCAGGAATGCATGCAGCACGGCCGGCAGCTTTCCTTAACCGTTGAAACGTTTCCAACTGAATATTTTATTAAATAATGTTGGCATTGCAATCTCTTATTGAAATGCAAACATCTAGCCCCTGTCATTCCCATCGTCGTCGTGTTATGGCAGTAGACATTAAGAGTGGCTTGATGGTTGGGTTTGATTGCAGCCGACAAGGGTATGAGAGATATCTGTTGTTTATTACACAATCAGAAAAAGCCTCAGAAGCAAAAAAAAAAAAAAAGGGTCTGGCCTCTCACAGGATCATCAATAAAAGATAAGAGGGGGAAGGAGCAGGGATTGCGAGGCAGTGACAATGAAACAGATGAAATAGCCTATTTCTTTCCATTGATCCATGCACCGAATGGGAGGTACACTGAGTAGAGAATTAGTGTGTTTGCAGCAAGTAATTGCTTTACTCATTCTATGTATGGGTATAGACTTTCTGTATCAGCAGAATATACACTGATCAGCCACAACATTAATACCAGTTACCGGTTCTAATCTTGTGACTGTCTGCTTTACGTTCACATTATTAGACCTTTATCAGTCTGATGTTTGTATGGATAATTGGAAAGTCTGAGTTCTGCATTTTTCTTATTGTCATCTCATCTTATTAAAAGAGCAAAACTAGCAATGACTGGATCCTTTTAAGGAATGTTGTCTGTGAAGCTAACGCTTCTGTTTCATCGAAATCCATGGTCATAAAATCACCATGAGACTCACTTCTACTCCCAGCATTACTACTTTATGGACACAGACTGCAGTTCTTATCCCACGGTCACAGAAATATAAGGTACGTATAGTTCGCAAGCAACTCTTGCAAACTATACATACCATTAGTTTATCCATCCATCCTTCCATCCCTCCTCTGTTTATCGGGGGTCAATCACGTGGCAACAATTAAGACATGGTGTTCAAGACATGTACCTCCTCAGAGAGGGCTGAAACCTAGACAGACTTGTAAATCAAGAGCTGCTGTTGTGGCATCAAACCTTCTTGGCATCTCAGTCCATTTTCCTGCACCAGGGAGAAACTGACCCCCAGCCTGAAGGCAGAAATTTTCTGTTTTGTGACAGAGAACCATGTCGTCGAATTTGGACGTGCTGGGTCTCATGCTCACCACTTCACGCTACATTGTGGGCTGAAGATCACAGACAGGAGAAGCCGACAGAACCACATCTGCAAAGAGCATACCTCGACTTCGTCTTCAGATCCATTATATGAGGAAATAGCATATCACAGTTTTCAATATGTATTTTTATTGTGTTCTTTGATTAAGCTCTCGATCCATCAAATTAGCAACTAGCGTGATGTTTTGATGCTTTCTAACTGTTTCAAGTCACCATCACCTTTTTACTTCCTTTTCAAGGCAGCATATAGCGTTACCCTTGTCCGTCCTATTTTTGGGAGGGGGGGCCTCAAACAAAAATTTGGCTGTTGAATTACTCCTAACCTATTAACTAAGATTCTTGACAAAAGCTAAGCTAATAATAGAAGTCAAGAACTGAACACTAAATATTTCTATAGAATTCAACATTGATTCCGGTGTCAATTAAGACATGATGTGAGAGACTACGAAGGTTGCAGTGTCATGGATATAAATTGAATCTATGGTCTTCTTTTAGTTGTTTTTGTCTCCACAGTCTTCTGTACAAAACATATCTCTTATTTTGTTGCAAAATGTTATGAAGTCGATTACTTCGGGCCGATGCCAACTCTTTCTTCTTGGTGTTTGTCTATAAACAAGTGGGGGCAGATAACTGGAACAGTGAGGACTGACATGAAGATAGAGCTGAATAGCTGTGTTGATTGATTTGTCTCTTAAGTTGTCAGTCTGAGTAGTAACGAGTTGCTGTTCAAGTTCAAGTTTCCCAAAGTCTTTTGACCAATTTGTAATATAAAGTATTAAATTCAAGCTTTACTTTTGTTGTTTGTAAGCTTTGTTTTGTATTTGAAACTATGTACAGCGTCTCAGTCATCTTGGTTCTGGAATGTGATTTGTTTGGTCTCTATGCCAGGCTGACAGGCTCCAGAGCATGAGGCTATGTGAGGTCACAGACTTGTGTGTTTGAATACCTAGAGGAGGTGCCATGAAGCTGGCAAGGGTACGTCAGCTCCTTGAGCGATATTAATTTTGCTTTAGTCTATGAAGGCTGTCAAAGTAAGGAAGTTCATATGTGTTGTGTTTTTTAATATTATATATTAAATTTTATTATTATATTATAATAATCATTCATTAAATAAGTGCACCCACGCCTCAATCACAAATGTGGAGCAAACTTTGTTTTTCATTACCCAATCATAGCAGCTGTTATCTACTATTGAAAGTAAGCCCTCAGAAAACAACCATCAAACTTGGCTGACTACGTTACACATGAACATTGGAGGTTGGCTAGCCTAGCTTGCTAACATAAGCTCCGATTCCAACTGGATTTTTTCAAACACCTGCTGAGTCATTGTGTGCTCTGGCGCACCCAGTCCCGTGTTCATTTTAGACTAGAGGGAATTTTGTGTGATTGCTATCTTTCTTTCAATTGCGTTGATGGCAAATATTTTTTAAACCTTGTAACACAGTACTCATTTTACTTCTGCTATGTTACCCACTGACTGAACTCAAGATATCTAAGTGGGGCTACAGATCTGAGTAATATCAATATTTTTTGTCTGTTAACAAAAAGATTGTACCATTGACATTACGGTACCTGCAATGTCTTAACAAAAAAGGATGCCCTTAGACACAGTGAAGTACAAGGAGCTAATCTGGATTTTATCATTTTGGCTGCCACATCGCTATTTTCTAACACTTTGCAGCACTCCGATCCCTCTGAAGCAAGACTTGAGATGAATCAGAAGAGAAATTCTGTTTGCTTGCCTTTTTCCTGAGACAAAAATATACCTGTTTTGTCCTGCAGGCCAACCTGAACGACTCCCATAACCAGATGGTGGTACATTGGGCTGGAGAGAAGAGCAATGTTATCGTGGCATTGGCCCGAGACAGCGCAGGAGCCACTGGGCCCAGAACCAGCTCTGTAAGTACATCAGAGGTTGTCCATACTATAAGTCTATAAACCCATATTGTGTCCTTGCTATCTTATGGGGTTTGATTTAGAGTCGATGTTGTTTTGTTATATATCTTGCAATGAAATTCTTGTTTTTACATTAAATACAGAAAAATGCAGAAAAATGCATCATGTGTTTACCATTTATAAAATGTAACTATGATCTATGATGACCTAAACGTCTTTGTCTCCTTTCTCCTTTTGAAGTAAGATTCAGTCTGAAAATTCTTTCCAAATTTTTAGGTGCAAGGCAAGCGTGTATCCTTAAATGTCTCCCATTCATTTGGTGTTATTTGACTCACAGCTTCAACCTGCCACCTGCTCCCTTAATACACACACACACACACACACACACTGAGAAAAACGTGGGCGCTTGGACCACAGTGAACAAAGCTCATATTGAGCTTTTTTTTTTGTTTCGGCTTTTTATTACCCTATTTTTGCTGCTGCACTTAAAAAGGTTTCAGAACTTCAGAAATGGAAAGGGAAGAGACAGAATTTCCCTTCAAGGTTTTCCTCGTGAGGGTTTTTAGGCCAGTGTTTAAAGTAAAGTCAAATCTTTAAATCAACAATGGTGAACGGGTGTGGAAGCTGCTAAAGCAAAATGAATCAAAACAGAAGGCTTGCCTCCCGAGGATTTAATAATGAGGCTGTTCAAGCCTTTACATACAGATTAATGATTTCCTTTAAGAGTAGTAATATCACTGCATTTATCCACAAAAAGTTATTGAATAAAATCAACATCATTGCAATTGACAAACATTTAGTGGTCTCACTAAATGCAAGTTAAGTGGAGGTGAAGACTGCAAGCTAACAACCATTGATGTTAAATACGCAGGAGTTTAAAGATCTTATACTCTAATCTTTGTTAATATTTTATGATAAATTCAATATATTTTTCTCAAGAAACACAACTTTGACCTAATGTTTAGCTTCACGGTTTGAACAAATGAGATACTTCATAGTCCCTAAATCTAATCTCAATAATAAAATGATGTGCTTAGATGAATCATGCTTAGATGTTTATCATGGACACGTGACAGCCACCGACATACAGTTACTGTTTTTTACAAAGAGAAATCACTAAGGGAGAGTAAGCAGCTCCAAATCTGAAACTATGGTTTGCTGCTTGGTAACAGTGGACTGTCCCCTCCAGGTTGATTTGCTGCCTCAAGCAAAGGAGTTTCAGTAACTTGCTGTCTTGTTATCAAGTGGTGGGGAAGAGGATCGGGAGATGGACAGGTGGTTTGGCAACAGCAGTACTGACGGTGTTGTATTAGTCAGTTGCTGTGAAGAAAAAGCTGAGTCGTAAGGCAAAGCTCTCAGTTTACCAGCTGATTTACTTTCCAAACCCCATCTATGATCATGGGATCTGGGAAGCGACCGAAAGATGGATACGAACAGCTGTTGGATTTGCTTTCCCTTTGCATATGAAGGAAACAGTTGAGGTGGGTCTAGCATCTGATCCCGATGCCTCCAGGATTCCTCTCTTTGGAGGTTTTCAAGTCAAATCCAACCTAGAGGGGACCTGGGGTACAACCAGATCACGCTGGAGGAACTGCATATCTCATATTGCCGGGTTACACCTCGAGATGCCCCAGGAATGAGCTGGAGAGAGTTGCTGAGGGATGAGGGATGTCTGGAATAGCCTTCTTAGCCTGCTGGCACTGCAACCTGACCCAAGAAAAAAACAGAATGGAGAGCACTATATCACTACAACAAAGATCGTTATCTACAAGCCTTTGTTTTCTCTGAACAAAGCCATGTTAGCACAACACTTGCAAAGGCTGTCATGTGAATAGCTAGATTGTACGGCAACGAAAATAGGTGCGAAGATCAACACAATGGCTAGTCGGATTTTTAAAAATCTTTTTTTGAACATGTGGGTTGAGTAGAACGTTGTAAACAATGAAATAAATTGATAAAAACAACAATTTAACATCACTGTTTCATCGCAGCTAATCTCATCCTCTGCTAAAGCGCGTTTAGAGCTCCTGGACCTGGTGCTGTATCCTCCAGGAAAATTTAGAAACTGAAGCTGTTTTTTGCACTAGCTGCTTAATGCTACCAGCTGCTTTTTAAATGTTGAGGTTGTGGGTTGGACATGCTTTCACACCCACAGCTCCCTTGGCTCACATATTTATACAGATGGTTGATCTGAGACCATTACTACCTGCGGTGCCAGAGACCATCTTCAGAGCTGTGTAAATGGGGACTCGTGAAAGAGTGGAGTAGAGAACTGACAAACAAAAACAAAAAAAACATTTTTGGGCCAGGGTCGTGGTTTCTGTACATTGATTATTGTCTTCTCATCTTTGTCCCAAGGTGTACATGTCCTATGACTACGGGACCACTTTCACGCTCATTTCAGACAAGTTCCAGCTTTCAGAGGTCAAGGCAAAGAACGGCAGCAAGCAGGTTATCTCCCAGTTCTACCACAGCCCTGCAGACAACAGGAGGGTAAGTCTCAGGCAGTACTACAACCATGACTCCAAAACAAGTTTTAATGCTGTATGGAGCAGAATAGAATGACTTCACAACAATGGTTTAAGAAGTATGCCTGTACTCAAGAACTAATATCATTTTTACCAATATATTTCATCAAGTAGTAAATACTTGGCCCACACTTGTTTGTAGAGACTGATGAGTGTTTACATGGAGATTATGCACAAGTGACCAATGAAATTCCGTTTGTACAATCCCTTTGTTTGTTTATACATAAAACTACCCCACTCCAGTGTATGATTTTAAATAACAAACCAATGATCCATGAGCAACAGAGGCGGGAAGTATAGTATAACCTACCAGTGTCGGTGTGAAGTCTATGACGTAGGCCTCTGCCACCTCTGAATGTAAAGTTTGGTGGCTGACTCAATGCCTTGACCTGAACCCCTCTGAGATAATGTAGCAGGACCTGAAAAGATTGGTTAATTTTCATGCACCCTCCGATGTGGCAGCACTAAGGCGGTTTCGCAGGGAGTAGACCAAATTCCAAGTTATTAGAAACATTTAGCTGCATTTCTGTTGCTAAAGGTGAAACAAATAGATATTAAATTGACTTATTTTGCAATAATCTTGCTTTATTTAAAACAATTAGAATACGCAACCTGTATTTTGTGTTTACTCGGCTTGTCTTTAATCTATGTTAAGTGTGAAGATCCGACAAAGTTTAGTGTGAGGTAAGCACAAAAATAGGAGAAGTCAGAGAAGCTCACACACTCTTTGCTCTCATGCTGTTTGAAATTAAGTTAGCTGCTACAGAGCTACTAGGAAGTGTGCTGCCAAAGATAAGGTCATAGGATTAGGGTAATTGTACAGTAGAGACTTGTAGAATGTTTGACTTCTACTTGCATTTGTAGAATAAAACACCCAGCCACATTGGGGTAATAAGGCAGTGCACAGTCCCAAGCCCGAATAGATGGGGATGGTTGTTTCAGGAAGGGCATCAGACCTAAAACTTATGCTAAATCAATACACATAACGAGTTCATCCGGTGTGGAAACCCCTAAAGGGAAGTGCTGAAAGACGTTTAGGAATAAGCTTAATTTGAGTTGGAGAGAAACATTAATTTGCATAGCTATTTACACAACAATGGCACTGAGTGAAGTCCCCAGCTTAAGCTAATAAATATATATATGTTTTTTTATTAAACACCCATAGATGTCAACATTATGATTAAGTGAGATTTCTAATATTTTATGTATTATAGCCTGAGAAGTTATAAACTTTCTCTGCAATGCACACTTTTCTAAATGATTCCTTGATATGCCCTCTATCTGAATTGTAAGTGCTCTTTGTCCCCATCCTCCAACAAACTTTCATGGAAATCTGATCAGCCATTTTAGCAAAAAACCTACCAACTTGAATGTGAAGGAAAATTACAGCATCTACCATGCTATCCTGAACTGCAGAAAATGTCATGGGTTCTTTCCTGATCCATAGCCCATTCTTACAATTTCTGCAGAAATCCAACTAAAATCAACATTTATATTCTCTTGTAGAGACGCCACCGTCGATTTCACAACCCAAATCTTATCTACCAAGGCGGTAGTCTGTCGACTCATTTGGACTTCCTGGCTTGCGTTTTCCTGCGCAATAACACAGTTTGATTGAACTAAAGAAACTTTAGAGACAACCAAGGTTGACCAATATAAATAGAAACAGTTTAAGACCTTTTCTAAATGTTTGGGGAAATAAGTGAAGACATTAGACTTTTTGACATTTTGTCTGGCAAGTTTGGAGGGCAAATATACTTAAACAGCGATAATACTCAAAATGGAGCCAAAAGCAGGACGCTCAGGTTTCAGTTAGAGTGGTTGAAACAGGATAAGCGTCCAAGTGGATAAGTTATTCTCAAGGAAATACTTGCTGTTTAACTGGTTGTTGGCCTTAATAGCAAGAAACACAGTGAAGAACATAGAAGAAGAGTCCCTGTTTGTGGAACAGGCTCATAGCCCCACAGGGCTAGTGTCGGGGAGTTGTTCAGTTCGCTCAGCTTTGTTCAGAAAGAAATTCAGAAATTGTTCAGAAATAAAGAGAGGGATATGTTAGTGGAGGTGGACAGAGATAACGTGATGGCATTGGACAGGTTAGGCATAGAGAAGGAACAGGACTTTCTGCGGGTTCCTGCCTCAGAGCGCCAAATCATTCAAGTAGATAAAAAAGCCCCACTGTACAGATTCCTAACTGAGTTTGAGTAAAGGGTTAGAGGTTATAACACATTCACAGCCTAAACTTTTAGTACTTTATAAGCGGTAACCCTCTTTCAGCAACCACAAAGTCAGAGTTTAATTTATTAAAACTTTTATTTCTTTTTTCTTTAATTTTGTGCTGCTTCATGGATTTTTCTCTTTTTCTTCTGAAAACGTTTCCCTAGCTTTATGAAACTACCTGTAAACAGATACCTGCACTAATGGTCAGTGCCGTTTGACCTTTCTTTCTGTGTTTGAAGTTAGTCGGAGCCAAAAGATCTGACCTGAGATTTACCATTCACACAATAGTCCTGAAACTAAACAGACAGGCACATGTCAACATTTTTTCTAAGGGTGTGTTCTGAAAAGACAAACATAAACCTGTTTTAACGTGGACTCTCAACAAAGCCTCCGTGTTAAAATTACTGGCTTACATCCTGATGTTTGTTTAGGTTATAACATTTTAATGAAAGTTGAATAAATTCTGTTTAAGACAATAGTTCTCAAACATCAAATGTGACCTTTGAACACTGCTCATGCGAATTACACAAACCAGTGAATATGAACCATTCTCTTCTGGGAATTACACACACGTCTCTTTCCACTCTTTCACTCTTTCCAAAATAAACACAACAGTTTCTTTGTATTTGCTGTGGCATCACAGATGCATCTAAAAACCAAATGTCAGTGTATCTGACTTCTTAGCATTATCCAGCGGTGGACACAGCCAGCTCCATTTAGCTCCGCCTCCATGTCTGCATATTGGAGAATCTCAACGCCGATAGACTTTGATGTCACAGCAAATGAGTAGTGAATTAAATACATAAAAATTGCCTCTTCTGCATTGCCCGTTGTGAGTTTAAGCCTACTTGAGGGGTTTGCGTTGACTCTATATGAGACATCATATCATTTGAATCTAGCGTATGCCCTGCAGGCCCCAACTAAATGCCCAGCGAATCCCCCACATTTGAGAAACTGTGGTTCAGGAGAATAATGCAACGATGTTTTGTTTTGAAACTCCGGAAATATTTTTACTTTTTCACTAAGAAGTTTCACTGATCTTTCCATCAACATAGGCAGAGCGGATAATGACTGGATTTTCATTAGTGGAAGTGCCTTTGCTATTATGTTCTATATTAAAAGGTTGAGTTTTAATCAGCCTTGGATGGAAATGGTGTAGACAGAAGTCAGAGCCAAGTTTAGCAAAGCCCAGATATAAAATGAGATCTCTTTAAGTGAGGAAATTGAATTGAATCCAGGGCTCTGGGATTAATTTTCCTCCAGTGTGTGCAGAACTAGCCTAAACGTCAAACACTCTCCGTTCCTGGTGTTACCGACTAAGCAAAGCTCTCTTGTGCAATAGTGATCTGGCATCTCAGCTTTCCACCTCAACACCATTGTGGTGTGTTTCGCTACGTTATAAGTGAAGCAGCTCAGATATACTTAAGCAGACAATATGTTCCAGCAGCTTCCTGCTATAGTGTGCCATGATCACAAAGAACTGACTGGCTATTGGGATTACTTTAACATAAAGTTATCAAGCTCTGTAATGTTGCTGAAGTACAGTATTCAATGTCTCCGCCTCCATATCTGTGTTTTGTGGGTTTTATCCTCCAGACATTAAAATCCTCTCTCAGTTCATGCTCATCTTTGAATGGAATAAATTTGGCAAACTGTACATACTAGCTTCACAAAACCTTGCACATATATTTACAATGTTAAATAGTTGTCTGTCTTATCCGTACATAACAGAGTGTGGTCATCTCCTCAAAAACCACCAGACGTAATAAATTCATGTTCGTTTGCTCATATTTAGGGTATATGATCATTCCACATCCCCTCAAAATCTGCTGGACAGAAATCTATAAAAGGTCACACATAATTTTTGAATGGGCGTATCACAATCAGTTCCTTCAGTTTTGCTTATCTCAGTATTTAGATATATATGCAACTAAATGATTTAACAGTCTGCAAATCAATGATAGACTCTACAGTCTATCCACATCAGCACAGATTGAGTGTTTCCAGGAATGGGGGTGTTCTGCGTCCTTAGAAACACATTTTTGAGTATTATTTTAGGTTTTATTGGAGTGTTGGTGAAGGAAAAATAGATTTAAAAGTTACAGACTTGAGATAAACTTACCCCACTCTACTGTCACCAAAGACTCTGAGCATATATCGTTTACTGATGTATATGGTGACCAAATCTCTAGGAGATGTACTCCCTGGATGACTCTGGCTTATTATAAGCTTAGCTTAGAAACAACATCACATTTTTAAAATGCGACTATTATATTTTTGTGCTTAGTAATGCTTTCTTTCCTTCCTTCAGTATCTTTTTGTAGACTCAACCAACAACTACCTGTGGAACACGTTTGACTTCTGTAAGAGCGTCCAGGGATTCTCACTGCCCTTCAAACCAACCGACCTGCTGCTCCACAGCAGAAGATCCAACCTGGTACTCGGCTACGACAACTCACACCCAAACAAGCAGGTACAGACCTGCACTTTTATTATCACCAAGTGTGTTCTAATTGTTTTCTGAACAATCTCATATGTGGTGTCTACAGAATGGAAAATCCAAATACAGCCGACCGGCATAATATCTTTCCATACATCGGACTGGCAGTACATATTCAAGCTAAGCATCATTGCTTCAGCCCCACTCATTATTTATGGCTTGAAATCTTAAAATTGGAATAGCATTTTGTATGAAAATACTTGCAGTACAACTATGAACATAAAATGATAAAATAAAGCAGATTTCTCGACTAGGAGATCCATCAAGAACAGATTTGAGTCATCCCTTGAATTGATCACAAATATTCTGATATTACTTAATTTACAGTAAGCCTAGACAAGAAGTATTGGCTTTGGGTTTTCCCGTGAGGATTTTTGTTTTAATTGTCTGTCAAGGGTTCTCATGGTCTCATGGTGTGTATGAGTCCAAATGAAAGAATGAGAATGACCGACATTTTTACAGTAAGGAACTCTCTCCCACTTTCCTCTCTCTCTCTCCCCCTTTCCTCTCTCACTCTCCCCCTCTCCTCTCTCTTCCCCTCACTCCATCTCTTCCCTACTGTAGTTGTGGAAATCAGACGACTTTGGGGAGAGCTGGGTGTTGATCCAAGAGCATGTGAAGACCTACTTTTGGTAAGCCAGTGAAAATTACGTCATGTACAAAAAGCATTGAAGACCCTCGTATACTAATGTATAGTTCACATACTGAGCTGTATGTGACAGCTGTCATGTGCTCTCAAAGACAAACACAACCTTCCATTCTCATTAAGACTGTATGATGGAAAAATGTTTTACTCTTCAACTTTCAGGTGGGTATTACAAGGAAATAGGCTTAAGGGTTTTTAATGCCAATTCCAGAAATGACAATGACACAGCATGGTCGCTCCTCAGCACACATCCATCCATCACATGGTCTTCCTGGACAATACTTACCAGGATCTGGCACCAATCAATCTTAAAAAACAAAATAGAGGATTGCCATATATGATTCATGTCTGAGGTATGGATGAGTAGATCCTGGTCTGTCACGTAGGCAAATCAGCAATGTTGATGTATTCAATATTCTTTTACCTCTTCATGTTACATGGTGCTATCAGTGATCAAACCAATAGAGTGATATCATCAACTTTATGGCTTATGATGTACATTGCTCAAAAAAAGGGTTCACACAGTGTTCCTCTCATTTATTTGAGGGTTGTATATGCCATATATTTAAATGGCATATACAATACTCAAATAAACTACCGGAAATAAGACTACTCGTAAAGAAAGAAGCCAAGAATGTTTTCAAAATGAGGACACAGCATGGTGTTCAGGAGCTCCATACACTCCGGAAAGAGGATGAGATCAATCGTCATGTAACAAGGCGAATCTGATTATTTACGTAGTGCAGTTGGATGCATTTATAAGACATCACTGTGTTTTGGTCACGGAATGCCGGGTCTTTATTTCAAATCATCCACGAAAGCCTTGTTGTTCCGCCATTGTTTTACTCAGTGTAAACAAACAATGGCATCATAGAGGAGGTTCTTCATATTAATGCTGTTCCGATACAAACAGATAATGAACAGGGAGTAGAAGGGCAACTGTAACTAACACACACACACACACACACACACACACAAACACACACACACACACACACACACACACACACAAACACACACACACACACACACACACTGAGAAAAGGAGAGTAAACACGAACCACTTCAGCTCTCAGATCTTTTCCTGTTCAGCGACTGGAATAACGAGTCCATGCACGTTCCTCTTCTGAAAGATTAACATGGTGTGTTACCAATATAAATATGGTCAAACCACTGATATGCGTCTGCGCTGGAAAGAACAAGATTATTTAACTCATTACAAGTGAGGAAACATAAAGTAATAAACAAGCAACCAAACACTGGGCACATCTTTCAGCTCTGTCTCGTTGTCGCAGTGTTTCAGCTCTGGGAATGATTTGTGTAGCAACAGTAACAGATCAGTTTGAGAAGAGTTTATTCCTCTTCTGAATCTAAATCTGCTGATTCTTACCGTGATTTGAATTAGTTTGATAAATGTAATTGATTTGGCTTATATATTGTCATTATTATATTTTATATTTTATATTTTATATTTTATATTTTATATTTTATATTTTATATTTTATAATTATTATATATATTTTGGCTTATTTTATTTCTGCTTACCAGCAGCAAGACAATGAAATCAATGGTTGCTCATCCCTTTTCCGTGCCAGACACTGAGGCAGTTACTTCAGATTTAAGGAAGGCAGTAAAAGGAAAAACCAAAGAATAACTCATAATATAACTAGAACTACAATAACTATATTTTTGATATCTGCCAGTTGATAAATAATAATAAGATAATAACTGCTTGCCTATTTTCAAACATCACATTTACAGCTGATATTTATATCTGCGCACAGAAACGTTACCACAAACAAACAATCCCAATCTTACTTTTAAATTTACACTCACCATTTTTGAATGTGTTCTCATTATCTTCGTTCAGATTAATCTCAGTCCTCTAAAGCTGTGTCTGAATAATTTACAAACAACCCATCCCAACCCACCAAAGTTATTTTCTTCATTCCCCCCAACATTCCTTTTATTTTCTTAAAGTCATTATAATATTGTCGTATCATTTGGCACTTGGTGGCAGAGAATCATCTGGTCTACAATCTGTATTTTATGTTAACTAAAGATGATCGTCTGTATCAGTGTTTCAATCGTGTGTGGAAACGCTGTTCGGGTTGTGTCAGCAACAAAGACCTCACTTGTCAGGGAAAGTTTAAAGCGTCACAAGTTTCCGTTGACGCCTTTGAGGTGTTAAGAGTGCGTTTATTTTATTTACTCATTTTATAAATTTCTGAAAACAGGGTAGTAAATACGGAAATTACCGATTCAATTCAAAATAGATCAACATAACTCATTTTTATGTCTCCCTCTCTATCAGCGTAGTTTCACAGAATAATTTCCAATCCTTTTTCATTTATATGCTATAAAAAGTAGAGATATATCGTTTTCTGAGCAAACTGTATTTTTCAAGTTACAAATGATATCTAAAATCAATCAGTTTGTTATTAACAATATCAACAAAAGGTGACTTTAAATGTTCCTTGTAAAATGGATGAGCTGATTTAGCCGTTTCTTTCTTCTTCCATGATAGAAATGAAAGAGCAGACTGTTGCTGCTAATATCTCAGAAAAGGCGCACAAACAACCTCAAGAAGCTTTTCACATTTGCATTGTGTTTTCTTGATTTTAACGCAACAGAACCGACACATTTAATGGCGTGAGGACTGGAACACATCGGGCCAGCTAATTAAAACATGCGTTCCATTCACCAATACGCGCGTGCAACTTACTAAGACTTTTATTATTTACCGTTTTCCTTTTTTTCCCTCATCTATATCCCCTCCCTGGCTCACTAGCATCTCTTCTAGGATTAGCGTAAAGTTAATTAGTGTGATTGGATAAATGCTGATATCTGACAACAGTGGAGCTGGGAGAGGCGCCGGCACATTTGATTGATGTACCGACTATCACATTGCATTCTCGGATTTGTAGTATCTGTGGTGTTTGTTCTGGCCAGTTATCATAAAAAATAAGTGTTGTCTTGCGGGTTGGATATAACTGTTGTGCGTGTTGGATTTGGGCTGTGAGTCAGTGTCAGTTTGACACATGTGCATTAGAAGATGAAACCACCTGACTGTCAAAACATTACAAAAATGCTAATTGAGTGACCTGCAGGCAACAAAGTTGTCATTGTTACAGCAAGCTGATCAAACAGCTTCAGAGAAAGAGCTGAAGGCAGGTTCATTGTGAGGAGTATATGACGGTTGGTGTTTAAGCAAGAGAAAAAACAAAGCAGAAATGTAAAGGAGGTTGGCGGTTGAAGGGCTTTACTGTAAGTGTTCAGTTTGCACATTGGCGTTGCCCGCATATTGACTGCAGCAAAAAAATTTCTGAATCATCAGTTGATATTTACTCATACAGTAGAAGAAAGAAAAAAAACAGTTCAAGTAGACAACATTTTAACAACTAATTCACTTCCTGTTCCGAGTCTTTTGATGTCAGTGAATCCATCTCCACATATATTCTTGATTACCATTGATTCCCTTATTTTCTAATTTGGAAAAGAAAATTTAAGATTTACTATTCACTAATACGCTACTTACTAATAAACACGTGATAAAAGCGCGTTCACGTCTTCCCGTCGCACAAGTACATTTCACATTAAATTCACGTAAATTCATGTTTTCTTGTGTTTCTCCTTGAATATTTATTAGTAATTAATTATCACATACTCTGCAAAGGCAAGCCAGAAAACCTGCATGCTATTTACTAATACACATGTGTGAGAATTACACATTGTTTAGCTACGGTAAGAGGTAATGTTGCACCATTTCAAACAAAATAGAATAATATAAAGTTGATTGCAGCAGTTCCACCTTGTGGCAAAGTTTCAATTTTTTTTTGGTTTCGGAAAATGAATTAAAACAAGAGATATAGTGTCATGAAGTTCATCCAAACATCCTCTTTGCATCTGTGCATATCAATGAAACCTGGGAGTATTATATATTTGTTAGTTTTCATCATATATCATATGCAGAAACAAATAAAAGGGGGTTGGAGCACGGGACTCTGAGCAGAAATATTCACATCACATTAATGTTTGCGCTCTCTGGAGGCCTTTTCTATTTTTTCTTTTCTCGATAATAGTTTCAAATTTAAAAAGCAAACAGTACAAAAAAAAAAACAACTCCTGCCACAACTATTGGTGGGCGTAAAAATATTTGCTTGAGTCCAGAGACTGGCTGGGTCAAAAGATGAACTTACATAAGAACGGTAGAAACTAGCTGGTTGGGATGATATAACGTCACAAACTGGCACATCAGGAAAGAGGAACACAGAAGATATTTAATAGGAGGCTATGTTATGAGACACATGTGGAGACAATCATGGATAGAAGAGAAAACAGGTGATGATGATATGCAAACATAACCGAGGCTGGCTGTTGAGGTGAGTCGGTACCATAGAAACGTCTTCTACAGGCTGTTTTATTTTGAAAAGTGATAGGTTCTCTGCCGTTCCAGTGTCCGACTTCCAGTCCGACATCGATCCTGAAAAATAAACAAGGTGCGTTGTTTTAAGATGAATGGTTCTTCTCCTTGTGATGTCTCTGAAACACGCTTTAGACATGCTTTGTCCAAAGGTTTCCGTGTCGGGGAAGAGAGAGCAGCTATGCCTGCTGGAATGAAGCTGTTATTTCCCCAGTGACTCCGTGGTTTTGTACAAACCAGCATAACTCATTATTTATTGATGAAAACTAGCTTCATGGCCTTTGATTAGTTCAGGAAGCTCTACTCATGGCAGCCAGGTCAGCTGATTTATTTATTCCGTCAGAAATGAAAATGTGTTAACACTGATAGAACCCAGTTATTTGTAGTTATGCGTCAAAGAATTATGGCTTGCTCTCCATCCCAGAAGTTTCAATTTATTCCTCTGCCGAGTTTGTTTTCCCCTCCAATGCCTGTCAAACCATTTCTGTACTGGAAGATAAGGTTAAGATTAGTGAAACCAAAAGTCTTGTATGTTAGACCCCCTCACTCCAAACTAATTTAGAATGACGTCCAAACATCACATTAAACAAAACAGACCATCAGCCTATATCCCTCTCTTAAGCCAGGCTCACACCTTTCATCACAAAAATCTCTACAGATCTTCATCTCAAGATTCTCAAACATTCAACACACTACAAAAATGTGAATACTGTTTCATCACAAACATCAAGATTCTTGTGCTTGTGGCAGTAATGGATATACCACTTCATGCTATCATGCTAAGCAGCGTTTATAATACAATCAAAACTTTATGCGGGCTTCATAAAATGCATGAAAATAAAAAAATTCTAATTAAAACATAGTAAGAATATAAACTGAAGATAATAAAAGACAACAGAAACAATTAAAGATCCAATCATGCAGCAGAAACGCATCTCCTGTAAAATATGTTTTGGGGAATGATATAAAAGCAGGAAATGTGCTTGGCGAGGCTTATCTGATCAGGCTAGGAATTCCACTACCTAGGAACCCTGATGGCAAACCCTTGATCACCCCTGATCTCCAACCTTGACCTAGAGAAAACCAGGGTATGTTAAAGGACCTCAGTTTACGACGTGGACAATAGGGCGTTAAAAGCTGTTTAATATAACCGGGTACCACCATGTTGGGTCTAGAAAATTATAAAAAGAAAGCATAAATCATTCATTATTTGTCTGGAAACCAATGAAGGCTGCCAAGAATTGATGAGATATGGGACCTACGATGGGTTGTTGTTGAGCTCCATCCATCCGGCCGAGTACACTGAGTAGAGTGATCTTGCGCCGAATGTCTTTATGTAATCATCTAAATTCTAACTCCTCAAAATCAAATAGGATTGAGAATGATCTGAGCGGCTCCAATTGTCAATGAACATTCCATGAGGAGTAAGATTAGATGCCTAAATGTCTCCGTCTACCAGATCTAGGTCAAACATTGTGACCAGCCAAAGTTAAAAAATAATCTAAAATAATCTATTTAATATTTTACTCATTTTGGGCATTTATTAATTTAATGTCTTTGAGACTCTAAATTAACCATCAATTTATAAATTATTTGTTCAGGCATTTCTTAAACAGTAAAAAAAAAAATCATTAGACTTATAGAATTAATTCAAGCATGTTTTTAAAAGACTATTTGACCCTTATAAGACTTTTTTTTTCATTGGATCAAGTTAAATCATTCTTTTAAGAACGTTCTCACACGCTTTAATATGCCAAAAGAATACAATTTATCAAATATTACTTTTTAAATAGCCATAGTTAAAACCTCTTCCTCGGTTGCTGCAGTTATTCCTAGTTATTTTTTATTTTTTAGGTTGCTGTGGCTGATTTGCTGAGGCAGATTCCATTTTCATTTTCCTTCACATCACTCTTTTTTTCCCGTCTGTGTGCCCAGTTCACACTACATAACACCCGTTTGCATCCAGGCGCCGCAGTACATTCTCCTACGCTTATGTAGTAATGGAGAGTCTGTGTTCAATCTGAGAGCACATGGGACATTCTGGAAATCCAGAATACTATGATAACTGTGTTTTCCCGATGTTCTTCATAATGTACTCATACTGTAACTAAACAAGATCAGTAGGCCTGCCATTGTATGCTCTTGGGTTTCATAGTAACTAAACTGTTGATGGTATTTAGCGGTTATCCTACAAGATCTGGACTCGACACAGGCCCGGATAGAGCTGCACAAATGAAGACTGATCCTGAACTCTCCGCCCTATGACTCCATCCAATTTGGGTTTAATCCTATTTGTTCTGGCTTTAGCAAAGACGCTCCCTTTGTGCTGGAGATCAGTTTGAAGGCGTTGAAAACCCAAGACTCAAGCTTGAGTCCCAGCCTGTTGCTTTATGTGTTTAAATCTAATCCAATCTGATGAGCTGGATCCCTCACCCAGCTCATCGGCTCCTAATTCTCTGATCTCAATGCTAGGAGACATGCTGGGTGGTAAAATCCTCTGTGTTTACAATGAGAACTACAATCCCTTTTTTCCGTACTGACTGAAGACAATGGTTTCAATCATAAAGATTGAGTGGTTCTAGAGGGGAGAGGGATCAAATGAGGCAGAGGTAGAAGATTAATAAGAAAACACATGACAGAGGAAGGGCTTAGTGCCACTGTTGAGGAAAAGAGCAAAAATTGATTTGCAAGTTCATTATTGACTAGTGACAGACTTATTTGTTTTGTCAAATGGTGCATTCAGCATAGACAATCGACCATGTGACACGAAGAATATTAACTGAGGGGTAATGTGTGGAAGCCTTTTTGGTTCCATATCATATATGTAAAGAAAATGTGCTGAGTTACGATTTTTGCTGACTTAAAAAAGCAACTATTTCATTTCAAATGAAATTATATAAATAAATTCCACCTTCATATATTTTTCAAAAATTCATTTCATTTCACACATCCCCTCCTGTATTGGGATAGATTTTAAGACTTTACGGATTACTTTTAATGCTCGGCGTGGTCTCTCCCCCACTTATATCTCTGAGCTATTTGTCATAAATCGTCATGAAGACACTTTTATGAATGAAAGAATGAATGACGTCTTTATTTCGAACATGATCTGGCTAAAGAGAAAGCGAAGGATTTTACATTAGAAGATGGCGTATGGACAAAAAACAGATGTGCGTGCGGACAAATATAATCTGATTCATGAGCCACCGACTTCCCTTTATAAATCACAACCCACTCAAAGTTGGACGCAGCATGTGCAGGCTTCACGCAACGCCCACGGTTACCCACTAAAAGTCAATAGAACGCCTTTTTAATGAATGTTAATGAATACTGATTGTTACTTGATACTGAAGTTAATCATGGCGAAGGCAGGCGGGAGGACTTGAAATTTATTTCACACAGCGTGAAACTGAAGATCGTAATGGACAGAGGTGGAAACAAGGATAATAATGCTTAGGCACACTGGTTGTTACGAAGGCCATAAAGGTCTGAGAGTGACAGGAAGTGTTGGAAGGAAGCTGGTTGGACTGACAGGCTAATAAAGGCTAATAAAGAGATTACAAACTTTCCCAAAATTTTTGGAATTTGGCTGAATTGAAAAAAAGATAATCTATCGGTCTCTCCTCTCCTACCTCTCTCTGTTTCTCCCTTTCTGCCCTCTCTCTCTCTTCTTGCTGCCCTTCTCTCTATCCCTCTTCTCTCCATCTCTCTCACCTCTGTCTCACCGTGTGTGTCGTCCTCTCACCTTCCTCTCTTCTCTCTCTCCTTTCCTTTCCAATGTCTCTCTCTGTCTCTCCTCTGCACAAACCGCCTCCAAGGAACGCCATCAAGAAAAACAACTTGCGGCAGTCTTCTTAAGTATCTCCTTGAGTTTCCGTTCGTAGGAAAGCATCATTGCGCTCTCATTCAATTTTAATTTTCAACAGCTTCACATTTGACTAGAACATTTTTTGATGATGATGAATATATTGATTGGCTCCCTGAAGTCTCATCTCCATTATGTTGTTTTGTGTTCACCATCCATTTTTAATGGTGTATGACCAACACCACAAAAACATTAAAGATATGGTTACTAGTTCAGGATGGTTTGTATTTTTCCTTCAAAAATATTTAAGGGAACACCTTATCAAATGAGAGAGAGAACTGGCAGAAAATGAGAAACTGCCAAAAAATGGAGACCTTGTGTTGAGGAACTGTTTGGAAAAGAGGATTTTAATTCAATGGAAAGAACAGAGACGGACTGTCAACAGCCTTGCATGCACTCTGAGCACAGACAGTGTCCATGAGTTCATCAGAGACCTCTGAAAGAATGCCACAGAGACGGAACCGAGCCGAGACACTGCTGTCTCTGTTTAGCTCTCGAGACGCTGGGGGAAAACACACTGATTTAAAAAGGCACACGATAACCCCTAGTGAACCCCCTCTATTCATCGGCTGACTCTCCACTCCAAGGTTTCAGAACGCTTGATGTACGCTTGTGGACACAAATAGTTTGACCGTGCTGTTTTACACACTTGACATAAACACAGATATTTTAGGCGTGAACATGCTGATAGTCTGTACATTGTGCTGAAATTTTTTTACCTTCAAATTCTGCTATTTTTTAAAGCAAGAAGTAACAAGGACTCTTTGTCTGGCTGCCTTTTCAGTCGAAGTTCTGTTCATGTTCTCAAGCCTATAGCTATTAGCAGCGCTGAATAGAATTTGTATATGAAACATTTAACATACAAAAACTTGTATAGCAGGATATCCTTACTTCAGTAAGGATATCCTACATTAAAGGGGATTTGTCTGAAAAGAAGTAATAGGATTTTAATGTAAATATGCATGTACACAAAGAAAGTTATGATTGAATATCTATACAAACTGTATATGTAAATTGCTAATTATGGAACCAAAAAGAATAAAATTTGTTCTACATCTTAGGGGCGTGGAGCCTTACGACCCCCAAACCACTGTGCTGGTCCAGAGAAACGAACCCCAGGGCACCTCCACCATCCTCAGCAGCACCGACTTCTTCCAGAGTGAACGCAATCATAGAGTGATCCTTGAGAAGGTCGACAGCTTCCAACTCCGGGAAAAGTACATGTTCGCCACCACCACACGGGTAAGAAAGCTGGGGGAGGATCTTTGTTGAAGCAAATGAATTTGTACATCAAAAGACAAAATGGTTCCTTAAAGTGCTTTGGTTTTTGGCAGTTTCTGTGTTAGTCTGTAAATGGAACAAAAAGCAAGCGGGGTGTTGGCAGACATGTTTTTGGAATCTGGACAGGACAAGGCTAGCAGTTTCTTCCATCATTCATTCTGTACGTAGGTGTCATCACCCTAAAAATATGATGGACACTCAGAGAGTAAATCTATCAGCGCCACAGCATGCAAATGGTTCAAAGATTAATTTGCCTGTATACCTGTACACGCTGCAGTGTAGCGGTTTCGTAGTCTCTTTTACCTTGTATGGTGATTTGGCAAAGCTGTCACCAATGTCTTCAATTCTGATAACAACAGTTTGGATTTGACTCTTTTTACACCAATGGGGTCATTTGCTTTAAATTGTCTGTCTATCCACATTTGCTCGAAAACCGTTCATCACACATCCTTTGTGGAGACCTTAAAGTCCATTATCTTATTTTAACATTTTATATGCATAGTAACTTAAACGCTTTTCATGTGAGGTTTCTCACATTCACCTATGTTAGAGGTTATGGTCCATCGGCATCAACACAAACCAAGTTTTTCCCTAAGCTGTGTCTTTCGACTCAAAAATTATAGTGTTGAAGTTAAAAACTTACCCTTTTAGAAGAGCTGACAATGGCATTCATTCAAGCTCTTATATAAGAAGGTGTGGCGACAATTTCATTTATTTTCTTTCTAACGTCCTTATGAAAACTATAACAGCCAATAATGCATGTAAATATATATATGTCAATTAACTTACTGTTTTTCCAACTAACGTTTAAGATTCACAACTCCAAATTTTAGTAATGTAGTGCTGAGTCAGCATAATCTGCAGCGATCACAGCTGAGCTGGACCGTTATTTGGCAGTTGATAAAGTGACGCACCGTATACCCGTCATTGTGTCTCTGTGTTTGTTATAGTGGGATCCTCAATTAGTGGCGGCAGGCAAACGGGACAGATGGTGAACACTGTCTGGTTCTTGTTTCCTTCCTTGTTTCACAGGCTGTCTTGGTCAGATTTGATATCATATGCACATGCCGGCAGCTTGTAGCTGTGGAAACAGTTGATTGTAAGGGTGGTTGGCTGTGAAGGAATTTTTCTGGTAATTGATGTCAGATGGACGATCATATTAATGCATTTAGCCGTGTAGCTTTGAATGGGAGAAGAAAGGCTGGTAATAAATGAGCTGTCACTGCCATGAGGGAGTTAAAAGCTGTTAGAATATACCAAAACGCTTTAAAGTCAGGAATTTTAACATGTCTATGATTTAGGTGAAGATTTTTATTCCTCTCTGTTATAATTAGCAGTGCAACGTTGCACTAAAACAAAACCTAAACTTCTAAATCGACTATAGCAGTCACTATCATCTCTGCTTTTTATGTGAGAAGGATTCCACTCTCCACATTCTACATGCGTTGTCCTGCTGTTGAGTGCAGATGCCTGTTGCATGGCATTTCCTGTGTAGAGAGCAATCAGGCAGCGTTTAGCGCTGCTTTAAATCAAAGCAATATGAAGAAGCCATAAGAAATCCCAGCGGCGTATGCGGTAAATCCTAATGAGTGATCCTTATTTGCAATTACTAATGTGGTCGAATGAGGCAGTAGTCGGTTTAACCTCAAAGTGATGAAGCCAGCTGTTGCTAAGTGTGGTTTTGTTTACAGTTGATAATGAAAAACAGGAAAAGACGCATTGTGCTACGTACATTTGAGTCAACCGTATTACACCTGTATTTATAAAATGTATCACAAATTATTCTGAGAATTTAGCAAACAGAAAAACTAAACTGTGAATGTAATTGGTAAAATAGCGTCTCCCTGCTTGGCTGGAGATGGTTTACCTGCATAGCGAGCGGCCGGACAGGAACATTGTTACAGGGTAATTACTGTTTTTCAGGAAAGGACTTTGTGGTTTTAGCAGCTGAGTATTGACTCACAGCTAGGCAGATGATGTCATACAAAATGCCTCAGTAACATTTTAGAGGGCATCACGTCAAAGTCTTACGCAAAGGATTCAGAGATGAGTAGCAACCTGTCCATTGGCCTGTTGCAGCAATAATGGAGGGCTGAGCAGTGTTGACTAAACAACTTTGAAAGCACGGCTTTGCAAATTACCTCACAGTGGAAACACAGGGTGAAATGTAGTTTGGTAAACCACAGCTACTTTCATTAGATAGATTTCATAGATCCACATATTCTTGTTGTCACTTAAAAGGTGTAGGCTGAAGCTGTAGCATATTATAACTACCCTTTTTACTCACTGACTTCTATTTTAACAGCTAACTCCTTAACTAAACCAAAGCAAAACGGGTCCAAGTCAATAAAAGAAAATGTAGTTCAAACAACATGATGAATGATAAATAAAATGCAAAAGTCTCATTCCAGCAAAAAAAAAAAGAGCCTCTTTACTGAGTGACAGTTCATACATAAACAAAAAGATAAGATACAACTCAGCTATTAGAAAAGCTTTAGTTTTTATGGCTGTCCGTCTGTACTTTAGTTTGTCATCCTATACTACTGGATTGTGACAAAAGGAAGTGAATGCTTGATCTCTAAAAAATAAACCTCCATTGTGTAAATAAAAAGCCAGTCTTTAAAATGTATTTTTGATTATGGTTGATTCTTATCTGGATGATTTTTTTTATTTTTTTTGGACAGTAAATATAAAGCGCTGGAGGTCATGCCCACCCCCAGATCCCTCTGTGCTCAAGTTCTGCTTTTCCTAAATTGTTCTCCCTTATATAATTATAAGCCTGCAGTAAATTAAAAAAAAATAAAAATTAAAAGAACAAGCCAGACTGTTTCACTGGGTAACATCATTGCCATGACACATTACCACGCACGCACACACAGTAGTTTTTATAGCAGCTTAATGTGACTCAAGAATATCTAAACCATCTTGCTGCCGTAAATTAGACTGAAATGTGGATTAATCTGCAAATCAATAGACTATGACCTCATACCTACAGAAATGCCACAACTATTATTATTATGTTATCAACTTCAAACTTATTTCCCAAATGTCTCCAAAGAGACGGACTGCACACAAATGCAGCAAAGACACCCTTGAGCCCTTTTGGTGAAACAACAGACTTAACAAACATTCCACGTACCCAAATCAACTCAATACATAGCAAACATCAATGACAAAAAAATTAACACAGTCACAGAGAAGACTGACAACAATTGTTACTTAAGGAAGTCTTGATGCGCAGAGAAGTATATCATAGTGGTAGAGAATATGTATGAGAGCTGTATGACAGCGGGGAGGTGTGTGTTGAGTGTGACGGATGGGTTCAAGGGGGAGGTAAAACGTCACCAAGGATCGACCCTGAACCATTTCATGTTTCCTAGGGTGATGGACAGGCTTACAGACGAGGTCAGACAGGAGTCGATGTGATGTTGGTGGATGACATTGTGATCTGTAGTGAGAGCAGGGAGCAGGTGGAAGAAACCCTCGAGAGTTCGAGGTATACCCTGGAGAGAAGAGGAACGAAGTTCAGTCGCAGCATGACAGAATACATGTGTGTGAATGAGAGGGAGGCCGTTGGAGAGGTGGTCCACTGTTCAGAGCAACAGGGAATGTGGAAAAGTGGTGAAGACGCGAGAACAGACAGAGGGAAGTAGGTGGAGAAGAGTGTCAGGAGTTATAATAATAGTAATAATAAAATGAACGTTATTTACATACATAGCACCTTTAAAACCGCTGTGCTTTAAAATAGAACATAAGATAAATGAAACCATGCTCAACCTCCAGAGAATAAATGCAAAAGATTAAGAATTCAAAACAGTAAAACACAACGCAAAATTATAATTTTAAGATTAAAACATGACAACCAAAAGATTAAAACAAATAGTCAGAGGGTAAGAGCTCAGGTACAGTCAGGAAAAATATTTCTGTGAAAGTAGGTTTTATGTTATCTGTGACAGTAGGCACTGGCTTCCAAGATGGTAACGAGAGCAGCTCTTCTGTACAGTTTAGAGATGGCGAATCCGACCAAAAGACAGGAGGCACAGCTGGAGGTGGCAGAGTTGAAGACTTTCTTCGGGTGAGACGAGGATGGACATGATTAGAAACGAGCACATCAGAGGGACAGCCCACGTCTTAGAGACCAAGCAAGAGAGGCCAGATTTAGATGGACATGTGCAAAAGGAAGGATAGTGGAAGTACATGTGGTTGGTTGGTGTGACCGAGGACGATGAAGAGGACAGGATATGATGGCGGCCACTAAACGGAACAGCCGAAAGAAGACTAAACTGTCAAGAAGCAATCTGGGTGACATCTAGGATGAAAAAAGTGTATCAAATTAGCTGAAACTTTGTTGTTCCTACATAAAAAAAAATGAAATCCTGCCTTGTCGTGTAAAACATACAGAGAACTTTGAAATGTGAGTTCCCTTACGGCTGTGACTTCTCTCCTGCGTGAGCTGTGAATCGGACCTCCTGAGCTGATGAGACCGGTCACGGCCTCCTGGATTCACGTAGATGGAGGGTTATGAGACTAACACAGACATCTCAAAGCTACAGCTCTATTCGCCTCCTCCGAGCAGACGGCTGGTAGCTACTGTGGCAGAGCGATGTATGCCACCTCTTCCACTTCTTCCACACTCATCAGCTATAAAAAGACAATTTTTCTCATCTACTGTCGGTAACTCTCTCTCCTCCTCTGTCTTTGGCCTGTGCTAATAGGATTAGAAAAATGGAATATCACAAGTACTTTTGGCAGTGCAAAGCTGCTTAAGCTAATTAAAAGGACAGAAATGGAGAGTTTTATCTAACAATAGGGATCCTGATGAATGGCGTGCCAATCGGACCTTAAAGACCTTGCCTTAAGTGCAATCGAGTAGAGCCAAGGAAGATAACCGGAGAGAAGGAACAAGCCTTATCAAGATTACCGTTACATCTACTGAGCCCAATTTATCTCCTAGCCATGTTGCTTTGCAAATTTGAACACAGATTATCTGCAGAGAAATGAAAAAAGAAGTAAATGCTTTCTCCAATCAAACACATATATAGTTTCTCGTGGCTTCTGAGGCTTTTACTTTATTGCTGATCATTTAACAATTCACTTTAGGTAAAGCCTCAATATCATAGACTGATTTTGCCAACAGATTCATCTTTAATTGGTAAAATCTATACACATCTCCTCAGAAACCACTGGAAAGAATTTAGTGAATCCACATAATGACGTAGTCAGCCTAATCGCTGACATCACTTGTTCCACCTGGGGTAGATCAAGTCCTGGCTTGAATCCAAGCTGCAACAATCCACATGTTAGCCTTTTTTATCCAAGCCAGCCAGTGGATTTCTCTGCAGCTTCAGTAATAGTGCATATGCTCCTCTTTGTAGCTCCAGTTTCTGCAAGCCCTGCCAGAGCTTTTCAGATGAAGCGCCCAGAAACCCCCGGCAGCCCACTTCAATCTGCTTGCAGAGACCCTCTCCTGACTGTATGAATTAGACCAGACACGTTTGTCCAAAGCAACTTTAAGCAACATAGTTAATCCACATCAGTGCTTCAACAGTCAACATGCATTCCTGTTTTCATAAAACACTGTCATCCATAGATAGTTACGAAATCTGGGTTCTTGAGGCACGTTGTTTTTCCGACCTTTCCTTTTGACATTGTCAAACATGCACCAGTCTTTAGGAAGCACAATGGCATTTCAGCTGCTTGCACTCAAAGCAGACTGATCTGTTATATGGGGATTATACGGCTTTAGCAAGGAGATTTGATGCTGTATTACTTCAAGCCCATCTGAATCACAGCATTCCTCGAGATGCATAAGGCCGTGGGTCATGAATATTCAACAGACGATCGCTTCAATATATGCTGGGAAGTCCTGTTGTCTAAACTGTGAGGTTCATAAAGGTTCAATGGGATTCAGTCGTGGAGCAGCTGGGTGAAACACTCAGACTGCATTTTGCCTCAGAGAGTGTGGCTTCTGACATTTCCTCTCTGCTTTGGTGTCAGTGCCCTACAAAATAACAGTGTGACTCAGAACATATGCTTGTCCTCTGGGCTAGTGATTAACAATTGTCACTGTGTGGGATTGAAGCTCTAACTGTCTGTTCGGATGGGTTACAACAAGGAAATAGTAAGGATGCACTAGTGTGTTACTGAAGGGAGGTTTCAATAAATCCTGGAAAATGTGTAATACACCTTAAATGGCAAATACAGAGTGGAGAAATATTGGACTTATTTATGTTTGAGCAACTTGGACTTGACGGCTTCGACCTACAAACCTGGGTCTCATGATGGTTTATGATACCATCAATCATCTATTAATGGATGTGGGCGGCTGTAGCCCGTTTAGAAATGTAATACAATTGGTTTAAGAAATGCACGGCAGGGAGGACGAAGGGTACATTAATTTCAATAGGTCAGAATACTTACACATAACACAATGACGACCGGCCTTGTTACTTCCACTGCAATCCTTCAAAATAAGAACACTTAAAATACATTACTCATTATGGCTTTTTAAACTTTGAAGAAAAAAATCGTAATCGGCCAAGACAATTGCAAATCGGTCCATCTCTACTATTTGTTGCAAAGTTTTTGATGCTAGATCTTCATCAGGCCTGATGAAGCTTCCATTTAAAACATTTTTAATCATACTTTGTGTGAGGAAATAGGGACAAATTGCATCTCAGAGATACTGAGCTAGCTGAATGAATGAATGCATGAATGTATTGTTTAAGTCACAAGGACTTGAGAGACACTTAACTTATTACATCCAACATTTACCCAAATCCTTGTGGGCAGAACATAGAAGGTCAACCACAAGTAAGCCAGTTATATGCTATGTCAAAGAAAAGGTCAACCAAAACAGTGCAATATTGAGAAATGATCATACATGTGACAAAATACAGATACACAGAAAGAATTTAGTAATACTTTCTAAGACTGGTGGTAAGCTGATGAATCTTTGAAACAGAATTTATTGTTAAAGTAATCTTGATTATGCTTTCTTTCAATTCATAAACAGTACTGTTTTTATCTTCCTCTTAAACATACAATATGTCTCCTCTGCAGCTCAATAATAACAAAAATCAAAAGACATACTTAGCATGGGATTATGGGAGTCTTCCCTGTTAAACAACCTCCATTATAGATGAAAACGACTTCGGCAGATGTTCACGAATGAAGTGATGTTTTAAAGTTCCATTGACATTGTGTTTAGTCACGTTCATCCAACCTCCTCCGTCAGTCTTGTCTAGCAACCAAGCAAAATATGGACATTGTAGGTATTCTACCTTTGATTAAACCAACAAAGTATTCCTATAACTTCACAAATGAATGCTGATGTTATTATAGCATCTGTCTAGTTTTCCTATTATTTGGGTGTAGCATTGTGTTAAGAATCAACTGTATTTATCATAAATGCGAATGGGTGCCACCCAGGCTGAGTTGATCCGAGGACCAAGAACCACATGTCACCTAATAGAGTTTGGATAGGATCACTTGGATATAATATGAGCAGAGTGAGGAATGTGTGGCTCACTCACATTTGCCAATAGAGTTCAATCTTGGTTTGAGTGGAAAATATATCATCTCTATGCCACTTCTACTTGATACTACATAGTAGGCATTCCACTGTCCTTTATTCCTCTTGACTCTCAACGTAAACCTGAAAACTGGGATTGGAGAATACTTTAATAGTAGAACAAAACTCAGGTCCATATCCATATTTTATTTTCTGAGTTGCAGTGGGTGGTAATATATATTCACATGCACCTCTCTAAGCCTTCTATTTCTGACCTTATATAATTCAGCACATATTGTCTGGGTCTGGCTTGCTTCCACGTCCCCTCCCTCCTCTCCATTCGCCTCAGTGCGGTCCCTGCTTTGTTTCACATCCCGCCACACAGTCAATGTAAGCTGTAGGATACAATAAATCAATAGGCTGAGTGGAACAGGTTGAAATGCTCTGCTTGAGACTGGGGATGCTCAGGCACTCAGGGAAGGACACAAATCCGTCCGCTAAAACACACTGACTTAAAGACCATTGCACAGAACTGAACAGAAACTTATTTTTGACATTGTGCCTCATACTTTCAAAAAGATCTGTTAACGGAGTTATTTTTAGACTTAAATGTCTATGTAAATGGTAAATGGACTGTACTTATATAGAGCCTTTCTAGTCTGCTGGACTACTCAAGGCGCTGAGTCAGCATTCACACAGTGATGATAGAAGCTGCCACGCAAGGTGCCACATGTTCATCAGGAGCGGTAACCATTCACGCCATGATTCTCACACCAATGGAACAGCTATTGGCAGCAACTTGGGATTCAGTATCTTGCTCAAGGACACTTTTGCATGTAGAACCAGCGACCTTCAGATAAGCGGACAACCAGTCTACAAACTCAGCCACCGTCGCCCCGGTCAGATGTGATCTCAAAAACACAGGCAATTTAACCTTATTCTGATCAAAATTAAAGTTTAAATATAGTCAGAAAAAATACTCATAATCATAATTTTTTTAGTTACTCATTTCTAGTGGTAAAAAGAACTGTTTCCTGCATCTGAGACGAACAGCTGCTAATAACAACGGTTCATACTATATATAGGATGACTGCTTGTTACTACAACAATATTCATAATCACCCAAGACATTGATCGTGCTCCAACCGGTAATATTGATGCGTTTCTTACAAACAAGGACAGTAGCTTATACTGTTTAAAACGACTATCTTACCATCCTTTTTTGCTGCAGATCATAGCAACTTCAGCAAGTTCCCTTCATTATGGGGTTTATGTTTTTGTTCTAAGAGCTTGTGATCTTTTATAGAAAAATGATATCTTCTGATAACTGATGATATTTGGCATCCTTCAAAATCCTTAAATGATGAATCAGAATCCACTGGACTTGTTTTTTTTTAAGTTGATGCCGTTTAACCTCTCATCAAAGGGGCCTCTTCAGCTCTAACTGACTAACAGTCGGGAAATTTCAGTTTATTAATCATTTATTCATTTAGTCATTTAGTAATCAATAATGTGGGTTGTTTGGGACATTATTGTTCTGATTATCGGCTGGATCATCATGTGAATCGTTAGGGGGAAGTGATTTAATATGATTATGATGGTATGACTGTCTGTCTAGAGATGTTAAGACTGCTGTATGTGGGTGATTAGTGGTGGCGTAGAGCCCCACCCCTGTTTAGATTTAGGCTTTCAAGTTTAATACAGATGCCTACTGTCACTCCTCTCTCAATCCCTCTCTGTCCAGAATTTGAACATTGTTGTGTCCCTTGTCCTTGAGATGCAGTTGGACTGTTGAGTCCTTACGGGTTGGCTCCTCTGTGTTGTTCCAGTTTCTTCTCATTCAACCTATAGGAATTGTCACGTTCTTGATGATGTACAATCTACATAATCATCCATCAAAATGTGTTTTACTAACAAGGACAAGCTAGAAACAATAAAGGATGGATAAGCTAACCCATCTTGTTGCAGTGAGAGAAGTGAGTGAGACGTTGGATCAGGCCAGCTTGCCTTAAGATAACCAAAACATAAAAAATTACCCCTAGTTGGACATTTTTTGGAACATGGTCTTGTTTTCTGATTATTAGTAAATGTAAATTTTTGGCTTTTATTATTAATGTTATTCTAAATCTTTTGACGGAAGGAATTTGCTTTTTTGTGTTACTTTTTTGCATTTTAATTGAAAGCTTTCTAAACCTGCTAGATTTTTTATCCTTGGATATCTCCCTGATGGTTTCATTTCAATCCCTCTCCTTTTTCTCACATTATTCTTTTTTTAGCTCTCTCTCCAGAGAGGGTGGATATAAGGTAGTCATATATCCGATTATCACAGAATAAATTTACAGCTGAGCGAACAAGAGATAAGTCGGAAATATAAAAGGGGGAGATAATATAAACTGTAATATTGTAACTAGAAGAACATTTTAACCACCTACCTAATTTATGTAAATCCTCCCTCCTCTTACCAAAACAGCTATGACCTTTGAAGTTGTGCTGTGGTATCTGGCACAAAGACATGAGTGGCAGATCTTTTAAGTCCTCTGATTTGTTATTCGGGGTCAGCGCGTCACACAGATGTTCAATCAAACTCAGATCTGAGGAATTTGGAGGCAGGGTCAACACTATGAACTGGTTGTTTTAGCCATTCCATAGCCATTTCTGCAGTGCGTCCGGAAGCATTATCCTGCTGAAAGAGGCCACTGTTATTGGAGAATACTGTTTCCATAATTGGGTGTAGTCAGTCCACACCAATGTTTAGGTAGGCGGTACATATCAAGGAAACATCTACATAAATGGCACTAACCAAGGTTTCCCAGCAATATATTGTCCAACGCGTCATACAGACTACCCCGGTTTGCCATCTTCCCATAATGTATCATTGTGTCAGTTTGGTGACATCATAAAGATTATTAGACGTAGACCTGCCAACTGTGGTGATTGATGGGAATGAAGACTCATTCCTTGTTTACTCCTTTAACTTAACACCCCGGGCCTGTAAAAAATAAGTAAGAGTTATAAATGTACAGTCTCAGAGGTTGGTGCTAGCAAAATTTTCAAAAACAGCTGACAAAACATCTGTGGAATGCTCCAAAAAATACACGCCTGGAACATTCCACAGGCTTATTGATAACAATATCATGATTGAATATGAGTATACTCACATCCTGAGAAGGCTACGTTGTTCACAGGCAGGGTTGGGTCGAGACTCACCTCTTCGTGGAATCAGTAATGTGGGATAATAAGAAGTTGGCTCAATAATGCCAATTAACACAGAATTGAAACCAACAGTAGACAGGACTCAAAATTGTAACTCATGACACAGGTGGTGTGGAAATATGTTCTTGAAACAGGGAGAGTGCAAATAGCAGGAAAATGATCAAATAAAGAATATCCTAAGGCAGAGTCTAAAGACTGAAGTACTGTCCATGGGCTTCTCTGGCTCGCGAGGTAGAGCGTTCAGCCGCTAATAAAGAGGTCAGTCGTTTCATCCCTGGTCCCTGCTGTTTACCTGTCAAAATATTCTTGAGCATGGTTAGGACCCCAAGTTGCTCCCAATGGCTGTTCCATTGGTGTGAATGGTTATAGCTCCTGATTTACCCTGCAATTTACCCGTTGTGGGACTAATAAAGGTTTATCTTATCTTATCTTAGACCAAATACAATAGGGGTTGGATTGTGAGGACAATCACGACAATCACAGCGGTGTTGAAACATGGGAGGATTGGGGAGCCAGAGACGACAGGGATATGAGTCACTGATTTTTAGTGTAGTATCTGTTTCTTCTTAACTCTTTCACTCCCCCCCACTCACTCACACACACACACACGCACACGCACACACACCCACACCCACACCCACACACACGCACACACACACACACACACACACACACACACACACACACACACACTCACGCACACACACACAGATCCTGGTACCCCACTTGGAGTCTTTTTAATCCTGATTTCTGATGTTCTCTGACTCAGCTTTTCAGCCTTGGACAACTGGGAGACAGATACACACCTTCAGGACAATCCATGTAACAAAAGTCTCTACTCTCCAGCCGCACTACCTCTCTGCTCTGGGGACATATTAAAGAGTTTGAAATTAAAAAAAATGTGTAACTGAATAAACTCTCTGTGTCTTTGTGTCCTCTGTCAGAAACTGTTTGGGAACCATGAACCCTCATCTGTTCAGCTCTGGGTCTCCTACAACCGCCAGCCAATGAAAGCTGCCCGCTTTATGACTCGACATCCAATCACAGTGAGTCTCTTTAACAAGGTCTGCAGCAATTATTTTGATATAATTAATTAATTTTCTCTAAGCTTTTTCTTGTCTTGTAAGCTTCTGTTTGTTTAACGTTAAAGTGTTGCTGGGTATTGACTAGAATGTGTCGGTACTACCAAATAGTTAGCAAACACGTCTCATAATAGTCATAATTTTACTGAAACCTCTGGCTCAATTGCTTACGTATAAAATTGCAATAAAACACTATTGTGGTAATTTTTTCAATATTTCCATCCGAAACCTTTTTCGACTGTTTAAAGTGAGGTATTCTGATACAAGTTCTCCAAGCTCTCAACCGTTTTCACAGTAGTGAAAATAATTCTCTGTGTTAACCAGCAAAATTGTTGTTAAGTTTAGCTTCTCTACAGAAATGGTGCAATAACTACATTTTGCTAATCAGCGGGATGTCATTTAAACTTCTTCTTTAGACTCGTTTTGAGGTGTTGATATTGAAAAGTTATACCTCCAACTTCTGGCTTGGCAGACATGCAACAGCTTTTCCAATCGGAATTGTGCGTTATTATTCAACTTTTGCAAAATATTCAGCTTTAAAGCGCAACCCCCTGAGTTTTCAACATGGTAAATGCTAAAGCTGTAAATTTCTGTAATTTTTTTCATCGAGTTTTTAAGGTTATATGAATTTGATGATTGGATAAACTTCGAGTCAGCGGTGAGTCACAGTCAGCGTCAACTCATCCCCAGCTCTGCTCAGTCCGCACTGTTTCTGTACACTTTGAATTACCTGAAATATGCAAAGACTTCATTCACAATGCAGTTCTTAGGGTGAGTTCTTAGACTATAGTCTATCTTAGGGATCGGCAAACTTTTTTGCACCCGCAGACAAGCTTGTTATAGATAGTATTGAAGTGCACTGGCAAATTGTGGGGCGCGGTGTTAGCCATGCCAAGAATAATTATATGGACTATTAACTAATAAAAGGCAGTGTACGCAAATTTCCCTTGCATGACATAAAATCCTTGTATTTGAGTTGTGGGATTGTTTCCTTGAAGTCCAATCTGTTCCACAGCTTAATTTTCAGTGCATTCATTTATGTAAACCAGTTTACACTTCACTGTGATATGTTCAAAATCTCAACTAATATTATATGAGTTTATCTTTTGCATTGAGTATTTGCTGGGAATTCTCAAAACGGGTCATGAGTCCACTCCTCTGCACTTCTTAGGTCATTCGAAAGTCTGAATAAAAAGCTCAACGCCTTTCGGCAAAATGACAGGTAACTGAATATCAGCGACGATTGGGCAGGCCATTGTCAGACTTGCTAAACCCCAGCTGTTGAATATGCCCCTGTCCACTCACTATCCCCGAGAATCCATATCGGTACTGGTCTATTGACAAAGCCGGCTCGTGGCCCTGTGGTTTGGAAGCACTGGTCTAAAGTGTGTAAGTCTATGTTTGTGACAGCTAACTGTGATCTCCAGTCTTTTTTGAGGCTGTCCAGTCCTTTCATCGTGTCAACAATCACCTATCATGCAGTAGATCCGTGATGAAACGAAGACGACTCCTTTCCTCTTTCTCTCTCCCCTTCTTCTAAACAGGAGTACTACATAGCAGATGCGTCAGAGGATCAAGTGTTTGTGTGTGTGAACCACATGAACAACGTCACTCACCTGTACATCTCAGACACACAGGGCCTGTCCTTCTCTCTATCACTGGAGAATGTTCTCTACTACAGTCCTGATGGTGCCGGCAGCAGAACACTCATCAGGTACACCCACACTAATTATGTGTATTAGTTTTAGGGCAAATAATCTAGCTTTCAGTTCATGGATGCAAAAGTACATTTCAGACAAAATGATTATTGTCCAATAGTGCCTACACTACATTTTATGTTTAGATTGTTGTCTATTTACAGAACACATTATGTGTCAGCCACAAAAATAATAATATCTGGTGACTGTCGTTTTCAAAAGGAGTCGAATTATGAACTCAAGTAAGATTTAATGTAAAAATATCACATCTACAAAAAACAGGCATTGGAAATATAACTCAATATAATAAGCAAAAATGATTCCAATCAAAAAAAAAAGGGCAAAAAAGATTAAAAGTGCAAACTAAAGAACATAAAGATAACAAAAACGTACATGGGACATGTTGCAGACAGACACAAAGGAGCAGGACGGATTGAATCAGGTTTTCTCAATGAGGTTACACAGGAAGATCCGTTGGCTGGTTGGATGGAATAGCAGGTAATGCAGACGAATCTGAAGTGGAGGGAGAGAAGACCCTGACTTTAATACACACAGTAACACAGTATTGAGAACAGGTGTCCAGGGGCCAGGGACAGGTGGGAACATTCAACAATAGGGAGGAGATGCGGGGAGGCAGGGCTCACACTTATCCACACACAGACAGGACAGTGGGAGCTGAAAAACAAATAAACTTAAGGAGGGCTACACCTTCAAAATAAAACAGGAAAAACAACTTATATCTGACAATAATAAACTCACCACAATGTCAACAACAGATGGAGAACAGAACCTAAATAGCTGCATTACAGAACCCTTTGTTGGTAAACCAACAGCATTTTTAATTGATACCATTATTTTGTAATTGAAACATCAGATTCTCCTGCAAGAGTAAAAACCCCAAAGCTGATTTAGATGAATTCTCCAGCGTGTCTTTTGTTGGACACACGTGGTCTAATGGAACAGAGTGAGACTTGAAGGGAGCATCAGATAACAGTGCATATTAATCTGTGACCAAGGACACTTGTAGTACACGTAGCGCACGTATGAGCACAACAGTTGAGCCGTTACCCCAGCAACCTCAGAACCTGACAGGAAGAGCTCTAGTTCCTTTTGCAGAGGCTTGATAACTGATAAAAGCCTTTGCAGACTTTTGCTGCTTCATACTGTAGAAAGAAAAGATGTAAATGTGAGATAATGTAATGTCAGTGGTGTTTTAACTCAAAGCTGCAGTCCTTGTTAAACGTCTTCATAATCACATAAGAAACATCCGATGGCTCAGTTTTGTTCTCAGGTGTTTGTTACCCAGTGATCACAATTCTCAGTTTATTTGACACTTTGTCTTCTTCTAATGAAATCAGATGCTGGTCCCATCTGTCTGTGTTGACAAACAGCATCCTGTTCTGCCTCACACAGTTTTAATGTCCTCCTGTGTTTGGCCTCCAGAGTTACCAAATATTTGTAGGCCAATTGAAGCTTGAATCCACAGGTCTTTCTAGTTAAAGTCATTGGTGTTGTAATGAAGTAAAAATTTCTCCTTCCTTTTCTGTCGTATCAGCAGCTGTGGTCCATTAAGCGTTTAGTGTTCCTCCCTGACCTTGATGATGATGATGCATTACCTCTTCTATTTCAGATACTTTGCCAATGAACCTTTCGCAGACCTGCACCGCGTGGAGGGTCTGCGAGGAGTCTTCATCGCCACGCTCATTAACGGCTCGGTAAGCGAGGACAATATGCGGTCCGTCATCACTTTTGACAAGGGAGGGACGTGGGAGCTGCTCCAGCCTCCTGCTGCCGACAGCCTGGGAGGAACTGTGGACTGCCAGGTACACAAACCCTTAGTAAGCGAATATTATAAGACAATTTTACCCATTATTTTAGAGGAAATTTAAGTGAACATCAAACATTATTATATTAACATAAGATTAATATTAACTTACTTTAAGGGATATATTTCAATTTCTATTTTTTGGAAAGGAAAACAATGTGAGGTAAAGTAGGAGGGCCGGTCTGAAGATGTAAGGAGAAGAAAGTTCAGATATTTATGTTCAAGTACAGCGAGAAAAAGCAAAAAGTTAATACTCAAGTAAAGTACAGATACTTGAAAATTAAGCATTTGTACTTTATTACTTTTCATCTCTGACTTTCTACTCCTTAAATTCATTCATTACATTCTCATAACTTCATTACAATATTTTGTATAATAGTGTAACGATATATCTATCGTTACATTTCATACACGGCAGAGGAAACAAGACGACAGATGCAAAACACAGAAGACAGGAAACCTTTCAAAGAAACTTGATAAAGAATGAGCTGTGATGTCACTGTTTTAGTATCAACTTTGTTTTTCTCTACTTGTGTTCTGCATGATGGACATCCATGCTGGAGACGTCCTTTCTCTGTCAATAGCAGGAACAGCCGTTTGAAATAAATCTACCAATCTTATAATCATCATGCTATATAAGTGAGATGTAATTCAGTTTGGTACAAAACAGCTACAAGAAATACACTTCAAACCTTTTTACTATACTCTTAGATGGGGTTAGACATTAAATCAACTTTTCTACTTTTACCAAAATCATTTGTAATATTAGTAACTACAGTCCTGCTGGAATAAAATATGTGTGAGCTTTTGCAACCTCCGCCCTGAGGCCAGATTCATGATGTAAGCTTATCTAATAAGCTAGACTTATTCCTACAAGTCCAACTTATTTTCTACTTGATTCAGATTAAGGAAGTATAACATGGGTTGAGGGCGGCGAGGTGGCGTAGTGGTTGGCGCCGCTGCCTCACAGCAAGAAGGTACCGGACATGAATCCACCTCTGCCGGCCTTGCTGTTTGGAGTTTGCTTGTTCTCCCTGCGTCTGCGTGGGTTCTCTCTGGCTTCCTCCCACAGTCCAAAAACATGCAATTTAGGGGAATTGTTGACACTAAATTTCCCGTTGGAGTGAGTGTAAGTGTGAGTGGTTGTATGTCTCGATGTGTCGGCCCTTTGATGAACTGGCAACTCATCCTGGGTGTACCCCGCCTCTCGCTCGATGTCAGTTGGGATAGGCTCCTGCCTCCCCGCGACCCTGAACAGGATAAGCGGTTGATAATGATTAATGATTGAATGAACTTGAATTGAGAAAAATAGCCAAGACTGGGTCCGGCTATCCGTTAGCTTAACGGTTAGGCTAAATATCAGACTAATCGTTGTTGCCAGAGTTCCGGTAACACTGGCATGACGGATCAGAAGACTCTATAAAGCCATAATAAGTCAAAAAATATTAGAGAATATCGTGCCCACTGATATGGTTTTAAGCTTGTTATCCGATTGTTGCCCTTCGCTTTTCTCAATAATGCAAATGTTGAGGGAAATCGAAAAATTACAGATTTTGGACCTTGGCTTTTCTATGACCCCTGTGTACGGCTGACGTCAGTATATTTATTGCCCCTGAATAGTGTTGTCTAGGTATCTGTCAGACAAAAAATGTAATTCTTTTCTTCTTTTTTTTTCTTTTTCTCACCATACTTAAGTACATTCCACAGACTAATTAATCAAATTAATCTCAATTAATAAAAGAAAACCAGGGTTACAATAATCATAGTTCTACGCTCTTTCACTTACACCCTATTTAAAGCTAATTACGTTCTCTATTAACATAATCTCTCTAATAATACACTGAAACTTAGTGATTGCATTAGCTTTGTACTGTATTTGTATTATGGTGAAAAATAGCAGTTTTGAAACCCATATAAATCCACCCTCTGACCCGCATCTTGGTTTGCTTTCCAGCTCAGTAAAGGTTGCTCGCTGCACCTTGCCCAGCGCTGGAGCCAGCTGTTCAACATCCAGCTGAGGAGGTTGCCCATTTTATCAAAGGACTCGGCGCCGGGACTCATCATGGCCACAGGTGTGACAACAAGCGACAGCATCACTAACAAAGATCAGAAACCGAACATGTGGAAAAAACTCCAGTTGACATTTATGTGCTGGAGACAAATAAACCAAAGTACCTTGTTTTAGATTTCACATTTGGCATCAAAACATCATGAATGAATAGAATTCTGAGCGGTTTGGCTCACAGATTGTGTCTGGAATTGAATTTATTCATGTTTTTGAAACATCTCACCACTCTGCTTAACACAACAAGATAATTTTTTCTCCAAAATGTGACGTTTTAGCAGGAGTTACTGCATTTCTTAGAAAAGACAGTTGAAGAGATGTTTAATGTTATCTGTTCAGAGAAGACAGAGAAAGGCAGAGCTGGAACCAGCAGGCACATGTCATTTTCATAAATTTTCTCTTTTTCTGATGACACAGGAAACTCAGTCCCATCAGGAAACAAGCAATATAAACCCTTGAGGGTTCTGTTGTGGGCGGACGAGCAGCCTTTCTGTCTATCATTTAGTACACTCCCACTTCCTGAATTGCCCCAAACACAGGAAATACGGCTGCCGATAAAGCATGAAACTACAAACTACGAAACTTGTGCAAAAATACTAAGTCAAGAACAATTGGAGAAGTTTTAACATATTGAATTCCTGGGAGTGGAGTTGAATGAGTTCCTCCGCCTGCCTCCACACATCTGGGGAAAGCATGGATTTGGTGATACACTCCACCGCGTCCTCCAAACCCAACCAGTCCCTCTAATTAAATTCTTAATACTCGATGTGTGTGAACAGACACAAAGAGAGTGAGAGAGAAGGTAGAGGTTGAATTGGCAATCAACTTCGTTATCGCTCTCAAACAGATGGGCTAATTACTGCTGGCACACCCAGTGGGCACTCGACGGGTCAAGCACACTCCTGAATACAGAAATACACAAACGGCACTGGCTGTTCACTGACAGTCACATATAGCTGTGTAAACATTATAATAATAATAATAATAATACATTTAATTTATAATGCACTTTACATTTGGATCAAATCTCAAAGTGCTAATATTTTATATATTCCTATAAGCAATCGACCAATATGTCTTTTCAGATAATTCATGGGGAATTATTTTAACATCACTAAAATGTGTTACCAAAATATAATTACACCATTCAACAGTGTTTTTCTACTAATTAACAACAGACACATTAAAATCCCTCATCATTAGGACAAGGATATAAAGATGGACAAGACATCAAATCGTCAGCCAGAATGATGGACACACTCGAGGTTTCTCATTACACTGCACACCTTCGCCCAGGCCAAACCAAAGTGTTAAAAACATTTCAGTAGTTGTAAAATGTCCGTTTGTTAAAGAAAGTGGGAAAAAGAGAGGGCGTCAGGCCCTTGTGCCACCTCATGGAATCTGTTTCTGAATGTTTGGTCAGAAAAATGCACACCAGTAGCTGCTGGTGGTCATTGTCTAGGGATCTGGCAGTTCCTCCTCAGTTAAAGGAGCAGATAACGCTCCTGCTGCTGCGTTGTTTTCCTTCTGTGGTCCTGTCCAGCAGCAAACCTCCAAGATGGCACATATGGATGTGCCATCTTGGAGGAGCTGGACTACCTGTTCAATGGGAATGGGCTGCAGGTACCGAATCATTCTACCAGTGGAGATAAGGACACTAGCAAAATGCAAAACTAGAGAAAAATCCCCCCAGAAGGATGAGGAGAGGGAAATAATCTGTGGTCACCACCTGCAAAACCAGAACCTTTTTAGAGGTTCTCTTGTCCTGTCCAAATTTTTTCTTTCATTTGCCCCAAAGTAAATGAAACAGATTCACAATCTCTATTGCTTCCTAACTGGACAGATCTGGATCCCAGAAGTTTAATTGTATTGGATGGATATAAATTAAAAATGATGTAGGTGCAGTTAGCATCTCATCATGATAAAAACAATTCAATTACCTTCTCAGCAGAGGATGAGGTCAACCACTATTGAACAGCAGATTAGTCATTGTTGATACTGTGTGATATGTTTGTCTTTAAAGTGGCAGAAACACTGCTGGGTTATTTGCAGTGCGTCTTTAGCTAGAGTTACCCTTTTATGCTATTTAAAACCTTACTCGGGGGCGACATAATGCTTCTATTGTTTTATGAATTTCAATAAACAAAGACAGTTGAGAGAAGGATCCTCCTCTACTTGTATTCTCAGAATGTGTTTTCTAAGCTACTATGCTGCCAAAAATGTCAGCCCCTTCTCTTATTTAGAAGCTTAACATGCCTCGACGATACCTCTGATGTAGTAGTTGACCTTTCCACCTGGCTGCAGTGAAGTACAGGTGGGCCTGATGATGGATTGTGGTCAGAGGAGACACAGAACCCATCCACATCTAGCATTGATCCTGGCAGGTCTGAAACGGGCCTGAGGCTGACAACCAGCCTGATGTTCAGTAACAGTTGTGCTGAGAGGGATTTTATAAACGCTCATCCATAAATACAGTTTCTTCAGTGTCATAGCCGTGCAGAGCCACAGAGTATCTGGGGAGCACTCGTTTGCTACCGTGGCTCTTTGACTCCTTGTGAGATGAACTTTAATGAGAGTCATTAGCCCACTTGTGCGGGACAGAACATCAGTCATATCAGTGGTGATTTTAGAGAACTGGACGGAGACACGACCACCGCGTAACTCTCATTTTAATCCTCTCCTCATACAACCTCTAATGAGACTTGATTAACAGGATGTCCGCAGCTGTAAGGTCTGCTGTTTCAGTGTCAAAGGTCAGACCCTTTATGTATTAATCCTCCAGTCCTCAAATCTCATTCATCTGTCAGGGTAGAAGAAGGGATCCACATGGTGATTGCTCTTACGGGGCGGCTTTAGCTCAGGGAGTAGAGCAGGGTTCCAGCCTAAACACTGACACAAAAGCTGTGGGTCCTTGAGCAAGACCCTGAAACCTCAGCTCCCCGGGCGCTTCCCAGCGGCCGCCCACCGCTCCCTCAGTGTTGGGTCAAATGCCAAGATAAATTTCACAATGTTGTGCTGTATGTAAGTACTGGTTAACATGTGATAAATAAAGAGTATGTTATTATTATTATTATGTCCCTATCTAGTCGTGTGGGAAGGCAACCTAAGGATGAGACACTTATGGGGAAGTGACAATCGGAAGAATTCATTCTGTATTTTAGTCAGACCATGTGATCGGGGGTCAGGATGCACCTGCTTGAACCGCCATCACGTAGAACTTCCTGTTTACCAATTGCCTGATCCCCATTTGATTTTATTCTTTTACTCTACTGACCTCACAGGCCAGTCCCATAGCACTTCCTGTTCATCTATACCCTCATCTCCATTCACTTTTATCCTTTTATCCTCATATTGTGACATTGAAGGCCATTTACACAGCACTTGTTATAAATTGCTTGATCTCAAGCTTCTTTTCTTCGTGCTCTCAAGAGGGCGAACAGCCGAAACCTCAGCAGGAGTTGGAAATAAGGACTTAACAACTTGGTTATACTGAGATTATTCAGCGCTGGTTTTATATTATATCAAATATTGAAGTCATTATCACTAGATTTAGTTTCACTGTTATTGCAACCATTTCAATTTTTTTTCTATGTCCATTAAATATTTTGGTTGAGCACAACAAACTAAAACACGAGGGAAGCTGCGTCCACCTCTACTATCCTACTTATATGAGGAATTTATGAACACAAAAAGAGCAAATTTATTCACAATAAGTCCAAATAGCCCCCTGAATAAAGACATAGAACAAAAAGATATCAACGGAGCTCAACTCCCTGAAATGAACCAGAACAAGAGAAAAAGTCTAGAAGAAATAGTTATTCTATCTTTAAGCTTCATGCTTATTACAAATATACTATATACAGTGTTCTCCAATTTCTTATCACGGGACACACTGCTATCACGGTGTAGGCATTTATTTATTTATTTGTTTGCTGTGCTGCTTCCTCTGAGATAAAAGTTATTATAGAATAATGAAACAGATGTTTGGCTGGCAACAGATGGTTTTAATGAATCAGGAGAAAAACAAGCGTTTATATTAGTATTCTGTAAACCTCACTTTTACTATTCAATTCTGTCTCCTAACGAAATAGCAGCAATATTTCCTGTGAAAATGAAGCTGCCTGGCACCATTTTTGTCCGAGTGTAAGACCCCATTACGCTAAATCGATAAAGAAACCTACTCTTTCATCTTGCTTTTTTGCTAGAAGAAAAACTGACAGTTGCCATGAAAACAGTCAGGAGGTATAGAGGTAATAGAGGTCAATTTTTCCATTATAAATATTTTCAAGATCATTCCTTGCCAATCATCCAACAAAGGATGTATTAGATTCAACTATTTTGGAGTAATTGTGTGCTTGCTTGCTGCCTGGAGCAACTTACTACATTTCCTTTGTTTTAAGAAGACGGCATTGCCCAGGTACAGAGTATCAAATCTTAAATACTCTGCAAAAATTGCCAAAATAGTCTTTTGCTCTATCATAGGTATCGCTACTTCACAATTCCACCGACATGTCTAGTCTAGCTCGAAACTATATTTAGCTTGTTGCTATTTTTTTTTGTGCTTTGCCTGAGCAGATTATTCCTTGTGATTTGTTTTATTATGTATTAACACATTGTTAAAGGAAAGTATCTGTCTGTTCATATGAGATGAGACATACGGAATGCTATGGTTTGTGTTTTGGGTTACATTTTTTCCAAATGTGGAAGCAAAAACAGCGGCCGCGTTACATCTGTACTTCTCAGGGAAAACCCTTGTAATGTGTGTGTACATTGTCGTTCTGCGCTCTGGTTACAGGATCTGTAGGCAGGAGCTTGGCCAACAAGCCTAATGTGTACGTATCCAGCAGCGCTGGAGCACGCTGGAAGGAGGTCAGTGAACAATCCGACACCGATGACAAGAAAAACACAGCTTGCCTGTCACAATGAATTTAATTTCAGTGCTTGCATTATTACCCAAATCTTAAAGATTTTTCTACTTTTCTACTGACCCAGAGGTCTGGCCTACAAATGGCTCGGTTCAGACTTGTTTTTTCTTTTCTGTCATATACTGTATATATATATATATATATATATATATAAATATATATGTGTGTATATATATATATATGTGTATATGTGTGTATATATATATATATATATATATGTGTGTATACATATATATGTATGTATGTTTGTGTATATGTGTGTGTTTGTGTGTGTATGTGTGTGTGCGTGTGTTTGTGTTTGTGTGTGTGTGTATATGTATTATTAGTAGATTTAGTTGTTTGAAAGAATGAGCTGAAACCCACCAAAATAAACTACAGTGCAGACTCAATAACCATCTGTTGGTTTGTTACAACAAGCGGCATCTTACACATAATAATAATAATAATAATAATAATGATAATAACTTTAATTTATATAGATAACCTATACCCATCCTAGCACCGTGAAACACCCTGCTCTTACAGGCAAGATGAAGTTAATAGAAGAACATGAAGTGCAAAGCCATGAGGTCAAAGAACGCAAAATAGATGAGAGGACACGGGATGTGCAGTGTGGTGTTTAGAACAAGAAGATTGAGATGAGATACTGTCAAGAATTAGCAAAGACAGTTGAAAACCGAAAATCAGTTGAAAGTAATTTGAAGATCACATCTCAAAATTAAAAATTAAAAAAATACGGGATTTAGACATTTGACTCATCTTTAATATGAAAGTACAAATCAATATAAGTTTTGGTGCCATGAAGTGGCCATGTCCGCACCGGAACTGAATATGACACTATGCCAGCTGCAATGCAAAATAAGCAGTTGAAATGAAAACTCTTTGAATACACTATGCACAAAGTTTGAAATCACTGACTGAATTGGGTGAGTGGAATAGGAACAAATAATAAATATCTAACCTAAATGATTGGAAAGAATCACATAATATCCTATGTATGGATATTGCACATTTAATTTAATTTAATTTGATTGTATATAATGTTATTCTGTAACATGCTCTTGCTGCTGTAACCCTGTAATTTCCCGGTTGTGGGACTAATAAGGGTTTATCCTATCCTATCTTATCTTATGTGTTAGTTCCATCTTAATATTAAATTTGAAGTTGGACACAAGATGTGATGATGTCATGCGGCTGCTGAATTAAGGCATCGGCACATTTTTAGTCCATTTGAGCCATTAGATTTGCTCTAAAGATAAAAAACATTAAAGAGTTTGCCAGAATTTAAAAAGCCAGTGAGACGGACACATTGATTTTCTGCTAAGAGGCAAATCCCCGTCTCACTCAAGGAAGTGTTAAATCATTGCTATAAAGGATTCTTGTCTTCGTGTGATCCCCCAACCTCCTATTAATCTGAAGACCACTCATTCCTCATCTGATATTCCAATGTTGTGCACTTTAGAATTAGGACTCATGTTCTAAACAAGCTGGAACGCTGCTGCTTTACTGACTGAACCTCCTGTCCTTCAGGCTCTGGCAGGCCCACACTTCTACACATGGGGTGACCACGGTGGTATCCTGATGGCTATCGCACAAGGAGCTGCCACCAAACATCTCAAGTAAGTCCAAATATGTTGTTCAAATGCTCCTAAAGGACAGAGGAAAAATAAAAAATTTGATCGGAGCTCAGTTGTTCTTATATTCAGAAACAGTTTAAAACATAAAACTTTGAGATTCTGGTTTGTGCTAAACCCAGTAGTTTTGGATGTGCTCAGTTGTCAACATAAACGGACGGTGTTGTAGGGAAAACTCTCCCCGAGGCTCGTAAAATGATTCCTCTTTGCAAAGAGCAAATACAATATATTCATATGAGGTAGGTGATCTTGCTGAGATGTAGAGTAAGCAGAGGGATAAAGACACTTATTCCTCTCACATAGAAACCCCATCTCGTCTTCAAATATAAAAACTCAATTATTGATTTTTAGGAATGGGTGATAGGAATCTTCCTGTCCGTCCATCCGTCACATTTTGTATTGTTTGCGTGTCTGTTTTTCATCTTAAATTTCTATAGTTACAAGTTTCACTTGGGCTCATTTTATTCTGTGAGTGGGATTTCTTCCAAATGGGGGTTTTATGATACAAAATAGTTTTTTTTTCAAACCTTTCTGCAAAGATTTTCATTTAGAATAATAGGATACCACTAGGAACACTTAATAAATAATCAATAAAGTGCTACACCTAATTAGATTAGTTTAGAAATTGACTTTCCAAATAGTGGACCTGTAATGATTTTGAAACATGTAAACATGTTACTCATAATATTTTGTTGGTGTTTGTAGGTGTTTACAGCCTGATTAAATACAAATATTCATAAATGGTAGTCTTACTGAAAACTGGTTCACAAATGTTTACACTTTCAGACCTGGAAGGGTTATGAACTTTTTATGCATCATTAATAAGCTAACATAATTTATAGATAAAAAAGACAACAGCTTAGTGAACCTGTATTTATTGTTAAACATGTATCACAGGTTGCTTATACTAGTTTAATGAGTTATAAGGAGTTTACAAGAGAATCAATTACAAACCATTCATAAATCCCCTTTGAGGTTAGTCTTATGGTGAAAACAGTGGTGCTAAATGCTCGTAAACGCCTTGGTTCCTTTAGACAAGAATCATAAGTGTGTGTCCTTTAATTGTTATTAAAACAGTAATGGGCTCTTACCTTTCACTGTTGAAATGAGGGCCGATGAGGTGGGGGGTGTTTTATAACTGTATAATCAAAGTGTGAGTAGGCACGCAGCAGATAAAATTATAGTCTGGTAACCCGTATCAGCAAAACATCAGATAAATTACTCCTGCTTTTAAAAATGATTGGTTAGTTACTCTCCGTGCTGCTCCTCAGTTTCAGCACCAACGAGGGCGAGACGTGGACCGGCTTCCAGTTCTCACAGCGTGAGGTCTACGTTTACCAGCTGCTGACAGAGCCGGGGGAGAAGAGCACCATCTTCACCATCTTTGGCTCGTACGCCGACCAGAAACACAGCTGGCTCATCCTGCAGGTCAACACCTCCGATGTTCTGGGTAGGTGGAAGAGGGAGAGAGAGATAGAGCAGAGGGAGGTTTTATGTCCAGGATCCTCTGCTCTTAGCAACCACCGCTCACCACAGCTATCTTTCACTGCTATGGAAAACTGGTTGATGTGATAGCTTTATTTATTGCACCGGACACCAGAGTTATCTGATACCATCTGGGCCTGAGTGAAAAAGTATTTTCCCCTTCAAAGCTACATGCAAAAACTACCAAACTGGATTAATAACCGGTCTCAGCTAGACTCGATCCACCCAAACCTGATCACAACCACCTCTGTCCAATCACTTTACTTCAATAGACCATCTTCAGAAGCTAGAAGTAGGCTCGTAGGTCTCTCAAGCTGGGCAATTTGCAAAAATCTAAATCAATTCATGAAATGAAAATGAAATACTTCAGCCTGTGGAAGGGTTCCAAAGTTATCTCCAAGGTTCTGGGACTCCACGGATCCTCAGTGAAACACATAAAGACACAAAAAGTAGAGCTCCAGATATTAAAAGTTTGAGGAGAATTTCAGGTTACTAGTCCAACGCACCTGGGTCATGCAGCGGACCCAGGAAGAAGAGTAAGTCCACCTCTGAGTGGATCAAAAGGAATGAAATATAAGTTGTGGATTCGTGTCAATGTCTGGTAATGAAATCCATTGAGATGCTGTGGTGGGACCTGAAAGATCAGATCTGAAGACCAGATCAGATCCTCCTCACAGTTCCTCTGATGTGGCTGCACTAAAGCAGTTCTGCTAAGAAGAGTGGGCCAAACATCTACCACAGTAATGTCGGAGACTGATCTCCAGTTCTCACATGAGTTTGATTGCAGAATGTGAGAAGACCATGGTTAAACCATCCTCATGCATTCCAGACTTGTCCCTGTATCCGGAATTTATGGAAGGATATATATTAAAGTGATACCCAAACCGCCAAATTTTAGTATCAGTAGAGCAGTTAGAACCAACCCCCCCAAAAAATATTTCTCCAGACACATAAGAAAGTACTGTCCACTGGACTCTCGGTCAATATTCTGAAAGACTTACTCCATGCATCCTTCATCAGAGACATTTTACGACATCAGCTTATCCCTTCATATATATATTTGTTCTTTTTTCTTTTTGTACTGTAATTTTTTTTATTTTATAAAAACGTGTGAAAAAAGGGCGAGTTATAAGAAGACCATGTTCTGCTACGGTTGTCTCTATGGCCTGAAGCCAAAACAGGTTTGAAAAACAAAGTTGAAGTCCATTTTCTTTCTTTTTTTTTCTTTCCAGGTGTGCCTTGCTCTGAGGCCGACTACAAGCGCTGGTCTCCATCAGACGAGCACGGCAACGAGTGTCTGTTGGGCCGAGAGATAATGTTCAGGAGACGAGCTCCCCACGCCACATGTTTTAATGGGGAGGATTTCGACCGGCCAATCACCATCTCTAACTGCTCCTGCACACGTCAGGATTATGAATGGTTTGAGTCCCACACATGAACACTAAAACTAAACGATAAAACGTTACTTTAATTCTGGAACAGCTCACTGTCACTGTCTCATGCAGTGTCATGTGGTCTGTTGCTGTGACATCGGCTCAGCTGTGCCTTCCTCCTCTCATCGTCCTTATAATAGTTTAAAAAGAATTCATAAATGTGAATCCGTCATTAACAAATTCTACTGATGAACATGATTTATTTTAAATACCAGTAAAACTATTATTCTCCTTATAGCTATATAAATATCTCATTCACTTTAACCACTATACAAGGAAGAAAGCAAAACAAACATGTCTTTGGTCAATCCACAGCTCCTCCTCAAAAACTGCTGATTCAGGATTCAAAGCGTTTATTGTAATTTGCACAGAAAGAAAATGGGTTTCCCTCTTGAAATAAATTCTTCCTTTTCCGTCCACTCCGGATGCTGTTAAAATTTAACACACTAGCACTTGTAAAAAATAACTAAATGTATCAAATAGACATAAAAAAGGACAAAAACATCATATAAAAAATGACCACTTCCGCGGCGCCCACAGGAGCTGGCGTGTTTTCTTGCTCTGCTCCAAAAACTGCTGAACAAAATTACATTAATCCCAAAAATATTTTTAGCTAAATTTAATGATTTTCTTCCTCATCCTCTTTCTCTTTCAGTAACTACGGCTTCAAGCTGAGCGAAGACCTGTCACTGCAGGTCTGTGTGCCTGACCCTGAGTTCTCAGGCGACCTCTATGCTCCCCCGGTACCATGCCCTGTCGGCACCACGTACCGCCGCAGCAAAGGGTAAGCTGCTACGCCATTGAAATGTGAAGCATTGTCCGATTTAGAGTAGATTAATAGAATTAATAGCAAAGAAAGAGCATTTTCAGGTCATAGTTCTCTTCAAACTGCCACAGACACCGATTTGTCTTTATTTGCATACATCACATTCGGCATATTTCTATTTGTATTTATTTAGTCATGAAATGAAGTTTAGAAAAAAATTTTATATTGAAGTGGAAAACATGATCCTCATTTTTGCTAAATCAGTTTTTTGTTTTTCTTTCAACTTTAGTGGTTTTGCCGCGTCACAGTGTGGAAAATGCACATACTGCATGCACTGATTTACATTTAGAATGCAAATAAGTCTTAATCTCCGCAATGGAAAGAGAATGGCTCTGTCATTACATGTATTTGTGGAGATCCCAGGGGAAACCTCTGTGTTTGTGCTTCAGCTACAGGAAGGTACCCGGTGACAGCTGCAGCGGAGGCGATGTGGAGTCCAGGCTGGATGGAGAGATGCTACCATGTCCTGTTGGAGGTAAAGTCAGGGTGAACGATTCATAAATCATAAACATGATAGATTCAGTCTATTACCTTTCAGATGCTGCTTTCTGGTAAATTGAAACATGCGATATGTTGTTCTTTTTGTTTGCTTATTTTTAACTATTCGTTCTTATTACTAACTTCTCTTTTCATCCAATGTCCCATGAATCGCTAGTTGTATATTTAATGATCCAAATACATCAGGTAGCAGTTAATTATAACAGGAAATATTTTCAAATTGTACTTTTTTGGCTCAAAGGATTTAGAATGTTTTTTGAATCAGCAGAGTAAATTAAGTCTTAAGTTAACATGCTGCACATTTGATGGATGATGCAATCACTTCTTGATCTTAAATAATCCTTCTACACTTTGCTGTACGTAGGAGGAAGAACCTCATCTCACCTCAATTTTTACAATATTTTTACCGTGCACAATGCTAGATTTTAATATAAACCTTGATCCATTTCAAAGCCAGAGGATGTAGCAGAAGAGTTAGTCCAACATGAAATTTAAATTCCGGAGTGTTGTTAAAGTCTGGACCTGAAATCCATTGAGATCCTTCGGTGGGAGCTGAATGCTAGTGCCCCTAGTGGACATAGGTGGTATTACTTTGCAGTCAAACTCGCTCTCTTTGGTCAAAATTCCATTTTTGGCAGGATTTGGGTACATTGGCTGTTCATCTGAGCCGGATGGAGGATGCAGAATCCTCCTGGTCCTGGTATTTACATCCAATATGATGCAGTAGTTATTAAAGAGTTTACTAATAAATTGACAGGATGTTTTGTTTCATGGTATTGCCGTGATATAATGATGTTGTAGCCATTATTGTATTTCTACGCACAGTAACAGGTACAATGCTACCGAAACTGTTTTTATTTAGATCTTACCTGTTCACAGACACTAAGGTTATGCAAATACACCAAATATTTGAAATACAATAAAATCTACAGGGCTGTGAACATTATTGGACCCACTCCTAATACCTTCAATAATGTGTGCATCTCATATTAAACAGTGTAAGATCTTGACAAGCCTTACATATCAGGTTATAATGCCCAACATAAGTACAAACATCATGTCCATCATTAGAATGTGGGTAGTAGTGTCATAAGGGTCACGTCCCCTTTCCCCTTTCAGAGAGCAACGAGTTTATCCTGTACGCCGTGAGGAACTCCATTCACCGCTACGACCTGGCGACAGGCACGGACCAGGCCCTGCCTCTGGCCGGTCTCAGGGAGGCTGTAGCTATGGACTTTGACTACGACCGGAACTGCCTGTACTGGGCTGACATCTCACTGGATACCATACAGGTTAGTGACGGATGAGCGTTTTGCCGTGGGGTAAAGAGATTTGTTTGCTGTCCAAACACAAGTGATATTTGCTCCTGGAGAGACGGTTTGTGCTGAAACGCAATAATTATCCACGTAGCCTTATTTTCACTATATTTACCTGTGTTCCCGTCTCTCCTCCAGAGGCTGTGTCTGAATGGCAGCACAGGTCAGGAGGTCGTAGTGAGGAAAGATCTGCAGAACGTGGAGGCTCTCACCTTTGACCCCGTCAGCAGACTGCTATACTGGGTTGATGCTGGAGCACAGAAGATAGAGGTAAAAATGTGTGACTTCTGAGTTGGGAGACATGTTATGTGTCAGTCCGCTGCTGTAGACACATCGCAATAAAAAAAAAAGGACAGCAGACTGATAAAGACACATTTTATAAATCCTGCTGAGATGAGTCACCAAATATACTGTGACCACCAATGCATAATTTGTTTTGTGAGAGAGACAGAGAGCGTGACAGGTTTAATAAATGGATAATATAACAGTCATTGAACGCTATTCTGGGATTTTTGGTAAATCTATCTAAGCTGGTATGAATCTGTAATGAATCTGTTTGAATGAAAGAAAAAGCTGGTTGACTCTTAAGTAATACTCGTTTTCGCACAAACCATAACCCACCAACCACATTGTTTAGTAGTATTTGTTGAATTTATCAGAGAGTTTTAGAAATTAACCTTTCCAAAAATTCCACTGTTGTGTTTTTGAAGGTGTCTAACCCTGATGGAGACCTGCGCCACACTCTGCTCAACTCCTCGATCCTGGAACATCCCAGAGCTCTGGTCCTGCTGCCTGCAGAGAGGTAACCCTGCCACCACTGTAAAGCCCATCCTTTTTAAATAAAGAACAAGGAGTTCAGTGATTTGTCCAAAAAAATCCAACATGCGTATTTCTTTCACCTCAAATTGAAACAAGAAGTGAAACATCAGTGCTGCATGATGATCCTTCTTATTGTTATGGTCAGAAATAAGGAAGAGTGGATGTAACCTCTCCCGCAGTTTGCCTTACATGAACTCTTATACGTAGACCATAATTCTCGCGTCAAAATGTAAACAGCCCTGAGATTAAGCAAAAACAAAGAAACTGTATTCTGCACAAAAATATTCCGACACTCACTGACTGTTCTCTTATTCCCTTTTTTAAGTCCAGAAAATGAGTCTCACTGCCCTCACTTCTTCTTTCTCAATAAAAGTGAATTGGTCCATTTTTTATATTGAGTTCCTCTTTTATATGTAAGGCAGGAATGGTCTTAGACCCGGCAGCATGTATAATTCTGACATTGTACAGCTTTTGATGAACATTTAATAAATGTCAGCATCATTGTACATGACATTATTGTCCTTGTACACTAGGAACTGTATCTCATATAGGTCCTTTTTCACACTTTGTCTGGGTCCCACAGTCTGATGTTCTGGACTGACTGGGGAGATCGTGCCGCCGGTGTTTACCGCAGCTACATGGATGGAACCAACGTCTCCTGCATCGTGTCTGAGGGCGTCAGGTGGCCCAATGGAATCACAGCTGACGACAACTGGCTGTACTGGACGGAAGCTTATAGCGACCGAATCGAGAGAGCCGATTTCAGCGGGGGCCAGAGGAGCGTCCTCATGAAGGATCTTCCTCACCCCTATGCCATCGCTGTCTTCAAGGTGAGACTGAGACTTAAAAGAATGACAAACTCTTCACTAAAAGTTGCTTTTCACAAACTTGTGTTGGATGCTGTTTTCAGAATGATCTCTACTGGGACGACTGGTCCAAGATGGGGATCTTCAAAGCTCCAAAAGCTGGTTCCAAGAGTAATGAGCTGATTGTTGGCAGGCTAACTGGAGTCATGGACCTCAAGATCTTCTATAAGGGGAAGAACAGAGGTGCTAAATGTTTAAGCCTTTCATTCTGCTGACCAGGGATCCCCATCAAAAAGTTACATAGTAGGATATTTAGTTACAATGATTTATATTCAGATACTGTCCAAATTAAGGGAGTTGAATTATAGGTTTAAATGAGCCATTAAAATTTTTCCTTAAGAGTTTATACACTGACTTTACCTGACTATAATAATGTTGTAATCTCCTTCCCAACAGGCCATAATGCTTGTGCCGACCAGCCATGCAACCTGCTGTGTCTGCCTCAGCCCGGCCATCGGCACACCTGCGTCTGTCCTGACAGTGCTCCAACCGTAACCATGCCAAATGGAGAGCTGCAATGCCAGTGTCCTACTGGTTACCAACTCCGAAACAACACCTGCGTGAAAATTGGTGAGATGAAAACACCATTCATTACCAGAGACCACGCAAAATCTTCCAATGTGATTTGTTTGCATGAGTCGCATGAGTCCTTTACTTTCCTCCAAATAGTGCATAGCTGTTTGCGCAACCAGTACCGCTGTTCTAACGGCCGCTGCATCAGCAGCATCTGGAAGTGTGACAGCGACAACGACTGTGGAGACATGAGTGATGAGCAGGAGTGTCGTGAGTATTCAGCCTCGCCTCTTCCCTTTGTTAAGAAGGGAAAAACACTTTTAGTACATCTGTTTGTCGAGCCAGATGCACAGGAGAGGGATGGGTGGATTGACAGCTGCTTAAATGAGTTCACACACACCCTGTCTATCTACTTTGAGACAATGCGAAGCCGTAATAAACAGAAGGTGGCTTGTTGTCTCCTATCAATCACATTTCCTATGTGAAATAGAAATCACTGTTAGCAAATCACACTGTTTATAGGGAGATAGATAAATAAGATACGTAAAAAAAAAGCCAATCAAAACCCATTAGGCTGCATAATCCATTGGTCTCTGCAGGCTCCAAAAAGGACATAGCATTCCGAGCGTAAAAATTCCTTAGCAGGTAATACGCATATATATATATCGTGTCTTAATAATGGAAAAAATGGCATCCAGAATCAACCCTGAACATTAAGGCTTGTCTGAATTTGCCATAACACACCTTGGTGACCCACAGAGCCTTGGGAAAATATTCTTTGGACCGTGGAGTGGAAAGTTGAACTCTTTGGTTCAAGCCAAGCACAGCATTCCGCTAGAAAACCATTAGCCCTGTGGTCAAACATGGAGGTGGCAGTGGAATGTTGTGAGGATGTGTTTACTGCTTCAGGGACAGGAGGACTTGTCGTAATTGAAGAAAACGTGATTTTTGCTCTCTACCAGAAAATGAGAATGTCAGGTCATCAGTCTGATTTTGAAGCTCAATAAGAAATCGTTCATGAAACAAGATAATGATCCCAAGCAGAAGAAAAACATCTTTGAAGATCCTGCAGTTTATTATGAGATGCACACTGCAATAGAATAAATCGGGATGGGTTCAAATACTTTTTCACAGCACTACATGAACATATACATGAGTACGGTGGACTGTCTGATGCTCGGTAGTGCAACTTGTTTGTTTCCTCTCCACTTTTAGCCACTACAACCTGTGACCCCTCCAACCAGTTTCGCTGCCTGGCCTCAGGCTCCTGCATCCCTCTAGCCTTCAAATGTGACCATGAGGATGACTGCGGAGACAACAGTGATGAGGAGCACTGTGGTAAGTTGCAGTATCCCCAACAAGTATTGAGGAACTGTTGTGTAATGTTGATAACAGTACCCAGAAATAAACATTTCTGAGATGGGAAAAGCACTGTCACTCTTCATCCTAGCATAAATGACTGGCCTGTAAGGTGAATATGAATTATGTGTGATATGATCCCTTGATCTGACGGCATACTGAGTCGCTGCATGCCTTATTATTACTCGTTAAGCTGCTGGTGCTGCTTTCGGTCGCAGTGACTCTGTGAATTTTAGTAATCTTGGAACAAGAATCACAAAACAAAGGGAACAGGAATAGGCATGAGTGTATAAAAAAATGCTGTTTAGGGTGTAGACACCTTAGGGTGTAGACCCTAAAGCAGCCATGGACATGACTGCAGACAAAATGACAAGGCTTGATCCAGCTGGAACAAATCTCTGGTGAACTTACTCAATGTCTGCTCTACCTCAGCAGAGAGGTAACACATCTGACCTCAGTGGAATAACTTACAGTTGATCAGATTATGTCTATGAGCACAATATTTAGCAAACATGGATTCTGGGTAGAACACGTCTCTCAAACAGCAACAAAGAAAGACGAAAAGAATAAGAGTTTTTAGTGGAAGTTGATCATGATGAAATGGTTCAGCTTTTGTGTTGTATCATTGGTTGTTGGTGTTTCTTCGAAGAATCAGGACTTAGACCACCTTTCATTAGAATGTATGTGAGCCCTGTGGGACCCCATATGTCATATCTGGATTACCTAACCGGTATATTGTTGTAACTCTGTGTGTCTTTTCAATTTTATACGTGTTAATGCTACACGCGTGTGTATGTGTGTGTGTGTGTTTTTGTGTGTATGTTATATATGTGTTAATCTTAATGAGTCTTTAATTATGTTCTAAATAACTAAGTGTTAATGTTTCCGAACGATTTATTTCCTACTTTTTACTAGCAGGGACGACAGTAGGAAAGCATATACAGTAGTTTTTACCCAGCACTTAAGGTATTGTTGATGCGTCCTCAGAGTCTCATCAGTGTGGCCCTGGAGAGTTCACATGCGCACGAGGTGTGTGTATCCGTGAAGCTTGGCGCTGTGACGGAGACAACGACTGCAGAGACTGGTCGGATGAGACCAATTGCACAGGTGATGACTGTTACTGACTACAACACACACCGAAGAAAATTAACTCCAAAATCTGTATTAAAAAAAAAATCGTCCTTAATTATTGACTTTTTTTCATTAAAAAATAAAATATTTGTGAAATAACTTCTCTACTTTAGAGCCTTGAGCTATCAGATTTCAGGGGTTCAATGCTGTGAAGCATGTTGTTGTCCTCATAGTTTCCTAAATCCTTGTATCTCTCTTTGCTTGTCCCAAGTGGGCCACCATACATGCGAGGCCAATAGTTTCCAGTGTCACACAGGTCACTGTATCCCACAACGCTGGATGTGTGACGGCGATGACGACTGCCAGGATGACTCAGATGAAGACCCAAAATATTGTGGTAAAATTGAGACACAAACATCATGAACTCATGTCATCGTGTCAAATATCCTCCTTTGGTAGATAACTGGACTAATCCTAGATATAACAAATAATACGGCAATACCTTAAGGAAATATATTATTATATAAATATGATTATTTTTATTGATAAAAATATCAATAACTTCACTGCACTGTATGGTAAAATCACCATATCCATAACAACCACCAGGGTTTTACTGATAGTTATGATACAGCAACGACTGTATCTGAATTTAAGATTCAACACTCAATATTTTTAATGACACTTTTTTTATCTCCCTGTTCTCAATGTTTACTTTGTAGACGGTCCCTGTGCACTCAGCTCAGCTGGATTAAAAATAAGACAGTAACTTGATGTCATCCATCAAGTTACTGATAAAATATTATGATAAAATATACATTATGGTGTTTGGAAAAAGATTTTCTATTTGGTCTGGACCGCAGATATTTTATCAGCTTCACCAAAAGTAGATACATTTTTTTTAAAGAAGGTCAGCGACATCATTTGTCTCGGGCCTTATAAGAGTCTTTGTATATTTGTTTTCCCCCCTTAAAATATTGCTTACAGAAATATTAAAATATATTGTTAATAATAATATGGTTTTGACTTTGCTTAAAGTGTTAAACATCTTTTGCATTTTGTATTTCCTGTTGTAATTTTGATATCTACCATATCTATTTGTAAATGCAATTCTACTCCACTGATGGAAAAAGCTTCCTTTCCAGAGGTTTCTATATTCTGCACACCAAAAATAAAACATATTCATGTGTATGTAAGAGTTTAAAATAAAAAAAAACAAGATAAGCTCAAGATATGTGAGGAAAGCTTCAGTCAGTAACATTTAGTGTTAGCTCTCTTTATGTAGGGTTGAACATAACACAATACTCGATAGTCACAAACAGCTGCATTTAAGGAGCAGTTCTCTGCTAGCAATACTACTTTATTGACTTTATTCTGTATATTTTCAGAAGGAACTCAGTGCAACGGCTTCCTATGCTCCAATCACACGTGCCTTCCTGCCACCGCGCATTGCAACGGAATCCAGGATTGTTCTGATGGGGCCGACGAGCGCAACTGTGGTGGGTGACCCCATCTGTTCACCAGAATGCAGCAATAGTAGCACTACATTTTGTAGTCAGAGATCATATCTCAGTGAATTATTTTGTTCTGGTTAGGTAAATTTATCTTTACAGGAGGGCTGGACAAAATGTGATCACTTAATTGTTTTTGCTTAGAATTGAGTTCAAAATTTTCTATCACTTCTTTCCTGTTCGGTATCACTCATATGCCTTTTCGGATCTGTTTTTTTCATTTCTGAGGGTGGAGAAACACTTTTTTCACACAGACCCAGCTGGGTACTAGAGAACCTTTTCAGTTCAGTAAATACAATTTTGTACAAGTTCATCTATGCGTGGGAAATCTGAATAATAGAACCTTTTTGGAGCCTTCAGGTACCAACTGACGATGCGGTCATAATGGAATATACTGTATATATATATACATAATGGAGTTTTTGTTCTTGGCTAAATTGAGGAAGTTCAAAACACAAAATATATGAGGGTGCAAAATGAATAATAAAAATATGAAAGTGCTATAGAGCCAGCAAATTGAACTTCCTGTTTTCCCTGGGTCATATTTGAACCGTTTGTTTTCCCCTGAATTACCATAGAAGTAAGATGCATGGTTGCATATGCTCGTTGCAATAAGAATGAAAGACAGTTTCTTCGAGATGATAGATGTTACGGCCCGTCCTTGGACACAAATGTGCTACATAAATCAACCAAATAAACAAACTGTATTTCTTCAACACAATTTTAAATCATATTTTGTGTGAATCTGAGAGGGGTTTCACTTCTTTATAAATCTGTGTTTATTTTTGTGAGTTTTCACGGGCTATGAAACATATAAAAAAAAACATCACCTGAAGCTTGTAGAACTTCCAAGGTTTTTGTAAGATAAACCCGTCATTTGAGTTTTCTACACATAGGTATTTAATTAATTGAAATGGATTGTAAAGTCTGATATTTTACTATAATGTCAACTCACTGTGTGTTTTTTGACCCACAGACCCCCTGTGCACCCGCTATATGGAATTTGTATGCAAGAACCGAGCCCAGTGTCTGTTTCAGTCTCTGGTTTGTGACGGGATCAAACACTGTGAGGATGGATCTGATGAAGACGCTCAATATGCAGGATGTGGTAAACAACACGCATATGCCTACTTTATAACTTTACAGTGTTTGGGAAAGACATGTGTGTTTCAAACCCTTCAACACACCGAAAACAATTCATTCTGGTTTACAGTTCTGCCTAGCAACAGTAAATATGTATTTATTCTTTTAGACGCTACATGAGATAGCACACTCCTGTTGGCAGATATTGAACTGGCAGCTAAAATCTCATCTCTGATTCTTACTGACCGTTAACTTCTCAACCATTTCCTCGTCCAAACTTGTTCCCTCCCTTTTGTTTTCCCACCGAAAACATGGATGATCACCGAGGAAACTAAATCAATAATTTTGTCTGTATTTAACGATTGCTTCTCATGACGTTACTTAAGGCAGTGCATTCAGAATCGAAAATGATTTTCTTCAGATCCTGTGCCTGTTGAGATTGAAGAGATGATAATCTATGGAGATTCTCTTTCAGCCCTGCATGCGTTATAACCTAATGTTAATGGTGTTCATCAAGTAAGGGCTACCTCAATCTAAATAGCCAGTGAGTTTTGATACGTCTATGTCATTCAGTCATTTGTAGGAAACAGTGGACTACAAGTGCAACATAAAAAAAAGGAAGATGATGCACAGATCACCAAACAGGCCTTGAATGCCTGTTGTAGCCAGGAGGCGGTCGTTCTTCTTTCTCTTCTTTTGGCTGATCCCGTTTAGAGGTCACTACAGCAGATCATCTGTTTCTATCTTAGAGCTGCTTTAACTAGCCTTTAGCATCTTGCAAACCTTTCTCTATCCACCTTCCTTCTCTTGGTCAAATCAGCTAGCTCTCTCCCTTCATCAGTCATTGTGCCAACATTTTAAGTTCCTACTCTCAACTCTCGCTGTCTCTTGGCACACCTCCCCCTCATTAAATCTTCTTTTGTTTAACCAACCGTTTCATAGTTTCCACCATCACCGAGTTGGCTAATGCCGATGACAGTCGTTGTTAACCCGGACCCGACCCATTCAGTTTGTAAATCAGTTTTGCGTTTTGATTTTTTCCAATAGGCTTGACGCCAGATTCCCTTCCTGACACAACGATTTTGTGCCAGGATGTGTATGTAACCCCATTTATGCAGGTGTGGGACCAGCATTAGAAATAGACTGACTTGTGACCCGTCATGGCTGGGTACTGTAGGTGATTATTATACAAACTAGAGTCAATAATGTAGTAGCGGGAGTAGAAAATGGCAAAAATGTGTTTATACCCTTAACTGTTATACAAAAATAATCATCAGCCTGCAATATAAACATTTTTCTTCGATTCTTTTTTTCGTTGCCTGTTCACCTGCCTTTGTGTTTCCTTTCAGCCACACCGTCTGAGTTTGGAAAAGTGTGCGACGCATACACCTTCCAGTGTGCCAACGGAGTGTGTGTGAGCCTGGAGTGGAAGTGTGATGGCATGGACGACTGTGGGGATTACTCAGACGAAGCCAACTGTGGTGAGGGGGACATTCTTATGTAGAGACGCTCTTTTCTTCTCCTGCTGACTTTGGCTTGAAAGACGAGTGGGTGGCTGACATAGTAAAGTCTGATGCTGATCTTTGCTCTGTGTGCTGCAGCTGCTCCCACCGAGGTCCCGGGCTGCTCCAGGTATTTCCAGTACGAGTGTAAAAATGGACGCTGTATTCCCACTTGGTGGAAGTGTGATGGAGAGAACGACTGCGGGGACTGGTCTGATGAGGCCCAGTGTACGGGTGTGTAGATAGTCTTAAGCTAAGAGACGTCTATTGTTTGATGAATTGATCATTTATAATAATGCACATGAAATTACATTTGTGGTCTTCTTTGAGTCATTATCATACATCGCCGGATATTAAACCCAATTCTCCCTTAGGGGGTGTTACTCCTCACACTGTCGCCCCTGGTCCCACTACTTGTGCCCCCAATCGCTTCCACTGTGGCTCCGGAGCGTGTGTCATTAACACCTGGGTGTGTGACGGTTTCGCTGACTGTCCTGATGGCAGCGATGAGCTGGGATGTCCCACAGGTACCGCCTCTTCGCCGCCCAGCTGCTAATGTATTTATTGGAATTATTATTGTGTATATAGAATCATTTTAATTGTATTTAATGAGTGAATCTAAATCGAATACATATTTAATGGAAATTATAAAAGAAAATATCGGAATGCCATTAATGATATTCTTTATTTTTGTGATCACAGCTAATGGCGCTGCAACACCGGTTCCATTACCCACCCCAGCCCTTCTTCCACCTTCACCTGGCCGCTGCAGTCAGGAACAGTTCCTGTGCCAACAACCCCCCCACTGCATCCCCGACTGGCAGCGCTGTGACGGCCAGCCGCACTGCCAGGATGGATCCGATGAATCCCACTGCCGTGAGTCTCTCCATACCTTAGTGTCTGGGAAGAGACAGAGTAATTTGGTTAATTAAAAGCTAATAAGAAGAAGTTTTCATTTTGTTTGACATCATGCAGTATAATATTTAGCATAAATGCTCTTTGTCTGTGCAGCAACTCGTGGACCTCTGTTGTGCATCAACGGGACTCGCTGTTCTGACGGCGAGGCTTGTGTGCCGGATAGTGAAAGATGTGACGGCTTCCTGGACTGCTCCGATCACAGCGATGAAGACAACTGCACCCGTAGGTCCCAGATACCTTCACCCTGGACAAGTGTTTTTTTTTGATTAGGAGAACTAACTTCACCTGTGAGGGACCCAATGTATGGGTCGCCATAAGAGACAATGAGAACGCAGTACAATGCTGCCACCTGCTGGCTGTTGGTGTTTACTTCAGGCTAAACCATGTTAATCCTTATAACCCAGGTGAATCTCTCCAACTCTCTCTCAGTGGACACCCTAGCCTACAAAGTCCAGAACCTGCAGTGGACCCCAGACTTCTTTGGTGCCATCACCCTGACCTGGTCTCGCCCCAAAAACCTTCCTCTGGACTCGTGCTACTTCCTCGTATACTACAGGTCAGCTTTAAATAACATGAAACTTTCACCAGCTTAAAAGAAGATATAAATTCAATCTCTCATGTACACAACCACATGTAGCTTGAAAGTCTGTTATAGCTTTAAAACAAGCACTGCAGTATTCTCTTTAACAACTGAAGGGAAACCTTCAATGATTCCATACATCTTACAGTGAAATCCTAGTCCTAGTAGTAGGATGTTATTTACACTAGTTTTAAGCTGAAATCTTCACTTCAGCCTCCAAGTGTGAGCCTTTGAGGCCTGCCGGGCTCACACTACTAATGGTCCCCTCAGGTTCTCTAACCACCTCCTGCTAACTGTACCATTGGCCCTCAAGTCCGTCCCCCAGTCTCTCTCAGTCCTCGGGTCCGGCACAATTTCTTGATTTAAGCAAACCCCACTGCTACATATGTCCTCAAAAATCATTGTAGGATTTCAGTTCCTCTCATGTAAGTGTATGCTTGTTTTCAGGTTCTGTGAAACTCCACAAGTATTTTTTCACCTAAAAAGCTAAGCTAAGCAAGGTGTTGTAACTGACCTTTCATGTTTTGGTGAACACTCTCACCTCAAGCCACCCAGTTGTTGTAATTATTATGAAATGTTGTAATCAGCCATCTTTGTTAGACACTCATGTCCAAAATTACATGTTTTGATTGTTAGGCTGGTGGGGACCCAGCAGTTTACCACGATGGACACCCACAGCAACAAGACCAGCTACAAATTGACTCTGCTGAAACCAGACACCATGTACCAGGTGAAGGTGCTCACCCAGTGTCTCAGCAAGCTGCACAAGAGCAACGAGATGATTACAGTCAGGACGCCAGAGGGATGTGAGTGTCTTATATCCGTTATTCTCCAGCTGCAGTCTGTAGAGGAAGAGCCCTGACTTAAATGTGAGCACAGGGAGCATTTTGAAGAGCTTATCGGTAATCTAGAAGCGGAGGGGCTTCAGTGTGAATCCACATGGGATGAATCCGAAGCAAATGGACTTCTGTTTCGGCTCTAAGACCAATTTCTTTGGACTCAACCATTATGGATTACCGTGACCTGTATGAACGAGAATCTACACAGACTTCAGTGTTAGCCAGCACACACAGGAAAAATTTATACAGGAGGATAAGGGAAAGGAAAAATTGAAAAACTTTAAAGTGCAACCATGAATGGCTTGATTTCTGTCCCAGTTGTAGGGGTATTTGTGGTTATCCCAGTCCCTGCTATTGGGTCCTTGGAAACCGATTTTCTAGTTTGCACTTCCTCTATCATTGCAAAATAGTGCTAATTTTAACCAAAGAACTGGCCGTATTGTGCTCTAGTGAGTGCTCTTCCAGTTTCAACATGTTCTCCACAGCTGACTCCTGCAAACCTGATTGACAAATCACAAAACAATGTCAATAACTGTATGAGTAAGAGCGCTTCTGGGAACAAATTGGGATGTTTCAGAACCTGTTTGGATAGGAATACTTGTGGCCATAAAAATAAGAAGAAGATTGAGAATCAATTAAGTTTATTTGAAACAATTAAAATGTAGTCATGATAACATCATGTTCAGGAGACTCTTTTAAGTTTTGGATGCATTTTATATTCACTCACTGCAGCTAGAGTTTGAACTGCTGCCATCAGGCATCTACCCAAGGTCCCAAAGTCCAGGAGGAGCATACAAATGAAGATTTTTTTTTTCCCCATAAGGCCTCTGCATACAGAATGAATTCATCAGGCAGAAAATGCTATTTAGTGACATATATCCGTAATGTTACCTTTATCTGCTTCCTTCATTGGAATTATTGTATGCGGTGCATGATGGGTCGGAGTTAGGCTGCAGGATTATTGTTCAAACGATAATCATGAATATTTTCATTGATGTTGAGCTTTATTTTTGGTAATGTCACTCGCCTTAAATCCCAAGTACTTCCAAATAACGGATGACTATTTGCGTTCCTCCAAGATTATATGGTGATCAGTTGTGCCGTCCTGGTTGGGAACTATGTGTTTTATATGTACTGTTGTACTTTTGGTGGGGTCAAAGGAAAATCTCAACAGATTCAAGTCATTCAGTGTGCTTGGTTTTTATCCCTGAGTTCTGAATGTGTGTTTACTGCAGATCCCGATCCACCCCAGAACCTGCAGCTCACTTGGGACAACGGTGAAGACGGGAAGGTGCTAGTCTCCTGGACCCCTCCTGACAATGGACAGGGCCTAGTCAGAGAGTACATAGTGAGTCTTTCTCATCTGCAGAGCAGATTAAGATTGACATTGTTTTACATTTTCTGCCCCCCTGTCACATTTTTCAACCTCTGCATTAACTTCTTTACGTCTCATTGTCCGTCTGACATCAGGTGGATTACAGTGAACACGGTGGTTTGGACTGGACGTCACAAAGATGCACCACAACTAACACAGAGGTGAAGGATCTACAGCCAGACACTCAGTACAAGTTCAGGGTAAGACAACACCCACACACACGTACATACACCCGCACACACTCTTTATTTTTTCAACCAACCGAGTGAGGAGGGGAGCACGGGTTTTTCTTCCTTCCATCTGTCTCATTTAGTTTCCAGAGAATAGATGAAAAAACTGTTTGATAGGATGAAACTTTCCACACACAACAACCAAATACCCATATGGTGACTTTTGTTATTGGGAACTTTTATTATTTACATTTTCCTCATTTCTGCGGTTTCCTGGGGGATTTTTCTTGATAAGGGTTTCCAGGGTTCAACACAAACCTTTTTGCACACTACTTCCATTTCGTGGAAAGAAAACTTTTGATAATAAGGGACTTCTGACTACATTACATATTCAGTAAGATTTTTAATTTTATTTAGGATGCAGGTGATAGATGAAAACACAAATTTAAGAGATAGTAGACACGAAATGCTTTCAATATGACAAGTGGTAGAAAAAGTATTCAGATACTTTACTTGAGTTAAAATACTTATACCACACAGTAAAAGTACTCCACTACAAGTATAGATACATACTTAAGTAAAGGTATGTGAATATTACCCGTAAAATTTACTCATAGACAAAACTACTTTACTATTTACTAAAGTAGGAGAGTTTTCTTGAATCCATAAAAAAAAATCCTTCAGTTTATCACAAACAATTAACACACTTTTAGATTTGTGAACAGAATGAAAACCTTTTATTTGAAAAGTAACTAGTAACTGCAGACTAATGTAGTGGAGTAGAAGGTAGAATATTTCAACTTGTAGCACTTCGAGAATTGATCCAAATGTAAATTGTGTTATATGTAAAATGTATTATTATTATTATTATTATTATTGAATATTTCCTACTAAAATATAGTGGAGTAAAGTATAAAGTAGCATAAAATACAAATACTCAAGTAAAGTGAAGAAACGTGTACTTGAGTCTAGCACCTGAGTAAATGTACTTGTTACTATCCACCAATGCTAACAGTTAAGTACGTGAACTTTCAAATATTTTCCCACATTACCTACTTCTACTGTATGTGAAAGACACGCCTTTGTCGAGGATATGAGTATTTCATATTGTGTTCTATGTTGATTAACTTTGAACTAGACTTTTGTTTTTTCCTAATACTTAACTGAGTATAATATACCTAAATACCAGCAAGGACTAGTAAAACTTTCCGGATCCCTGTGTTTCCCTCAGTCATTAACGATATAGTGAAATGCTCCTGTTACTCTTCTCTCCAGGTGGCTGCAGTGACCAATCGAGGAGTTGGTAACTGGTCTGAGGTCAAATCTGTCACACCTAAGAAAGGTGAGTTGTTCCCTGAATGGTGTCACATACTGGTCTATAGACTGATGCAGCACTGCCACCTACTGGTGGTTAACGGGTACTAACTTGTACTGACTTACTTATCATTTCTAACTAATTTGAACGCTTCACATGGAGCATTTTTGCAGTCGCCAGAAACAGACTCACCACACAGTTCACTGCTTCTGTTTTTCTAACAGCCAAGTGGATGTTTTCACTCATGATTAAAAATCATTTTGCACAGAGATCGCTCAGTGGAGAGAAAACCCTTCTTTACACTGCCTTAGTTTGTTTACACTGAAAAAATGGTGGCAGTGAAGTCACTCCTGCGCTGTGTGATAATTTAAACAGGTTTTCAAAAGGAAAAGCAGAGTGACGTATAGCACAGCAGTTCGTTAATACAAATCTATTAACAAGTCCTTCTGTGGAACAAAGGGAAGGAAAACTCTCGAAGGATGTGAAATACATTGAATACCGCTTGGTTTATATTAGCAGCAACAGTCAATTAAAATTACAAATCTCTAAATGAGCTGGCGTCATCCTGACAGCCGCCTCTAAAGAGATAAAATAAGTTATAGTTCAAGTATTTCCTTAAGATCAGAGATCCATGAGTTGAATTTGAACTGCTCTCTGTTGCAGCTCTGCCTCCTCCGTCTGTCATCGCTGACAGCATCAGCACCAACTACATGAGCCTCTCATTCAGCTTCAACTCCCAGTGTGAGGTAAGAGTTCCTCTCCAGCACGCCGTGTATGTGTCGGCGTAAACAGGGCTGATCGTCTCTGTCGTTTCTTTAAGGTCAAACAGTACGTAGTGATTCTGTCCTGGCAGTTTGACACCCACATCAAGGAGAGCAAGAACTACACGGTCAGAGGGAAAACTCTGAAAGGTACCGTCTGTCTGCATGGGGCTGTTATATGTTGGTGTGTATGTTCATCTGAATGTGAATGGTCGATGTGTGCCGCCTGCTTCCAGCTACAAACCTGACAGGAGGGACCGTGTATGAGGTGGCGGTGTGGGCTCACACCAGTATAGGAGACAGTCCCACCGCCCTGTCCCATCATCAGACTGCTGGCACCCAGCCAGACCGGCCAGTCCTCAAAGTCCGCGCTCTCAACCAGACAGCTGTGGACTGCAGCTGGACCATTAATGGAACTCTTGCTCAGGTGCAAAACACAGTCATAATGATCTTCGCTATTTAGAATAGGAGAACATTTATCCATCTGGAGTAAGTGGGTTTCAAAGGGGCCGCCCACTGCTCCCTCAGGGAAGGTTAACTGCAGAGAAATAATTTCACTATGTTGTACTGTGTATGACTGTATGTGATCGATAAAGGATACGTTATTATTATAAGCTTTCATCATTTATCTTGGTGTGTAATCAATGTTTCTTCTTCTTCTTCTTCTTCTTCTTCTTCTTCTTCTTCTTCTTCTTCTTCTTCTTCTTCTTCTTCTTCTTCTTCTTCTTCATCTTCTTCTTCTTTGTGTGCAGTTGTACGGTGTCTTTTACGCTACTTCCTTCCTGGACCTGTACCGCAATCCTCGCCAGGTCAGCACCACCTCTCTCAGCCTGATGGTCACAGTCGACAGCGATGAACAGTATCTCTTCCTGGTGGGTCTCTCATCACACTGACTTCTGCTCGGTACTTAGATAACTGAAGTGAAAACTGCCATCAACATAAAAAAAAGTGCAAAAATATGGAATCAGAGGAGACCAAGCCAAGAATACCTGCAACTCAATATTCCCCTTTCCTCTGAGGCCCCTTCAGTCTGGCTATGTGACATAAAGCGGCAGCTCAGAAGACCAGAGTCTAGAGTTGGTTTCACTCCCAATATCGAGATGAACAAATCAGATTCGGCTGTTTGTATTTTCCCAGGAAAGAGTGCAAGGGAACTCTTTCGTGGGTACCTAAAAGAATTCTATTGTCACATTTGAGCGGTGAAAGAAAACAAAACAAAACATGAAATTATCCTTCTTTAACCATACTAGAGGGGAAACTCTGAAATAATTGTGACATTAATTTGAAGTCATATCACCCCACTTGATGGTCAACACAGCTCATTAAAGCCATTATTCTGGGTCCGTGCATCTTTTGGTCTTTCCATTTTCATTTTAGTTAGTGGTTATGTGAATTTTTTTGTTTTAAAATACAAAAAATAAAATTTAATTATAAGGTGTTTTTCTTTTTTCGGAGCCGAAAGGGGATGAGTGAAATTGACCCATTTTCCAAATTTCCCCCTCCCGAATTTATTCAAGCCTGGGACCGACAATAAAAATGATCCGACTTGTGACTCATCTGTAGTTGGTTTACTTATTCAATTTTTTTTCTCATTCAAAATAGAAATTACATTTAAATTTAAATAAAATTTCACTCATTCATGAAAGTTGTAATACAAGAAAAAATGTCTTGTGTTACAATTTTCATTTTTTGGCATTTTTAAATGAAATATCAACTAACAGCTTGTTTTTGTTCTCTAATATTTTGTTAATGAAACAAAAATGTAAATAACGAAAGATACACAGGCCATACACATTTCTCCTGTTATTATTCTGTTTTCCTTCCTGTCCTAATGTAACTGGTGATTAGAGTGGAGCCAAAAAGTCATTAGAGGCCACGTAGTTAAGAAGTGGTCATAGAAATGTACTGCAGACAGATGTGGACATAAGTGTAATGTCTGGTCTGATTATGGACAGTTAAGCTGAAGCTTGTTTCTGTCCATCCCTGGATGACAATGTCAATCCTTCGGTCTGATTCCAGGTCCGTGCTGTCCGTCCCTTCCTGGGTCCTCCCTCTGACTACTCTGTTGTGAAAATGATTCCCAACGAGAGGCTGCCACCCAGGAACCTCCATCGCGTGCGAGCCGACAAGACTCAAGCCGTGCTGAAGTGGCAGCCGCCCTATGACGCCCCGAACGCACCTCTAGTACGACAGAGCGTGACGTCACAGTTAACTAGTCAACCATCTGTTCTGACAATTCACCACAAAGCCTTAGTAAATGTTTGTGTTTCGTTGTCGTGTCTTCTTCTCCTCTCCTGGCTGTTCACGCATGTGTAGACGTACGCGATACATATGCGGGACGCAATCCGTAAGGTGGAGCGGGACTACAAGTTGACCACCCAGAACAACACCGTGGAGTATGTTCTGAAGGGTTTGGAGCCGGGTGGACGATACAGCGTCTCTGTCCGCCTGCGCAACATGAGCAAGGAGGCCAGCTTCACGCTCAGCACAGGTAGAGCTCAATCTCACATTACCAGTTGGAGACACACCTGCTTTTATTGTCGCAGCTGAAAGCTGGCATCTCGGGCACTGGGAGCTGCTGGTGACCAATGTCATTATTTACAGTCCTCTTCAAAAAAAGATATGAATCAATATGAATTTATTTGAAATGACTCCTGAAAATTATCAAAAGTATTTACAACATTTCTTTGACTGTGTCCAAAAGCATTTCAGTCAGACAACTCAAGTTATCGTTGTTTATTACAATGGCAAAACGTGTCATTTGGCGTCTGGGCTCTGACCTCATCACTCCCCGCAGATCATTTACAGCAAGATTGTTTGGGAAGTGATGAGCAAATATCCTAACCCCCCCGTCAGAGCCTCTAGGTGGATGCTGGGGTGGTGGTGGGGCTTAAACGAGCAGGTAGCAAATGCTGACGCAGGGCAGTTGTGGCATGAACAGAGCAGAGGGGGGAGATGGGAAATTTTGCAGTTTACATACAAGGCCGAAATTTGGAGGGCCGTGATTGGTAAATGGTTATGGAGCGTATGGCGTGTCATGTGAGTAAGCAGAGCAGCTCGACTTGACTGACTGAACCTGCTTGCAGGCGTCGCTGCATATGTGTGAATTTGCTGTAGGTTCATGTCCGTCTAATAGAAAAAGCTTCCTCCAATATTCTTCGTCTCGTTTGGCAGTTCCTCTTGCGGCTCCTGAAGCACTGAAAATCCTGACAGAGGGGGACCATGTGTTCCTGTTCTGGAAGAGTCTGACTGTCGCAGAGAAGGCCTTCAACGAGAGCAGGGTGAGATTTGATTTCCTACTTGTGTCTAATTATTACCTTTTTAAAAGTGCGAGAAGCTTTTGAAACACAGTGAATGAAGAAACTGAAGAATCCTCCTTATTCCTGTGTGTTGTGCTTCACAGGGCTATGAGGTACATGTGTGCGACAGTGTGACCAACCAGACGACCTACCTGGGCAACACCACTGATACTTATTTCCGCATCAACAGCCTGCTGCTGGGACATAACTACACCATCTCAGTGCAGGCCCGCTGTCTGCTCAACAGCCAGCTGTGTGGGGAACCTGCCCTCCTGCTCTACAACCAGCTTACAGAAGGTGCTGGGACACGAACACAGAGAGTCTGAAATAGGGCTAGGCGAATTCTTTTTAAAATGAGAATCACTTTTTTTCTCTCCATGTTCGTTGAGTCGCTCTCAACTACCTGATCGAAGTTCAAGAAAACGAATCAAACATGACGGTGCGAAACACAACGAACATCTGGAAGTACTTTAGAGCCGGCACAGTCAGCATTATTCACTTTTGTCATATTGCAATTTGTTACAAAGTGACATGAGAAATGAAACGGAGCTGTGCTTAAATCCATGAGCCCGCTTTAGTGAACGGATTATGAATCTGTGCGCACAGACAAACTTCAGCAACATCAAGGACATCCGTGTAATATGGACATCATATTTATCAATGCTCAGCACCGTTCTGCTAATTGGTTGGTAAAATTTAAGCCTCCCCTGAATTAAATTCTCAAAATAAACTTAAAAGATCCGCAGCTATCAGGTGTGTAGCCGTGCTGTCTATAGACACTTAATACCTAAAATAATTCCTTAACACTAACATCGGGCACAGCGAGATGCTTTTGGCTGCAAAATACCACCCATGTCCACTGGGTGGAGCTATATGCATTTACTAGAACTTTTGGCTGCAACACAAATAAATAGTCATATTAAAATCTAGCTCAGTAATAAAAAATTGCAAAAACTAGGTCAAAGCCCGATTATGGGCATGTTATGAATTATTCAGAGTCCTGGCCTCATCTCGTTTCATCTCGTTCTCACAAGCATCAGCGCGGCTTTCCTCTGGATTTATTCTGTCTTTTGGACTTGGATATTTCTCGCACACTGGCAGACAGCCTTTAAGCACTTGTGACAATGACACCACCAGACATATCAACCCCTCGCTGAAATAAACACAGCTGCTGCTTCGTGTTTGTTGTGACATCTCAGATACATTTGGAAACCAAACGCCGCCATGTCTGAGTTCATAACGTCCATGATCCGACATCCATCCAGCCTCTACTTTTGCATCAACGACTTACCGACGTCTTACTGACGTCCTACTGACGTCTTACTGACGTCTAATATTCAGTTCCTGCTCCTCTGAGTCACATGGTCTGACGACGAATCCTCAGTGGTCGAGGGAGAAAATAGGAGTCTCTTTTTCAATGCAGCTGCCTGAATAGTTGAAATTCAGAAATGAGATTGCAGAGACGATAATGAGATCAAACGTATCTAGATTAAGCGTCCAGCCCGAGCTTGAATGTGTCCCCTAAAAGAATGACCTGCATGACCTACACTGAACATGTTCCTCGCCACCCCTCCAGGTGCCGGCGATGCCTCCCGCGCTGAGGCCCACTCAGGAGACATAGCAGCGGTGGTGGTCCCAGTCCTGTTCCTGCTGCTGCTGGGAGTGTGCGGAGGCTTTACGGTGCTGTACCTCCGCCACCGTCGACTGCAGAACAATTTCACCGCCTTTGCCAACTCGCATTACAACTCCCGCCTGGGCTCGGCCATCTTCTCCTCTGGTGATGAACTAGGTGGGGTGACCGGTGTCCATATCAGCGCCGCATGTCTGTATGTAACAGGTCTGATCAGGTTTTAGTCTGTCCACATCTTATAAGAACAATCTTCTCTCTTCTCTTCTTCTCAAGGTGATGATGATGAGGATGATCCCATGATCGGTGGCTTCTCAGACGACGTACCCATGGTCATTGCGTAGTAAAGCCCCCCCCCACATCACCTTTCTCTTTTTCTGTGCCCACTCCCTCTTTACCCCCCCATCACTATTCGCGGCGCGGTACGACCGAGTGAAGAGGAAACCGGCGGAGAATTCCCCGTCACTCCAAATCTGTCCGTGTGCAGAATACATGAAGAAAAAAAACAGAAAAAGAGAAAGAGATATTTTTCAAAAATACAATGCACTTTTTTTGGGATGCGCAATAACTTATTTTTTATAATATTAAATCTAAATATATATATGGGGTAAAAAAAAGGACTGTGAGGAAGAGGTGGACACTGAAGCAAACTGTGAAGGATGTGAGTTTGTCAGGGAGAGAGACACTTCGTGTAAAACAAACTCGGTCCACAGAAACTAGAACTGCGTTGTTAGAAGCCAAAATAAGACTGGAAGATAGAATGCAACACCACACATATTAAAAAACAACAACTATATATAAGGACAAATGCTGTATGTACAAATGGAAACTATTGGATCAGTGGTCGCTGCATATTTTGGTCATAGTACAGCGTGTACTATAGCAGTATATGTAACATGAAACGGTTGTAAATACGTCACTCAGTGCAATCCAGCAGCTCAGTGATTGGCTCCATGCATCGCCTCATAGACACACCTTTCTTTTCCACCACCAGCACACTGTTGTACATCCGTCTGTCCACACCGGTACCACCACAGAAGAATATTCCTCTGAGGGGAAGAATCCTTCGGGGCTTTTCCTGATCGATTTGGAAATATTGGCTTTTAATACGTCGTCCTCCTTGTAATGCTGCACCATGTCAATCTGTAAAAAATGTTTCTTTTGATGGTTTTTATCCCCAGCGTTATGCCATAGCTGTAGTCGTAGAGGAAGTGGGTTCTCAGGGAACTGTGTCGGAGCAGACACCACCATCACCACCACCACAGCTTAAGCAGCACCGGCCAACTACTGTTAAACAGATAAATAAGAGGTTCTGGAGCAGTGGTGGGTGTAATGACGGGCAGATGTGGATTATTGGTAGGAGTTGCGAGAGTCGGGTTCAAGCGCCAAAGCCCAGCAATTCCCCCCCTTTAATTCTAACCTCATCCAAAATCCCACACAAAGCAGCTCTATAGAAAGAAATATGTCTGATTTTATCAGGAAGTCTGATTTTCTATGATGATTTTCTTTCACTTGTCAAAGAAAGATTAAAAAAAGAAAAGAGAAGTGGATGGACACAAAAAACTCAAATGTGTTTTATTCTGGCCAGTATGACAGAGATTTAGGCCTACAGTGACCAACAAAACCCCAACAAAACCTGGATTTTAAGAATTAAGTAATCATTTCCAAGAAAAAAACAGAAATATATTTATATCATCAGAATAAATTTGAGAGATTTAAATCCCTAATTTGATGAGAATTAAGTCAGAATTCTAGGTTATGAGGTGGTTAATATCCGAAAAGTGTCATTAGCATCAAAATCATTTGTTGTAAAAGTTTGACAAATAAAGAAATATTGGGTATTTTGGCAAATCATCATCCAAGAACTATGAGAGGGAAAGAGCCAAGAAAGAGTGGGACAAAGTTGCAGGAAATCGCTGCTTGGTTTTGTGCCTTTTTGCTGTTGTCTCATAAATGACGACTTTACTCTCCTTACGACGTGCCATTCTTACTAATACAACTTTATTCTCCTAATATTAGGACTTAAATCCAGTAATATTACAACTTCATTCTCATAAAAGTATGACTTTTTTCACCTAAACGTATAACTTCATTCTCATGGCTCAATTGGTAGGGCAGTTGTCAACTAATCTGTAGGTCGGTGGTTCCATCACCGGCCACTGACGTCCACATGTCAAAGTGTCCTTGAGCAAGATACTGAACCCCAAGTTTCTGCAGATGGCTGTTCCATTGGTGCGTGAATGGTTACTGCTCCTGATGTTTAGATGGCGCCTTGCATGGCAGCATCTACCATTATAAGGAATGTTTGTGTGAATGCTGGCTCACAATCTAAAGCGCTTTGAGTGGTCGGGCAGAAAATTGCTTTATAACTCATTCCATTCATCAGTTACCATAAAACTACGATTTTATACTTCTAAAATTACTACTTTTTTTTGTGAAAATATGACTTAATTCTCATAAAATTACGACTTCCCTCTCATAAATGATGACTTTGAAATCTTAGTAATATAACTTTATTTTTCTTTTACATATTTGTTCTCGTAATATTAATAAACTATTTCGTAGTTTTACAATTTACACTCATAAAATTTTGACTATTCTCATTAAAATGAGTTTATGAGAATAAAGTTACGACTCAATGCTCATAAATAATGACTTTATTCTTGTAAAGTTACAACTTAATATCTGGAAACCTCTGATTATTTACTTTTCACAGCGACCCAAACAATCCATCGTTGGCCATCGTTCTCTCGTCCCTCTAATTTCCAAAGAAATGTGTTCAGCATTTTTTCATGAGCTTGCTGACAAAGAATCAAACTCGTGAGAAAACCATCGCCTCTTTGGCAGAGGTACACAACTCGCGAAGAGAGCATGTTTTTCCTCGACATAATATCTAGCGATGCAGGAAGTTGTATATTTTTCCTTATAAATGACATTTCTCGTCCCCCGCAAGACCAGACAACCACCAAGGTGGACCAAACTCTAGCTGACGAGCTGTGAAGTAACGTCTCTCTGTAAATACACAATCTGTCACTCATTCATAAACCCTGCCCAACCCATTATTTGTGTTTTGTCATTGGGGTTAAGTTGTGTAAACGAACGGTGTTCTGCTTTTTCTATTTTACTTGTTTTATTACGATGCTATCATGAATGTATTTTTCTATATTTGTCGTCTTTGCTCGTTATGCGACCATCACCTCCTCTTAGACTCTTTCTCTTGTTACCCAGTGGACCGGCGTCTGCAGTCACGTCTCACCTGTCACAACCTTAGCCCAATTTACCAACCAGAGCAACAAACCATTTGTGTCAGACAGAGCCAAGTCATCTCCTGCAGCTTTTCCCCCTCGCTCCGGGATCATAAAACAGCGTCTTAACTGGAAAAGATATTCTTTTTGATTATTTTTCCTTAAAAAACAAAACAAACACCTACAGTGGCATTAATGCTGTTTTTCGGCTCTGTACTGTCGGATGTTCTGATTTGTCACATAATGCCTTATTAGAGCATATGTAAGTTACTGTTTGTATGATAGGACACACATGCACAGGCATGCAAACAAACACACACACACACACACTGAAGGGTTTATTTTTTATTTTTTGTCGGATCACTGCTCTCTTTTAAGTCAGGTTTTACAAGTGTACAAAGTGTAATTATTTGTTATTACGTCACGGTTTGCTCCCAGCTTGTCTTAACGTCGGTGGACCCTCGTCAAATAGTTTGCTTCGGGCACAGACTTTGACCGGTTGGACGTTGCCATGTTTGAAGAGTTTCATGTCTTGCTTGCTTTTCTCAGAGATCTGAGGAAAGAGAAACAGTGTGAAGTGTTTCAAAAAACCACTTATGCTGAAATAAAGTTGCTGAAAATGAATGTGTGTCGTTCCCTTTATCCTACTGTTCCTAGGGAGATTTGTAACTTTAAAGGAGCAGTTCGGATCTCTCATTGAGAAAGATGTGATGTCGTCTGCATAAAGTCTACAGGCTCAAATCAATAATAGGTCATTAGAAATCATTTTTTGTAACCCATAAGAATACATGTCCAGGACAAACTGTTTAAATGGTAGTTTTGGGGGGGAAATTTGGTCCCAACTTGAGCCAGAAAATGTCAGAAACTCTTCTCCATCAGTTATAAAACAAGCAAAAAAGAGAACAGAACTGGAGCCAGTGATTTTTACCTCTTCCTTTTATGCAAGCGGGGCGGCCTTTGTGCCGGTTCAAATATTGCACAAAATGATAATTATGTTAATATAAAATTTACACAGGATTATATGAAAACATGATTATACAACAAATTTGTACTAGTATCTCTCATTCTTCTTTTGGCCTAAAAAAAAAGCAAAATATATATTATTATTATTATTATTATATATAAAGTTCCATATACAGCTTTATCCATGATTTTGGACTCAGTGAAGTGCTAATTATATCCCACGAAAAGTTGAGTATATACATATTCATATATATATATATATATATATATATATATATATATATATGAATATATATATATATATATATATATATATGAATATATATATATATATATATATATATGTATATATAATAGAATTGTCATAGCAACCACCGTGTCCGCAGCTGCAGATCCTTCCTCTTAACGCTGTGACTCAGAAACTATTTCATGGATCATTTTTATTACTCCATAATCATTTTCAAACTCCCGAGCTCGTCATATTGATATATTTTCAAATGATTAATACCATGGAAGCCCAATGTAACATTTCAGATCTCAGACAGGAGGACGCATTTCAAAAATCATTTCAGGAATGTGGTCAATTCGGTCTGTTTTCAATCTCCTATGATTTGTATTTAAGGAGAAATGAGTCAGGATTTTTATGGGGTCATCTGTTTCAAACCCCTCTTGCCCAGAAACACTCTGACACTGACTGCATTTGTTGGAGGTTGAACCATCGGATCGGACCCTCAGCTCCTTAGGCATATATCAAATCATTTAATTTTACCGTATTCATTCCATATCATTTTTCTTTTCCCCGTCACTTTTCTCATGTGTGAACTGCAAACCTGTCAATCAACTGACGTTAGGTGGGCTTTCCTATGCAAGCTCAGCAGATTCCTGCTTCTTCGTGGAGCTCGAATGTCGAGCTGATCGATCTCTGTGGGTTGGTCTCTACAAGCAATTCCTCCATGGTGGACTTTTTTACGACTAGCAGGGGTCTGAAGATTATTGAACGCATCAGTCAGTCAGCGGTGGCTAGTCTTTGGCTCCCTCAACTAAGTTTCTGTCCTCTCTCTGATTTAGGAACAAAGCAGCGTCTGTGTTCATAAATGTCACTGAGAGGAAATTAAAACAGCAAAGCGTGTGTCTCTAAACGGACCGCATCCTTCACGCTTGACACTCGGGATAGATCGACCTCTTATTGATCAAGAGTTCAGCCCAGTACCAAAAAAGCTTAATTAACACAACCAATGTGGAGGCCATTTCTCTGCAGATATCAGAGATGTCCCGAGGGACTGAGGATGACTTTCTGCCAACTACAGTGAAGGCTCAAGCAGCTCAACCCACCCCAGTCCTGGCCCAGCAGCAGATTCTTTGTAGACAGAGTGTTTCAGTACAGGTGGAAGCAATTAAAGGAGAACAGTAGAGGAGGGAACCAAAAAGCAGGGGCTGATTAATCTGAACTGACTCCCTCTGGATCTTCACTCTCCATAGTCCCGGCAATCACAGCTGTGGGTTGTGGAATTTATCCTTCAGAGACCCGAACATTTTTTTTTTTAAATTCTTCCTTGCCATTTTGGATTAATGAGAAGTAATATGTTTGAAAACCTAAATATTTTCTTTGCATAAGAATACGATGTCCTCATCTGGGTTCTACTGTGGAACACAAGAAGGTGGACAGTCAGTCAGACCTTCCCTTGTTCTGTCTTCTCTTTATATTCCAATACAAAAGTTGTCCTATGATGTTGTCCCTGACAGTAAGGGTACGTGCCCCAAAAGTCCCCAATCCCCTGCATTGCACCAGCAACCCCCAAACTCGAATGTGAAGTTATATTCAAAAAACAGTGGTTTGCATTTTTGTTTTTAAAAACACCCCTCTAGTGACTAAAATATGAATCATTATTAGAATAAACTTGATATTTTCCATGATAGATCTCCTTAAGTTCAATCCTCTGCACCCAATTTGGAGAAACTGGACCAACGGTTGGCGAGTTATGTCTGAAAAACAGTGAAGATTTCCTGAAGAAAAGCCTCCCCCCTAGTGAGTAAAATATGAACTAGTTGGGTAAAACAGGATGTATGCAATGTAGGAATCCATTCAAGATCTCCTTGAATCGATTCATATGGATCAAGTTTGGACGGAATTGGACCAACGGTTAAGAAATGATGGCCCCAAAACCTTTGGAGATAAAGCTCCTTCTAGTGTATGAAACATACAGAAGACTTTTTCAAAATTCAATCCAGTTGTTCCTCGCACTATAATCTATGGATCTATATGGAATTGTCTAAAATTTCAAAATGATTCAAGCCATAGCTTTGGAGTTATTACCTTAAAACAAAGGTTCTTTGGCGGACGCGGTAGCGATGACGATTCCACAGTATGTCAGGAGTTTTTGAGGATATATTAACATTACATTACAAATGTGCAAAAAAACTATAGTGTGTTAAGGTGTAGTAAATATAATCAATGATTTAGGGAATGGGACCCTAAATCCCAGCAAAGACTTTCTGATGAAAACTTCTGTTTTTTCCTGATTGAACTATACAGCAAGCACTAGGTTTGAGGATAAAAGCGGTTTAGATCAGCAAGATGCTTGAGAGAATACATCTTTCTTTATGTTTCACAAGAACTGCTACTTTGGGAAAACTTAAACACTCACCAACCGCTGCCTCCGCTGCATAATTCATTAGTGCATCAAAACGGTGAACAACAGCTCTAACAAACGCTCTCGCAAAAATGAAGTGTATGGCAACATTTTCATTTAAAGGGCTTCACTAAAGATCATTTAATAAAGGGAAACTTGCAAAAGTTGCAAGACTGAACTGGAATTCTTTTGCAAAACATCTCAACGCAGTCACAGAAGATTAGCGGGAAAGCTGTTACCATAAAAACCTAATTTCTCGTTGCCATTAATTTAATTGAACTGAAAACAATATAAAAAATCCTCTTGCTGTTATTTTGTCATTTAATCATATAGCTGAGTAAAAGTGTTATAAATAGCAAAATAGTCAAATGCTTCTTTCCTGCCTTCTGATCGACATGATCGTAGCAATATATTTCAATGGCCGCAAAGTATTGTAATATATCCAAATACGAAATACCACTGTACCAAACTCTAATATGATTTAGCCGAAGTTGAAATAAAGAACTTATACTTTGGAGTTATTGAGTTCAATCTACACTGCTCAAAAAAAATGAGGGATCACCAAAATCATTTTTTCAAAACAAAATGATGCTAGAATTATCAAAGGAAATCAAAATCATTAAACAATTAAGGGCTGGATTCTTAATTACACCAAAAAATCTAAATGAAAGACTGAAATCCCAGACTGATCCAACTCCAGTTAATTTCATCACAACAACTCATAATGTGACCCAGGAGCCCTGGATCAGGCTCCTGGACGGTCTGAGGTCAGTGGTGGTGGCGTCTGGTGCAGCGATAAAGAACGTCTCAGAGGTTCTCAGGTGGATTCAGGTTCGGGGAACATGAGGACCAGTCAAGACAAAAATACGATCATCGTCCAGGAACTGCCTACACACAATGACCACATGAGGCCGAGCATTGTCCTGGACCAGGAAGAACCCGGGGTCCACTGGACCAGTGTAAGTTTTGATAGTGGGTCTGTGTTTCATCCTGTAGAGGACGTCGGGCCCTCATGCAGTCTGTTGCTGACAGTTTTGTCAGAAACATCACACCAGTAGCCCACTGGAGGTCATTTTGTGGGGATCCATCAGTGCTCCTCCTGTTCCTCCTCACACTGAGGAGCAGATACCACACTGGCTGCTGGGTTGTTGTCCTTCTACAGACCTGTCCAGCTCTCCTTGTGTAACGGCCGTCTCCTGGCATCTCCTCCATGCTAATGAGTCTGTGCTGAGAGACACAGCAAACAGTCTTGCAACATCAGGCAGGGATAAGTCATCCTGGAGGAGCTGGACTACCTGTGCCGTCGGTGGGCAGCAGGTACTGCCTCATGTCACAAAAAGTGGCAAGGACACCAGCAGAACACAAAACTAGAGAAGAGTCAGTCAGGAAGATGAGTAGAGAAAAATGGAATGTGCTCACTGCCTGCAGAACCATTCCCTTTTTGGGGGTTGTCATAATTTTTGCCTCTCCATGCACCTGTCTTCACTTTCATTTTCACCAAAACAGGTGAAACTGATTCACAGTCTCTTGTGCTTCCTCAATGCACAAGAGATTGATGTCCGAAGTTTAAATGGCTTGATGTCATACCGCCATAATTAAGTGTTCCTTTCATTTTTTTGAGTGGTTTACTTGCACAGTGTGTTTTTTGTCGGCTACCATTTCCCCCATTTTTTTATGATATCTAATATAATTTTTAAGAACATTTTTTACTATGTTAATAGATTTTGAAAAAGAACAAGTTTTATTTTATTTATTAATTAAATTTTATTGTGAATGAATGCAAACACATATATATATATATACACACACACACACACACACACATATATATATATACACACACATAAATATATATATATATAAATACACACACACACACACATATATTATATATACATATATATCAATCTTTATATATGTGTGTGTATATATATATATAGGTGTGTGTTTGTGCTTATATATATATGTGTGTGTATATTTATCATTATTGAAGTTTTAAACATGATGTTTTCACACTCTCATGAATATTTTTCTTTCATCTTCTGCAGCTGGGGCAACACGCCATCAGGCCCACATGAGTGGGTGAGTGAGTGGGTGCTAATTGATGGATGAGAAGGAGTGTGTGTTTGTTTGGTAGTGATTTATAGTTTGGTGGTTAAGGGACTGTAAATAAACAGTCCTATCTTGTCCCGGTCAGGAAGTGACTTATTGAGCACCCACACACAGAAAGCAGTGTTGGATAAAAGGACTCAAACCAAAAATAATCCACTCCTTTGTGGGCCTGATTGGTTAACATGGAAGTCACGGGTGAGTCTTGTGTATGACAGCTGGTCGTTGTTGAAGATGAAACCCGGCTGTGTTTGACTCGTACGAACAAGGATCCACTTTGGACAGCAGCAGTGACAGAACAGAGAGGGGCTCAGGGTCTCTCACAGCCACCAGGGGGCAGCAGCATCTCTGCAGCAGCTCAGTCACATCAGGTGAGGGAGGTCTCTCCTTAATGCACTCTGCCGGATCTGTCATTTATTCACTACTTCTGCCTCCAGCTCACTCTTAACTCTCCAGAGCAGCCATTCTCACAATCTGAAAAATCTCAGCAGCCCAAACCAAACATTTAACCTTGTCTCCACTTTGGTTATTTTAATATTAGCCTCGCCCGAATTAAACAGCCAAATTATAAACTTAGACCAAAAACAATTTATTTTCAGCGTCCATAACATTCTGCCTGTTATCATGTGAGTAATTTGTGATTAAACACAAAAAATACCAATATTTCTATCCGCACCTGATTTTTATTTTTGAGAAAAAGGCTTTAACATAATGATATTACAGTAACAGCATGAAACATAACAATCAATGAATTTGAGCTTTAATAACTCCTGCATCAAATTTGATTGAAATACCACCATATATGTGGGAGTCTACAAATTTTATGTGAAATGGGACTACGATAGACCAAAAATTGGGATTTTGACCCCAGCAATGGATTTTCGGCTGCAAAATACCACATGTCCACTAGGGCGAGCTGCATGAACATACTTAAACCTTTGGCTGTGACATATATCAGTGTTTATATTAAAACCTTGCACTGTGCACAGAAAACAAAGGTGTATATTCTGATCAGAAAATGACACCAAGATGAAGTCCACCCATACATATATTTTATTTCATAAACATGAAAGTGAATGAGTCTTCAGTCATGCAGTGCAAATCAGTTTTCCAATAAGTAACGCATGTGAATATGTGAAATATCAACAAAAAAACAGTATAATAAGCCACCATATAACATATATTGACTTACAAAGTTTTATTTTTACTCCGAAATGCCATAAAATTGTCTAATAAACACACTACGAGGAGGACAGAGCATACGTTAATTTCATTAAGTCAGAACAAATACACAATGCCGACCAATTCACGCCCACCGTTGACCTTCAGAACAAGAGCACCTAAAATACGCTATGCAGCAACAGGAAATATAGGAATTTGCCTTTGCCATAAACAGAAAAAATAGGTTACAGAATCATACTCTAATAACTTTTTTTTGTACATATGGGATCATCTCCATCAGGAATCATTGACTGTGCTTACCGAAGGACAACACCTATGCAGTTATACTAATGGTTTTCAAAGACCACTTTTCCTTGCAATGCCGAATTCAAGATTTTTTTTATACTCAATGGACTTCATGGCTCTGTACAACCAAGCTCAATGTTTTGTAATATTTCAGTTGTGATCACATGACCATATGTTGAGTTGTACATTTGTCTGTGAGACCCCCCCAACATTCTATCTCAATATGTTTAGAATTCACACGTTATATTGACTCAACTTCAGGTGACCTAAAATATGACTGATGTTGAAATGAAATATTGTTGCGATTTTGCAAAACCTAATCTACCAAGTATCAATTTTGATACGCCATGTTCTGGGTCTACCCAGAATCTGGCGCTTCTAGTCCCTCCCCGGTTGGACGTACCTGGAAAACCTCCAAAGGCAGGCATCCAGGAGACATCCTAGTTAGATGCCTGAACCACCTCAACCGGTTCCTTATGATGCGAGGGAGCAGCGGCTCTACTCCGAGCTCCTTCCAGATGTCTGAGCTCTGTACCCTATCTCTGAGGCTGAGCCCAGCCACCCACGAAGGAAGCTCATTTCAGCCACTTGTATCCTTGACCTTATTCTGTTATTACCCAGAGCTCATGACCATAATTGAGGGTTGGAACGTAGATGGGCCGGTATATTAAGAATTTTGCCTTGCGACTCAACTCTTCACCACAAGAGACAGATACAACGCCTGAATTACTGCTGATGCCGCAAAGAACCGCTTGTCCAACTACCGGTCCATTTCCAATCACTTGAGAACAAGACACCAAGGTACTTGAACTCTTTTGCATGAGGCAGCAACTCAACCCCGACCCAAATGGGCAGTCCACTGATTCCCAGGAAAGAACTATGGCCTGAGACTTGGAGGTGCTGACCCGGGGATTACTACAGACCATACGGTCTCCATATAACCAAAATGAAGATGAGAATGAGAATGAGAATGATATTAAAAACATAATATACACAGGGCAACAAAAGGCTCGTACAGACACGTTGTCTCTGAATGTTGGACTATGCCAAGGTTGTCCCTTGTCTCCGATTCAATTCCAGATATCCATGGCCAGGATCTGAAGGCGAAGTCGTGGTGAGGCATGTTTCCGGTTTGGGGAGCTGAGAATTTCATCTCTGCTGTTTGCAGATGATGTGGTCCTGTTGGCTTCGTCAGTCCTTGAGCTCCAGCACGCACCCAATCGGTTTGCAGCTGAGCGATCAAAATCTGTTAGTTTCCTCTGTGTCAGGCTTACCATCCTTCCAACCAGTTTCATTTCATTCCTCCAGCAGTCTTTCCATGAGGGACAAAAGTCACAATGATTGCTTTGATATCATCGATAAGTTGTTAATGATGTCGGTGTCGCCGTTTGAATATGTCACTACTTTGTACATTTCTGTAATGTAAAACCTAATCAACAAAGTTCAACGTTTGATATATGTTTTGGAAATATTAAATAAGAATCTGTCAAACAAGGAAAACCCCTGTGACGCTGAGTTTCAAATGTTATTTCATAATTGTGTTCCTAGTGGTCAGTTTGGTCTATTTTACATCCCCCATAGTTTTCCTTTAATGAGAAACGTGGGTTAAACTAAACAGATTATATGACTTTAATAACCTCAGCTGTCAGAATCGCTGGTTTTTCACTACACTGTATCCTGTGGAAACAGTTTCTGACATCAAGCGTACCAGTGGTGGTCTAGAAACACCCAGCGGGTTTACCAGAATAAAAAGGAATTATTTATCCATACACTACAATCTGTAACAAAAAAATTCAAAAAATCAAAAGGGCTTCCTGAAAAAAAACAGACTGGTGGTAGGAATCCTTGAGGTAGAGCCAGAACTCGCTGGAGGAATTTCTTATGCCATCGAGTGTTTGAACACATCAAGATTACCCTCAGAGAAACAATGTGGGTGAGTCCAGTGTTTAGAAAAACCCTGTTCAGCCCGACGATGAATAAGTGGAAGAAAATGGGCAGAAAAACTTAAGTTCTTGTATGATGGAGACCCTGGGATAAAATGGTGTCAGATGGAGGTAGGGGAGGACGCAACAAGCCCTGGGTAGGACAGGGGTCTGCTTCATCTCTCACAGCAGCAAATTCTGCATTGCAGAGAAAAACACAGCTAAAATAATACTCAGGCTTTGCATCAAGATTAAACAAACTAGATAACAGCCCAGAGCCCAGGAAATATTTATATCACGGTGAAGCTTGTGACGGAAAAGGACAAGTTCACCCACAAACCTTTCCAAGCCGACCCAGAGGTGGTCGCAGCAGCACCAGGAGATCCTCCCGCCGGCCCAGTTGAAAATAGTAAACCAGCAACAATTTCATTATCTTTTGGGATGATGGGCTGATAAGGAAGGCGTGTGGCTGTGGTTCTGGATAAATGTGACCTGCTTAAGGGAACAGCTGATATCTCAATGGACATCCAATCACAGCAGACTGAACATATGTTATAATAGGTTAGATGTAGGCAAATAAATAGTCTTCCTGACTCAAATCTCATGGGATCTTCATTTCATTGAGTTGTTGTAAAACATGCCACCACTCTAACGGATCCCGTCAACTTTTTACCCGGAAGTTCTTTGGTTGAGAAAGCCCCTTTGAATCTGTGAACATGCTGAACTGAAAACCCAAGGTTCATTTATGCCTGAGAAGAGTGAAGGGTAGCCCCTTTAGTCGGAACCCAAAGAAGTTTTACTGCAGGACAATTGTGATGTAAAAGTTAATACTGGTGCTGATAGAAAGGTGTCAGTACATACAGTACATCACAGCTGTTTGGCAAAAACAGGAAATCTACAAAACATTAGAAAGGTGGTTTGAATGGAAAAACCAGAAGTATATCCTTCATTCCCAGATTAATTCTCTTCCACCCGGTTTCTTAGCCATCAGTCCTAAATGGAAGCCCACCATGCTGTTGTAGACATTAGTAGTTATTATTCTACTATAGGTTTCATATTTTTTAGTATGCATGCCATTCTTTCAAGATTACGCACTCATATAAAGTCTAATTTGTGTAGCAGTTTCACAGTGTCTCATCAGATATTGTTTTCAATACCCCAATCAGCAACAGCATCAGAACTGGTAACTGGTGTCAATGTTGTGGCTGATGGGTGTGCGACTCTGACAGTACAACAGTTGGGTTGGTGCTCCTGTCTGAGTCCAGAGTCTTCCAGTCAGCTGGATGGATCACGGCTCTGACCTTGTCAAACTCTGACAGAAGCGTGACGCCGTCCCTCAGGGATCTGTCACTGCCTCGGTGCTCATTAGAGAGATTTAGAAGAATTACAAGTTTCTAGTGTTTCATGAGTCTTGAGAGTGATATATCCCTGGAGTGGAGTAGAAAACAAGCTGAGTCACACGTTTTTGTTTCAAATGGGACTTTAGTGAAAAACTATCCAAACAGAGCCACGGACACACTAATGAGACAGGAAAGAACAAGCTTTAGAGAAGATCAACTATTGCGTCTTCATGTGACTGAGGCACAATGTTGCACTTGAAAAAGCATTTAAAGTCTGCATGAGAGGAAATGACCCTCGCTATATGGTGGTGGTGGTTTACATTCAGGAAGACCTGCGACTGCAGATCTGCTAACTATCTATGCATATGTCTATATCTATGCATATATCTATATCTATGCATATGTCTATATCTATGCATATGTCTGTATCTATGCATATGTCTATATCTATGCATATGTCTATATCTATGCATATGTCTGTATCTATGCATATGTCTATATCTATGCATATATCTATATCTATGCATATGTCTATATCTATGTATATGTCTATATCTATGTATATGTCTATATCTATGTATATGTCTATATCTATGCATATGTCTATATCTATGTATATGTCTATATCTATGCATATGTCTGTATCTATGCATATATCTATATCTATGCATATGTCTATATCTATGCATATGTCTGTATCTATGCATATGTCTATATCTATGCATATGTCTGTATCTATGCATATATCTATATCTATGCATATGTCTATATCTATGCATATGTCTGTATCTATGCATATGTCTATATCTATGCATATGTCTGTATCTATGCATATGTCTGTATCTATGCATATGTCTGTATCTATGCATATGTCTATATCTATGCATATGTCTGTATCTATGCATATGTCTATATCTATGCATATGTCTGTATCTATGCATATGTCTGTATCTATGCATATGTCTGTATCTATGCATATGCCTGTATCTATGCATATGTCTATATCTATGCATATGTCTATATCTATGCATATGTCTATATCTATGTATATGTCTATATCTATGCATATGTCTATATCTATGCATATGTCTATATCTATGCATATGTCTGTATCTATGTATATGTCTATATCTATGCATATGTCTGTATCTATGCATATGTCTGTATCTATGCATATGTCTGTATATGCATATGTCTGTATCTATGCATATGTCTATATCTATGCATATGTCTATATCTATGCATATGTCTATATCTATGTATATGTCTATATCTATACATATGTCTATATCTAAGCATATGTCTATATCTATGCATATGTCTGTATCTATGCATATATCTATATCTATACATATGTCTATATCTATGCATATGTCTATATCTATGTATATGTCTATATCTATACATATGTCTATATCTAAGCATATGTCTATATCTATGCATATGTCTGTATCTATGCATATATCTATATCTATACATATGTCTATATCTATGCATATGTCTATATCTATGCATATGTCTCTATCTATGCATATATCTATATCTATGCATATGTCTATATCTATGCATATGTTTATATCTATGCATATGTCTATATCTATGCATATGTCTGTATCTATGCATATGTCTGTATCTATGCATATGTCTATATCTATGCATATGTCTGTATCTATGCATATGTCTGTATCTATGCATATGTCTGTATCTATGCATATGTCTGTATCTATGCATATGTCTCTATCTATGCATATGTCTGTATCTATGCATATGTCTGTATCTATGCATATGTCTGTATCTATGCATATGTCTGTATCTATGCATATGTATGTATCTATGCATATGTCTATATCTATGCATATGTCTATATCTATGCATTGGTCTGTATCTATGCATATGTCTGTATCTATGAATATGTCTGTATCTATGCATATGTCTGTATCTATGCATATGTCTGTATCTCCCACCTCCACAATGCTACTGTCACTGATGTTCTTATGTTTTTTTTTCTGTCACCTTACTGCTTCATTGTTTCTTTTTTAAATAATTGGAATGGGTGTTTAAAAAAAAAAAGTTTTGTCGTTTATTTGTGTCTGAATGGTTGCCACTGGCGACAGGCATAAAATAACAAAGCAAAATCAAAAAGTTTGGCAACTAGTTTGTTGCCTTCTGGAGCTCTCAGTCCCATTTAATCCAAAGTTGGTGCGCATGAATCAAATCAAGGAGATGTAGTTGTGTTTATTTTACTAGTTCATAATTTACTTCACTTACGAACAATTGTTCAAATTGTGTCCAAATGTCATGTATATAAATGAACTCGAAGACATCAGTCTTATATTTATCATTCATTCATTCATTATCTACCGCTTATCCTGTTCAGGGTCACGGGGGGTTGGATCCCAGCTGACTTCGGGCGAGAGGCGGGATACACCCTTGACAAGTCGCCAGTTCATCGCAGTATATTTATCATGCTTTACTCAAATAGTTCATATTTTACTCAATGTGGGGAGTATTTCCAGAAAATAACGATTTTTGGACATATTTTCAAATTCATTTGAGCAGTTCAATCGGGGGACTTGTGTCATGCCTTGTAATTAGGTTTGTTGTCATGTGGTTTCCTGATTGCTTCTCCACCCTTGATTGATAAAACCTGCGTCCTGTTAAGCCTCTGCCTCAGTGTATTTAAGCTGTGCTCACCTTCCCACCTGTGCCAGATCGTGTTGTTCCATTGTGCCAACCTATCCAGCGTAATTCCTAGTGTTCCATGGTTCTGATCTCTGCTTGTAAGAAACCTTGTATTTTTGCCTGCTTCCTCGGTTATTGTTTGCCTGCCCTTACGAGTAAAGAGTGTATTCACCAGACGTTGTATTAGTCGTGCTTGTGGATCCTAATTGTGGTGCCAGCTTGACAACTTGCTTGTACAATACAGGGGATTGGGGGCTTTTCAGGTACATACCTTGGAGTCAGGCATGCCAGTTTGGGTTTAGTTTATTCTCAGAGGTGTTTGTACACAATAGTCTGTGTGAAAATAGGAGATGTGACAAAAAGAAGAAAAAAAAAAAGCTCTGATCATTGAGTCAGAATTCAGAAGTGAAAACCCCCCCTGGTGGCGCAAATTTGTAACAGACCTTTGCAAAAATCACTATAGTTCTTCCTCGCACCAAGGTCCATGCGGGTATTGAAATTGAAAATGATCCATTGAATAGTTTGAGTTACTGCATGTGTACGAAGGATCTGCGGAGGCAGCATTGATAATTCCATGATATCCCCCACTTTTTGGGGATATTTCGGGTGGATGGGTCCAAGCGCATTTTCAAAAAGTTTTATGGATCCAACTTTTATCGTCACTGATGATTGTCCGGAGGGGGAAAAAGGTTGATTGTTGTCTATTTGTAAGTTTTGAGATAAATAACACCCACCAGCTCAATTGTAAGAACTTCTTATCTTACATGTTTTATCATCTGCATGAGCTACTGCATGCTAGCTTACAAATCTGTGTGTGCGAACCCAAATACACCCATCTGTGTGTGCAAACCCAAATACACCCATCTGTGTGTGCAAACCCAAATACACCCATCTGTGTGTTCAAACCCGAAGCTCAACCACCTCCCCTCAGTTTCATTGTCCTTGCTGTCGACCTTTGCAGCAGGTAATTTCAGTCCACTTGAACCGCAGTCAAAGACACCAGAATAATAATGTCTGGATGGTTACGGCGGTCCGTCTGCTGCGGTGCTTTTATTGGATCAACATCCTGGTCTTTCTGGCCAATGGAAGAGAATGGAGTTACATCTCTCCTAGCAACAGGACTCACTGGCTGCCACCAGCTAACCAACACACGCTAAATATAAATCATTCAAAAACCAGTTGTACTCCCAGAGTGATGACATTATACTGCTGTTTTTTACACTACATAGAAACTACATATACAATTGCATGAATGAAAGCTTACATTTATCAGCATCCACTGTGTGTGTTAGCTTGCCTCCTCCCTATCTAGGTTAAGAAAAATTTGAAGAAAGATGGAAAAAAAATGTGCTTCTTCACCTGCATCAGGAAATCTGTTCTGTAGTTTTTGGGTCACCCCGCAACAAACAATTAAACAGTTAAACAAGTCTTCATTACAAATGCATTCATGAATAAATATATAAACATTGTTTGATTACATGGATACGAAAAACATATTTGTTTCAAGGTGCTACATTGTCTTTCTATAAATCTCCCAGGTAATAATTGCCTCTAGTGCAATCAGTGTTAAGGTGTCTATTTTTAACCCACTGATGACCTGGCAACCTACCCAGGATGCACCCTGCCTCTCTCCCAATGTCAGCTAGGATGGTCTCCAGCCCCTGTAACCCTCCACAGGAGACGCAGCGATAGATAAGGACTGGATGGAGATTATAATGTTGATGTTAATGATGAGAAATGATCTTATCATATACATGGTGACATTAATAGGAACATTTCACCCAGCAATAAATATATCCCTATGCTGTAATGCGAAATAACATACTATTACTACTCACTATTTTTGCAAGTGGAAAAAGTATGTTTGTGTTGATTTTCTTTCATCCAGATTATAGTAATCCTTGAAGATTCCAGAATAAATAATTTTTTTTTACATTTGAAAATTTGTTTCTATGTTTGTTTTTTTTACATAAGAACTGTGTTTTTTAAGAAAAATATTCTATCTTATATCTGCTTTATTTGATCTTTTTTTTTTTATTAAAAAATGCAAAATACAATGTCCACTTCGCAGAATCAAACCTCGGGTTAGTTTCCCAAAATAACAAAAAGAATACGAATAAAATGAAATTATTGCCACTACCTGTTATATTTGGCGGTTGGCACTTCAAAAATTTAAATTAAAAGTAATGAGACAAGCTGTAAGAAATGAAACATTTATGTTGTATGCATAACAAGGCTTTCTTATGTTAAAAGAAATTAATCAGTTTGATTTCTGACAATCAAAACAAGGACGTTTATTCACATTAATGTAATATTGACTGTTTTTTAGATTGCATATTTGTGTTTAGTACATGCAACTTAACTATATTCAATAAATGAAATTTAACTTTGTTATTCTACATTCAACATATAAGAATGATGTAGGACTTAATTTAGTGGTTTTTTTTGGTGACATTTGATTAAAAGAATGGTAATAATTAGTTGTCAAATCTTTTATCCCTTTATTCAAGTTCTGTGGGACCTATAATTTTTCTGATTCACTTAAATAAATATGATCTTCTATTTCCTAAAATTGTACTTTGCCATTAAATATGAAAACAAAATGTTTAAAAAGGGATGAAGAACATAAATCCATTTTATTAAATTAAAAACTAAATTCTAAATGCCATATAACTTAGAACCGAATGTTCCAAAATCCAAATGCGGGCTGAACTTCAGACAGCATAATGCATTCTAACCTCCACAAGAAGATGAAAGAACGAACTCGGGTTTGTAAACCCTTTAATGTCCTGCTCAACTGTTTGGTTGAGCTCATTTTTAGTCTCTATTTCTTATTAAAAAATCTGACTGAAGCTGTTTATAAAATGACCCAGAGGCAGAATGTACCAGTATATGCTAAAGAGTAAAGGGCCAAGGATCGAGCCCTGAGGGACACATGGGTCAAAGACACCCCTGAGAAAGAGGAAAGGGCATCTTAAATAATGTGAGAACCTACTAAACGGACCAAATGAGTTTAATGAGGGTCATAGTTTTCTCAAACCATGCTTTACCACAAGGCTGCGCTAGCATAATTAAGATTTATTATTTTCCATTAAATACAACATTTTGTAAATCAGATTTTTCTTTTACTGTTACTGCTGCAGATGAAACGGTGAGTCAGAAGAGACGGCCCGGAACACGGACCAATAACACCCCGCGTGATTCCCTCAAAGATGGAAGGATGCAGCTGTTTAGAGAAAACCTCCCTCATTGGCAGTGAGGAGAGGAAGACCACCCCAGCAGAAGATAGAGATGTACAGTGCTGACTCCCCAGGTGCTCATTTGGTGCAGTAGAAGATGTTTGATGAGGCTGTGTGTGAGTTTGTGTGTGTTCTCGCGTATGATGTTATCCTTTTATCTCCCTCAGCAAGCTAGGCCTTCTACCAAAGGCTGCTTGTCAATATGAGCTCATGTCGTCTGACTCGGTTGCTGAGCGTGAGTGTGAACACATATTCCCTCCTCCATCTCCAGCCTGCGACAATACAACCCCCCCAACATTTCCCCATCCTCTCCACCCGTCCATTCTCAGAACAAGGCCCCCACAGGACATAAAGACACATTTGTTCTCAACCTTACGCCGTACTTCTCTGCGCAATTGTTCTGCAAGCCTACTGTTAATATCCGTTGCAAATCTGCTTACTTTCAGATTCCGTCAATACGGGCGGGGCGGACAAAGAGAGGACTATAGGCTCTGTTCCATGCCCGCTGAAGGATGCAAACAGAGGCTGTCAGTGTATGCCTTGACTCTGAGAGGGCGCTAACAATGGCGGCAGTGTGAGGCAGCGTGGTGATTGATCAGTCTGATGTTGTGGGATGGATGTCACATACAGAACCGAACAAAGGTCCGGAGGAAATGGCATGGTTTAGTTGATGGGATTTGTTGAGGATGAATATGAGCTGGGAGGATGTTTCGGGTTTTCTTGTGATATACAAATTGTTTCGTAATTTGTCCTGACAAAGGTCAACGCAAAACAAAAAAAAATTCAGCAGCAACCTACAATGCTACAAGGTTTAGTAAGGCAGAGAAAAACATGGAATAGATATAAGTACATATTCAAAGGTTCAGTGATGAAAATTTAGGGGCAACTTTTTGATTAAAAGGGGATATAATATTCATAACATTCATGTTTTCAGTGTGTAATCAGCTAAAAATATGTCATTTTAAATCTCATACAGTAGGTTCCGTTGAAGGGGGTTCAGTAGTTTACTCATCACTCGCCTTAAACTCGGCCGAGGCTGTCATCCCCGTCAGAATGGGTATATTCCTGAAAAGCCCCCAATCCCCTGTTTTGTCTAAGCAATTCCCCTGATTGAAGTGCTTAAAATAAATGTGACTTATTAATAATCTTAGAGAACCAAACTACTTCTATCAAGTCAGCAATATGCGCTGAGATAAGATCTGATGGTGACTCAATGATGAAGATAAATACATTTCACTATTTTTTCTGAGCTCAGAAATGAGAAAGACGAATTTCATAAGAGAGAGAAGAGAGAGAAGAGAACAAATTGGGGCTTATGGTTGGGAAATTACAGACACAAAAAGTGTAAATTAGCCATAAAAAGTGAGAAAGTATGAACTATTATAAAGAAATAACACACAGATAAATGACATCTCCTTGTGTAGATGCATTACACACAGACAGACAGAATCCAACAGTTACGGCGGCTCGGTGGCGGCACAGCAGGAAGGTCTTGGGTTCGAACCCCGGTCTGTCCCATGTCCTTTCTGTGTTGAGTTTGCACGTTCTCTCCGGGCTTGTTTGGGTTTCCTCAGTCGCAGCGGCACAGCGGCTCAGGACTGACCCTCCATCTGACCATTGTAATTTCATTGTACACTGTATGACAAGAATAATCTTATCTTACATACGGTTGGGAAGTAACGGTTGAAAAAAGGTGTTATTTCCAAGTAAGCCCCTCTTAAGTATAAAATATGAACAATTACAACGTAATATGATTTATACAAGACGGAGCTCCTTGAGTGGATTGATATGCACAAAATTTGTAATACGTCGGAACAACTGTTGAGAAATTATTGCCCAAAACCTTGAGGCTCCTCCTCTTCTAGGAAAAAGAAACCAAATAAATAAAACGAAATAGCTTAGTCTCTCAAAGAAGGCTGGTGAAGGTCACAAGACTATCAAAGCCAGAGACTGTTTGTATCAAAAATATATACAAAATAAATTTTGTCTCCCGTTGATGCATTAGAGCGGCAACACAGTTTTTACTATTCTTGGCTTAATTGGGAGCATTAATATGAGATGAGATAATATTTACAACACAATCAATATAAATCAATTAGGCTTACACTGACGTCCCCCGACAACTAGGATATATCCCTGAAAAGCCCACGGTCCCCTGCGTTGCACAAGCTATCACCGTGATTGAACCCCTCTTAGCAAGTTAAGTTTTGTCAGAGTGTATTTTTTAAGTAGAAAAGTTCTCCTATTGAGTAAAATATGAATTATTAGAGTAAAATATATTATATGCAGAAAATTTATCTCCTCCAGTCAATTCCTATACCCCAAATTTGGACTGAATCTGACCGGCGGTTGAGAAAAGTTGTTGCAATGAGGCTCCCACTAGTGTTAAAAAACAACTAAGCTTTTCCCAAAATCAGTGGTGTTTTTTTCAGTAAATGTCAAAAGTGATTACCATATTTTTAAACATTTCTCCTCAGAGTCCTTTAATTTGTATCTAATTTTATAAAAAAAGTAATCACTTTTTTAGAAAATTGTATTAAATATTTTTGTATTCAACTTTTTAAACTGTTTTATGTTTGTGCAGCGTTTCAGCTGCTACAAACCAATCCACTCATTCACCACACAGATTGTTATAAACCTGTAAGTCCAATAAACTGCATTTACGTTCAGTATTCTGATTGTACAGAAGATGATTAGGGTCATACGAAAAAAGAAAGTTGTGTTATTTCTGAGAATAAAGGCAAAAGTCCGGCTTTAAAATAAGCTTCATTCTCGGAAAAAAACAATCTTACTTCGTTGATCATGGGGTACTATGTATTTACATGACTGCAAATACAATTCAAGAAGCTACATTGATGAATAACGTTTGAGAATTAAGTAAATTCAGTAAATATTTTTTGTATTCTCTATATACTTCTATACTAGAATTTAATTTTCTAGTTGAATAAAAAAAAATGACTAAGCTGTATCACCAACAAGCTGCATTAATGCTGAGCTCCTTACCTTCCTAGCTGAGATTAACACCTTTTCAGTCTGACACCGAATCACTTTTGATGTTTTCGCTCTCAAACATCAGCATTGGATGCTTTTACCAGGAAACAAACTACATGCTAAGCTCATTGACGTCATCATCAAATCATCAGCAGCTCAAATGTCGTTGCATCACGAGCAACGTCTGGATATAATTTTACAGCCGTTAACTGTTGCAAGAAAGCTGCATAAATTAATATTTTTTGGGTCCCAGTTTTTAGAGAACAGACAATTGTCCCATGGATATATTTCTCGTAAAAAAATATCTTAGTTAAATTCTGCTTTATACGCCAATAAAAAGGCGTGCATACTGAAAAACTCAACGCACACAAACACAATATGACATGTGTATATATGATTAAATGTAAATGACAGCTTGAAATAAATCTCACTTTCAAGCCAGAGCCTCCCGTCCAAACCTTGTACCTTACCAGCCACAGTCCTTGTCTCAACTTAACCAACAACCACACCTTCATCAAAGCAGTGAACCTGCTAACAGTGAGCTGAGTTCTTGAATAGATGCTGAGGCGATGAGGGAACTGTGACTTCACCTCCTTCTGAGCGTTCTCCTGTCTCAACAGAATCTGTGCACCGGGCATGAGCCGCTCTGTTCACATCTGAACCCGCTCTGATTCGTCTCTTATAAATGTTTCTAAGCTGCATTTAAATTCAGATGACCATTGGTCCAGGTTGTTTGTCTCTGAGTCCATATCCTTGTCTTGACCATTACTATTATTCTCAACTCTCCGCTTTAGGAAGTGTTGCTCATGTGTTCTTTTTGTATCTTGCCTGTTGCCCTCTTGTTGTGTATGATGGGTTTCAAGCCCTGTTATTTTCAGGTGTCAAATGTCTTCCTTCCAAATCCGTTGGTGGCCTTCCAGGTTTCCCAGAAGGAAGAATGCAAGTGGTAAATGGAGTGAACTGTAACACCTTTTTAGTCTGACTGACTACTAAAAGCATTTAGTATAAAGCATAAAGCATAAAACTCAAGCCAGGGTTCACTTATTCATTCATCAGTGGAAGAGACCAAGGCACCACCATGCAACAGACATTCAGAGCAAAAGATTGTGTTCTTTGTTCTTTCTTACTGAATGACTGCTCTACCACTTGAGTCATGTCACTGAATCATGTCATGAATGGTCCAAAGAGCTTTGCTGGACTTTGTGATCAAACTTTTATAAGATGATTTTTTAGGATTGCCTGTTGCTGACATTTTTGCCGGATAATAGGTTAACAGATACTGGGATTGGGCAGCTTTGAACCAATATCTGCAATTTACCACTACTCAGAAGTAGCCACAAAGATTTCACAAGCCAGTCTACCTCTAGTGCCCGTCATCCGGCGTAAAATCTATGCTAAATAGATAGGCATAACACATGCCGATTTCCAAACCGTATAAGTTGGGGCCCGACTTATATAACTAATACTGTTACTGGTACGGTTAGCCAGCAGGATACCAACATATGAACGGAAACAGGTAACCTGGGCGACCCCGAAAGGGAGAAGCCGAAACACAAAGAGGAAGAAGAAGAGGTAGCACTACTCCACAATAATCTACTCTAATCCAAGGGGGCAACTGTTCACAGCGTCAGCGAGTGTGGAAAATGAGTTAAGAAGCGCAGTGCAGACAGGGTGGCGTGTTGGGAGTTATCTGTGTCAGAAGTGTAGCAGCAAGAGTGAAGGGAAAGGTTTCCAAGATGGTCGTGAGAGCAGCACTGTTGTTTGGTTTACAGATGGTGACACTGAGCATAAGATAGGAGGCAGAGCTGGAGGTGGCAGAGTTGAAAATGTTAAAGATATTCTTTTGGAGTGATGAGGATGGACAGGATAACAAATTAACACATCAGAGCAACAGCCCACTTCTCGGAGACGATGGTCGGACACGTGATGAGGGATAGTGGATATAGTGGTGGAATGATGCTGGAGATAGAGCTGCCAAGCAGGAGAAAAAAGGGGGACGACAAAAGAGGAGGTTGCATAATGTGTCGGGAGATGGAGCTTATTAATTAATCAAATGTAATGTAAATAAAGTGTTTGAAGTATTACTCAAAGTTTTTTCATTCATCGAAGGGTCGACCCCCCACAATCGAGCTCAGCTGGCTGTTGTTGTCCTCCGAGCTGCCGACTGGTGACTTGTATCATCAAACAAGGTTCACCCTCCAGCTTTTAGAAACATTTTAGGCTTTTATCAGGTGTTTTCTCAATATATAATTGACAATATGTTGCCTTGCATTAGCAAAATTGCAAAGCAATTGCCCCCTTGGCATCTAATATGTACACATTAGAGTCCACCTTATTTGGATGGTACCCTTAGGACCAGTTACTTCAGAGCCCAACCCTACTTGCTAAGAAGATGTCATACAATGTGGAACAGATTAGGCACCATCAGCCAGGACTGGTAAACATTGGCATACTGTTTTTGTACTAATGTCACCTCATAGTAGTTTTAGCTACATTCTGTCTTGATTTCATTACAGTCGACGGGGCCAAATCTGTCTGGAGCTCTAAATGTAAGCGATTATTCTCAGTAGGAACTTTTGTTCTTTTGTTCATGCGGAGGTTTGTTGTGGATGCGTTGCAGGGTAGTGTGACCTGGCATTGCTGCTGGGAACAATGGATCCATCCGTGTGAGCTCTCATTCTGTCTCTGGTCTGTATAATGAGGGAGGTTCTCCCCAGTGATGAACCCTCATCAGTTTAATTTTAGACACTCCGTGCCCGCTGCCCCGCCCCGCTGACAATCTCCTGTGGTTAATGAAAACACAACAGAGTGCATCACTCGTCCGGGCATCATCTCTTAGTCATACCAGCCAAATGCTACCGCCCCAACCCCTTTGCTCTCGCCCAAACTGCCCCCTCTGTCCCCGGCCTCTCTGGCTCCTCTTTGCTTCATTTACAATTCTCTCCTGTCACCCCCCTCTGGTCCTCCACATGCCTCAATGTCAGCCAAACCTTTTCTGCTGCCTGCTTCTATATCCTCTGGGCTTCTCCTAGCTTCCCCATCATTCCTCAGCCTTCATTCACTTCACTTTTTTACCCCTCCTCAGGCTCACAATACTCTGCCCCCGCTCAGGAGGCCACAATTTGTCCTCAATTTGTGCTCCTCCAACTGCAGATCTCTTGGTGTCGGGCTACTTTTGTCCTAATCCCTCCCCTTACATGTCAATTTCTGGATATGATCATCTTTGTTTTTTCTTCTTCCCTCATCATCCTTCTCTCTCCTCCCTTATCTCATTGCACTCCCATTCATCTGTCTCCTCTGCTCTGCAGTTTGCCGATTCAGTGGCTCGGTCCATTTTCCCTGACAGCCCAGTTTGGGGAGACTGCCTAGTCCCTCTGAATGCAGCCTGGGAGACATAAAGCCCTGCCAGCTTCCGATGTCATTACTGGAACACAACACGGTCAGACAGGCAGACGCGAACACACACACCAAAACACCACGCACGTTTCTGCACACACACACAAAAGAATGCACATAAGCCCATACAAGCATGCTCCCACAAAATGATAAAGTTTATTTGTGTAGCACGTATTTAAGCCAATGTTGCAGAGAAATTTAGAATAGAAATGAATACAAATATAAAATAAGCAGCAATGTGTGAATAAAAGAGGTTAGTGAGGTGGAGGATTATACTAACGATTTAAACACAGATGGATGAAAAGAGAACGTAAAGACTTGAGTGAAGGATCAACATTGTTCAACTCTCCGCGCTTGTCTGGAGGAGATAAAGGTGTGGATGAAAAACAACTTTCTCCAGTTGAACAGCTCCAAAACCGAAGCTATTTTAATTGGCACCCCTCATCAGCCCAGTCTTCCTCCAAAACCAGCATTACCTTCTCTGGTCACGACATTCCCCTCTCTTCATCAGTCACCTACCTCGGTGTAAGATTTGACCCTCAACTCACTTTTGAATCCCACATCAGACACATCTGAAAGATCTCCTTTCACCATCTCAGAAATATCTCGAAACTCCGTTCTTCACTCACCTTGAGTGATGCTGAAAAGCTGGTCCACGCATTTGTCTCCTCCAGACTGGATTACTGTAACTCACTTCTCATCGGGATCCCTGATAAAAGTCTTCAAAGACTTCAGTATGTTCAAAACAGTGCTGCAAGGATCCTGATGAGAGTTTGTAAACACGAACACATCACCCCTGTTCTTCATTCCCTTCATTGGCTTCCCATCTCCACCAGGATTGATTATAAGATCTCTCTCCTCACTCACCAGTGCATCCATGGTAACGCACCCCCCTACCTAAAAGAACTACTCACCCCACTGACCTCAACACGATCCCTCCGTTCTACCCACTCATACCGCCTCCTCCTTCCCCGGACTAAGCTCAGCACCATGGGTGATCGGGTCTTCTGTTCTGCCACCCCTCGTCTGTGGAATGCCCTCCCTGACCATCTCAGGGCTCCACAGACGACTGACACATTTAAAAAAGGACTTAAAACTTTCCTTTTTAGCAGAACCTATAACCTTTATTAACATTGCTGCTGTTTGGTCAGGCTTTTTTTATAGTTATTATTTTATTTTTTATTGATGCTTTTATCTGCTTTTGCTTTGTAGCACTTTGAGATTTGATCCAAATGTAAAGTGCATTATAAATTAAATGTATTATTATTATTATTATTATTATTATTATTATTATTGAACTACTAAGTATTCAAAATAAGGAGATAAGAGCAGAAAATAAGATGTAAGGTGCAGTTTCTAATGCACGCTTAGCCCCCTCTTAGTTTTCAATTTGGGCTGGGAACAGTGAGCAGGTTCCTGGTGGAGGATTGCAGGTTGTGCACTGATTGGTAGGGGACATGAATTTAGAAACTATATTCAGGGGACAGACATGGCTTAAAAAATAACAAGTACACTCCTAGAACTAAGCCTAATAACAATTGGCAGCCTATGATGGGTTATTAAACCCTAGAGTAATAACTCCAGCAGCCTCATTTGGTATCATTGGTGTCTGTTTATTGTTCTTGGATTTATACATGTGAAAACATGATAACAATAGTCCAACAGTGAAGGAATAAAAAAACATGAATTATGTCTTAAATCTCCTTAAAACTGGATTTGATCAAAGAGCACACCCGTGTTAATTGTTTTAATTTAAAGATTTTCACGATGAGCTCCTCATTAAGAGCAATAATGAGGAGCTGTGTTTTTCCTGAATTTAACCAACTAAGATGCAAGCATTTGATTGGTTTATTCTGGAGACTGGAGAGGTTTGAAGCCTCAGTGGGTTTTACTGGGAGATGTGTACCATTAGCAGAGGAGTAGAATGAAAATGATGACTCTGACTGGGAGTCGGTAGGATAAATCAGGCCACAAGTGAACATTGTTTTCCATCCGGTTTACGTGTTTGAAGCAGGAAAAATAGGCAAATGTGATGATCTGACGGACTTTGATTAGGGTCAGATTGTGATGTCTAGAGGACTGGATTGGAGCATCTCCAGAACAGTGTTTAGTGTTTCTGGTGTACCTTCTAGTGATGTAGTTTAACAAAGGACAACTTGTGAATCATCAACATGGGGGTCCAAGTGGGGCATTGAGGGCTAGCCCAAAAGAGCTACAGTAGCACAAATTGCTTAAAAAGTTGTTGTTTCTGATGAAAGGAATACACAGAGCATCACAGGGCTGTTCGGACAAACCAAAAAAAAAGGGGGGGGGGGGGGGGGGGGACTACCAATATTAGGCAGGTGATTTTAATGTTATGGCTAATTTGTTTGTTATGAAACCAAGAACTTAGCCTTAGTACTTAGTACTCCAATGTTCCATATAAGAGCATAGAATGAAAAACTGAGGGACTCAACTCCTTAAGTGACAGACGGCTGCAAGGTGAGGAATGTCTGCCTCCCCATTGGTCGCATTTTCCCCACATCGGTGCAACGTGACCACCTCCTGTTCCTGTGACCTGGAGAGGCTACTCTATTACATCTCTTTGACAATTCAAGCCCCAGTGGATTCTTGGATGGGGATGAGTGAGCTGATTCATGTGTGACATAAATTGCAATCTGGGAACTTGACTGTTAGATGTCACTATATTTTACACCCTGAAAATTAAATGGCTTTTTCCCTTCATTCTGGCAGAGGTTTTTCTTTCAAAAAAATATTAATGTCCAAAATAATTGGACATGGACAGCTAGTTAAGTTAAATGATTTCAGAGAAAAATGAGAAAGTGGGCAATGATTTGACTGTGTGGACCAAATCACATTCTTCACTTTCAAGAAACTAAAATGTAAAAAAACCTCAAATTTAACTACACTTCACAAGTAACACACAATTAAATAACTATTGTGGAGTCTAAAAATTAAGTTGAAAACACTTAATACATTCAAAATAAACATTAACATTTAATGTGTAAATAGTGAAAGTAATTTTTTTTTAAATCACCACAATTCTCTTTTTATAGTGTGTAACCTTCATCTTTAAAGACTTCATGAATAAAATCATGTCAGATCTGTCCACCATTAATTTAGAAATATTAATTGATTTTGTGACTATATAATGTTTTAGGTTTATGGAAAATGCTTTAAATAATTTCCAATGCATGAATTTCACTTTTTATGCTTTAGGGTCTAATCATCATCATCATCAGACGATTAGAAGATTACTGATGAACTCAAAGCAATAAATTTAACTACTAACCTACATAAAATGAAATGTGTTTGAGTCTAACTTATAAATTTAAGTTGTAAATGCTTCATTTAATTGAGTGTTACCTGTTGAAGTTCTTTTTTGGCTTCCTCAAACAAACCACTTTTTACAGTGTAAAAGGGTTTGGTGATAAACACAAAGAAGCCTTAACTGATTAAAGTGTAAGCTTTATCCCCTGCATTTATATGTGTATAACTACTTTATTGCGGTGAACATAAAACGAAAAAATCCATAAAAAGACACCTTAATGATAAGCAAGGATTGTGATATCACACTATTGTGATATTATAGTTAAATTGACTTGCTGTCTCATTGGCAAAACATCATGACTTGCCTTGCTGTTATGTTGGACAACCCTAAAGTTGAATCAACTGTTCCCTCCTCACGGCCCACATTTCCACAACCACTCAGTGAAAGCTCTTAAAACTTTGAGTCATCCTGCTCACAGCCACACACAAAAACAAACAAATGGCAGCGATCATATGACATCCACTTGTAAGCAGAGGCAACACCGGTTGGTCTCATGTTTTGAAGTACTCACTGCAGGTGGGTATTTTTCGCGCTATATTTCATGTTACTTTCTCCACCGTCACCCTCCTCACCCTCCATTGTTCTCAACCATTGTGGTTCTCTGAACCCTCCAAAGACGCATCATGCTTGAGTTCATGTGATTAGTTCTAAGGCTTATGGGATACAGATAAAAGGATACAGACAGAAGCCTTCTGTTGGCTTTTCCCACTGACTGTTGAATAGGTACTCTCAAACGGCTTTCAGAGCGCCCCTGATTTAATTTGCCGTGGCAGGCTGAGATATCATAAGACTTAAGGCCGCCACCTCACAGACAGGTAGAGAAGGCACCGGCCTGACTGAAGCAGCTGATGTCATGTTGAACTATTGTAGACAGAGAAGAGAGAGAGGGGGGGGTGTCCTTTGGGAGTTCTTAATTGGTTAATTTTTGGTACTTTGCTCCCTAACGTATCGCTGCTGTTAAGTACATTGATCCAAATATCCAGTTAAACTATAACTATGATGATGAAACAATGATGATTGTAGAGAATCATGACATTTACGAATCTGTCTTTGTTCAGAGAGGCTGGTTTGAAAGTGAATCTTAATTCAACATCAGCTGAAACTATTTCAATCAGGAGGGACAAAATGAAGTAAAAATGAAAGTTTATTACAACTGTTCACAAGTGATAATCAGTCAGTAAACCATTCGGTCTCAGACGCTTCTGTGGGATTGTGAACAATCTGCTGTAAGCAGTAGTGGGTGTATCCCCCCTTGGAATCTGGATGATGGTGGTGGTGGCTGTGTGTCCAAGGGTACAGTCTTTCTTACTGAACTTTTAATATATATTTATTTGTGACTATCCAGTGAGGGTGCAGATTACTTTAACTGCTTGTAAAGTCAATTCAACCGACAGGGGACGGTGAAGTGTGACAATAGTGTCAGGGAAAGACTTCGACTGTTGGCTAAGAAGTAATTGTCAGAAGTCAGGGAAGACCATATATTAAAAATAAACTTTCAAGATGTGGCCTTGGACAGATTTCACCAATGATTTCAAGTAAATTCATTCTTATTCTGCTACCATTCAACAACAACCTATTTATTCAAATTAAGCTTGGAGCCTAACATACATCAAGAACCAGTATGGAGAGTGACAGAGGGCTTCGGACCAGGAGCTCAGTGCATTCTCCCAGCATCAGGTTTCCCACTGGTAGTAAGTTTATAAAATAAAATTGATATAGAGATGATTTGAAAGTACTTTATTTACATATATATATATATATATATATATATATATGTATATTTCAACTATTTCAATCAGGAGGGATTGAAATACATACATACATACACACATATATATATATATATATATATATATATATATATATATAATATATAAAGCAGTTATATATAAACACATACGATGTACTCCAGAAATGTTCTGACTCTCCTTCAGCACGTGAATAGTACAACTATATGACTATGACTAGAGTGAGAATCCTGAAGGTGATAATGAGTTTGTTGGTACCAATGTTCCAATTAATTTGATTCTTTCTCAATATATAAAATAAAAGACGCAGCTTCAATATAATAAGTGATTTTTTTTATACTGGGGACCATACACTGGTCTGGTACAAAGAGTCAGTCATATACCTGCATTGAACTGTGGGTGGGAGGTGGGGCAAGTAGAACAAAACTGGCTAAGGATGAGAGAGAGGAGCCAAACATCAAGGGAGAGAATGGGTGAGGGAGGTGGGAGGGGAGGTGAGTGGGGCGTGGTGTTTAGGGGCGGTGGCATTAGTGCAGTGGAGTCAAGCTGCCGTCTGGCCTAATGTAGCCGCGGTGTGATTGGCTGGGATTGCTGGCCTGCATACCTGATACCAGGCTCTGCTATAATCGCCTGTTTCCTGTAGCCGGGCGAGGACAACTCTCTTTTCTCCTTTTATCTCTCCCTGCTCAGATCAGGTTGCTAAAAGAAAAACGCCACCAACTCTCCAATTCTTTATCCCCTAGCAGTCCCTCTCTCTCTCTAACCCTCCTTCTTCCTGACACTGCTGCTGTTGTAACCCCCGCTTTTCCTCCACCTTACTGATTCTGTGTCTGTTGTCATGACAAGAACCTGTCCTCCATTCAGTAAGAATTTTAGAATTCAACAAAAATAGCTGACAATTGATAGTAGATTAACTTTTTTTAACCCAATGCTGACGGTCCAAAACATACCATACAGGTAAAATGGCTGACACTCGTCTCTATGCTCCTCAGCTTGTCTCTATGTGTTGGCCCTGACTTTTCAACGTTACAAGGAAGGAATACCACGACAGAGTTATAAAAGAGCATTGTTGGCGGGAGCACAGAGTTTTTCTGTTGCCATGATTGACCCGCCTCTGCACTGGTGTCACATCACACGACGTGAATCAATGGTCAGGGTCAAACTTGTAGTCTTGCAAGAACTTCTGACCATGACATGCCATGAATTTATGACGGTGTAATCGCTGATCTGACAGGATTCATCTTGAAGACCACTGAAGCCAAAAATATCACATAGTCTGAACCAGGTATTATGGGTCGTCTCTCGCCCAATGACAGCTGGGGTAGGCAATTCTGCACAGGATAAGCGGGTACGGAAAAATAGATGGATGGATGGAGATTTTGCATTTGCTTCTTTGGTCTCCTCCACCTCATTCCAGCTAAAGCAAGCATAAGTAGTGGAGACCCACAGGAGAGGGAAGTAGAAATGATGTCCATTCTCTTGCATGTTCCGATACACTTTTATGATCTCAATCTGCAGTTACAGGTTTGGCATCTTTTCTATTCTCACAGTGTTTTCTGCTGGAGACAAGTAACCCCTTTGGCATGAACTTTCAACATATTCTCGTCCCAGCTCATCACACACTGACCCAAATGGACGAGAAACCCTCTGGTGTCAGTGGTCTGCACCGAATAAAAATAGAACGATATATACATAGAATGAAGAACATGGTTACTGACTGCAGAGGGATTTGCTCTACAATCTATTAAAATCAGTAATTTGCCAACGGCTTTATCCTTAAAATTTGAAGGAATAGGAAATCGTTTCCAGACCAAAGAAAGACTTCTCATAAATGCTCATCAGAGATATATATCAACAACTTCAACAAAGTTCTCATAGAATCCAAAGCACTGCCAATAAATATAAAGTTTCCAAGCCTAAATTTTAAATTTGGGGTGACTACATTACATTTTTACTTTGGTGATTACTCTGGAAAATGTAGCACATTAAATGCAAATTAATCACAACATTAATTTCAGCCCTATAATCATCCAGATCACTGAGGAGATTCTACGGCCAAGTGCAGTAAAATAGCCGCACTTTTCAAAGACAGTCCTGCAAACACAGCAGAGCTGTAAGTTCAGGAAAGCTCTCATGGACTACAGTAGAAGAGGAATCGTCTGACCAGGATGTACCCACACTTTGGAAATCAATAGTCACTTTTTGGGAGCACTCCCTGAGGCCTTTACTGAGACAATTCTATGACTAGTAAATAAATCTTTAGATCTAAACTGAAATTAATTAAAAATTAATTAAACGCCTGACAGCAAGGGTTTTTTATTCAATATGTCCAAAACAATATTTTCGTAATAAAGCACTGGGCACTCTGTGTCCCATAATACCTTTTTTCTTTGCTTCCTAATTTCTGCCCCTCGGTGGAACTCCTTCTCTCATTATACCTTTCTGCACATCTTGTAGGCGAGTGACTTCTCAATGGGCTATCTTGACCTTTGCTTCCAATCTTCTTTGAATGCGTCACACTTACACACAAATGTCTGAGTCGATGCCTCGGTCATGACCGGCCGAGCATCATCACCCATCATCTTCAGGACTTTTAATGGAAACGACTATGCTGTGAAGAAACAGATGAAAAGAAATGCGGTGCGGAGATTTTTCACTGCTGATGTAGGTTTTTTAACGCAAGAATGCTTCTTAACATCCAACTTAGCTTTTAGAGATTTGAAGTAAAGTCTAGAGAATGTAAACCCATTGAGGTGTGTAGAGGTTCTTGATGACCGTATGTGGTGGTTTTCATGCTCTCCTGTCTCGTCCAGCGTTGTCCTACATTGTCCTGCTGCGTCCCGTGTTTGAGCAGAGGAGACACATTACGTTTTAGGGGCCAGGTGTTGCTGTGTGTGGATTCTCAATGTCTCTGTTCACAGTTGGAGGACAAAGACAGTATTGAGGAGGCAGGCATGGAGCAGGGAGCAGCACAGGATACTCTTACAGACCAGTCCGTGTTTGTGCCAAGTCCTCCCTTCATGCACACAACAGACACTGTGTTCAGTTTCTCTCCACTCCCAGCTTTGTCCTGTCTTGCTCTCTTTCTCTCCCTCGCATTCCCTCTACCTCCTCTCTTTTTTTTTGTTTAGAACAGGTCGGTTCGCATCAGAGTCGGCATCCAGGGCACAGATGAGAGGCCCAGATACCAAGGGGTCCGATACAGACTTGGGCATTCGAGACCTTTCTCGCAACCTCCAGAGCGCAAAGAGGTGGAGGGTAGAAGAAACGGAGTGTAGTTGCACTTCAAACTGCATAACAAATGGCAACAAGAAAGGGAAAAGCAATGGCTGCATATATATGGTATTTTATTTTTTAGGAAGACAACCTCTTCTCCACCTCTGGCTTCGAGATTGGGGTCACAATTTCATAGCTTTTTTTTTCCCATTTTAAGATCAGATCTCGTTACATCCAGCACTGTAGGTGAAGGTTAACGGTTGTTGCTGCTAGCCTTAGGGCAGGCATCAGACACCAGAGTGCTCAACCTGTGAGGAAAAAAAGGAAATGTTAACACAAGTGAAAACTGACATGTTGGGAAACAAAAGCATGAGGGAGCTGTCATGGTTACAGATTTATTTGGAATTCTGGCGCTTTGCAATGACACATTCAGTTGAATTTGATTACAACTACGTCACAGTAAACATCTATGACATTCTTCACAACCTTTAAGAGTCTGACACTTTAATTTTTTTTAACATTATATGACATATGACACTTAGCCATAACAATGTAACCACTTTCATATGGAAGTCGAAATAGCACTGGTTATCACTTCTCAGTGGGTGGGCTATGTCAGGACAAACTGCAGGTCTTTTTTGGGTGTGGTCTAAAACTGGTTGATGCCCGTGCTGAGAGAAGGTAAAGCTGCGTCGTCTTTTCCCGCAGATGATCTGCTGTAGCACTGGAGCATTGTTTTTGTACAAGATGCATTTCCCTTTTTTCCCTTTTTGCCACCAGAACTGTTCTGGTGGCAAAAAGGGAACTTACACAATAATAGGCCGGTGGTTTTAATGTTATGGCTGATTTGTGTATATCCAAAAGGATCAATAGTTCTATCCATCACAGCACATTTACACTGGAAATAGTGGGACCACCGGCAGATTCGCTCTTCCCACAATGCTACTGTGAGGTGAAATGCTTTCTGGGATCCTGGTAGGTACCGGTGTGCGGGCAAGTTTTTCTTCAAATGTGAGTTGGTTACATACCCAGTGTTAAACCAAACTGTCCATCATTTGCATGTTGGATCTTTAGGATAATTACATCATTACTTTCCATACAGCTAATAAATGAGAAATCCCAGAACGGCTGATGGCTGCCAAGCACCGCCCACATAGTTTTGCGGAGGTACAAAGACGATTTTTTGTTGAACTTTGTGTCTGCTCTAAGTTGTCTAACGACAGCAAACTGAAACGGTTCAAGTGTTTCCAACAGTACTTTCTGCAGAAGTTGACGTCACTTCCCAAACCGACTTTGTTGTATTGCCGAAATGCTGTTTATCAGACTGGAGGTTTGATCATGCTGGAGTGATTTTCAGAATCTAGGGTGCACATTCTAATAGAGCCAGATTACGGAAAACAACAAAAAAGTGTGTTGGATTAAAATATTCCAACTGAATGAATGTTTTGATCTCAATAATCCAAAGCAAAAAACAAACATGACGGATGAAATGGTTTCTTATTTTTAAATATTCTTCAATCAACATAAAAATCAAGAACACATTTTCCCCCTTCCCACTGAATATTATAAGTTCTTTGATTTCTAGCTAGACTAGTCGAGAAGTGACACGCTAGACTATAAAAATCGTGCCACTGTCCCTGCTTTCTGCAAATGCCCTGATTGGCTGAGCTGCAAGCTACTGACCTCTGAATCACAGGAGCAAATCTAAAAAGTAGGAGGCTGATTCAATGGTCTGGAATGAGGCTATGCTTACCTTTCAAATAAAGCATTTTTGTGGTGAAATGAAACCCCCCCTTGCATAGGCCACTTGAGCTCTGTCGCATGACCGGCCACTCAACCTGTTGAACAAGTCAGTTTGAAATGATGACACATGCCCTGAAAGGCTCCTAAACCAAATGGGCATGTCTAGTGATATGAGGAGTGTGTGCGTGTGTGTTTGTGTGTATGCATCCGTGTGTGTTTCTGACACCGTCTGTCTCTTAGGGGTGTGAACTAGCTTTTGGATGAAAACAGAGAAAGATGACACTCAAGTGATAATGAGAGCCTCACCCAGTGGATCCCGCTGAAGAAAAACTATCCAGGCCTTCACAAAGTTCAGTGTCATCAGAAAACAGATGCGGTGCACAATCTGCTCCTCCGACATCTGGAAATGAAGCGCCTCATTATTACTTTGTCTTGTAAAGTTTTTTACAGAGTCAAATGGTGAGAAAACTGTAAGACACCATGATCTCAAATCCCAGGCGTGTTGGATGTTATAAAGGTTTGAAATGTTGGACCATTAACATTCGATTGATGATTAAATGATGATGATTATCAACCTGCAACCTGCTTTTCCATCCATACACCCAGCGAATCCAACAACACGGATTAACTACACGTTCATTGTCATCTCCGACACCACTATATCCCCAAAAACTCCCCAGTCCCTGCAATGTACAATCCATCTACCTGATTGAACTCCTCAAATTAAATGTGGAGTTATCTCTGAAAAACAGTGTTTTTCATAAGAAAGCTCCCCCTATTCAGTAAAATATGAACATTAAAAGTTCACCTACATTGAATTGGTGCAGGTATCCCTTTGCCCCTTGAGGAGACTAGCTGCAGGTTCTGACTTCAATGAGGTTAATTATCTTTGTTAGAGACCTGTCTCTGCATCAGCAATATATTTGCAACTGAAGGTTGGTTGGAGAATATTAAAGTAGGGCAATAAACATCCGGTACAGTAATACACAACATCTTTTTTTATTGCATTATTTTCCGATGGACAAACACAAGCAGTTAGTAATGTCATTTCTGCACGGCAAAGAATATTATATGTAAATATAAAATAATGAAAGAGATGATTATAGGATAAAAGACAGAAGTCTGGCTATTAGAGACGTGAGAAAATATGTGTCAGAAAACTCATTTCAAACCAGCACAGCGGTTGGTTCTGAACCCCCATCCTTCGATGAGATGATTTTTAATTAGGAGAGACAAGTGAATGAGGTAAAGATAAGTGTAAATTGCAACAAACAGATGGGTGATAATTAGTCTGTCAGAGGAGTTTTTGGTGCTTAGACTCTTCAGGGAGATGATGAGTGAAGTGTATCTGCCCAGAGCAGCAAGAAACATAAACACCAAATAAACAAGAGCATGAACATCTAGTTTAAACACTGGTGGTAGTGGTGATGGTGGCTGATGACTCTCTTGAGAATGATGATGTGAGGAAGTTGTTAATCTGCAAAGATGAAGCAGTGCCGGGGAGATGGAGAGCATAACAGCAGATATCAGTGGACACCACTGAACAATAATAGCATGTGAGTAGGAATGAGAATATAGATGGTAGAAGAAACACACTGCGAAGACTGACAGAATTCTCACTTGAGCTTCATTGCACTAACAATGAATTAAATACATTTACATTCACATGTCATACACTAAAAATCCCTATCTTGCAATTTTAAAAATAAAACATTCTGCCATTTTGATCCAGATCCACTCTTAAATCGATTGTCTCTTCCTTTCATGTGATAAACCCTACAAAGATTCATTAAAACCAATCAGGTATTTTTTTTTGCCGAATAGACAAAAATCGTTGACATTTCTTAAAGATCGCGAAGGAAATTCTGATTCTGCTTTTATATTTGGGTCTAGTCCAGAATTTAATGGGTTCTTCCGCTCTCATATTCCCAACCCTCCCACCAAGTTCCAAGAAAATCTATCAAGTAGCATTTGTGTAATCCTGCTAAAAGATAAACAAACAAACAGCAGAAAAAATAACCTCCTTGCCGGAGGCAATGGTAACTCCATAGACAAAAAAACAATTCTAGCAATAATACGATTTAAGCTGCATTGGCAAACTGTAAAAGTTTCTACCCTTTATAAGCTTGAATCCCTGAACACACAGCGGTGAAAACGTCTCCTGCAGCAGCAGACCCGAGCGCATAGTCGCTCCGTAAAGCTGCTTTATGAAGTGATGAAATCTGCCAAAAGCCTTTATGGCAGGATTGAGCCCAGGTTGGCAGAGCATCAGGACATCCTGGGTGGCATCTTCATGTGGGAGGCAGATCACCTGTAGGAGCTTGTGCCGCATCTTAAGTCTCGCTTTGTCCCGTTTGAGAATTCCATTTGCATCAATTTGATCTATGTAAAACGTGCACAAAAGACGACCTCATGTAGATGCACACACATTCAAACACACACAGTCAAATGTGAGTTATAGCATCTGAAAAATGGATGGTTCTGCTGGGGTTGAATAGAAATTGCTCACAGCAAATAACGCAGACAATGAGACGAGGGTGAATAAAGCCGGATTTAGGTTGAAGTGCGTGACGTGAGACATAAAGGGTCTGGAGTGGTGATATGTGTGTGCCGGGGGAATACGTTCATCCTCACTGGTGTCTGCGGTCCATGCACGTGTGCTAAAGTGGGTGTCAGTGTGTGTGTCGAGGATAATTAACCTTCCTCAGAAGCGTATCATTCTTCTATTGTGTGTCATAAAGTGCTGCAGGGGTCCTGAGGAGGAGCGGAAATGCTGATTTAGTCTCACATTAGTCCATGGCCGCGCTTTCCCTTTTGATTACACCAGCATCCTCCTTGGGCGTTAGTTGGCTCCGTTTAGAATACCTCCCAAATGTTGCCATCCTACCACCTGCACACACAACCACGTATACAACGTGCTCCACTCACCCCCCATTAACGCCTCTACCAGTAGACCACTGGCCGGCTCAATGCTCGGTGGCCTTTTCCAGAGGAATTCTTAGGGTGGGTTTTTTTTTCTTGTAGATATTCCACGCCGCTTTGCGCCCTCAGATTTCACGCTGCAACATTAACATGAGCTGACACACCGGATTAAAGGGAGACAGCTGGAATGCCGGGCCCTTTGTGCGGCGTGGACCTCAGCCAAGAGCCTTCATTCTGAGGCCAAAAGAGACCTGGGAAAGAGAGCCCTCCTTGAAAATAAACACAAGGTTGGCCAAGATGGTGGAATGTACCTGATCAAGTAAATCCCTCGCTGGACTAACCTTATGTGGAAGAGGATGTATGAGCCCAGGCAGGTGAACCTGAAGAGGTCGAGAAGAAGAGGAGCAGAAGAAGTCAGCTCAAGTCTGTGGAGGAACTTCGTGGAGGAGCCTCATATATATATATATTATATTATATATATAATATATATATATATATAATATATATATATATATTATATATATAATATATATATACTGTATATATATGAGGTCTGTATCACCTGTTTAGGATGCTCAGCTATATAAATGTTGGCGAGACGGAAATTTCCTCCTGCTAGCCTCCTTTACTGGGAAGGACGCTGGCGGCACCGAGCCGAATTGAACCCCCAAGGTGGACCAGACCCCTCCTTTTACATGTCTTCATGTTTGCTTTAACGCGAGGTTTGGTTCTGGTCCTTTTTCTTGCTCTAAACAAGAATTATCCTCCATCAAATCAGCTTTCCAGTAAAGACATTTGAAGATTAAATCCCTTCATCCAGGCAACTGTACAAACATGGCGGCCCCCATAACTCTCATGTGCAGCTGGTCCTTTGGAGATATACATTTATTTTTCCAAACTTACTTTAAAAAAAGTTTTTTTTCAGCTGATACAACAGTGAAAAAACAGATATGATTAATATATTCCATTTATTCAAACAGATACAGACAATACACAATTTTATAGACTCTACATTTATATAAAAGTCACATTATATCAAATTAAATGCAATCAAAATCCTTACAGAATCATTTCTGAATAGAAAATAGATTCAATTATTTAGAAATATAAGACATAAGGTGCATATTAAACAAAGAGAGCACCTTTAACAGAGCGACAGGGGGCAGTCAGTGACTCAGTGGGCAGCTTTATCTACAGCAGCTGATAGCATGTTATAACTAACACCAAATATCTGTCTGTTTTCACTGCCAAAATCACTTCAATATGCTAAACAACACATTACTAAAAATGTTTTCATTTTCCATACACGTGAAACTGAAATGCATCACTTTCAGCGTCACTAACATTACATGAGGGAGATAAAGTATCTGACAGAACTTACCAGCAAAGTGCAGCAGAGTTTCTGAGGGAAACTAGCAGCTCCACTACATTTGTAGTGTGTTTTCCAGGTGTGTCGCATCAATTGGTCCCACCTGTGCAACGGCGACTATCTATGAACTGTAATACAGA